>OX465277.1:39528463-40189463 GCA_949987645.1 Tachina grossa
TTTGTTACCACCCTTGCTAAACTCAGGGTCAGCGTGCTGAATGTTCTCTAGAATTGGCCATAATGAGTGATTAAAATCCCTTGATAGCTGAACAGTTGATACAGTATTGAACAGGGATGATACTGGGAAGAACGAAGGCCTCGATCCGAGTTTTGTACTCACTTGTTGTTGACTGGAGACTCACATTAACACGTTGATTAGACTTCTTTGATTGACGTCCAATGCCTTTTATCCGTATGATAGCTTCTGCAGGTTTAATGTTTAAGCGTTTCACTAGTCTGGTGGTTGCAATGTTGATCTGAGAACCGGAGTCCAGTAGTGCCTTAAACTCACCGATTTGTTCATTGTTACCCTGTATTCTGACTCGAGCAGTTTCCAATAATACATAACCCTGTTGGGTACCTGATTGCTGCAGAGATGCCACTGTTGATGAAGCGGGAGTCTTCTTGACGCTCTGCTGTGCGTTGTCCGACATGAAATGATCAATGTGCACTATTGTATTGTGTTTTTGTTCGCATTTGGTGCAATGCTGTGATGGGCACATCTTGGCAATATGGCCTGGTTTGAGGTAATTTATACATAATTTGTTCGTTTTTATATACTGCAGTCTTTTGTCTATAGACTGACCTATAAACCTTTGACATCTGTATAATGGATGCAGGTTTTCGTTGCAACCGCCGCATTTCTTGTCCCTTTTTTCCCTTGTGATTGAACTTGCAGCTGCGGATGAATACGTCTTTGTGGCAGGTTGTTTGTTATTCTGTCCCATTGCTTCCAAAGACTGAAATCTGGTTTCAACAAATTTGAGAAATTCTGTTAGTGCTAGAGTTTCCTTTAGGCATGACAATTAGACCTGTGTAGCTCATGAACGAACGGGTTAAATTGAACGAATCACTTAATTGAACGAACTGATCCGGTGATTTTACTTAATGTTTTTGGATCAGTAGTGTATCGCTTGATGTTTTCGTTCATTCAGTTTGTGGTTCAAGTCTTTTATGTCAAATTTGCTTTCGTTCATGTGTTTGCTATTTACTCGTATGTTATGTCTTTTTGTTTGAGTTGAGTTTTTGTGTATTGAGAAGAGTTGTTTTAAAAGGTTTAGGTACGTATATACTAAATTATTTTTAGCATCGCTGGGGCACTGCCATCATTCTGTTAATAATTTGATTTAACAGTCTTTTCACAAGAAGTATTTTTACTAGTGCTTTTTATAAAGTGTTTTTACAAAGTATTCTTTAATTAAAAAATGTTAAAAAGTGTTATAACATAATAAAAAAATAAAATGGCATACAGAAAGAGCAGCGAAATTTGGTTGCATTTCACAGAAGATGGACCAAATCGTGCCAAATGCAGTTATTGCAAAACTTCCTTAAGCGTAACGGGGGGATCTACTGGAAATCTCAATCGCCAAATTGCCACAGTTTCGCGCACAGAGGGACTTTCACCAGATCAACAGCTTTCACGCAACATACAGCCCTCTACAAACTTGCCACAAACTTGCATGCAGCCCTCAACAAGTTCACAACTTACCAGCTCACAACCGTATACAAACTCACAACCGTCTACCAGCTTCCAACCATCTAACAGCTCGCAAACCATATTTCAGCAGCAAAGAATTACTCAATTTATACCAAAACCTCCACCGATTCGAAAGGTGCAACGGATAGACAGACTAGTGCTGAAAGCAGTCGCGCAGGGTAATCACTCTTTACGTTTTGTAGACGAGCCTGCCATCAGAGAGCTGACAACTGAAGTCTCGCATTGCCCAGGGTACCAATTGCCAACTAGAAAGGCTCTGTCAAAAAACTTGCTGCCAAGTGTTCACATGGAAATACTTGAAAATGTAAAATTAAAAATTCGGTCATCAGTAGCAGTATGCCTTACTACAGATGGATGGACTTCCAGAAATAATGCCAGCTATGTCGCTATAACAGCTCACTACATTGATCAAAATACGCAACTGCAGTCGTACTTGATGTGTGCGATCAATTTTCTGAGAGACATACTGCTGAAAATTTATGTGCATTTTTAAAAAATGCTATGGCAGAGTTTGAAATATGCAATAAAGTCTCTGCTGTAGTGAGTGACAACGCAGCAAATATTCTGGCAGCAGTCCGTCTGGGACAGTGGCGTAGCGTGGGCTGTTTTGCTCATTCCCTAAACCTAATTGTACAGGCAGCATTAGGTGATGTTGGAGAAACGCTAACAAAAGTAAGAAAAATTGTAGAATATTTCCACAGAAGTTCACAAGGCCTTCGTAAGCTTTTCGAAACTCAGAGACAAATGGGAATGCCTGAGCACAAACTCAAACAAGACGTGGAAACAAGATGGAATTCTTCATATATAATGCTTGAGAGAATTGTTGCAACCAAGGATCCTGTAATATCAACTTTATCTCTAAAACGACCAGATTTGCTACTCTCCTTAGAGGACTGGGACTATATTAATGAAATAATTCCCATTTTGAAACCTTTCTATGAAGTAACAGTAGAAATATGTACAGAAAAGAATGTTACATTATCAAAAATTATAGTGATTTGCAACATTCTGGATTCTTTCATGTCAAAATGCGTTTCGACAGACGGCAAAATATCCGCATTAATATCTAAAATTAAATGTGACATGAGATCTCGTTTCGGAGAATACAAAAGAAATGTTTTGTATTCGGAAAGCACAATTTTGGATCGCCGGTTCAAGCGAAGAGGGTTTAAAAGTTGAATCTGTTATCAGGCTGCCGTTAAAAGTTTAAGAACAAAACTGTGCACGGTAAGCTTGCCGAATACTAGTACTGATGACACTAGCCTCCAAGAAAACGCTACCGTAAGTACCGCGGAGGGATTTAGCTTTTGGGCAGAATATGACCAGGAGTATTACAAAACTACTCGTCCAGACAACAACTCAGCCGCAGCCATACGAGAGTTCGACAAATACCTTAATGAGGAATATTTGGAAAGAGTTCAAGATCCATTAGTATGGTGGAACGAAAGAAAGAAGTTATACCCACGAGTTTATACTTCCGTTCTTAAGCGCCTCTGCATAGTGGCAACTTCTGTGCCTTACGAACGAATCTTTTCTTCAATGGGAAATATACTTAACAATCGCCGGACATGCTTGAAATCAAATAAAGTGTCAAGCCTTATTTTTCTTCAGCGAAATATGTAAACCCTTGGAATATTAAAACGTAGCAAATGTAGAATTATTAATTGTCTTATTTTTTCACTTTTCAGATTATTTAAATCAACATTTTTTTTCACAACATACAATCTGTGTACATATGTATGTATGTAGCCAAAACAATTACTATTTCTTTATAATGAAAAAAACCATATAATCGTTTTCCAATTTTTTTGAAGCTTGTTTATTACAAACTTTTTGACAAAACTAAAAAGCAATCCTAATATCGAATAACGTACAAAGTAACTTGATTATAAAAGCTAAAGCCGTTTTTTTTTAAATTCGGTTATGCAAAGTATTTTTTTTTAATTTAATCAAGATTGGAGTTAATCAGGTATGAAATGAAAATCTATTTTGAAAACAAATAAGTTTTAAAAAGTGGTTTTAATAATATTTCTTTATTGAAGAGAATTTAATTACAACGAAAATATGAAAAATAAAAAGGGTCTCTAAACCTATTTCCATTACATACCTGTATATTTGGACGTAAGCTTTAATCGGTATTTCAAATATATATTTACAATTAAGGGCTAACTTCTCCATACACCCATAATTTTTATAGTTTGACCAAAATTTGGAAAAGAATTTAAAAGTTTTTTACCCAATATTTGGAGTGCTAATAAATATGTTAATACAAAAAATTTCAAATAAATTCATAAAAATAATAACAACAATAGTAACAAAAATATTAAAAAAATTGTTTTTCAGTCATAAAATACATGAAGAAATATCTGCAAAAAGCTTGGGGACGTTATCTTGTCTGAAAATTCAGCAATTTTCGGTATAAAACCATCAACAAATGCCATCAGAATATGTTTTAATATGTACATATGAAGACTTATGCAATGAATATTTAATATTTATGTTATTATTGTCGTTATCATAGTTATGAATTAATTTTAAATTTTTTGTATAAACATATATATTAGCACCCCAAATATTGGGTAATGAATTTTTCAAATTTCTTCCAAATATTGGTCAAACCATAAAAATTATTGTTGTATGGAGAGGTTAGTCCTTAATTGTATATATGTTTATACACATATAAACGATTTCATTACCTCAATCTAAAATGAATTTGTAGTGCTTAATATATTTTTTTTTTGCTTCCGGTAAAATATTTTTGAGAACAACTTTTTAACTTGAACTTTGCGAAGTAACATTGATGCGTTTTTGATAAATAAATAACTATAAAAGAGTACAATGCTTTTACTAATTATCTCAAGAAAAAAACCAGGAAAACCAAACAAAAGTACCTTTCTTAATCTTAATATTAAACTGAATATTAAGACAAAATAAAATGTACAATATTCTAGTCAAAAAAATTTAAATATATTTTTTAAAATAAATAATTCAACTTTTTTAATAAATTCTTCAATTATTTAAATACTCGCATATGCAACCGATTTTATTATTCTTACAAAATAGCATTGTTTCATACTGTCGTTCAAAAGTGAACGATTGAACGAACGGGTCAATTTTTTGCTAATTGAACGAAAATGAGCGGTCACTGAAAAGAACGATTTGGCACAGCTCTAATGACAATGATTGCTCATACAACATGTACGTTCCTTTATCTAGCTTATTCATGACTATGTGAAGGACTATAAGGCCCTATGAGTTTGTGTCTACCCCTAAATTGTTGAGTGCTGCTAGAGTTTCTTGTATGTTATCGTGCAAGGTTTGAATTGCAGAAGCAGATGGATTTTCCAATAATTTGCTTTGCCCTGTGAGTTTATCTAGTAACGTGAATGTCAAAACTCTCATGTTATTATACCTTTCTTGAAGCAAATTCCATGCTGTTGTATAATTTGCTTCAGTTAACGATAGGTGTTGAATAAGTTTCTGAGCCTCACCCTTCATATTAGTCTTCAAGAACCACATTTTCTTTATTGTCGGCATCGGGTTCTTATGAATAATTTTATTGAATAGCTCATAGAATCCCTGCCATTGCAATTAGTCTCCATAAAAGTGTGGTATCGTTACGTTCGGTAGGTGGACTGAAGATTCTTGTTGAGTTGGTGATACGGTTACCTCTAGTCTTTCTTGGACCTAATGTACTTGTCCTCAATGACGGTTTCTTCTAACATGTACTGGTTGAGGTCATGTTCTAAGTTATCGGCACAAATTTTTCCATGTAGCTGTTGCATGGTGTTGATGTGACTATCTATATTCCTTAGTTTTGATTTAATGTATAAGTGGGAAATTCCGGAATCTTCTTCCAGCAGTTCATCCAACTTATTGTTGATGATGGTAATAAGCGTTTGTAGCTTCATTACTAATCCGTGCCTTTCTGCTGGTACCCTTGGTTGTTTGTGGTCTGACGTGTTGCTTGAAGTGCCTGTTAATGACCTTAGTGTTGCCATGGCAGCTTCAATCTCTTCTATGGCCTCGCTGTGCCTTTGGCAAATTTTTTCATATAGGCCACTTTGTATATATGGATGCTCCTGTGTAACCGATGCTGTTCTTCGAATCGTATTGCCGTTTTTCTCAAATGTTTGCCATAAGAGTGCCAATTCCTTGGTCTTCCGTTCGTAGTACTCCAGAGTTCTTCTCTCCTTGGGCGTTTTTTTTTGCGTTGGCAATTAACTTATTAATTTCTACCGCCAAGTCGTCTTGCCGCTTCACTAGCTCTTCTATGGTAGCCATGATGGGTTTATGAATGATGTTAAAAACTTATCATGGTGGGGGGGGGGGGGGGGGGTAATGATAATCAGTCCAAACACATAAATTTGGGCTGGTACTAAATTGTAATTAAGGTTTTACCTTCTTCTAGCACTTGAACCAGAAAAGGTGTTGAAATAATTGAGTTGTGATCTGTTATGCTGTAACTGAATGAATTCTTTATTGAAATGCTGGTCTTATATACTAAATAACATAATCATACAATAATAATAAGTTATAAAAATGCATAATATGCGGAACTAAAATGTTACAATTAATTGGAACATTTAATAAATGCAAGAACAAAAAAGCTTGAGTTTAAAATGACATAAAATTAAATAAAAAATGCAACGTTTTGAATTGTGCTTAACTAAATAGAGTGCAAGTGAACTAAATAATTAAAATGCAACTTGGGACTTATGAATTGACCTAAATAAATATAAATAAATGTTTTGTTGATAACCCGTTGTGGGCCGCAACATATAGTTTCAGTTTTTAACCGATTTCTTTGTTCTGTTTTAATGATTTTCATGACAGAAAATGACCGCTCTGCGGCCGCACTGCTATGTGGCAAAATAGCCATTTTACACATATATCGACTTAAATTACTAAATAACAATATTCGGTAGATTTCAGCACTTGCTCGGTAGAATTGGTACATTGTTAAATTCACAAACATATTCGGTAGAATCTACGAATATCGGTAGAATTTACCGAATATCAGTAGAAGTGTGCACACTGGTTCGCGGTCGAATCTTGATTCAATCAACATGGTTCACCATACAAATTTTTGAGAGCGAACCATCTTGGCTCATTTTGAACCTTGCTGCGACGGAAGAGAAGAAAAAAACTTTTCTAAAAAAACTTTTTTCAGCAGAGTTGCAAGAAAGGAGTATTTTTGTTTTTGTTTACACTAAAACCGCGTTACTGTTTTTGTTTACATTAAAAGCACGTGCTTGCGCAAAATATCATGAATTTGGTTTTTACCATGGTACAATTATACTAGGTACATGCACGACTGCAACAAAATTACAACACCAAAAAACACATTCATTTTGTTGGTATAAATAAACGTATAATTGTCAGAAACAGATGCCTTTTGTTTTTAAAAATAACAATTACAGGGTAACAAAAGTACAATTGCAGACGCGGCATTCATGAATGATTATAGTCATTCAGTGTTGCCAATAGGTGTGTAATTATACAGAGTGTGCAATTACTGTCATATATAGGCCATGTAATTACATTCATATATAATCTGTGTGTAATTCTACTTTATGTTTTATTTTTATTTATTTTTGTTTTCATTTCAACTTACAAAAAACATTTGTAGTGTAATTTTCTTCAATATGTAATTCGAAACACAGCCATGTGTAATTTCATTGGCAACACTGTAATCATTTTATGCACACACATACACTAACATTTTTGTTATTTCTGTTAACATTACAACATGTGCAATGCCAACAGAGAAACAAGTCGAGGCAAAATTATCGGCGGCGGCGCAGTAGTTTTGTGACCGGCGGCGGTGCGCCGAGAGAATTTTCGGCGGCGCAAATAAGCATATGAAAATTTTAAGAGAAAATAAAAATTGAAACTGCAAATTGATTTTCAAAATTTTTTCTCGGAAATTTGTCTTTTTCAGCAGATAAAATTTCGGCTGGTTTTGAGCCGATGCGAGCCGATACAATCGGCGGCGGCTTGATATACAGAAAAATAACCGGCGGCGGCGTGCCGTCGGCTTCGAGCCGGTCGACTTGTTTCTCTAAATGCCAATATCAATTTAAACTTATAAAATATATTTATTAATATAACCTCATATAGTAATTGAAGTTCTAAATGAAAAGTATTGATTGTGTCTTATTGCCGCATATACTTATGGATAAGGGATAAAAATACTGTTTAGAATTAATAACTGTAATATCTAGATTTACTTTAGTTCTGAAACTAAAAACTTTTAAGTGACGAAAAAAGTTTTGCCATTTAAAACCAAAACTGTTGCTTGTGCGCTATTGACTTATATACCAATTGATTGAAAATTAAAATACCTTTTAGAACTGTTATCTGTCATATCCAGACTTAGTTTAGTTCTCTGAAGTTATAGCCCAGCAAACGTTTTACTGACAAAAAAGTTTTACCTTATAAAATCAAAATCGTTAACTGTGCGCTATTTACACATATACCACTCGATAAAACATTAAAATACCTTTTGGAACTGGTAACGTTCATACCCAGATTTACTTGAGATATGAAGTTATAGCCCAGCAAACTTTTTATTGACAAAAAAAGTTTTGCCCTATAAAACCAAAACGGTTAGTTGTGCGCTATTGACAGATATACTAATTGATCAGAAATTAAAGTACTTTTCAGAACTTATCAATGTCATATCCGAATTTACTTTAGTTCTGAAGTTATAGCCAATCAAACTTTTTACTGACAAAAAAAATTTGCTTAATAAAACCAAAATGGTTAACTGCACACAAAAAAATATAAGAGGTAATATTAACTAAGCTTACATGGGTAACTTTTTTTATATGAAAGTAAAAAACTTGGGTTTTATTAACTATGCAGTTAGGTAATTTGTACATTACACATTACCTAAAATCCAAGTTAATTATACTATTACAATAAGGTACATATATACATATATTTTTCGAAATTATTTTTATTGAAATGTTTTATATTTTATTGTCAAAAGTAAAATTTTGAGCAAGAAGGTTTCTGTGTATTTCGACGGTGACGAATTCATTTATAATAATTCGCTGAGTAAATTCGTCGTGTGAGGCACAACAACGACGAATAAATAAGAGCTCTTATAACTGCTAAAATTGCTTATTGTTTGTGCAAAGAAAGAGAAAACTGTTTTTTTCCTGGTTAAAAGAATATAAATAAATGTATCAGAGAGTTCGTCACGCACGACGAGTTTCGTTCTACGTCAGTGTTGTGTTAATTTGCATATGCATGAATGTGTTTTATTTTTTATGAAAAAATTCGTCGTTCGTCCACAGTTGCGTTCCTAGCATTACCTTTAGATGTTTTATTTTCGTGGTGTTTTTTTTATATTTTATTTATATGTATGTAGATAAATAAATAACAGATTTTTTTAAAAATTCAAAAATTCTTTAAATCCATGACAGTTGTCGAATTATAAATAGTTAATATAACTAAAATCCATGATAATTTGCCGCATTATATATGTATAGATTTACTTTGCTATTTAGATAGTTCACAGAAAACAAAATTATGAATTTACCTAGTCGTTAAGGAGTTTCAACTAGAATTTTAGTTGATTTTTCGAACATAGAAATCAACTAAAATTGTTGTTAAATTACCTAAAAAACTTTGTAAATGCCATTCTACCCTTTCACTTAGTTAAAATTATACCATTATTTTAGGAAATATAACCTATGATTTTTTGTGTGTGTGTGTGTGTGCTATTAACTGAAACACCAATCGATGAGGAATTAAAGTACCTTTTAGAACCAGTATTGCTTTTACTCAGATTTACTTTAGTTCAGAAGTTAAAGCCCAGCAAACTTTTTATTGACAAAAGAAATTTTGCCCTATAAAATCAAAATCGTTGCTTGTGCAGTATTAACATATACACCACTCGATTAAAACTTCAAATACCTTTAAGAGCTGGTAACTGTAATTTCCAGATTTACTTTAGTTATGAAGTTTTAGCCCAGCAAACTTTTTATTGACAAAAAAAGGTTTGCCTTATAAAATCCAAACGGTTATTTGTGCGGTGTTGGCACATATACTAATCGATGAGAAATTAAAATACCTTCCAGAACCTTTATTTGTTTTACTTAGATTTACTTTAGTTTGCTATATGTTGTAATATGATAATATGAGTATTCTTTATTTTATAAGTAGAAAACTTTTGTCCTTTTTTGTGCTTTTGACGAGTTTTCTAGGATATAACTTCTGAAATAGAGTAATTCTGAAAATGACAGTCATTAATTCTGAAAGGCATTTTTATTATCTATAGAAAAATATATAATTTTATATCTGACATACAATAGTTACTATTTAATACGCATTAAACTTTTTTGTTAAATTTTAATGATATACAATTTTTATTTGAACATAACTTCTGAAATAAAGAAACTCGGAATATAAAAGTCACATATTTAAAAAGGTAATTTTATTTCCTATCGATTGATAAATAATATAATTGGGCACAATCAATAGTTTTCATTTTATATTCTAGAACAAATTTTTGATTGGAGTAATTTTTGAGAGTGTTTTTTCCATAGTTATTCAAATAAAAATAATGACTTGTTTTTTAAATAAAAGCAAAAATTACAGATTTTTATTGATTTGCAAAATCAGTATTTTTTTCCACAGTTTGTTTACATATTTTACTAGGCATATTTACACGAGGTTGCTACTTGCACACTTAATGGGAAAAACTGTATTATCACAAAAATTATGAAAATTTGTAAAAGTTTGCTGGACTATAACTTTTGAACTAAAGTAATTCAGAAAATGACTGTCACCAATTTTGAAAAGTTTTTTTGTCCTTTTTTGATTGGTATATGTCTGAATAGTGCATAACAAATCGATTTGGTTTAATAAGACGAAAACTTTTTTCTATTTTTAACGACCAAAAAAGTTTTCTGGGCTATAACTTAAGTAAATCTGGATATGACGGCTATCAACTAGCGGTAGCATGACTTCGAAAATGACTTCATCCTTAGTTACTGCTCCTTTGGCACTCATTAGCTTATATAGTTGTATAAGGCTGTCATTTTCGACTGGAAGTGTACGAGATACTGGAAGATGTGCCTTGATTGTGGTAAGTTCATTCCTCAGTTGATGGGGGGATAATAAGAGTGGACTGATTCTGCCATTGTGGGCGTCGGTGAGCACATTTATGATTTCCATTTCTCTTCTTTGAAGATTTATTGCCGTCAGCGTCATTTGATTTGCTGGTAGTCCTATTAATTGTGTTTGGCTGATTTGTTCGGACTCTTTGTCTATCTCATTTGCTTCTTTATTTATTCTTTCGATGATGGCATTTAGTTGACCTTGAGCATTGAGTTCGTCCTGTTTTATAATATTTATAGTTGAGTCAATAATGGACGTCTGATTTTTAATAGTTGAAACAAGTAATGAGTCTGGCCCTTAGCTTGCTTAATTGTGTTTGACATCTCCTCTGCATAATCTGAATCGAGAACACCAAATAATGATCGTGCAATATTTCCCACAATGTTGAATGCAGCCCTTTTTGTTCTACTGTTTGCAAATAACTCCTTCTCCTCGGTTAATTCATTCATAATTTGCTCGAAGTTATTAACCAAAATCCTACACGTTACCTGTTGTTGAATTCCTGAACAGAGTTGTTGCAACTTGTTTACTCCTGACTATAAAGATCTTAGCTCAGAATAAAATTAAGCCAGATCATAAAATATCATTAATTTCCATTCAGCGGTGACCAATTTAGCTGTTCCGATCCCTTCAAAATATAATCTGGGATCTGTACGAAAATTTTTGATCCTAATACTGTTACCTATGGCGACAGGGATGAGTAGAACTGTTAGTATCATGGCGAGTAATATTGGGCTGGTGATAAGTTTAACCCTTTTTGATGGGGTACTATTTGGTTCTTCGGTAGACTTCGGGCGGAAGCGCGTAGATGCCCTTTTAACATAAGTTGATGGTTCAGTCTCCACTAGACCTTCGTCATGAAAGAGCGGAGCTAGCCTGTGAATAGGTCTTTTTGTTATACCAGAGGACGTTTTTATGTACGCCACCCGAACCTTGCCATCATCTCCCTTGTAAGTTTTGAGAATTCTGCCGAGAGGCCATTTCATAACAGGTATATTGTCTTCCTTTATGATGACCATTTGACCCTCACGCACATTTTCACATGTTGTTTTCCACTTTCGTTTCTCCTGCAAGTTATGTAAATATTCTGTTGACCAACGCGTCCAGAACTCATGCTTCAGTTAGGAAACAAGTCTCCATCGTGTTGCAAGAGAACTGGATGAGGTTGCAGCCCTGGAGTCCACTTGAGCTGTGAGTGGTTCTCCAATTAGAAAATGTCCTGGTGTTAATGCCGTTAAATCGTTACGGTCCGTTGATAATGGGGTCAATGGTCGCGAGTTTAAAATTGCTTCGATTTCAATTATAACTGTTTCGAATTCCTCGTGCGTGAGGGATCCTGTTGACACACTTCTTAACAAAAGATGCTTTGCAGATTTGACTGCTGCTTCCCATAGTCCGCCAAAGTGAGGTGCTCTCGGTGGTATGAATTTGAACTCAATGCCATCCTTACTACATGCTCGAACAATCACCTCTTGCGAAGTGTCAGCAAATATGGCCATGTTTAGTTCGTCTAGCTGATTTCGGGCGCCAACAAAATTTGTAGCGTTATCTGAGTATATTGTTTGACAAAGTCCTCGACGTGCTATAAACCTCTTGAGGGCCCCAATGAATGCTTCAGTGGTAAGGTCAGTCACTACCTCTAAGTGAACAGCCTTCGTTGCGAAACAAATGAATACCGCTACATATACCTTGTGCAGTCTTTTACCTCTTATCTTGTAGTGGACCCAGAATGATCCACAGTAATCCACTCCTGATTTTATGAATGGGCGAGCTGTAGTTACTCTGCTTGCCAGTAGCTCGCCCATAACTTGATTTAGTAACCTTGGCTTCGATCTTGTGCATCGCACACAGTTCTGGACGATGTTTCTGGTCACTGATTTTCCCTTGACAATCCAAAACTGCTGTCTGGATATTGCCAACATTGCTTGAGGACCACAGTGATAGTTGTCAAGATGGACCATTTTCATTATTAGTTTTGTGATCGGATCGTTATGTGGAAGCAGTATTGGATGTTTGGCGTTGCATGAAATGTTTGAGGCTTCTAGTCTTTCTCCAACTCGTAACACGCCATGTTCATCAAGAAAGGGGGACAGTGTACATATAGAACTCGAATTATTTATTTCCTTGTTGTTCTGTAGTCTCATGATTTTTGCTTTAAATCAGCTATTTGCATGGCTTTAACTATCAGATGCATTGCAGGGGTTAGCTCATGAGGGGTGAGTAGCTTAGTTGATGGCCGACTGTCATTTGATATTTTGGTATTTATAATAAATCGCTGCATGTAGGCTACTATTCTTTGAAGGCACATGAAGGAGTCATGATGATTTATTTTGTATATTATGTCTTCTAGTCCAGTCGACATAGTAGACAGAACGGTAACAGGGTTAGATCTGAATTCTTCAGTGCTGGGTGGATGTCGTTTTTATTGGTCCGTAGAACCATGTGGTGCATTCGCCCAATACCTGGGGGCTTAATCCTCTTGAAATGTGGTCTGCAGGATTTTGGTTTGAGCTGACGTGTCGCCATTGGGTGCTTATAATTAATTCTTGTATTTTGGTGATTCGATTTGCTACAAACGTGTGCAGTGATAATGGTTGTGAATTAATCCAGTGAAGTACTATTTCTGAGTCGGACCAGAAATATGTTTTATGACCTTGTGGCTAGCATTACCCCTAGAACAGCAGCACATAGCTCTAGTCTCGGCAGCGTCAACCTTTTCAATGGAGCAACTCGAGATTTTGCACATAACAGCCTAACAATAATTCTTCCATCTTGTAGTCTTGAACGTAGGTAGACGACAGCTTCATACGCCCTTTCAGATGCATCAACGAATGTATGTAATTGTGTGTGAGTCGTTATCTGACCGTTGTGACAAAATGGGCAACGCCGTAGGTAGTAGAAACTAAGCTTTTGTTACAACGCTGAAAAAAAGGAGAAAAGAAAACGAAAAGAAAAATGGCTAGTTCCGACCTGAGGGTAAAGAGAATTTCCTGTTTCTTTTTCTTCTTGATGGCGCGGTAAAGAAAAAAAAGTAAGGTTGGTTTGCTCAACTTTAATACAAAAAATGTGCAGTGATCTGGTTTTTTTAATGGGTATAAACTATCAGAAAACAAAATAAATTTAGATCCAGAGCTGATAAAATAAAAAAATAAAATAAAAAGAAGTTAAAGAATATCCCTTCAAGCCAGTTTAAAAGACCATAAAAGGTCCACTAAAGTTTCACGCTGCCTACAGCTATATATATAAGATTTGCTCAACCACAGCTATAACCCATCTGCTCCACACAACGTCCATAGAAGATTCACACCACCAATAATTAACATAACAACCATAGAGACTCACATCAATCAAAACACTCCCAACAATGATTATACCAACATCCATAAAATATTCTTGTCAAGTACCACAACTATAGAAGATTTACTCACCCACAACTATATAAGATTTGCTCAACCACAGCTATAACCCATCTGCTCAACACAACGTCCATAGATGATTCACACCACCAATAATTAACATAACAACCATAGAGACTCACATCAATCAAAACTGTCCCAACAATGATTATACCAACATCCATAAAATATACTCGTCAAGTACCACAACATCCATAGACGATTCATCTGTAAAACCTAAACACCAAAAAAAAAGAAAAAAAAGGAGAAATATGATGAAATGTCTCTGCCAGGGGTTACGTATACTCACGATTAATTAAATTTTTTTATAAGGTTTCTCTATAAATATACATATATATATACATATATACTGAAAAAAAGAACATAATCAAAATTCAGATAACTGACCAGTTATTAACGTAAACTTTCTTTCTGTATCAATTAATACAGATAATTTGGAAACGTGCAAAACGGGTGTATTGAGCTCAATCCATCGTCGCTCCCACGTGTCAACGTATAATAAAGATCAGTCAACACCATCAACATCTCAATATGAGATCACTTAATGTAAGTTGATTTTTTTTTATTCCTACATATATATCTAAACATATATAAATTTATATATCTACATATGTATATCTCTACACACATACATAAGTATAGAGGTATATATATAGATAAACAAAAAAATAAATTTAAAAAAAAAATTAAACTAATATGCATATAAATGTATATTCAAGCTATTAGCTCATAAACCTAAAAAAAAGGAAAGAACGAGCTAAGCTAATTTCAACATTCCAAGCCCGGCCAAATGTAGTGTTAAACTAAATATTCTTTTCTCAAAGATCGCTTGATGTTTTCGTTCATTCAGTTTGTGGTTCAAGTCTTTTATGTCAAATTTGCTTTCGTTCATGTGTTTGCTATTTACTCGTATGTTATGTCTTTTTGTTTGAGTTGAGTTTTTGTGTATTGAGAAGAGTTGTTTTAAAAGGTTTAGGTACGTATATACTAAATTATTTTTAGCATCGCTGGGGCACTGCCATCATTCTGTTAATAATTTGATTTAACAGTCTTTTCACAAGAAGTATTTTTACTAGTGCTTTTTATAAAGTGTTTTTACAAAGTATTCTTTAATTAAAAAATGTTAAAAAGTGTTATAACATAATAAAAAAATAAAATGGCATACAGAAAGAGCAGCGAAATTTGGTTGCATTTCACAGAAGATGGACCAAATCGTGCCAAATGCAGTTATTGCAAAACTTCCTTAAGCGTAACGGGGGGATCTACTGGAAATCTCAATCGCCAAATTGCCACAGTTTCGCGCACAGAGGGACTTTCACCAGATCAACAGCTTTCACGCAACATACAGCCCTCTACAAACTTGCCACAAACTTGCATGCAGCCCTCAACAAGTTCACAACTTACCAGCTCACAACCGTATACAAACTCACAACCGTCTACCAGCTTCCAACCATCTAACAGCTCGCAAACCATATTTCAGCAGCAAAGAATTACTCAATTTATACCAAAACCTCCACCGATTCGAAAGGTGCAACGGATAGACAGACTAGTGCTGAAAGCAGTCGCGCAGGGTAATCACTCTTTACGTTTTGTAGACGAGCCTGCCATCAGAGAGCTAACAACTGAAGTCTCGCATTGCCCAGGGTACCAATTGCCAACTAGAAAGGCTCTGTCAAAAAACTTGCTGCCAAGTGTTCACATGGAAATACTTGAAAATGTAAAATTAAAAATTCGGTCATCAGTAGCAGTATGCCTTACTACAGATGGATGGACTTCCAGAAATAATGCCAGCTATGTCGCTATAACAGCTCACTACATTGATCAAAATACGCAACTGCAGTCGTACTTGATGTGTGCGATCAATTTTCTGAGAGACATACTGCTGAAAATTTATGTGCATTTTTAAAAAATGCTATGGCAGAGTTTGAAATATGCAATAAAGTCTCTGCTGTAGTGAGTGACAACGCAGCAAATATTCTGGCAGCAGTCCGTCTGGGACAGTGGCGTAGCGTGGGCTGTTTTGCTCATTCCCTAAACCTAATTGTACAGGCAGCATTAGGTGATGTTGGAGAAACGCTAACAAAAGTAAGAAAAATTGTAGAATATTTCCACAGAAGTTCACAAGGCCTTCGTAAGCTTTTCGAAACTCAGAGACAAATGGGAATGCCTGAGCACAAACTCAAACAAGACGTGGAAACAAGATGGAATTCTTCATATATAATGCTTGAGAGAATTGTTGCAACCAAGGATCCTGTAATATCAACTTTATCTCTAAAACGACCAGATTTGCTACTCTCCTTAGAGGACTGGGACTATATTAATGAAATAATTCCCATTTTGAAACCTTTCTATGAAGTAACAGTAGAAATATGTACAGAAAAGAATGTTACATTATCAAAAATTATAGTGATTTGCAACATTCTGGATTCTTTCATGTCAAAATGCGTTTCGACAGACGGCAAAATATCCGCATTAATATCTAAAATTAAATGTGACATGAGATCTCGTTTCGGAGAATACAAAAGAAATGTTTTGTATTCGGAAAGCACAATTTTGGATCGCCGGTTCAAGCGAAGAGGGTTTAAAAGTTGAATCTGTTATCAGGCTGCCGTTAAAAGTTTAAGAACAAAACTGTGCACGGTAAGCTTGCCGAATACTAGTACTGATGACACTAGCCTCCAAGAAAACGCTACCGTAAGTACCGCGGAGGGATTTAGCTTTTGGGCAGAATATGACCAGGAGTATTACAAAACTACTCGTCCAGACAACAACTCAGCCGCAGCCATACGAGAGTTCGACAAATACCTTAATGAGGAATATTTGGAAAGAGTTCAAGATCCATTAGTATGGTGGAACGAAAGAAAAAAGTTATACCCACGAGTTTATACTTCCGTTCTTAAGCGCCTCTGTATAGTGGCAACTTCTGTGCCTTACGAACGAATCTTTTCTTCAATGGGAAATATACTTAACAATCGCCGGACATGCTTGAAATCAAATAAAGTGTCAAGCCTTATTTTTCTTCAGCGAAATATGTAAACCCTTGGAATATTAAAACGTAGCAAATGTAGAATTATTAATTGTCTTATTTTTTCACTTTTCAGATTATTTAAATCAACATTTTTTTTCACAACATACAATCTGTGTACATATGTATGTATGTAGCCAAAACAATTACTATTTCTTTATAATGAAAAAAACCATATAATCGTTTTCCAATTTTTTTGAAGCTTGTTTATTACAAACTTTTTGACAAAACTAAAAAGCAATCCTAATATCGAATAACGTACAAAGTAACTTGATTATAAAAGCTAAAGCCGTTTTTTTTTAAATTCGGTTATGCAAAGTATTTTTTTTTTTAATTTAATCAAGATTGGAGTTAATCAGGTATGAAATGAAAATCTATTTTGAAAACAAATAAGTTTTAAAAAGTGGTTTTAATAATATTTCTTTATTGAAGAGAATTTAATTACAACGAAAATATGAAAAATAAAAAGGGTCTCTAAACCTATTTCCATTACATACCTGTATATTTGGACGTAAGCTTTAATCGGTATTTCAAATATATATTTACAATTAAGGGCTAACTTCTCCATACACCCATAATTTTTATAGTTTGACCAAAATTTGGAAAAGAATTTAAAAGTTTTTTACCCAATATTTGGAGTGCTAATAAATATGTTAATACAAAAAATTTCAAATAAATTCATAAAAATAATAACAACAATAGTAACAAAAATATTAAAAAAATTGTTTTTCAGTCATAAAATACATGAAGAAATATCTGCAAAAAGCTTGGGGACGTTATCTTGTCTGAAAATTCAGCAATTTTCGGTATAAAACCATCAACAAATGCCATCAGAATATGTTTTAATATGTACATATGAAGACTTATGCAATGAATATTTAATATTTATGTTATTATTGTCGTTATCATAGTTATGAATTAATTTTAAATTTTTTGTATAAACATATATATTAGCACCCCAAATATTGGGTAATGAATTTTTCAAATTTCTTCCAAATATTGGTCAAACCATAAAAATTATTGTTGTATGGAGAGGTTAGTCCTTAATTGTATATATGTTTATACACATATAAACGATTTCATTACCTCAATCTAAAATGAATTTGTAGTGCTTAATATATTTTTTTTTTTGCTTCCGGTAAAATATTTTTGAGAACAACTTTTTAACTTGAACTTTGCGAAGTAACATTGATGCGTTTTTGATAAATAAATAACTATAAAAGAGTACAATGCTTTTACTAATTATCTAAAGAAAAAAACCAGGAAAACCAAACAAAAGTACCTTTCTTAATCTTAATATTAAACTGAATATTAAGACAAAATAAAATGTACAATATTCTAGTCAAAAAAATTTAAATATATTTTTTAAAATAAATAATTCAACTTTTTTAATAAATTCTTCAATTATTTAAATACTCGCATATGCAACCGATTTTATTATTCTTACAAAATAGCATTGTTTCATACTGTCGTTCAAAAGTGAACGATTGAACGAACGGGTCAATTTTTTGCTAATTGAACGAAAATGAGCGGTCACTGAAAAGAACGATTTGGCACAGCTCTAATGACAATGATTGCTCATACAACATGTACGTTCCTTTATCTAGCTTATTCATGACTATGTGAAGGACTATAAGGCCCTATGAGTTTGTGTCTACCCCTAAATTGTTGAGTGCTGCTAGAGTTTCTTGTATGTTATCGTGCAAGGTTTGACTTGCAGAAGCAGATGGATTTTCCGATAATTTGCTTTGCCTTGTGAGTTTATCTAGTAACGTGAATGTCAAAACTCTCATGTTATTATACCTTTCTTGAAGCAAATTCCATGCTGTTGTATAATTTGCTTCAGTTAACGATAGGTGTTGAATAAGTTTCTGAGCCTCACCCTTCACATTAGTCTTCAAGAACCACATTTTCTTTATTGTCGGCATCGGGTTCTTATGAATAATTTCATTGAATAGCTCATAGAATCCCTGCCATTGCAAGTAGTCTCCATAAAAGTGTGGTATTGTTACGTTCGGTAGGTGGACTGAAGATTCTTGTTGAGTTGGTGATACGGTTACCTCTAGTCTTTCTTGGACCTTAATGTACTTGTCCTCAATGACGGTTTCTTCTAACATGTACTGGTTGAGGTCATGTTCTAAGTTATCGGCACAAATTTTTCCATGTAGCTGTTGCATGGTGTTGATGTGACTATCTATATTCCTTAGTTTTGATTTAATGTATAAGTGGGAAATTCCGGAATCTTCTTCCAGCAGTTCATCCAACTTATTGTTGATGATGGTAATAAGCGTTTGTAGCTTCATTACTAATCCGTGCCTTTCTGCTGGTACCCTTGGTTGTTTGTGGTCTGACGTGTTGCTTGAAGTGCCTGTTAATGACCTTAGTGTTGCCATGGCAGCTTCAATCTCTTCTATGGCCTCGCTGTGCCTTTGGCCAATTTTTTCATATGGGCCACTTTGTATATATGGATGATCCTGTGTAACCGATGCTGTTCTCCGAATCGTATTGTCGTTTTTCTCAAATGTTTGCCATAAAAGTACCAACTCCTTGGTCTTCCGTTCGTAGTACTCCAGAGTTCTTCTCTCCTTGGGCGTTTTTTTTGCGTTGGCAATTAACTTATTAATTTCTACCGCCAAGTCGTCTTGCCGCTTCACTAGCTCTTCTATGGTAGCCATGATGGGTTTATGAATGATGTTAAAAACTTATCCTTGACAGGAGCACGTCTTTTGAACTTAAGATGTCCACTGGTGGGGGGGAATCTTGAAATCACGTCGGGTTCATCAATGTTTCTTGGTCTTTAGTGATAATCAGTCCAAACACATAAATTTGGGCTGGTACTAAATTGTAATTAAGGTTTTACCTTCTTCTAGCACTTGAACCAGAAAAGGTGTTGAAATAATTGAGTTGTGATCTGTTATGCTGTAACTGAATGAATTCTTTATTGAAATGCTGGTCTTATATACTAAATAACATAATCATACAATAATAATAAGTTATAAAAATGCATAATATGCGGAACTAAAATGTTACAATTAATTGGAACATTTAATAAATACAAGAACAAAATAACTGGAGTTTAAAATGACATAATTAAATAAAAAATGCAACGTTTTGAATTGTGCTTAACTAAATAGAGTGCAAGTGAACTAAATAATTAAAATGCAACTTGGCGCTTATGAATTGACCTAAATAAATATAAATAAATGTTTTGTTGATAACCCGTTGTGGGCCGCAACATATAGTTTCAGTTTTTAACCGATTTCTTTGTTCTGTTTTAATGATTTTCATGACAGAAAATGACCGCTCTGCGGCCGCACTGCTATGTGGCAAAATAGCCATTTTACACATATATCGACTTAAATTACTAAATAACAATATTCGGTAGATTTCAGCACTTGCTCGGTAGAATTGGTACATTGCTAAATTCACAAACATATTCGGTAGAATATACGAATATCGGTAGAATTTACCGAATATCAGTAGAAGTGTGCACACTGGTTCGCGGTCGAATCTTGATTGAATCAACATGGTTCACCATACAAATTTTTGAGAGCGAACCATCTTGGCTCATTTTGAACCTTGCTGCGACGGAAGAGAAGAAAAAATCTTTTCTAAAAAAACTTTTTTCAGCAGAGTTGAAAAAATAGAGTATTTTTGTTTTTGTTTACACTAAAAGCACGTGCTCGTGGGCGCGTTACTGTTTTTGTTTTGAAATTTGGTTTTTACCATGGTACAATTATACTAGGTACATGCACGACTGCAACAAAATTACAACACCAAAAAACACATTCATTTTGTTGGTATAAATAAACGTATAATTGTCAGAAACAGATGCCTTTTGTTTTTAAAAATAACAATTACAGGGTAACAAAAGTACAATTGCAGACGCGGCATTCATGAATGATTATAGTCATTCAGTGTTGCCAATAGGTGTGTAATTATACAGAGTGTGCAATTACTGTCATATATAGGCCATGTAATTACATTCATATATAATCTGTGTGTAATTCTACTTTATGTTTTATTTTTATTTATTTTTGTTTTCATTTCAACTTACAAAAAACATTTGTAGTGTAATTTTCTTCAATATGTAATTCGAAACACAGCCATGTGTAATTTCATTGGCAACACTGTAATCATTTTATGCACACACATACACTAACATTTTTGTTATTTCTGTTAACATTACAACATGTGCAATGCCAACAGAGAAACAAGTCGAGGCAAAATTATCGGCGGCGGCGCAGTAGTTTTGTGACCGGCGGCGGTGCGCCGAGAGAATTTTCGGCGGCGCAAATAAGCATATGAAAATTTTAAGAGAAAATAAAAATTGAAACTGCAAATTGATTTTCAAAATTTTTTCTCGGAAATTTGTCTTTTTCAGCAGATAAAATTTCGGCTGGTTTTGAGCCGATGCGAGCCGATACAATCGGCGGCGGCTTGATATACAGAAAAATAACCGGCGGCGGCGTGCCGTCGGCTTCGAGCCGGTCGACTTGTTTCTCTAAATGCCAATATCAATTTAAACTTATAAAATATATTTATTAATATAACCTCATATAGTAATTGAAGTTCTAAATGAAAAGTATTGATTGTGTCTTATTGCCGCATATACTTATGGATAAGGGATAAAAATACTGTTTAGAATTAATAACTGTAATATCTAGATTTACTTTAGTTCTGAAACTAAAAACTTTTAAGTGACGAAAAACGTTTTGCCATTTAAAACCAAAACTGTTGCTTGTGCGCTATTGACTTATATACCAATTGATTGAAAATTAAAATACCTTTTAGAACTGTTATCTGTCATATCCAGACATAGTTTAGTTCTCTGAAGTTATAGCCCAGCAAACGTTTTACTGACAAAAAAGTTTTACCTTATAAAATCAAAATCGTTAACTGTGCGCTATTTACACATATACCACTCGATAAAACATTAAAATACCTTTTGGAACTGGTAACGTTCATACCCAGATTTACTTGAGATATGAAGTTATAGCCCAGCAAACTTTTTATTGACAAAAAAAGTTTTGCCCTATAAAACCAAAACGGTTAGTTGTGCGCTATTGACAGATATACTAATTGATCAGAAATTAAAGTACTTTTCAGAACTTATCAATGTCATATCCGAATTTACTTTAGTTCTGAAGTTATAGCCAATCAAACTTTTTACTGACAAAAAAAATTTTGCTTAATAAAACCAAAATGGTTAACTGCACACAAAAAAATATAAGAGGTAATATTAACTAAGCTTACATGGGTAACTTTTTTTATATGAAAGTAAAAAACTTGGGTTTTATTAACTATGCAGTTAGGTAATTTGTACATTACACATTACCTAAAATCCAAGTTAATATTGTTACGAAAATAGCCGTCGACAGGTTTAAGCAGCATTACACAAAAATATTCCAACAGGGTTAATGTAAGTGCTACGCGAAAATATTCCTACAGGGTCAAAGCAAAGAATAGTCTAGAATAGTAGCCAACAACCAAAGCCGCGTTCAGACTATTATACTTTGTATTTATATTTGTCAAAAATTCAAACAATACGTGCAAGTGTGATAGTCTGAACGCAAAATGTCATCAAAGTAGCAAATAATACGATAAAAATTTTGACATCCCATAAGACTTTTTCGTTTTTAGAAAATTTTCTAAACGATAATACTTTTCATTAGATCAGGGTTGCATTTTCACACAAACCAAACTTCGAAGTCGGTTGTTTCGCCGCCGATAGCGTGTCGTCATTGATGTAATGTTTTGTCATATGTATATCAGCTCAAAATTTTGAATAAGTGAATCGTATGGAAGTATATTTCATTGACGTAATTTTTTAACGTTTTTGTAATATCTTTTCTTAAATTTTTTTCTGTTATTTACACAGAATATTTTTAATTGCTGAATTTTTTCAAATGTCTGCACGTCCCCGCCTGCATGAAACCGTTTTGCCACCGCTAGTAAATGAATAGCACAGACATTTTCATTGAACAGCTGTTTTGTTTTCTACTTGTATTACTCATTTGATTTGAAGTGTGATGGTCTGAACACAATATGTGATTTTACGTTAGATTTTTTTGACAGTCCCAACGAATGTATTTAGATTTCTGTATCGTAAAATGTGATGAAAGTATTAATACTTGTATAATAGTCTGAACGGAGCTTAAATAAGCATGCCTAGCTTGATTAAACGTAAACAAGCAAAAGCATCAACAACAAAAAGCGTCTGCTTATTAAGAAGATTCACATATTTACACACATACATACATGCTAATTCAAACGAAAAGCAAAAGAAAAAAACAACCACCGTGTATTGCTTAGTTAATGATGTACACACGTATGCATATACACATATGTACATAGTTACCACATGAACTTAATTAGGAAGCATATAAGATGATAATGAACGTCTAGACATTGCTTGAAACTTCTAGTGGAATTTGTGTGAAATATAAAAAGAGGTGACGCATCCAATGAATTAGTTAGTTGCAGTCGTAAGTCAGTCGCGAACAGTTATAGTTAGTGCTAATCAGAAAGTAGTGAAGTTAAGAACTCGTTAGTCAGTTGATAATTAAGTTGTGAATTAATAATAGTCTGTCGTGTCGACTGGAGTAAAGGCAACAGCTCAGCGAATAGACGTGTGTAAGGGTGTAAGTAAAGCCAGTGCGTCCTTATTGGTGTATCAACTGTCAGTGACGGTAGAGTGAGTCTCGTAAGTGGCGAGCAGCAGACAAAGAGGTGTCACGTGATTACTTGCGCATTTAGCTAAGAGACGTGCGTAAACTACAGTGAGGAGGGCGTACTGGTAACCAGTTGTGAATATCTGTGTGTAATTTATTAGTTTAAGTTGTATTAGTGTATTTAAGCTCTTGAGTAATTTAGTATAAGTGTATTTGTAAATAAAACTTGTATCATTCTTAACCCTAATTACTACACTTGGCTCTTGTATTCATTTGCAAATCTTCGGATCTACGGAAAAGCGTTTTTATAGAGAGAAAAACGTAACAATATAAACTATTACAATAAGGTACATATATACATATATTTTTCGAAATTATTTTTATTGAAATGTTTTATATTTTATTGTCAAAAGTTAAATTTTGAGCAAGAAGGTTTCTGTGTATTTCGACGGTGACGAATTCATCTATAATAATTCGCTGAGTAAATTCGTCGTGTGAAGCACAACAACGACGAATAAATAAGAGCTCTTATAACTGCTAAAATTGCTTATTGTTTGTGCAAAGAAAGAGAAAACTGTTTTTTTCCTGGTTAAAAGAATATAAATAAATGTATCAGAGAGTTCGTCACGCACGACGAGTTTCGTTCTACGGCAGTGTTGTGTTAATTTGCATATGCATGAATGTGTTTTATTTTTTATGAAAAAATTCGTCGTTCGTCCACAGTTGCGTTCCTAGCATTACCTTTAGATGTTTTATTTTCGTGGTGTTTTTTTTATATTTTATTTATATGTATGTAGATAAATAAATAACAGATTTTTTTAAAAATTCAAAAATTCTTTAAATCCATGACAGTTGTCGAATTATAAATAGTTAATATAACTAAAATCCATGATTATTTGCCGCATTATATATGTATAGATTTACTTTGCTATTTAGATAGTTCACAGAAAACAAAATTATGAATTTACCTAGTCGTTAAGGAGTTTCAACTAGAATTTTAGTTGATTTTTCGAACATAGAAATCAACTAAAATTGTTGTTAAATTACCTAAAAAACTTTGTAAATGCCATTCTACCCTTTCACTTAGTTAAAATTATACCATTATTTTAGGAAATATAACCTATGATTTTTTTTGTGTGTGTGTGCTATTAACTGAAACACCAATCGATGAGGAATTAAAGTACCTTTTAGAACCAGTATTGTTTTTACTCAGATTTACTTTAGTTCAGAAGTTAAAGCCCAGCAAACTTTTTATTGACAAAAGAAATTTTGCCCTATAAAATCAAAATTGTTGCTTGTGCAGTATTAACACATACACCACTCGATTAAAACTTCAAATACCTTTAAGAGCTGGTAACTGTAATTTCCAGATTTACTTTAGTTATGAAGTTTTAGACCAGCATTTTTTTTTCATTTTATATTCTAGAACAAATTTTTGATTGGAGTAATTTTCGAGAGTGTTTTTTCCATAGTTATTCAAATAAAAATAATGACTTGTTTTTTAAATAAAAGCAAAAATTACAGATTTTTATTGATTTGCAAAATCAGTATTTTTTTCCATAGTTTGTTTACATATTTTACTAGGCAAATTTACACGAGGTTGCTACTTGCACACTTCATGGGAAAAACTGTATTATCACAAAAATTATGAAAATTTGTAAAAGTTTGCTGGACTATAATTTTTGAACTAAAGTAATTCAGAAAATGAATGTCACCAATTTTGAAAAGTATTTTTGTCCTTTATTGATTGGTATATGTCTGAATAGTGCACAACAAATCGATTTGGTTTAATAAGACGAAAACTTTTCTATTTTTAACGATCAAAAAAGTTTGCTGGGCTATAACTTAAGTAAATCTGGATATGATGGCTGTCAGTTATAAAACGCATTTTTTTTCTCTATCAATTGGTACATGTGTCAATAGCGCACATGTAACCGTTTTGGTTTTACAAGGCAAAACTTTTTTCGTCACTAAAAAGTTTTCTGGGCTATAAATTCAGAACTAAAGTAAATCTGGATATGACAGTTTTGGCTCTAAAATGTATTGTAATTATCCATTGATTGATATATGTGTTAATAGCGAACAAGTAACCGTTTTGGTTCCATGAGGCGAAACTTTTTTCACCAGTAAAAAGTTTTCTGGGCTATAACTTCAGAACTAAAGTAAATCTGGATATGTCAGTTATTATTTCTGAAAGGCATATTGAATTTTCATTGATTAGTACATGTGTCAATAGCGCACAGTTAACAGTTTTGATTTTATGAAGCAAAACTTTTTTTGCCAATAAAAAGTTTGCTGCGCTATAACTTTTGAACTAAAGTAAATCTGAATATGACAGTTACTATTTCTGAAAGGCATATTGATTTTATATTGATTGGTGCATGTGTCAATAGCGCACACGTAATCATTTTGATTTTATAAGATGAAAACTTTTTTTTATAAAAAGTTTGCTGGGCTATAACTTTTAAAATCAAGTAATTAAAAAAATGACATCTACTAATTATGATACCTACTTTCATCCTTTATTGAATAGTATACAAATTAATAACGTACATCTAATATTTTTCTATTTATTTGAAGTAAATTTCTGGATATAAATTTCATGCGAGTACGTGGCATACATACACTCCCAAAAAGCACACGTGCTCACACTGACACGGAAAATAATACCTTTTTTGCAACTCTTGCTACGTGACTGAAAAAGATTTTTCAAAAGTTTTTTTTTTCTTCACGGCGACCCTGTAAAATGCTATATATAATTCATATATGTGACAGCGCTTAGAGGAAGGGACCTAAGGGTAAAAAAAAATCAATTTTCACTTTTTTTTTGATGTGGACAACATCTGAGCATCGAATGAGACCGATCCCATGCCCAAAAACTGTTCCCTCCCAGAGATATGCGAGTTTTATGATGTGATGGTACACCAAAGATACACGTACATATTTAAATTTTTAAAATGGCTCTCTTGAACAAAACCATTTTTACCCTTAGGTCCCTTTCTATTTTGCGCGTCACATATGCTAAAACTAGCATAGGCACAAGGCACCAACAACAACAGCCGACCGGTTTTCAGCCGCGGCTAAGCCGCCACCGATTTATATGCAGGTATCTCTGCCGCCGCCGGTCTTAGCGGCTGCTTTCGGCTAAAAATTGAGCCGACTATTTTCCGACTTCATGAAATTTTATTATAAGAAGCCGATTGAAGTTCCGTACTCTGAGGCCTCTTTGGCCGGCTATGATTTACAACTTTAATATTTAAAAAGTCAGAAAACTAGTGCTTAATGGACGAAGCTGGTATCAGTGTTTCATAGCATTTGTAGATCAATTTATATATTACACGCGTCATTCAAAGATGTGTCAAACATATAAAATGTGTAAAAATAAGTTAAGGTGAATATCGAGCTTTATTTACGATTTTATCGTAAGTGACAAAAATTAAATTTTTCAGGAGAACGTTTTTGAAAAATATTCAAATATGTTTTTGTACGTAAATTGTTGCTTACGATACATCTTAAAAGTTATCAACAATTTTGGCATTATTATAATTCTAAACTATGGACAGGCCCATAAAATTTCAAATTCAATAAAAAATCTATTTTCGATAACATTTCGATTACGATAAATTCGAAAATAAGGCTCGATATATTTCGGGAGCATATCTTAAAAGAATATAAAAAATCCTTTTTTTCTAATATTTCAAACAAAAATTCAATGGACGTATCTGGTACAATATGATAAGCCGATTTAAGCCGATTTTGCGCCTTGTATAGGGTATAGACCATGACTCACTATCATACAATCGTGCGATTTACGAAAAAATACAACCTTGGTATGATAGAGTTTATGAAAATTTTCAATACACAATAACACTTCATGTAAACTACATATGAATAAATTCAATAACAGCTGCTGCTGCCTTACAGTACGAATACACGAGCAATTTTTATTCCTGAACATAAGCAATAACGTCGGCAGAATGTCGTCACAAAAAAGTTTGTGTTCAAACTTATTTTAAGGGTTGGCTAGACGTATAATGTTAAAACTCAAGATTTAATTTTGATTTTTTAGTACTTCTGCAACAGAGTATACAATGTGTGCTTCTGTATGATTTTTTTGTAATAAACCTATTACTTCTAGTTTCCCGCCATTATTTTCTACGAAAAAGGTAAATTTGAGAGCTTGTGTCTTAACATAATTGCTCAGACTTGTGTTGGAGCAATTATTTCCAAATATGTGTTCGATCACTAATATTTACGGTTTACACTGTCATTTTTTGTGTTAGCAACAGATTTTAACAATTGCCAACACAAAACTTTCCAAACTTATGTCGCGTGTAGTCTCAGTGTTATATAGCACGTGCATAAATTAAAGCCTAAAGGCTCAGTTAGCCGACTGTAATGTAAAGTAACTGCAACAGTAGGAAACAGCTGCTCGATATTGTTATGTGAAAAGTAATGAAAATGGTTATAGATATGTAATGTAACGTAACCTACTTTTCATATAAAAATATCGATCAGCTGTTTTCTACGTTACAGTTACATTACATTACAGTCGGCTAACTGAGCCTTAAAGGCTCCGTTACTCGACTGTAGAAATCACAGATGTAAGGTAAATGTAAATGTAATGTAAATGTAAACGTTTGAGCGCTTATAGAATACTTAAAAACGTGTCATGTATTTTCGACACAAAAAAAACTTCTTTGTGCACACACACATACATACTAATTGCATTGTGCCCAGCATACACGCATTTTTGATTTTAAATTGCGAGTTATTTGAAGTCAAACGCGAAAGTTCATATACTTATGTATAATATTTAAATTCATGAAATTCATTTTAATTGAAATTTACATACATATGTATACGGACATACATACATACGAGTATGTATGTATGTATTAGAACTTATAAGTAAATAATATATAAAATAGTAATGTTTTAAATAATCCAAGATTAATTTACTTTCTTTTGATGGCAAGATTTAGCCTGTTGGAAAAAATTAATTGAGTTTTTGAAATAACACCTTTTAGAGCGAAAATGCGCCTAGAGGTTTTGAAAATTATTATTATTATTTTATTTAAATGAACTCAATTATAATAATTTTAATAGCAGCTGTAACGCTCAACCGTAATATTTGTCATTGTACATTACCAGAACAGATTTTGAGCAACTTCATCAGAAAGACGAAGTATTTAGCTCATTAATTTCCAAGAATGTGTATGCTTGCAGTAGCACCTCAATAATATCTTTACTTTGTCGTTATAACCTTTTCTTATTAATGTTTGTACCTACTCATAATAATTTAGTTTTATTTACAAACAATATACATATGTATATTTTTTAACAAAAATACATTCACATGTACATATACAAGACTTTTTGTTTGCTGGGTGTTTATCTGTATAAAAAATCATATAAAATGGAAAACAGCTGTTCGAAACATTGATGAGAGTTCAACATCTTCACATTATTTTTTATTGCATGGAAAAAGTACCAAAATTATTTACATGGTATCAAATCATTATTTTATAGCTACAAACATTGTAATGACTTTGACATTTAGTGAAATTACAATATAAACTTCATACCCGTATATACATATTTACATTACAACGTATTATAATTATAAAAAATATTTATATTTTTATCATCATTATATAAAATAATTGAAATTTATTTGCTGGTAGTTTAGCATGCCCATACACGTACCCCATTGGCGCTTGAATCAAATCATCAGTAGACCTTAACCACAAATTTCAAACAGTCACAAACCTCTTACTTTATGCATAGACTTTCAAAAACTATATGAGAATCCATAAAATAATAATACTTTTGAAAATCACAAAAGAAAAAATAAGCTTAGTAGGCTTTGAAACTGATACAAAACCCAGCAAATAATTTATATCCAGGTGAACCCATTTTATTTTTCTATCAGTTTCAAAGCCTACTAAGCTTATTTTTTCTTTTGTGATTTTCAAAAGTATTATTATTTTATGGATTCTCATATAGTTTTTGAAAGTCTATGCATAAAGTAAGAGGTTTGTGACTGTTTGAAATTTGTGGTTAAGGTCTACTGATGATTTGATTCAAGCGCCAATGGGGTACGTGTATGGGCGTGCTAAACTACCAGCAAATAAATTTCAATTATTTTATGTACACTTCTGACAATATGTCAAATAATAAATTTTCTTTAAAGTTCAAATAATGTTTTATTTTTCATTTAGCCTTGTGGGTACTTTTATTGTTATCCAATGGATATCTAATTGTATAAGGATGTAGAAAAATAAAATGGGTTCACCTGGATATAAATTATTTTCTGGGTTTTGTATCAGTTTCAAAGCCTACTAAGCTTATTTTTTCTTTTGTGATTTTCAAAAGTATTATTATTTGTATTTGGATTTACTACTGTAGAGTTCGTATTCGATGAACTAGGATCTAAGTCGAAACCGAGAAACTCTGAAGTTTCTGTGTTAATGTCAGAGTTTGCAATCAAAGAATGTTCGGCCACATACTGTAACTCACTGTCCCTAGTAATTGTATTGACCTTGGTTTTACTTCTAGTAAGTGCAGGGCTCCCTTGCATCTCCTTTTTGCGGCTCGGACTTCTACTTAACTTCGAACGACTAGTAAATGGGTCCTGAATTTTTATATCCCTGATAAAATTCACTTCACTGTCACTAAATGATTTATCGAAGTTGTATTGTATATCTCTGGGCGTCTTCCTAGAGGGCATTCCCTTGTCCCGGATCGTTTACTTGTCTACTTATCTAGTAATTACATATGAATATGTATATGTATCAAAAAAAAATTTTCTTTAAATTAAATTTTATAAACAAAAAAATTAAAATTTATTTATTTTTTTATTTTTATGTATGCTCCTATGACATTTATTATGTTTTGGATGTGTATGGTTTTGCGGCAAAAAAAAGGAAAGTAAGTCTGTATAAATATGCACAGATATTTGTAATCCAACATACCTCTAGTATACATACTTACTTTCGACTGCCTGTCGTATTTTGGTCTTAGGACTTCCTTGATCAATTAATTTCTGTTAATTCGGTGATGCAACTACACCCCTCTCTGAGTACTGTAAGAATATGAAAGCAAAACAAAATGGATCGAAAACTAGCCTTAAATGTCGCAGATGAGGATTTAATGTGTAACACCATCAAATGATCATGACTTACATTAGACTAGAAGTGAGATAAACTACTATTGATACTACTATGTGTGGCGATGTGGCAAAAGGGTCTTTAATGCAGTCGCAAATGTGTACGTTTTCCTAACTTTCATCATATTGACTTACTACATTAAAAAACTTTCAGATTGCATATCGTGGCTACGTTAACTCTTATAACTTCTCCTGCCTGCAATGAATTAGAATTGGATGCAAATTGCAACACTAACACCGTCTTACTTCAGACTGTCAAGTGGACTAACTTGCTAATTTCAAGAATAATAATGTATCACATACTGCGATACGTTGGGCGCCATCTTAGTTGCAGTCGGATGGAGAAAAGAATATTTAGTTTAACACTACATTTGGCCGGGCTTGGAATGTTGAAATTAGCTTAGCTCGTCGGACCTGGAGGGCCTTGGCCAAACTGAGTGAAACGACTGCTGAACAAAAGAGAGAAACTTTTCATTCCAAGACTTTATTGATACTTACATCCTCAGATGTTACCTGTGCTTAAATTTTGTGTTTTTTTATTTATTTATTTTTTATTTTTTTATTTATTTTTATTGGTAGTTGCAGAACCGGCCCAAATTGCATATCGGACCCTCCCCCCTTTTTACCCCTTATTCCATACACATCCAAAACAAACCAACTTTTCTTATCTAAACATTTTATCTATAATCCATATTTATTTTTACAAACAAGATATACTCTCTTACAATGAGAGTCGATCACAAGAATTGTGTGGGTAATAATTCACTCTTTATATATATATATATATATATATATATATATATATATATATATATATATATATATATATATATATATATATATATATATATAGATATATATGTAGTTCTTTCCTTTTTTTTTAGGTTTATGAGCTAATAGCTTGAATATACATTTATATGCATATTAGTTTAATTTTTTTTAATTTATTTTTTTGTTTATCTATATATATACCTCTATACTTATGTATGTGTGTAAAGATATACATATGTAGATATATAAATTTATATATGTTTAGATATATATGTAGGCATAAAAAAAAATCAACTTACATTAAGTGATCTCATATTGAGATGTTGATGGTGTTGACTGATCTTTATTATACGTTGACACGTGGGAGCGACGATGGATTGAGCTCAATACACCCGTTTTGCACGTTTCCAAATTATCTGTATTAATTGATACAAAAAGAAAGTTTACGTTAATAACTGGTCAGTTATCTGAATTTTGATTATGTTCTTTTTTTTTCAGTATATATGTATATATATATATGTATATGAGTTAAGATATTAAGCCAAAAAATGTATATATCAATTTGTTAAAATTTCAAGTATCTTCATAAAAATTTTTCACTAGGTAGTATATTTATAGAGAAACCTTATAAAAAAATTTAATTAATCGTGAGTATACGTAACCCCTGGCAGAGACATTTCATCATATTTCTCCTTTTTTTTCTTTTTTTTGTGTTTAGGTTTTACAGATGAATCGTCTACGGATGTTGTGGTACTTGACGAGTATATTTTATGGATGTTGGTATAATCATTGTTGGGACAGTTTTGATTGATGTGAGTCTCTATGGTTGTTATGTTAATTATTGGTGGTGTGAATCATCTATGGACGTTGTGTTGAGCAGATGGGTTATAGCTGTGGTTGAGCAAATCTTATATAGTTGTGGGTGAGTAAATCTTCTATAGTTGTGGTACTTGATAAGAATATTTTATGGATGTTGGTATAATCATTGTTGGGACTGTTTTGATTGATGTGAGTCTTTATGGTTGTTATGTTAATTATTGGTGATGTGAATCTTCTATGGACGTTGTGTTGAGCAGATGGGTTATAGCTGTGGTTGAGCAAATCTTATATAGTTGTAGGCAGCGTGAAACTTTAGTGGACCTTTTATGGTCTTTTAAACTGGCTTGAAGGGATATTCTTTAACTTCTTTTTGTTTTATTTTTTTATTTTATCAGCTCTGGGTCTAAATTTATTTTGTTTTCTGATATTTTATACCCATTAAAAAAACCAGATCACTGCACATTTTTTGGATTAAAGTTGAGCAAACCAACCTTACTTTTTTTTCTTTACCGCACCATCAAGAAGAAAAAGAAACAGGAAATTCTCTTTACCCTCAGGTCGGAACTAGCCATTTTTCTTTTCGTTTTCTTTTCTCCTTTTTTTTCAGCGTTGTAACAAAAGCTTAGTTTCTACTACCTACGGCGTTGCCCATTTTGTCACAACGGTCAGATAACGACTCACACACAATTACATACATTCGTTGATGCATCTGAAAGGGCGTATGAAGCTGTCGTCTACCTACGTTCAAGACTACAAGATGGAAGAATTATTGTTAGGCTGTTATGTTCAAAATCTCGAGTTGCTCCATTGAAAAGGTTGACGCTGCCGAGACTAGAACTATGTGCTGCTGTTCTAGGGGTAATGCTAGCCACAAGGTCATAAAATATATTTCTGGTCCGACTCAGAAATAGTACTTCACTGGATTAATTCACAACCATTATCACTGCACACGTTTGTAGCAAATCGAATCACCAAAATACAAGAATTAACTATAAGCACCCAATGGCGACACGTCAGCTCAAACCAAAATACTGCAGACCACATTTCAAGAGGATTAAGCCCCCAGGTATTGGGCGAATGCACCACATGGTTCTACGGACCAATAAAAACGACATCCACCCAGCACTGAAGAATTCAGATCTAACCCTGTTACCGTTCTGTCTACTATGTCGACTGGACTAGAAGACATAATATACAAAATAAATCATCATGACTCCTTCATGTGCCTTCAAAGAATAGTAGCCTACATGCAGCGATTTATTATAAATACCAAAATATCAAATGACAGTCGGCCATCAACTAAGCTACTCACCCCTCATGAGCTAACCTCTGCAATGCATCTGATAGTTAAAGCCATGCAAATAGCTGATTTAAAGCAAAAAATCATGAGACTACAGAACAACAAGGAAATAAATAATTCGAGTTCTATATGTACACTGTCCCCCTTTCTTGATGAACATGGCGTGTTACGAGTTGGAGAAAGACTAGAAGCCTCAAACATTTCATACAACGCCAAACATCCAATACTGCTTCCACATAACGATCCGATCACAAAACTAATAATGAAAATGGTCCATCTTGACAACTATCACTGTGGTCCTCAAGCAATGTTGGCAATATCCAGACAGCAGTTTTGGATTGTCAAGGGAAAATCAGTGACCAGAAACATCGTCCAGAACTGTGTGCGATGCACAAGATCGAAGCCAAAGTTACTAAATCAAGTTATGGGCGAGCTACTGGCAAGCAGAGTAACTACAGCTCGCCCATTCATAAAATAAGGAGTGGATTACTGTGGATCATTCTGGGTCCACTACAAGATAAGAGGTAAAAGACTGCACAAGGTATATGTAGCGGTATTCATTTGTTTCGCAACGAAGGCTGTTCACTTAGAGGCAGTGACTGACCTTACCACTGAAGCATTCATTGGGGCCCTCAAGAGGTTTATAGCACGTCGAGGACTTTGTCAAACAATATACTCAGATAACGCTACAAATTTTGTTGGCGCCCGAAATCAGCTAGACGAACTAAACATGGCCATATTTGCTGACACTTCGCAAGAGGTGATTGTTCGAGCATGTAGTAAGGATGGCATTGAGTTCAAATTCATACCACCGAGAGCACCTCACTTTGGCGGACTGTGGGAAGCAGCAGTCAAATCTGCAAAGCATCTTTTGTTAAGAAGTGTGTCAACAGCATCCCTCACGCACGACACGCACGAGGAATTCGAAACAGTTATAATTGAAATCGAAGCAATTTTAAACTCGCGACCATTGACCCCATTATCAACGGACCGTAACGATTTAACGGCATTAACACCAGAACATTTTCTAATTGGAGAACCACTCACAGCTCAAGTGGACTCCAGGGCTGCAACCTCATCCAGTTCTCTTGCAACACGATGGAGACTTGTTTCCTAACTGAAGCATGAGTTCTGGACGCGTTGGTCAACAGAATATTTACATAACTTGCAGGAGAAACGAAAGTGGAAAACAACATGTGAAAATGTGCGTGAGGGTCAAATGGTCATCATAAAGGAAGACAATATACCTGTTATGAAATGGCCTCTCGGCAGAATTCTCAAAACTTACAAGGGAGATGATGGCAAGGTTCGGGTGGCGTACATAAAAACGTCCTCTGGTATAACAAAAAGACCTATTCACAGGCTAGCTCCGCTCTTTCATGACGAAGGTCTAGTGGAGACTGAACCATCAACTTATGTTAAAAGGGCATCTACGCGCTTCCGCCCGAAGTCTACCGAAGAACCAAATAGTACCCCATCAAAGAGGGTTAAACTTATCACCAGCCCAATATTACTCGCCATGATACTAACAGTTCTACTCATCCCTGTCGCCATAGGTAACAGTATTAGGATCAAAAATTTTCGTACAGATCCCAGATTATATTTTGAAGGGATCGGAACAGCTAAATTGGTCACCGCTGAATGGAAATTAATGATATTTTATGATCTGGCTTCATTTTATTCTGAGCTAAGATCTTTATAGTCAGGAGTAAACAAGTTGCAACAACTCTGTTCAGGAATTCAACAACAGGTAACGTGTAGGATTTTGGTTAATAACTTCGAGCAAATTATGAATGAATTAACCGAGGAGAAGGAGTTATTTGCAAACAGTAGAACAAAAAGGGCTGCATTCAACATTGTGGGAAATATTGCACGATCATTATTTGGTGTTCTCGATTCAGATTATGCAGAGGAGATGTCAAACACAATTAAGCAAGCTAAGGGCCAGACTCATTACTTGTTTCAACTATTAAAAATCAGACGTCCATTATTGACTCAACTATAAATATTATAAAACAGGACGAACTCAATGCTCAAGGTCAACTAAATGCCATCATCGAAAGAATAAATAAAGAAGAAAATGAGATAGACAAAGAGTCCGAACAAATCAGCCAAACACAATTAATAGGACTACCAGCAAATCAAATAACGCTGACGGCAATAAATCTTCAAAGAAGAGAAACGGAAATCATAAATGTGCTCACCGACGCCCACAATGGCAGAATCAGTCCACTCTTATTATCCCCCCATCAACTGAGTAATGAACTTACCACAATCAAGGCACATCTTCCAGCATCTCGTACACTTCCAGTCGAAAATGACAACCTTATACAACTATATAAGCTAATGAGTGCCAAGGGAGCAGTAACTAAGGATGAAGTCATTTTCGAAGTCATGCTACCGCTAGTTGATAGCCGTCATATCCAGATTTACTTAAGTTATAGCCCAGAAAATTTTTTTGGTCGTTAAAAATAGAAAAAAGTTTTCGTCTTATTAAACCAAATCGATTTGTTATGCACTATTCAGACATATACCAATCAATAAAGGACAAAAATACTTTTCAAAATTGGTGACAGTCATTTTCTGAATTACTTTAGTTCAAAAGTTATAGTCCAGCAAACTTTTACAAATTTTCATAATTTTTGTGATAATACAGTTTTTCCCATTAAGTGTGCAAGTAGCAACCTCGTGTAAATTTGCCTAGTAAAATATGTAAACAAACTGTGGAAAAAAATACTGATTTTGCAAATCAATAAAAATCTGTAATTTTTGCTTTTATTTAAAAAACAAGTCATTATTTTTATTTGAATAACTATGGAAAAAACACTCGAAAATTACTCCAATCAAAAATTTGTTCTAGAATATAAAATGAAAACTGTTGATTGTGCCCAATTATATTATATATCAATCGATAGGAAATAAAATTACCTTTTTAAATATGTGACTTTTATATTCCGAGTTTCTTTATTTCAGAAGTTATGTTCAAATAAAAATTGTATATCATTAAAATTTAACAAAAAAGTTTAATGCGTATTAAATAGTAACTATTGTATGTCAGATATAAAATTATATATTTTTCTATAGATAATAAAAATACCTTTCAGAATTAATGACTGTCATTTTCTGAATTACTCTATTTCAGAAGTTATATCCTAGAAAACTCGTCAAAAGCACAAAAAAAGGACAAAAGTTTTCTACTTATAAAATAAAGAATACTCATATTATCATATTACAACATATAGCAAACTAAAGTAAATCTAAGTAAAACAAATACAGGTTGTGGAAGGTATTTCAATTCCTCATCGATTGGTATATGTGTCAACACCGCACAAAAAACCGTTTGGATTTTATAAGGCAGACCTTTTTTGTCAATAAAAAGTTTGCTGGGCTAAGACTTCATAACTAAAGTAAATCTCGATATGATGTTTATAAATTTTAAAAGGTATTTTTATTTCTCATAGATTGGTGTATGTGTAAATAGCTCACAAGTAACCGTTTTGGTTTTATAGGGCAACACTTTTTTCATCACAAAAAAGTTTGCTGGGCTATAACTTCAGAACTAAAGTAAATCTGGATATGAAGCTTATAAATTCTTAAAGGTATTTTAATTTTTAATCGATTGGTATGTGTGTCAATAGCGCTCCATCAACCGTTTGATTTTTATAAGGCAAACTTTTTTTTGTCAATAAAAAGTTTACTGGGCTCTAACTTCAGAACTAAAGTAAATCTCAATATGACGTTTATAAATTCTAAAAGGTATTTTTATTTCTCATAGATTTGTGTATGTGTCAATAGCGCACAAGTAACCGTTTTGGTTTTATAGGGCAAAACTTTTTTCGTCACAAAAAAGTATGCTGGGCTATAACTTAAGAACTAAAGTAAATCTGGATATGACAGTTAGCAATTCTAAAAGATTTTTTTATTCTTAATCCGTAGGTATTTGCGGCAATAAGGCATAATCAATACTTTCCATTTAGCACTTTAATTACTATATGAGGGTATATACATATATACATTAATTTTATATGTTTCAATTGATATTGGCATTGCAATGTTGTAATGTTAACAGAAATAATGTTTTTATTTGGTAAAAACTAAATTTCATAATATTTTTGGCAAGCACGAGCTCGAGCACGTGCTTGACATACCATTTACACATGCCACTATAGTGGCATGCCTTTTTGAAAAACTCAATACACTCACGATTTTTCACTAACACACTCATATTTTTCGTAATGGCAGCCCCAGTCACAAGACATACAGAAGTGTCACGAGACGGAAGATACGGGTATTTTTCAGTTTGTCTCGTTTTCCCTCAAATTTTGTCGTCGCTTTTGTTTTGCTACGTCTTTCTAGTGCAATACATTTTTATTAGCTGTGTTAATTGGTAAGTAGTAATACACTACAGTACCATATACCTTATACTTTTCTCTTTCTTCCATGAATTTTAACAAAAACCTGATTGGAGCTTTTTTTACCTGTCACTTTCTTCACTTCTGTGTATTCTGTGCCCCAGTGGCAGGAAAATTTGCATGCGAGTGAAAATTTGGCAGTTGCATGCCATTGAATGTCAAAACGAAGAAGAGTGTTACCCTGTTATACATTTGATGCAAATTTATTGGATTACTGTGCAAATTAAATTAATATTTTAGCTTGTTAAATGTGTTATTATGATTTATAACTTGATTTGTGTGTGAAAAACTGGAGTTTGTTAATTATAAAGAACTAATATTATTAAAATAATAATAATAATAATAATAAGTGTTAATAGTTTCCTCAAGAATGTGCCTTTGTGACGTACTAGGTAACTCTATTCTATAAACAAAAGGAAAAGTAAACATAGAAGCGAGACTGAGCCAGCTCGCTTCGACGACATTTTTAAAATGAAGTGGCAATGGCATGTGTAAACAGCAAAGCAAATGGCTAGAGATTCGACTTTTTCGAACAATTTTTCGTCGATAATACGTACACAACACTGACATGCCACTAGTGGCATGTGTAATTGCGGTGTTTACACTACAATGTAAACAAAACAAAAACACTCTTTTTTTTGCAACTCTGCTTGAAAAATGTTTTTTTTAGAATAGGTTTTCCTCTCTACCGTACTACTTTGTGGCATAAGCACAGTAGTCTATGGGCATAAGTGCCGTGCTCACAAATGAATAAATATTGGAACAAATTATGGTAATTTTTAATTAAAGAAACTATCTGCGAATTTCTCATCCGCCTTTAAGAAAATGGCGAATTTGTCAAATAATTCTGGAAAAAATGACACTGCTTATACCAGCTCAGGAAGTACAACGACGGAAAATAAACCGATATTCCCTCGGTTGCACAATAAAATCGTGCTAACGTTGGAAAATAGTTTAATACCTGAAGTGAAACTTGATCAAACACCATCACATTTGGATGGTTTGGATGCGGAAACTGAAAAAGACCTACGTATACTAGGATGCGAACTTATACAGACAGCAGGCATTTTATTGAAATTGCCACAAGTTGCCATGGCAACAGGTCAGGTGATATTCCAGCGTTTTTTTTATTCGAAGAGTTTTGTGCGGCACAACATGGAAACTGTGGCCATGAGCTGTGTGTGCTTGGCATCAAAAATAGAGGAAGCTCCACGTAGAATACGTGATGTTATAAACGTTTTCCACCACATCAAGCAAGTACGAGGGCAAAAGTGAGTATTTTCCTTACATGAAAACCAAGCATGTATGTATGGATATATAAATATAGTCAAATATATACATATGTATAGTAGGGTGGGGCACTGATGTGTGAGAAAAAATAAGAGGGAACAAAAACACTGGCGGCGAGGCTTAGTTTCCAAGCTATGGAAATCTAATGTTCCTGAACTAAATTTGATTATGTGGTAAAATTGGAACAAATCAAGCTAAGTTTCCGAGTTATAGCCCTTTGAAATTGTAAAAAATTGTGAATACATGGTGTATTTTCCAACGAATGTTATCCATTATTGGTATCATTTGAAACTTTTTAGGAACTCTAAGGAAATACTAAAATTTTTAATAATTTCTTTTTTTTACTGTTATAAATCCTCGTCCATACAGTGAAACATTTGTTGCGAAACATTTTTAATTTATCTTTGAAACTGCATTCGTGTCCACATTGTGAAGTTTTTGTTTTGCAGCTTAATACATTTTCTCATATATTTGAGATGGGAATGACGTATTCAACAAGAACTGCATGTACATAAAACAAAGTACCCTTTTCAATTTCTCTTTCCCTGTTAATCGACAAACTCAAAATGTTTCACTGTATGGACGGGGACTAACTGCACTGAAGGACACTAAGACAATATTTACATAAGGGTCTGTTAATTCTTTTGATTCTTTTTATTTTGGTATCAAGATAAAAAGAATCTCTAAGCGAATTAAACTTTAAGCAAAACGTTTACTTCGTTTTTGTTTAAATTTTTGGAACAAATGCAGTTTATCGAAGCAGCTCCAAACAAAATAAAAAGTCGCCTACGTGATAGAAAATTGAAAAATAAAAAGAAAATATTAAATAAAAAAGTTGGCGGCGACGCATATTTTCCGAGTTATGGGGCTCTGAAATTTTTTTCGGAAACTACAAAAAATCCAAAAAAAAAAGAAAATTAAATAGCTTATCTGATAGAAAATTAAAAAAATTAAGTAAAAAAAATTCATTCGACCCAATTTTCCCGAGTTATAGCACCTCTGAAGTATTCATGGAAAATTCTGATATGTGGTAGATAATTGTAAAATAAGAAGTTTTCATATAAAACTGTTGTTATGGCTTACATTTCCTAATATAACAGGTATGATTTAAAAGCACCTAATAAAGATTTACTGCGTTGCAAAGTTTTCCTGTCTAAAAATGTTTTCCTGCACTGCCGGCCATCGGTCGGGCTTAAGGATTTTCTACACCATGGTGTTTCCCGACACGGCGCACCTTAATAAAGATTTTCTGCGTTGCAAAGTTTTCTTGTCTAATAAAGTATTCCTGCAGTGCCGGCCTTCGGCCGGGCTTAAGGATTTTCTCCACCATGGTGTTTCCCGACATGGCGCAGCTTAATAAAGATTTTCTGTGTTGCAAAGTTTTCTTGTCTAACAACGTTTTCATGCACTGCCGGCCATCGGCCGGGCTTAAGGATTTGCTCCACCATGGTGTTTCCTGACACGGCGCACCTTAATAAAGATTTTCTGCGTTGCAAAGTTTTCTTGTCTAATAAAGTATTCCTGCACTGACGGCATTCGGCCGGGCTTAAGGATTTTATCCACCATGGTGTTTCACGATATGGCGCAGCTTAATAAATGTGTTGCAAAGTTTTCTTGTCTAACAACGTTTTCCCTCACGGCCGGGCTTAAGGATTTTCTGCACCATGGTGTTTCCCGAAACGCCGACACGGCGCAGCTTAATAAAGATTTTCTGCGTTGCAAAGTTTTCTTGTCTAATAAAGTATTCCTGCACTGCCGGCCTTTGGCCGGGCTTAAGGATTTTCTCCACCATGGTGTTTCACGGCATGGCGCAGCTTAATAAAGATTTTCTGTGTTGCAAAGTTTTCTTGTCTAACAATGTTCTCCTGCACTGCCGGCCATCGGCCGGGCTTAAGGATTTTTTCCACCATGGTGTTTCCCGACACGGCGCACCTTAATAAAGATTTTCTGCGTTGCAAAGTTTTCCTGTCTAATAACGTTTTCCTGCACTACCGTCCTTCGTCCGGGCTTAAGGATTTTCTCTACCATGGCGTTTCCCGACACGGCATTCAGAAATGCAAAGAGAAATCGCAATCGTCTACAAAAACTTTAAAGGCCAATAACTCAAGAAATAAGGGTCCTAGCTAAGTTTTTTCTTAATTTTTTTCTTATATTTTTAATTTCCTATGCGATAAGGAAAAAAAATTTTTTTATTGAGATTTTTGGAAGTTTTCTATACAAAGTTCAGAGCCCCATAACTCGGAAAATAGGCGTCGCCGCCAACTTTTTTATTTAATATTTTCTTCTTATTTTTCAATTTTCTATCACATAGGCTACTTTTTATTTTGTTTGGAGCTGCTTCGCTAAACTGCATTTAAGCCTTTATTTCTTACACTTTTGTCAAGTAAGATTGTTCTCATACACCATGTCAGCACAATTTATAAAATAAATAAAAATTGACTTTTCCACGTGTGCTTCATATTACCAGCCAGAAAGTAGTTAAATTGAATATCTATTTTGCTTAACTTACGATTGGAATGAATTTGGCAAGAAAATAATGAACGATTTCTGGCCGTTTTAAATTATGTTCTTAAGCAACGGTCACACTTGTCAAACATTTGCCCAAAAAAGCGTAACCACTAAATGCTAATGAAAAATCTTTCAATTCAGACAAAAGTTTGCCAAGTTAAAGAGTAGCCAATATTATTGGATTCTATGACATTGTGCATTAGTTGTATTCGAAACTGTTTAATATGATAAACAAGTGTCTAGATCAAAACTTTTTTCATTAGTGTTTGTTGGTTACGCTTTTTTGGGCAAATGTTTGACAATTGTGACCGTAGCTTTATTCTTATTTTTTTATTAATTCTATTTTTTGTTATTAATTGCGTTCGCGTTCTCAAAAGTTTTTAAAAATTTTTACTGAACTTTACTGCATTTTACTAAATTGCGTTCGTTTACCCAAAATACAGTAAATGAGAACACAAATTGAGAGAGTAAAGTGACAGTTCTTGACTGAGTGTTTTGCAAATTTTTACTGCAGAAATTTGTCGTAGTAAAGTTTAGAAAGACAAAAACATATGATTCAAAATGTAAACAAATGGAAAGTTAGCAAATGAAAAGTGTAAAAATTTGAAAAAAGGTTAAATGAAAATCGTGAAAGTCATTAAAAAAAATAATTATTTTATAAATCATAATAATAATAGCTGTTAATATACATATTTTCTAACATATTTTATTAAACCTTTTGTTTTGCAATTTATTTTAATTACTCAGAGTTGTAAAACTGTAATGTATCTGGGTACTTAGTATCGCACTTGCTTTTAAAGTAATCAGTAACATTAACAAATAGTCATGAAATTTTTAGTAATTTAGCCAACAACAAAACAAGGAAATCAAAAAGAAATTAATTACAAATGTTACATGAATTAAATTACAGAATTTATTCTTAGATTGTCCGTGTTATAAAAATATTGTATCGAGTACCAATAGTTAAAAGAGTTGCATAGTCAAAAGGTTATAAATTTTTCAACACTATGTGGAGTTGGAGTCAGCTGTTTCTTTAATCTTACTAATTTTTACTATATTTCCGTTCGCGTATTTTTTTTGGCTAACGCTCTTTTTGAGAGCAAATTTTAAAATTTTCGCAGTAACTACTCATTTACTGCATTTTACTGCAAAAGTAAACGAACACACTTATTGTATTAATTTTAAGTTGTTTTTGACATTTTGTATAAATGCTATAGTTAGTCAATAAAGTTTTTGATTGCAATTTAAATCGTCATCTACTACACTTCCTTAAGTCAATTAGATTATCCTGGTGTACTACCTGAATAACTAATTGATTACTTCATAACTTGATTTATCCTGGTGTACTACTTGGATAAAACCATAAACTATTGCAATTTATTTATCCTTGTGTACCACTTGGATAGAAAACACCAACCTTTTTCAATTTACTTATCCTTGTGTAGCACTTGGATAAAACAAAACCATTTACACATCAGTTAAGCCAGGCAAACGAGTCTAGTATTAACATTTTTGGTGACCGTGACAGGACCTGCAATCCTCGAATTGAACAAACTAATAGTGTCCACCACTACTTCAGCAAAACTGCTCCGCCAACTAAAGGAAACGGGAGAACATATTGCCACCATTATTCGAAATTTCACCAAGGACTCAGCCGGAATACCGCAACCTATTACCAGGAACGACTATCTCGTCTTAAGGCAGTTTGGACAGAGTTTGGCACAGCTGATAATGAATTACGAGAGTTAAAGGACGTAGACACATCTGATGAATACTTCATACCGTCGATAATCAAGGTAAAGAATACGGTAAAAGGGAACTTCCTAATCCCAAACTTGCAAATACTGCGCAACCACAAGCCGGGGAAATTGAGAGTCACGATGGGTTTTGTTTGTTTTGTACAGATGTATTTAAACACATACTAGGTGTCAAGTGGTCTAATTTAGACCTAGTAAATATAATTTTGTTACATAAAATTGTTGGTATTTTGTTGGTTATTTTCCTCATTATTTTCTAAAATATTAATTTTAGCAAAAAAACTATCTTTGAGACTAATTTTGTTGACCTGAAGAACTAAAATATTGCCATATGTCATATTTTTGTAAAATGATTTTTTAAAAAGATAGTCATATGCAAAAAAATTAAATTGAAAAATAGGCTTGAAGGCCAATTTTGAGGGCCGGACGCAACCCTAAAACGCAACTTATCGGTATGAAACTTTTTTTTTACATAAAACTGAACTGATTTGGGGGGTGAGAGTAGAAGAAATCAAAAAAGTCTCCATACAATAAACGGCCACTCTATTAGCCATAAAAAAAGCTTGTGTGTGTTTTGCTCCGTTATGTAAAACAAATCTTTCAAAAGAGATTTGTTTTGATTTACGATAAGAATACTGCAGTACAGAACAAAACTGCAATAAAACAATGTTGAAGTAAAACCAAGCCTTTCAAAACAAAAATGAAATAGAACATCAAAATTCACACAGAACATTCAAAACATGTTTGGATGTTCTGATAGCAAAGACAATTTTCCATATAAACGAAACATTGCGCTTCGTTAGGAATATGAAAGCTGAAAAGAGGTTTTATTTACTATGAAATAATATCATACATACTTATGTACATTTATATATAATAATTTGTTTATTTTTATTTTCAATATACATATGTATACATACACTAGTGTCAAAAACTAAAGCAACTGAGCTAGTATTATTAAAACTCCATGGCAGTACAGTAAACAAAAATATTTAAATAGGTTTAGCAGTTCTTGTTACAAACTTTTAGCGCTATATTGACCTTTTGCCACCAATTTTTTTTTAAAAATCTCATTTAGTTAAAAAAAGTAACACGAAAATAAAAATAATTCATATGTGCATGGCAAAAACTAAAGCATCTCACATTAACTTATGAAAATTTTTAAATCTATTTTAATAATTAATGGCATGTCCATTATTTTGCAAAACAGCAGCGCATATTGAGGTGATTAATTTATCAGTTTCGACCCTTTTTCCCGTTTTATCTCTGTTGACCATATCCCACAAGTTTAAGTAAATTAATATATTGATCTTGAATGCAGGACTTTACTTTACTTTGGATTGTTATCGTGCTGAAAGATCCAACGAGCGGGTATTTTATCTTTTGCAAACGGATACATGACAGTTTCTGAAATGTTTTTGCAGAGGTAGCGGTCCATGGTTTCACTAATTTCATACAGAGACCCGATTCCATTGAGTGAAAAACACCTCCACACGATGTTATTTCTACTAACTTTCGCGTGCCAGACAGGGCTTTGAAGGCAAGACTGCGCTCCAGGAAAGCTGCAAAAACCATTATTTCCCCGAAGAACCGCCAGGCAAGAAAAAAGTTTGCGAAGGAAATTTTTCATTGCAGTGTTGAAGAATGGCTAAAAATATTGTTTTCTGATTAACTAAATTTAACCTTAAAGGATCCGTTCCAAAAAATAAAGCCATTCGACGACCTCTCAAAAGCGGCTAGACCATAAGTATTGTACTTATTGTATTGTACGAACTGTTAAGCATGGTGCTGGAAATGTCATAGTGTGGAGGTGTTTTTCACTCAAAGGAATCGGATTTCTGCATGAAATTAGTGAAACCATGGAACGCTACCTCTACAAAAACATTTTAGAAACTGTCATGTTTCCGATACTAGCTCAGTTGCTTTAGTTTTTGCCACTAGTGTATATTCATACATAGTTTGCATGTTTGTGCTCGGTTCTAGTGCACTCGATGTTTCTGCTATGGTTTACTGTTGTTTTGTTTCATTCTCGCTTTTTGTTTTGATGTTCTACTTGTTTTGAGAACACAAGCACTAACAAAACTGCAGAGAAAATCTTCTCAAATGATGCTTGATTTATTTTATTGAGAGTCATGTTTTGTTAAGTTTTGTTTTGTTGTTTATGATTACACTAAAACAGACAGCTTGGCAGTAGTGTGAAATAGAATACAAAACTTTTAAAACCTCTTACACAGCCCTTTAGTATACATAAAGTGCGTTCGAGAACTCAAAAATTTTTACAAATTTGTACTATTTTTTACTGGATTGCGTTCGCGTACACAAAATTCAGTAAATGAGAGGGCGAATTGAGAGAGAAAAATTACAGTTCATTTACTGAGTAAATACAAGTTTTTACTGGACAAATTTTGTCAGTAAAATCCTGTAAAACGAAACCATATGTTTTTAAATATAAACGAATAAAAGTAAAGGGAAACAAAAATGTTTAGTTTTTGATGAAATTTTTAAAATAACAAAAAACAAATGTATTAAGTTATAAGCATTATAACATTTATTTTAGTTTGATGCTAGAAAAATATTCGGGTATGTTATGTATTCCACGTAAAATTAAAACGTGCGGAATTTCCAAAGAATTGTTGGAAATATGTGCGTATGTATGTACATATGTATTTATAATAACATTGCTATGGCATTTCCGAACGATTTAATTTCACGTGGAATTCAGAACATAACCGATTGTTTTTAAACGTGAATAAAGTTAATAGATTATTATATTGAAATTTTTGTTTATACATATTGTCGGGCGCACGGTTCCTGGTTTGCCGTATGGAACATTTAAAAAAAATTTACTTTGTGTACTTTTTTTTAAAATTCTTTCTCAGTTTTTCGTTGTCTTGAATATATCATCCTAATAACTTCTCACGTTCACTTTAACGGCTTGATAAAACGTTTCTATCGCTTACTTAAATACATATGTATATTTAAAACAAAATCAAAATAAGAAAGTTTATTTTTCTTTTCAATATAAGTAAGCTATAGAAACCCAGGCAGAAATTGTGACTTTGTCCAAAAAATATGTACCACCACAACACTGTAAATACAAAATTACGACTCTTCCAAAATTTTTGTACCACCACAGTACTCTAAACACAAAAATATGACTTAACGTTTACAAATACCGCGTTCTTAGTAATGCTATACCACAACACACTGTATATACAAAATTTCGACGTTAGTTTCCCAATACCCCGTTTACAATAATTCTATACCGCTACAACACCGTAAATACAAAAATTTGACTTTAGTTCCCTAAATACCCCGTTTACAATAATTCTTTACCGATGCAACACCGTAAATACAAAAATTTGACTTAAGTTGGGAAATTTCCATTGTGACGACCTTATAAATGTGTATTTAGAGTATTGTGACAACATTGAAAACAAGAGTCGGAGGACGGTCATTCGGCGTTATCATTTTAATGTTATGAGTACATTAAAATGTTGGTAAACGAATGTTGTACTGATCTTAGTTGTACCCGGAGACAATCGTAGCAACGTCGTGCTGATTGTCTTTTTCTGCCTGGGAAGTTTCTTGTCGACATCGTGGACCAGCCAAATAAGTTTAAATAAAAACATATGTCCATATCTATTACCTTTATTATTAAACAAAATATTCTATCGTCAGTCGTAAAGCAGTTCTGGGCGAGTCAACATCACGCGTCGTTGGCAATTATTTCTTAAGTGCCACCAGGCCTTCGAGAGTTTTGCGTCTCACTTGCACTGGTTGAGTGATCTGTCACGGACTAGCGTATAATCTTGCGGTTCTTTTGTGGAATTTCCTTAACAACCACGTTGCTACTTCCTTTGTGAAGGCATAGGTCGTGTACAGTCAGTCACAAAAACATTTTTAAGAATACTGTTAATAACATCATCGACATATGGTCTTAGTGACCCGTCCATTTTTGTGCAACCGTATTCTGCAAATTTACTTTGTAGAATATGTACTATAAATAAATAAATATTCTATCGTGTATTTCATATGTATAATTTTTTTAGCGTTAAAATTGGTAATCAGCTGTTGTATATATTTTATTGATTAATAATTTTAAATTTTTTTATTGAGAGTAATTTCTTTAAATTACTCAGTATTTACTCAGTTACTGGATTTTACTGGAAAAGTACTCGAGCGCACCTTTACACTGGTTTTAGGTTACAGCAAAGAATATAAATCATATAGAATGTGCATCTCATAGCGCTGATTTACACGGGCATAATTGTGCTGGCATAACATGCCAGTTTGTAGGTGAGAGAGGAAAAGAGAGTGGTTTTGCGGTTGGCATAACTTTTCAACCAGCTTCAACCCCGCAGCATAAAACCAATACACACACAAATTAAAAAATAGCAAATGTTAAATGAATACTAAAAACACTAACACACACACAGCTGTGTATACGAATACATTTTGTGCCAGATGAATTAGTCTCGTGTAATTTGGAAAAGAGTAAAAATTGTGCGGCTTAAAAATTGTTCTCGTCTAAACTACCTCATACAAGCTAAAATTTTCTATGACGGGTATTACTAGTACTACCCGTCCAGTGTACGCACTCTCATTTCTTTCTGCAGTGTGGGCTACGCTCGCATTGCTGAAAGCAGCGTTGCCGTTGTGACACTAAATTATCACTTTTGACCCTTTTTCGTGCCAATGACACTTTTTATGACCCTTTTTTCAATTTATCCCTTTGTATCATTTTAACAGAATGTATGCCGTAGGGCAATCATATATCATATACCTGGCATATCAGGTATTAGAAAAAGAGCTGTTCGTACAGTTGGCGAGATGTCGATCATTTTTTTTTTTTTTTTGGTAGATAGAAAAGCCAGTAAATGGTGAAAATATTGCAAAAAATCTGACACCCAAATCCTTGATTCCAAATGCAAATTATTTCTCGGAGTATCACAATTAAAAAAATTATGTATTTTAACTTACTTTCATCTTTAATCTTAATAAAACTTTTTATACGTTAGTAAGTAAGTTTTTATAAAATGTTTATAAGTTAAAATAGGTTCAAATGAAGTAAATTTGGAAGCCAAAATTGGGGCTTTAAAGTATACATGTATGTATATAAATGATCAGCATCAAGAAAAGTAAAGTAAAATATAGATGGAAAAACTGAAGTTAATTCATTTTCTTTTTAACCCCCGACTAAAAAAGGGGTGTTATAAGTTTGTAGTGTGTGTCTGTGTATCTGTGTGTCTGTACAAGTACTCGTACAGACCAAACGGCTGGACCGATTTTGATTTAGTTTTTTCTGTTTGAAAGGTGACTTTTTTTAATAAGCGGTCCAGCCGCTTAGAAGATATCACGTCTTTTCTATAAATATTCGGGGGTTTTTAAAATTTTTAATTTGTGTTATGAAAAATTATATCATTTATAAATGAAAAAAGTAAAAATAATTCAAATAATTAATTAAATAACTACGAACATATTTCTATAATACCGGCTAGTAATCATGATAATGCCTTCATAAAAAGTATTTATGACAGCCAAAGTCGTTTTAATTGGTCCAATGTCAATTATTTATCTCCAATGGGTTATATAACTGAGCATGCTCCATCTTTTGATTTAAACAATTCAATTCGTTATGCATTTTATGATAAGACTACTCCTGGTACACACAGGGGATAATTAAATAGTTAGTATATTTATTTTTTTATATAATTTTTTATTTTTTATTTTTTTTTGTAATTCTTGATTTAAGTTGTTTTTAAGTTAGTTTTAAGAATATTTTAGAGTAATGTATAAAACTTACTCGAAATATGAAAGCTTTGGGAGCAGAAGCCTATTAAATCTTATTTCATTTTAATGTATTAATTAATTTATGTTTATAACTCTCAATTGTTCTGTAAAGCTTGGTGCTGAATACAATTTTACGCAAATTAAGATTTTACATTATAGTCTTAAGATATTTCTTTTTGTATTTTACGGTTATTTATAAGTTTATCTGTATAAAGAATTAAAAAAAGGCTCAATAAATTTAAACTAAACCAAACTAATACCGGCTAGTAGAGTATTTACAAATACAGTTTTTAATTGCAAATAAGACGAGTATAAACCTATTATAGATAGCTACTAAATAAAAAAAAATCATGAAATCTAAAAAAAGAGTGGTCAAGTTGCGGCATTTCATATCTAATGAAATTCCAATCGAAATTAAATGCATATTTCGTTCGATATCTATCGAGTGCCCTAAGTACCCAATTCCTTAAGATTTATAAAAAAAAATTAGATATTGTAAAAACATAAATACATATATTGGACATGGTTCATCTATCTCACTTATTTACTTAAAAACCAGCATAACTCAAAAAATTTACTTGAGGAAAAACCATTTAAAGTTTTGTAGAAAATTTTAAAATTCGATTCTGAAGAGGATAATATAGTTATACTATTCTTTCAAGGCATTATGCATAATTCTTAAATACATATTTTTTTTTAACTGAACTACAGGATTCTTACAGGATCCTTAATAAGGATTCTTAATAAGTTCTTCACTTGGAATCTAATCTTTGACAAGTGTCTGCTTTAATTCTATTTGATAATTGTTTAGTAACGCTAATTTGTGTTTGTACTTTATGTTTTTTTTTGTAAATTATATTTTATAAAGATGAAGAAATAAGGTGTAATTCAATGACTTTACAACTGCAGAATTTGGAAACTTATCTTCCTTAAAACAAGTTTTATTTCAGCAACAGCAACTTTCCTCCGAAAATCGGTATTTTTTTTTTTTTTTTGGTAAAACTCTGATATTTTTACATCGTTTTTTCCATTGGCCGCTGTAAGTAGCACAACGGCAACGCTGATGATAAGAGCAAGGAATATAATGCTCTCAGTGTGTGTTTGCTTGCGCTTTATACTTTCCCCCGCATCTAAAGCGTAAGCAAAAAATGTTTAATTTTTTAGCTCAGATGCGCTTTCTATACAATTTATCGTTAGCTTAACGTGAAATTGTGCTAAGTCAATTTTTTGTGAAAAATGAGATTTTGATGCAGTCTTAGAAATAAATTCAAAATATACAGTTAAAAAAAAAATGAATGTGAATAATTTTTACCTGATGTTGGCAATGATGTGTAAATGTGCTAACTTTACGACTGTCAAAGAAATTGCGCTAAGTCAGATGTTATTGTTTTTTCGTGAGCTTTATTTGTGCAAAATAAATATTATTTGTGTTTTATTTTAAACGAAAAAGGTAATAAATGACTTTAATGACTTAATTAAACGAAGAATTAAATAAAAACAAAACAATTTCTTAGCAGATTTTCATGAACTTTTTTTTTAAATACCTTGTGCATAGGTAGATGCTCAGTGCTTAGTTGGGTGAATAAATCCGTGACTCCACATAATAATGTCATGAGAAATTTTGAAAACAACATTTCAGAGGAAAAAAAAGACATGAACTTATTTTTTGATTCTCTGCCAGTAATGGAGTCTCATTACTGTCGTGCTGTCACGCAAAAAAATATCTATTACCGGAATGGCGTTCTAAGCAAATGCTTTATGATTTTTATTCAAAAGATTGGTGCGCAACTCACAACGTCCGGCCACTTTCCTTACGTACGTTTCATTCGGTATTTGAGAGCAGAAATCTTGGCTTGTTTGCACCAAAGAAGGACCAGTGTGAAATATGTGCACGTTATTCTGCCGGCACTACTCCACTGGAAGAATATTCTTCTCACCAAGAAAAAAAAGAAGAAGCAAGAATGGAAAAGAACAAAGACAGGTCTGACGAATCCAATGTGTTTACCGTAGATCTTCAAGCTGTACTCATGGCTCCGAAATCCCAAGTCAGCAGTTTATATTATAGAACGAAATTACAGGTTCACAATTTGGTTTTTTTCAACATAATAAACAAAAAAGGGTATTGCTTCCTCTGGAATGAAGCTGAAGGAGGTGTGAATGCTGAAGACTTTGCAAGCATATGGGTTTATTTTATTGAAAACAAAATTCTTCCTAGCCTTGATAACAGTGATAACCCTATTAAGATAATATTTTATAGTGATGGATGTGGTTACCAAAACCGCAATTATGTAATGAGTAACGCACTTCTGAATACTGCTATTAAGCACAACATTGTGATAGAGCAGAAAATACTGGAGCCTGGGCATACGCAGATGGAGGCCGATAGTGTCCACTCTACCATAGAGCGTGCTATGAAGAATAAAAATATCGATGTTCCTGCCGAATATATCGGAATATGTAAAGCAGCAAGAAAAAAGCCTATGCCATACGATGTGACTTATTTGACACATGATTTTTTTTTAAAAATTTAACAATATTGAATTCTGTAAAAGTATTCGTCCTGGACGTACCAAAGGTGATGCCAAAGTCACAGACATTCGTGCATTAAAATATACACCAAATCGAGAATTTTTTTTTAAAATTACGGTTCACCAATTTATGGAAAATTCTGCCGCAAAGAATTTATCAAAAAATAGTTGGTTTAAAGTGGTGCAATTTAGAACAACTGTACCAAAACAGAATACCAATTAAACGTAAGAAATACGAAGATCTACAATACTTGAAACTTACTTTGCCTAAGGACCATCATCAATTTTATGATGATTTGCTTTCCGAATAATTAAATTTATACTGATTTTTTTATATAACTTTTACTAGCAGCAGGAGTAAGACTGCAAAATTGTTATTTGTGTTAATTTTTATATAATTTTAAGATTGTTTTTATAAATAATTAACTAAGAATAATTAAATAGCAGCAATGAAATAAGACTGCATATAATTTGTGATCAATGTTAACAAATAAACAAGTACCTTTTTATTTTTGAAACTAAATTGTTTTAATTTTATTTATTAATACTATGGGGAAATAAGTTTAGTAAAATGTGCTAAGTCAGAAAAAAAAATTACGTAAGAAAAACTGCTAACTCAATAAAAAGCTGATAGGGGTAAAATGCATGTTTTTTTTAGTTTTTTTTTGTCCTTTGCGTTGAGTAGTTATGATATTGAGGTTACTGCATTTACAGTTTAATAAAATAATGTTTTATTTAAAAGTTATTAGGTTTTTTGTCTCTCCTGTAAAATTTGAAAAAGATGACTTAGCACATTTTCACGTTAAGCTAACGTTATATTCTTTGGTTACAGTCTCAAAAAGTCTAGGTAGATATACATACATACCAATAGTGTGTCTATGGTGGTCGGGGGCCAAAATGTGCCATAAGGATCAATGTAAAATTGCACATCTTGCTAGGTGTTACCGTAGTGCTATTTTATGTGTGTATCAAAGTGCAATGTAAAAGTGCACATCATGCTAGGTGTGGCCGTTGTGTTATTTTCCTTCATCACTATTATTTTTAAGGGACGATAATTTGAAATGAAAATTTTGTTGAGGGGAATTTTTTAAATATTTCGTATCTTTATTTAACTTTTTATACCCTTTACCAAAGAATGGTAAAAAGGTATATATAGATTTGTCATTCCGTTTGTAATTTTCAGAATATTAATAAGCGAGCCATAAAGTATATATATTCTGGATCCTTATGCATAGGGAAGACGAATAAGCGATGTCCGTCTGTCTGTACGTGAATTCGGCTTTCCGAAGCTCCCAGAAAAGCTAGAGACTTTTCTTAGACTGGTGTGTCAGAAATGGTCGAAATAAGATTGGTATTGAAAATCGAGCAGACGGTTACAGAGCTGGAAAACTTAAACTTCATTTTGCCATATAAAATAACTACCGAACTAGTTTCTAATAATTTTTTATTAAATAAACTTATTTTATACTTCAGTATGAATAAAATTGGTATTTCTAATTCAAAAAAATTAAAATAAAATTAAAAAAATTAAAAAGCCGTTTCCAGGGTTGGAAACCCTTAACTTTTTTTGTTATGCTAAAGTAACTTACTAAAACAAATTTTTCCTTTTTTTCTATAAACTAAAAATATCTAATAGTCTTAAAAGAAGGAGATTGATGTCAGAAATCAGAAAAACAACAAGGATGATTCCAGGGTTGAAAAACCTACGATTTTTGTGATATATAAAATTAACTATCGTGAACTAATTTTTTATTTATTTTTATTAAATAAACTTATTTATACTTCACCACGAATAAAGTTGGTATTTCAAATAAAAAAATAAACTTCAAAAAATTAAAAAGATGTTTCCAGGGTTGGAAAACTTTAACTTTTTTCTTATACAAAAGTAACTTACTAAAACAAATTTTTCCTTTTTTTCTATAAATTAAACATTTCTGATGTTCTTAAAAGAAAGAGATTGATGTAAGAAATCAGAAAAACAACAAGGATGATTCCAGGGTTGGAAAACCTACGATTTTTGTGATATATAAAATTAACTACCGTTAACTAATTTTTTATCTTATACAAAAGTAACTCACTAAAACAAATTTTTTCCTTTTCTTTATAAATTAAACATATCTTATATTCTTAAAAGAAAAAGATTGGTGTAAGAAATCAGAAAAATCAAAAAGAATGATTCCAGGCTTAGGAAACTGAAACTTTTTGTGATATAAAAAATTAACTGCCGAAAATTAATTTTTATTTCTTTTATTAAATAAACTTATTTTATACTTCAGTACGAATAAAATTGATATTTCAAATTAAAAATTAAACTTTAAAAAATTAAAAAGATGTTTCCAGGGTTGGAAAACTTTAACCTTTTTTTATAAAAAAGTAACTTACTACAGCAAATTTTTCCTTTTTCTCTATAAATTAAAGATATCTTATATTCTTAAAAGAGATTGGTGTAAGAAATCAGAAAAATTAAAAAGGATGATTCCAGGGTTGGGAAACTTACTCTTTTTGTGATATAAAAAATTAACTAACGAAAACTAATTTTAATTTTTTTTAAATAAATAAAATTATTTTATACTATAGTAGGAATTAAATTGGTATTTAATTTAAATAAGTTTAAAACACGTTTCCAGGGTTGGAAAACCTTACCTTTTTTTATAGAAAAGTAACTTACTAAAGCAAATTTTCCCTTTTTCTCTATAAATTAAAGATATCTTATATTCTTAAAAGAAAGAGATTAGTATAAGAAATCAGAAAAATCAAAAAGTTTGATTTCAGGGTTGGAAAACAGACACTTTTTGTGATATAAAAAATTAGCTACCGAAAACTAATTTTTATTTTTATTTTTTTTTATAAAATAAACTTATTTTATACTTCAGTACGAATGAGTTTGGTATTTCAAAATAAACAAATTAAAACGACGTTTCCAGGGTTGGAAAACCTTATTTTTTATACAAAAGTAACTTAGTAAAACAAATTTTTTCTTTTTTACTATAAATTAAACATATCTTATATTCTTAAAAAAAGATGGTATAAGAAATCAAAAAAATCAAAAAGGAGGATTCCAGGGTTGGGAAAATTACACTCTTTGTGATATAAAAAATTAACTACCTAAAACAAATTTTATTTATTTTTATTAAATAAACTTATTTTATGCATGAGTACGAATAAAATTGGTATTTCAAATAAAAAAAAAAATAATTAAAAAAATTAAAAAGAGATGATTCCAGGGTTGGAATACTTTAACTTTTTTTGTACAAAAGTAAGTTACTAAAACTAATTTTTCCTTTTTTTATAAATTAAACATTTCTTAAATTCTTAAAAGAAAGAGAAATCAGAAAATTCAAAAAGGATGAGCTCAGGGTTGGGACACTTACACTTTTTGTGATATATAAAAGTAACTAAGTCTAATTAATTTTTACCTTTTCCTTTATAAATTTTAAGTATATATTTTACGTTTTGGAAAGAAAATTTTGGTATAGAAAATTATAAAAATAAAAACCACAGCTCCAGAGCTGGAAACTATGATTTTTTTCTGGACATTAAAGTAACTAAATAAAACATTTTTTTTTTGAATTTCCTTTTTTTCACTTAACACACTATATTTTTTTAAGAACTACTAGATTGGTGTAAGTAATCAGAAAAATTTAAAATTATGATTCTAAGCAAGGCGAATTAATAACAGGTGATCTTGACGGCTCAGGTTACTATTTTTTGCTTCTTGTACATTTGTATACTTGGGATGTCAAAAATTATTTAGATACATACATACATACATACATATATTGTCAACACATATTGTTTTTAAATTTGAATTGAAACCATAAAATTGTGAAAAAGAAGAAACTATTTATTAATTGTGTAATTCGTGTATTTTTACTGTGCTGGATGCGCGTAAGGAATTAAAAATAATAATTGTGTTTGTGTGTACAATAAGCTTATTTTCCCTTTCAACAGGAAACGAATTGTTAAGAACTCCCACAAAAATTAGGGTTCTGCTTTTGTGCATCGTATTCGTGTAATGGAAGAAGCTAGACTTTTGTACTTAAACAACAATTTATTATTTGGTTTATCACTTGTATTCTTTATTTGAAAAAATAAAGTTTGCTTGACATTTATCTAACAAAAATTACGAAAAAAGGATTTTAAGTTGCACTAAAATATTTCTGTGTTACACATAAGGGAATTTCATTAAAAAAGCACTTATAAAACTATATACATACATATGTATATATACCTAGGTACTATATTCAGCACCTATGTATATGGTAATGATTTTGCATCAACTTTCTCCATAACTGAAATTGCAAAGTTTGTTCTCATTTTACAGGTCATACATTATACAACCTAAAGCACTGAAAATGCATAATACATTTATTTATGTACACATACATATAATCAGATAATTTTTGCCTTTGTGTACTTACTCCTGGGTGTGCCACACTTTCATGATTCCATTCCATACGGCATGTATAGATAGAAGTTCCAAGCGTTTTGTTTTTAAATTATTATCCATTTCTCTGCCTGGTGTACATAAAACTACAACCATTGCATAGAGTGATTTACAAACCATCTGCTTAGCGATTTGCACCCACTTAGACACTTATTAAAAGGTATAACAAAGAGTAAGCTTTCAATTGTTTTAAAGCCAACAAGGATAGAACCGTTGCAGCCGGCTGTTTATTCTCGGTACAAATTAACTTATTCCTCAGGCTTCTTAAGGATATTTTTACTACCCATACCAACTTAATGCAATTCCGGAGCAGTAACACTATGGTTTGGGGGACACATAATATACTTTTTTTAAAGTTTTTTTATCTTTATTTTTCTGTTTATTAATTTTTATAACAAAACGCTCAAAAAATACTTTTTTTCTTCTAAAATACAACAGCTTTTTTTGACATCCCAAGTATATAAAATACTAAAAGCGAATTCAAAAATTTGACGTGAGTATACCTTATATGAATTTGCCTTGATTCTAGGGTTTGAAAATTATTATTTTTTTCTTTGTACATAAAAGTAACTATGTGCTTATGTATGTATCTCTATACTACATAAACGCTCTTTGGTAAAGGGTATATACGATTCGGCACAGGCGAATATAGCACTCTTACTTGTTCTATTTTATGCACTTACAAGTGATACATTTCTATTGATTATTGTGTTTGTGTGCGTTAGGAAATTGTATTATATTACGATGAAAATTTTGTTGAGGGGAATTTTTTAAATATTTCGTATCTTTACTTTATCTTTTTTTCTATTTTATACACTTGCAAGTGATACATTTCTATTGGATATTGTGTTTGTGTGCGTTAGGATATTTCATCATGTTATGTATGTATGTGTGTGTGTGGGTTATGTTTGCATTGAATAATTTTCAAACTGTGTTTTTATATCACATATATGTATGTCTGTGCGGGTTGTGTTTGCATTGAATAATTTTCTAACTGTGATTTTATATCACATATCTTGTTGTCTCTTTTTACTACAAATGTGTGTGTTTGTGTGCATTGGTTAGTTCTATTGTTATAGATAGATCTGTGTATAAATTATCTAGCAGCATGTTTGAGACAGTTCTGTCTATTTTTATCACACTTTAATATTTATGTGCATAGGGATGTACATAAAAACTTGCTTGATGTAACATTTAAACCACGCCCACAATTTAGAGTATAAATAGATCGGTAGAAATTTATATAATTCATTCTTGTTTTGAAAATTTCATCATAACATATCATTAAAAAATTATTAAACAAACCCGGAAAATGGACATCTTTACTTGCGAAATCTGTGGAAAATAATTTAGTCGCAATTTTTGCTTAAAACGTCATGTGAGAATGCAACATCAAGGTTCATCAATGATGTGTAACGTATGTAATATACGTTTCTCGGATCGTAAAGAATTTCTCAAACACACTCATTTAATTGAGCATCCGAAAAAAGTGGAAGAAACTAGTGTTTATTGTAAAGATTGTGGAGTTTATATTCCTAAAATGACTTATCATTATCATGTAAGAACAAATAGACATAAAATTAATTGTGCTTAGATGTTAGACAATGTTTAAGGTGTATAAACTCAGTATACCGGGGCCGCATTGCAACATATATGATCGAAAATAGCAATAAAGACAACTTAATACCTGAAACTTTTTTGGGTGAAATTAAAGCCCAAGTGGTTGAATTGTTGAGGAATATGCTTCAAAAACATTGCTCCATAAAATTTAATTGTGAACTATTTTGTGAATACGTGTTGATAAAAGAAGAACAAGACGCATCTAATATCAACGTAGTCACACCAAACTAAAATGACTATACTTAGCAGAGCCTCAACAACAGATGATATTCACCACAGTTACAGTGACCAGTGCAATATTATTTTGAAAAAGATGAGCGAATTTCAAGAGCGTGATAGCGGATGGGCTTTAATAGAAATATCACACCTCGAAATTAATATTAATGAATACAAACAAATTCATTAAAGTTTCACAATACATTCCTTGCATGTGTTAACGTGCAAAATAAGGATGAGTATTGTTTCAACTGGGCCATAATATCGGCTCTATATCCAATCAATCATGGACAGCATCCAACGAGATGTTCATCATATAATATTAATAACATACAAGATGAAACTATAGTGCTGGAAAATAACATCGTTTTAAATTTCAAAGAACTTAATTTTCCCTTGTCCGTAAATAAAATAAAGGTGTTTGAGTTGAATAATCTGAATATCAGCATAAATGTGTTTGGTTTGGAAGGGGAAAACATAGTGGGTCCATATTATTTTACTACAGAAGAAAAAGCCAAGCACATCAATTTAATACTCTTGGAAGATGGTGAACGATTCCACTATGTCTGGATCAAAAATATTTCGAAAGTATGTCACTAATATTTATATTGATATATACTAAAATATATTAATAAAAAAATATTCCACTTCTTTGATTTAATTACAGATTGATTAGAAGTCAACTAACAAAAAACGAGAACTGTGTATATATATATGTAACACTTGCCTTATTTATTTCCATAACGAGACATCATTAAAAATTCATAAGGAGCAATGCAACAAAATTGTCAACTGCAGAAAATAATTTAGTGAGTTTTAAGAATTTAAAAAAGCAAATGGATGTGCCTTTTGTGGTGTACGCTGATTTTGAATGTATTCTGGAATCAGTTAATGTTCAAAATTCAGCTAATGTGAAATCTACACAAAGGCATGTCCCATTTGCTTATAGTTATTATATAAAATGCTCCTTTAATTCTACTTTAGATATATTTAGAATATATAGTGGTGATAACTCACCAAAACATTTTTTTAATAGTTTAGTTAAGGATAGTCTAGATATATATAACAATTATTTAAGTGTAATTAAACCAATGAATTCCTTAACACCACTTCAACAGATTAGACAAAATGAGGACACAATTTGTCACATTTGTAAAAAAAATGTATCTGTTGAAAATCGCGTGGCCGACCACTGTCACTTAACAGGTGAATATGGGAGACCAGCACATAACAAGTGCAATTTGGAGTATCAAATCGCATATTTCATCCCTATATTTTTCCATAATCTTTCGGCATATGATTGTCATTTGTTTGTGCGAGAACTTTCATCTATCGAAGGTGATATAAATATAATTCCTTTAAATAAGGATTTATGTGTATGCATATCAAAAAGAATCTATATAATTAATAGGCGAACATGTTTTTTGTAATCCCTTTTACGCTGGTACCACCGCACCGATTTTAAAAAGATTTGTATGGTTTTAAAGGATTTTTTATACAGATGTGCAGAATCTATATTTTATTGGAATCGGTTCAGTATTTTGGTAGCTATAAGCGTTTAAAGTTGCTACTACTACATGCACACATATTACACACGCATTTATTAGCTTACAAGTAAAAAAGAAACAAAACATGAGTGTGTGTGTGTGTGCTTGTACTATTTCTCTTGTCCTTACAATTGTTTTTCTCTTATTTGTTGTTGTATCAAAGCCATAATACTTAAAGGAAGAGAGTTGAATAAATTGAATTAGGTTGGTTGAAGGGATTTTGTTTATGCTTTTTTAATTTCATGTATTATTTAATTATGCTTGCATATGTATGTAAGTTTGTGTGTTTTAATGAATTTTTTTATGACGTTTAGATACATTTTCTTTGAATCATAAATTATTTACATTTTGATTCTAGAATACGGACGAGTGTGTCGTCCGTTTATATTAATGAAAAAGACATGATTGCGTTTTCTAGATTCTTGTCGGTTTATGCCATCGAGTTTAGAAAAACTAGCAGGGTTTTTGTCCGATGATGATTTGTCAACTGTTAAATCAACCTATCACATTGACAATGAATTCAATTTAATGAAGCGTAAAGGCGTCTTTCCGTATGACTATCTAGATTCCGTAAATCGACTCCAAGAAACACAGCTACCACCCCGTTCATGCTTCTTTAATAAACTCCCTGTCAATATTATACTACCCCGGGTTTATCTTGGGATGCAATGTTGAAAACAACGGAAATAGAATTAGAATTGTTAACTGATATTAACATGTACAATTTCGTTGTACGGGGTATTAGGGGAGGTATGGTTCAATGCAGTAAGCGACATTCGATAGCAAATAACAAATACATCAGTGATTATGATCCTACAAAATAATCAAATTACCTTATGTATTTAGATGTAAATAACTTATATGACTCATGCAATGTCTCAATACCTACCCTTTAAAAATTTCAAGTGGGTTGAAAACTGTGAAAATTTTGATGTAAATAATGTAAAAGAAGATTCTACAGTTGTTTACATATTGGAGGTAGATATAGAATATCCAACCACATTACACGACTATCATAGTGACTTGCCATTTTGTGCAGAAAATAAGAAAATTGAAAGCATGAAACAACGAAAGTTAATATGTAACAGATTTAAACGATAAAACCAATTATATAATACATTGTCGCAATCTTCAACAATGTATGAAACATGATCTGATTTTAAAGAAAATTCATAGAATTCTTGAATTTAATCAGTCGAATTGGTTGAAAAAATATATCGATATAAACAATCATCATAGAACATTAGCTAAAATTCATTTGAGCAAAACTTTTTTAAACTGTTAAACAATGCTGTATATGACAAAACTATGGAAAATTTCAATAAAAGAAAGGATATAAAAAATAGTATGTGAATGGGAGAATAAAGGTAAGCGATTAAGAGCAAAAGAGCTCTTATTGTTAGACCTAATTTTCATAGTTCCCTCAAAATTCATGACGAAATGGTTGCCATTGAAATGAGTGTAGTACGAACTGAATATAATAAACCCATTTACATTGGGTTTGCTGTTTTAGAATTATCAAAATGGAAAATGTATAATTTTCATTACGATTATATGAAACCTAAATATTGTGAAAATATTAATCTTAATTATATAAATACTGATTCCTATATATATGATATCAAAACAAATGACCTATATGATGATATTAGAAATGATATTAAAATGCATTTTGATACATCTGCATACCCGGAAGATAATGTATTTAATTTTCCTCTGATGAATAAAAAAGTATTAGGGATGATGAAGGACGAATGCAATGGTAAGTTAATTAAAGAGTTCATTGGTTTACGAGCTAAAATGTATTCTGTAAAAATAGATCCTCACAAAAACATCAATGTGAAGAAGGTATAAAGAAATGAACAAATAAACATTATTCTCCCCTTTTTTAGAAAGGTAAAAATATTGCCAAGTTAGCAGATTATCTAAAAATTATATGACACCCTTAGGATTACAAATGTACATAACGCATAGCATATGTCAGTGAAAGGTGTTGTGCCAAACAAGAACTTGGTCAAAATTTATATCTCACTGCTTTTGATGGCTGAAATTTTTGGTAGGAACTTGGCCTTTTTTCACATTGATGTTTTTGTGAGGATCTGACTACTTTTTGAAAAATTTTTTATGATAACACTTTTTAAACTTAAAATTTCTAGGATGTTTTATTTCTATTCATGATCACTGTGCCAGCTAAAAATGGCATAGTTGCATAAAATAATAGGTTAGAGCGTGATGGGTGTTGGATTGTACACCTTAAAAATGAATTATTGTGTTATTTCAACGGGTCGCCAGTGTGTACGCAATTTGTTAAGAGTCGTCTGGAAAGAAACATGTACATAAAATACAGCGTCAATTTTAGTAGGAGTGAACCCGCCTATTTTTTCAATATATTTACATGTTAAAGTCTGCTTAGCCGAAGTACATAAATCAAAAGGATATGCCCAATGTGCATGCAAATTTTCCATAGGGTAGCTGGTGCTTTATTTTTAAATTTCCGATTGAGTAAATCAATTAGGATTATTTGTCTACAAAATTTCAACTCTCTACAGTATAATATTACGTACAATTTTTATGGGTTGGCCCCAACGACTTTAACATCTGTTAGTGCTTATGGTTCATGTTAAGTTTCGTAGGAAAAAGCTAATGAAGAATACATGAGTAATAGACTAAAAACTGCTAAGCCGAAGTACATGAAAGAAAAAGCTAAGATTTATGGGTGTAGTCACGGCCACTTTTCAAAACAGGAAATTTTTACTTTGGATAAGAGCAATGTGTATTAAAAGCTTCAAGTAAAATTTAACACAATTTTGAGCTTACAGTGCTTTTTCCCAACCCCTGATTGAAACTTCTGGTTTCTTAGATTTTTCTTAGTGATCTCTGATCTAGATTCTCTAGTGCGAATTGGAGTTTTAGTGGATAAAACTTCTTGGTTTTAAGATTTTCCCATTGGCTTACTCATCTACACTTGCTTGTGTATAAAATTTTAGCTCTCTAGTGTGAACTATACCTTATAATTTTATGAGCATTACCCCTCCCACTATTTTAAACTCACAATTTTTTTGTGAGCAGCGCTTATAATTCATGCTAATTTTCTTCTAAATATGCTAGACCGAAGTAGATTAAACATAAAGCTAAAATTGTATGGGAGTGATAGTTTAAAGTATTGTATACGTGTAACGTATATGCAAGGTTTCACTAAAATGGCTTAAGTTAAAAGCTGTATATTAACAGCCTGCTTTATATAAACTATTTAAGCTTTATAAAGGGGTTTTAAGTCAAATTTTAATACAAAATTTTTCTTAAAAAGCCTTAATAAGTTTTATAAATAAGGCTGTAAGTTTCAGGTTCAAACAATAGTATCGTGGCCCCGTCAATTCTGGTAAATTTTTTTGATTTTTCAGATTTTTCTAGTTGGTTTCTCACCTAGACCTACTTGTGTATCAAATTTCAGCTCATAAGCGCAACTTTTAATTTTTATGGGCGCAGCCCAACCCCTCTGACTAAAATTTCCGGGTTTTCAGGTTTTTCTTGTTGTTTTCTCACCTAGACATACTTTTATATCAAATTTCAGCTCCTTAGCGCAACTTTTAATTAATCAAATTAATAGTCATTGGCTTGTGGCAAAAATTAAATAAATATACTTAATAGTAACAAACTAAAAAAAATTGTCTTAAGTAGAACAAAAATAAGCAAAGTAACTAACATGTGTATAATTAGTAAAGAACAAACGGCAATGGTAAGACTGTTGTAAATTTAGAGATGGTAAGGTGAGCTTTCATTACAAAACATCTTTCAGCAAATTTAAATACGATGAATCAAAACAATTCACATATTCCATTTGCAAAAAAGTTTCGTATATAAAGCAGAAATCTACATCAACTGACACCACACACAGTGGACCAAACACAGAAGAACGCTGATGATGAAGGTTTAGTGGCCTTCGATGTTAATTCTTTTGATTCTTTTTATTTTAGTATCAAAATAAAAAGAATCTAGTCGAATTAAACTTTAAACAAAAACGCTTACTTCGTTTTTGTTTAACTTTTTTTTGTTCATATTTTCGCAGTCTCAAGTGCACTTAAATTCTTTCCCACAATTTAATTAAAATAAAATTAATTTATTTCTCACACATTTGTCAAGCCAGGTATGAGAACCATAATGTCAGCATAATTGACGAAATAAATAAAACATTTTATTTCCACGTGTGTTTCAAATTACCAGCCAGACAGTAGTGAAATTGAATATCTGTCTTGCTTATCTTACGATGGGAATGAATTTGACAAGATAATAATGAACAATTTCTGGCTGTTTTAAATTATGTTTGTATTCTTACTTTTTTTATTTTATTAATTCTACTTTTTGTTTTTTTATTAGTTTTAATTTTTTTTTTACATTTTGTATAAATATTAAAGCTATTGAATAAAGTTTATGATTGCAACTTAAATCGTCATCCACTTCACTTCTTTGAGTCAATTAGATTATCCTGGTGTACTACCTGAATAACTAATTGATTCCTCCACAAATTGATTTAGCCTTGTGTATCACTTGGATAAAAAGCTTCAACATCTTTTTAAATTGCTTATCCTTGTGTACCACTTGGATAAGCCCCACCACTTACATCTCAGTTAAGCCAGGCAAACGAGTCTGGTAAAAACATTTTTGGCGACCGTAACAGGACCTGCAATCCTCGAATTAACTAATAGTGCCATCACTACCCCGCTTTCCACAACAACTAATCCACCATGGAAACAACTTCAACAAAACTGCTCCGCCAACTAAAGGAAACGGGAGAACATATTGCAACCATTATTCGAAATGTCACCAAGGATTCAGCCAGCCGGAAAACCGCAACCTATTACCAAGAACGACTATCTCGTCTAAAGGCAGCCTGGACAGAGTTTGACACAGCTGATAATGAATTACGAGAGTTGAAGGACGTAGACATAGCTGATGAATATTTTACTTCTGACTACTACACTCGAATTGAAGCCATGGCGACGAAATACATAGCGATAATGGAACGTGAACTCGATAATCAAGGTAAAGAATCCGGGAAAAATTAACTTCATAATCCCAAACCTGCAAATACAGGTCAACCGCAAGCCGGGGCAGATGTGCAATTGCTTTACGTGAGTACCTGCCATTACGGCCTAATCTCACGTGTGCCAAAGCACTGGGTGTGGGTTAGATGCCAGACCAACGCCCCCATGCACCCTTTTAGAATGAACCTATGGCCCACTCCATAATGCACATAGGTTGCAATCTTTGAATATAGTTATCCCTGTACTATATTCAATTACCTTGCTGAGGTAATTTGAGCTATCTAAACTCTGCTGCTATGTCCGTGCCCATAGCAGCTTCTGTTGAATGGCAACAGCAACTAGAATAGTGTCTGGCTGACCGCGTCAGACCAATCACTAGCATTGATTTCATACTGGGAAGCCAAGACTATTCTCCCAGCGATTTTGGCAGCAACCACAGCCACCACGATAATTCTCCGGCTTCCACGCTAAGGTGTTGTGTATACACCCATAGCCAGGTCCCCAAGAGAATTCCTCAACCATTGCCGGCACAGCTCAACCACTCATCCGAGGTGAACCCATGCCTGTGTCGCCTAATAACCAGTGCCTACTCCACACATACCAAAATCATCCCTTTAACCCCGTGCGGTATACCCCATTAGGGTAGGACGAACTCGGCATTTTAGCAAAGGAAACTGCCGACCGCTACATGCACTCAAAACTTCAAAGCAGCTCGACTGTCGGGCAACCGGCACCCGTGGCACCAGAAGTAGCCTCTGGTCAGACCTCGAAGTTCCACCACAAGGGCTTCACCTCTATCGTCTTTTGAACTCAGGGGCAGTTCTATGGAAAAAGCCACATCACCCCAGCTGGGCCCCGGGGTTGCCACACCCGTAGTCACGGGGGCCACGATGGATTAATCAGCCGGTCACTTGGAAAAATGGCGGCGCTTACTCGACAGCTAGAAAGCCTTCAGTTGCAACCAGGTCAAGATATCACAGCTATGGCTTCAATTAGAAAGGCTTAATCATGAATTACTGGACAAATATCCCGACCCAGACATCGCTGGTTGCGATTCAAGCAGATATGTTCACCTCGAACAAGCTGCACAATCAACAATCATACAGCTCACCACGGCCAATAGGAGCCACCACCACTCAACCACAGAAACCAGACCATCAACCTTACCTTTGCCTACGATCACCATTACAAAATTTGATGGTGACTACATGAAATGGACATCGTTCTCCGATTTATTTACAAGGATCGTACATGAGCAACAGATGTCTGACGCTCACAAAATGTGGTATTTAAAAACCAACGTCATTGGTGAAGCAGCGAACCTCATTAATCATCTTGCGGTTACTGCAGAAAATTATCAGGTGGCGTAGCAATTTCTGCAAAATCGATACAACAACAAAAGGGTAATGGTAGCCACAGCAGTTCAGAGACTACTTGACCAGCCATCTGGGGCATCCACATTAGGTGCTATTAAGCGATTGCACGATACAACGAAGGAATGTTTGGCAGCTCTCTCCAACATGGGGCTTCAAATATTATCGTGGGATCCACTCCTTATCCACATCCTGGTCAAAGAGTTAGATAAAACAGTGCACGCTCAATATGAGCAATCAATTTCTCACCCAAAGGAACAAACCAAACAATCAACCAATTTCTGACATTCCTTGAGAACTATTTTCATACTCTGAAAGCAATGGGACACAAGGAAAAACCTTCGTTTTCTACTAGCAAAATATGCGGGCTTACAGCACAGCCCACAGTGGCCAATTTGGCTTCGCTAGCGGCATTTAATTCAAATTTTCAAATTGGAAAAACCGTTAATTTTTTTTTAACAATCGATAACAAATACATTCACTAGATTTGTATCGATTTTTAAAAGCTCAGCTTACAGCTGATGAACAGCTGTGAGCTGTCAAAGTCAGCATATGTTTCTGCAAGTGTTGTGCAAAATATTTCCGCCTTTTTGATCATCGTTTTGCTATTCGTGTTAAACTTGCAAATTTTATTATTTTCATTAAAAGTTTTGTTATATACTAACGCCAAGGTATGTATTATATAAAAAAACTGTGGTTGTGATCTGTGTATACTTATGTTATTTATAAAACGTAATCGTGTTTAAGTGTATTAGCAACTCGCCCATTGTAACCTACACCTGCCTTTCGTGGAGTAGAACTTACAAAATTCACCTGCATTCAGTGTAATTGTAAATTTTCCTATATGTGTAAACCATTGTGTGTCCAAAATGTCCAAAATTTACTGCGAGTACCTGCGAGCCTTCAATTTATTGTACTTTTTAGGCAAAATGTCAGTGACAAAACGCACCCTTTTTTTAATATGGCACGAAGAAGCGATCCCCACCAAGAAGTTTCTCGTCGTGGAAAATTATGTTCTTGGTACCGTTTTGAGCAAAATTACCTATACTCAGAAGGAGCAGTGCGAAACTGGGAGGAAACTGCGAAATTTTGCTAGTAGGCTTATCCAAAAGTGGAAGGCCTGTGGCAGAAGTAAGGTGTTTTTCGAAAAAATTAACCAAGAATGGCTAGATACACCATTGGTATTATTGGGAAAAAAAGCAAATGAAAATATTGGACGACCGGAAAAAGAGCTTTCCGAGTGCTGCAGAAAAACGCAAGTCAATAAGATGTCAGGGCTTACAGAGGAAGTGTCATGTGAAGGATTGTAAGTAATAATAACACCCATTTAACTGCTGTCTACAAATGGGGTTGTGATGGCAGCAGCGGCCATTCCACATATAGGCAAAAATTTAACGACTGCGAAGGAAACATGAGAGACCAATATTTATTTTCAATTTGTATTGTACCACTGCAAGTGCAGAACGGACCGACAGTTTTATGGAAAAACAATCGACCTTCTTCTACACGATACTGTCGACCAATCAAAATACTTTGCGAGAAGGAAACGGCGGACCTGAGTCGCAGGGAAATTGAAAATATTAAGAGCCAAATATTAAATATTGTACCAACATATGTAAACTCATTGATTATTGATCACCAATTTCACATGACCATGCTTGATGGTAAAACTTTCAGCGTCATTTCAGAATCTTCTTCGCAAATATGCGGAATCTGCAACGCAACACCGAAAAATATGAATGACTTAAATTTGGTGAAGAGCTTTCCAATTAAAGTGAACCTCTTTCAATATGGGCTATCCAGTCTCCACGCCTGGATAAGATTTTTTTAATGTATTTTGCACATATCCTATAGAATACCAATAAAAAAGTGGCAAACTCGTGGTGCTGACAAGGATATTGTTGGACAAAATAAAACAAATATACAGCAGAAGCTACGAGAAGAAATGCATTTGTTGGTCGACATACCAATGGCTGTTACTGGAAATACCAACAACGGAAATACGGCAAGAAGGTTCTTTCAACAACCAGATTTAGCCGCTCGTATAACTGGAGTGAACGAAAATTTAATATATCGATTCAGCGTCGTCTTACGAGCACTTGCATGTGGATACGATATAAACACGGAGGCATTCAGACTTTACGCAATGGAAACTGCCGAAATTTTTGTTAGTTTATACCCTTGGTTTTACATGCCCTCGTCTGTTCACAGAATTTTAATTCATGGAGCAGACATAATCAATCATTTTTCGCTTCCAATTGGTATGATGTCCGAGGAAGCGCTTGAAGCCAGAAATAAAGATTATCGGAACATCCGTGAAAATAATACCAGAAAAAATTACAGGAAAAATACAATGGAAGATATAATTAACGCTCTTTTTGTTTCTTCTGATCCCTTAATATCTTCATTGTCCAACGGCTCATCAATTTCCTATTCCAGAAATATTAGTTTCGATAAGGAAGTTAAAAGCTTGAAGCTGAAGAATTTGATTAATATTTCTTTTATAATATGGTTTCTCTTTGAGTTGACAATTTTTTTTTTATTTTATATATGAATATATGGTGGAAAATGTTTATTGAATTAAAAACAAAATAAAAAATTTAAAAAAAATTAAAAATAAAAAATTTAAAATTAAAAAAAAATTAAAAATAAAAAATTTAAAATGAAAAAAAAATTAAAAATAAAAAATTTAAAATTAAAAAAAAAAATTAAAAATAAAAAAAAAATTAATTTTTTTCAAAAATTGTTTCATTTTTTTCTGAATTGAGAAAATTTTTTTTTTGAAGATATCTTCTTTACTTTGAATAAAATGCCGCTAGCGAAGCCAAATTGGCCACTGTGCAGCCCCAACACGACAACCGGTTATGCATAGTTTGCAAGCGAGATTCTCATCCATTATATCGTTGCAAGAAATTCATCGATGTAAGCTCGTCAAACAGACTCAACATGATACAAAAACATAAATTATGTGTCAACTGCTTTAGTAGTACCCACAGTACCAAACAATGCACCATTTCAGGCCGCTGCCAGAAATGTGGGAAAAAGCACCATACCTTGGTACATCTGGAACCAACCCCACAAAGTAATTCATCATCAAGAAAAGTTACTCCTCCTAAAAAAGAAATTGACTCCGACAGAGAAGCAACTATACTTAACATCACCTCCACAGCAAACGTTACATCTCTCGTTAGCACACCACAGGAAGAAGCTGAAAGCATGACGGCTAGTTACATAGGCAGAAGACCATATGTCATACTAGGAACAGCGTTGGTAAAGGTCAAGGCAAATAGCTTAGAAACGGAATGTAAGGCAATTCTCGATTCAGGCTCACAAGTCAACCTCATTACAGAGAGATTAGTCACAACTCTAGGGCTCCCAGCAAGAACCATCTCAATTTCAATCAATGGAATTGGAAAAAATCGCACCAAAGCTCAACACCGTGTTACATATCACTTCAATCTAGATTCAACAACTCTTCAACACGTCTTGAGGCATTTGTGTTGCCACAAATCATTTCTCCTCAACCTGCTCAACAGCTTACTATCGATAAGTGGGCGATTCCTAGCAATGTCACACTGGCGGACCCAACTTTTAACCGACCAGAAAAAATTGACATTTTGTTAGGAGCAGAATATTACCACCAACTCCTTGCCATAGGACAAATCAAACTCGGTGATGACCTCCCAATATTACAAAATACCACCTTTGGCTGGATAGTATCGGGAAAGGTATCTGGCGAACAACTCACATCAGCAATATGTGGTACTTTAACTGAAGAGGATAAAATGAATACGGCTATTGAACGATTTTGGAAACTTGACGAAATTGAGAGTACTGAGCACCAATTATCCCCCTATGACGCACAATGTGAGGCACACTTCAATCAACACACTACTCGTAACAATGAAGGACGGTTTGTAGTACGACTTCCATTATGCACTGAAACATCTTCTTTAGGCGCCTCACATAATACTGCCTTTAACCGCTTCCTCAGCTTGGACCGTCGATTATCAAAAGATGCTTCCCTAAAGGATCAATATATGCAATTTATGAAAGATTACGAAACAAAGGGACATATGTCGAAAATCAACATAGATAAAGTTGAAGGGTCTACATACTTTATTCCTCACCACTGCATTCTACGACCTGACAGCAGCACCACTAAACTTCGGGTGGTATTTGATGCTTCAGCAAAAACCTCGTCAGGAAAATCTTTGAATGATATTTTGCACATCGGGCCACCACTACAATATGAGCTATTTACGGTTCTTCTGCGATTTCGGATTTCACGTTTCGTGTTCACAACAGACATAGAAAAACTGTACCGACAAATATTGGTACATCCTAAAGACCAACAGTACCAGATAATTCTATGGAGAAGTAATGTTTCTGAACCCATCAGTTACTTCAAGTTGAACACAGTGACATGTGGAACCAGACCTGCACCATACTTGGCAATCAAATGTCTAAAGGAAATAAGCCATGATAACAAGATGCAGTTTCCGTTAGCAGCCAATTTCTTGGAAAAGAACTTCTATGTGGATGATGGCTTGGAGTGAGCCGATAACTTGAACACAGCCCATGTCATGTCAAGTTACGGATTTCATTTACGAAAATGGTGTGCCATATACCAATTGCTCCGGAATATCCCCAATGATGATCAAAAAGTTAGTCTTGATTTCTCCACAGACAAAACCGACTGTACAAAAATGTTGGTATTAGTATGGCTACCCAAGGATGATCTACTTAAAATTAAAGTCAACATACAACCAATCAAGGCTGTGACAAAAAGGACAGTCACCTCAGATTTAGCGCGCATATTTGACCCACTCGGACTACAGTCTCCAGTAGTCATCAAAGCAAAAATATTCATCCAGGAATTATGGAATCTCAGTGAACTCAAAACCTTTCAAGCTCATCGACATATATATAAAGGATCGATTCCACGTAATACGCAACTTCATGTTTTTACAGATGCCTCAGAAAAGGCGTATAGTACCGCAGTATATATCAGAACATTCTTGCCAGATAAAACAGTTATTGTATACTTGCTTTGTGCGAAATCCCGTATAGCCCCTCTCAAGCAACAAACGCTGCCTAGGCTAGAATTATGTGCTGCCCAGTTGGGTGCCAACTTGGCTGCAAAAGTTAAACATGATCTGGATCTGATCATGAATACAACGCTAACATTCTACTGGTCCTATTCAAAAATAGTATTAACATGGATAAATTCACAATCATCTTCGTTACATACATTCGTAGCAAACCGAATAGCCTCAATTCAAGAAAATTCCACACCTGATCAGTGGCGTCATGTGAGTTCCAAAGACAACCCAGCAGATATAATATCTAGAGGCTTGGATCCGCCGCAGTTGCAGCATACACCCCAATGGATGTATGGGTCATTCTTTCTTCATGGAGATGAGAAAAATTGGCCTCCGTTGTTCTGTCCAAACCCTGATACACCCTTACCTGAACAGAAGAAAAATTCGTATAATATGCTGGTTTCATTACCGACTGAAATTTTTTTGCATTGTATCAATTACAGAAATTCCTTTAAAACCCTTCAACGTATTATAGGATACATCTTCAGATTCATAAAAAATGATAGAACCCCCAAGGCCAACCGACAAACTCAAAGAGCTCTAACACCTTTCGAGCTCCACGATTCACTTCTTATAATTATTAGAGAAACTCAAAAATTTGCATTCGCAGAAGATGTCAAACAGTTGCAAAAACGCAAAGAACTAAGGGTTTCAAGTCCGATCAAAGGTCTAACACCATTTTTATATGAAAATTGCATTTTAAGAGTAGGAGGCCGACTAGAAGAATCCACATTGCCATTCGATACAAGGCATCCAATGCTCCTCCCTTATAATGATCTAATCAGCAAACTAATATTCGAGTCAATACACAAAGAAAATAAGCATTGTGGAGCTCACGCTCTCCTTGCAAATGTCCGACAACGTTTTTGGCCCATCAAGTGAAAATACTTAGCACGAGAAACCATCCATAAGTGCGTAAGTTGCGCCAAATCAAAACCAAAACTTCTTCAGCAGATCATGGGAAATTTGCCTGCAACGAGGGTTACCCCAGCAATACCATTTATAAATGCCGGGGTTGACTATTGTGGTCCAATTTGGGTTCACTTTAAAACTCGAGGAAAACGACCTCAAAAGGCGTACATTGCAGTATTCTGTTGCTTTGCCACGAAAGCAGTGCATCTCGAATTAGTTACAAGCCTAACAACAGAAGCGTTCCTGGGAACACTGAAACGATTCACCAGTCGCAGAGGTCACTGCCAACAGCTTTACTGTGACAACGCAACAAACTTTGTGGGAGCACGAAACCAACTAGCGGAATTATCATCAGCCCTTTTTACCGCCACAGCTCAAGAAGCCATTCAACGGGAATGTGCAAACAAAAACATTTCTTTTCATTTCATTCCTCCTCGAGCACCTCATTTCGGGGGGTTATGGGAGGCCGCAGTTAAGTCAGCCAAAAGGCTATTACTCAAAGAAATGGCAAACGCATCCCTAACGTATAAAGAAATGGAAACTGTAGTCATAGAGGTAGAGGCAATACTGAATTCCAGACCTATTACAGTATTATCAAATGACCTTAATGATGCAGCTGCCTTGACCTCTGGCCATTTCCTGATTAGGGAACCTCTCACGGCACAAGTCGATCCAACTGCTCAGTCGATGTCGCCATCACTTGTTAAACGATGGGAATTGGTATCAAAAATAAAACATCATTTCTGGCAACGGTGGTCCCTGGTCCCACGACTACCTCACTGAACTCCAGCAGCGTAACAAATGGCAATCAAAGTCTCAAAATCTGCCAATTGGTACTATAGTGGTAGTTAAAGACAACACTCCTATCATGACGTGGCGAATCGGAAAGGTGATCGAAACATTCCCCGGCCCGACGGTATCGTGAGGACGGCAACAGTCAAAACATCTACAGGTATCATTAAACGGGCAATTCACTTACTTGCTCCACTTCCTCTCGACACATCCTACACCACTACTGGCAATGAAAGTGTACCTTATCCGCTTCCTTTGGACACACCCTCAACCGCTTCGAGCATTGAAGGTGTAAAAAGTAGTCCCCTTCCCAAGGAAAACTACCAATCTAACGACAAAAATGAAGGAAATAGCTCGGACCTCAAGCGAAACGAACCACCATTGACAAATACAAAAGTTCACCACCCTCAAAACGCGGCACTTTAGCTCCAATCAGCCTACTAATGATTCTCGCCTTATTCCTTCCGTTAGTGGTATGCCAGCAAGGTACTTACACAAGGATCACTAGCTCTCCTGGGTTACACTTTGAACAGATTGGTCAAGTTAAACCAATCATCTCAGAATGGAAGCTCCTAATCTACTTTGAACTATCACCATTTTTCAATGAAGTAAACTTCTAGCAAACGGAACTAATACGTTAATGAAATGTTGCAACAGCTCAGATCTCAATCACCAATGTCTCGCGCTCGTTGCGCATTTTAACAACGTTAGGCTTAAAGTGGATACCAGTCTCGAAAGCCTCTTAAGAAGAAGGAAACGAGGCGCAATCGATTTCGTTGGAAATGTAGCAAATTCATTATTTGGAGTTCTGGATTCACAGTATGCGGAAAAAATGACCAACACCATCAACAGCATAAAGAATAATGAGGATCACTTGGCACACCTTCTACGGAATCAAACATCATTCCTGGACTCCACCCTTAATATTATGAAGCAAACGGAGATTCATACTCAGAATAGCCTCGATAAGTTAAACTTTAGGCTAAGAAGACTCGAGAACTTTACAGTTAATGGAACCCAGCAGTCTCAACTCATTTTATCGCTTAGCATACAGTTGATTATCATCTCAGACAATGTGCAAACGATGTTAAAGGCCATAATGGATCTGCTAACCGATACGTATCATGGTAGAATAAGTCCCTCTATACTAACACCGCAACAATTTTCTTCGGAAGTGGACAATATAAAGGCAAATCTGCCATCGGATTTAATACTACCAGTCACGGATATCATTCATCTATATGTTTAGTGACAGCTAAGACAGCCGTTTCAAACCAACACATTATTTGCACCTTGGAAATTCCCCTAGCCCATAAAGAAGAATTCGACCTCTTTTATCTTACACCGGTTCCACAATTAGTAAATGACTCGTTGGTTGCGGTCATTCCAACAACCAAAATGATGGCTCTCAACGCTCACCGAGACGAATATTTCCCGGTTGGTGATACCAAACTCCGTGATTGCCACATCCTTGAACACGATACTTTTTTATGCCCAAATATCCAAGCTACGTATTCCAAAAATTCACCAATGTGTCATTGTGAGATACATATATTTAACAACGAATCAGATCTAAGTTGCAATACCGACGTACTAGCCAATAGTAATGTGTGGTACCAACTTCATAAGAAGAACCAGTGGCTACTCGCAACTCAGCATCCACTCAAATTAAGTATGGTGTGTAACGGCATCAGTGGTTATCAGGTCTTACAAGGAACTGGATTACTTGATTTACCAGCAGGATGTACAATGAAAAATGAGTTGATCACCGTATATGGGCACCAAACTATCACCTCGACTTTGTATCCCTCCTATACAAGCTAAGGAGTTTCATTGCCCCATTTACAACAAAGGGTCGTCAATATAACCGAAACTTTACCAGACCTAAGAATCATTGGAAACTTAACCCGACTGCAAGAGGAGGTAAGAGAACAGATGCGGAATATACCTAGCCCAACCATCAATCATGGCGTGCATAGCTTGACAGTCAGCTATGTAGGATTATCTCTGATTTTGACATTGCTAACCATCCTGTTAATAAAAATATTATTAAAAAGAAGACTCAATACGCGTCCAATAGCACCACAGCCATCACCGAGGTCAAACTGGAACATTTCGTTGGACCCTGGTGCTTAATTACTTCAGCATAAATTGCCGGAAATTGTTCAGTTAAATTGCCTATTGATATTAATGACCCCATTGGGGCCGCAATATGTTAATTCTTTTGATTCTTTTTGTTTTAGTATCAAAATAAAAAGAATCTAGTCGAATTAAACTCTAAACAAAAACGCTTACTTCGTTTTTGTTTAACTTTTTTTGTTCATATTTTCGCAAAGTCTCAAGTGCACTTAAATTCTTTCCCACAATTTAATTAAAATAAAATTAATTTATTTCTCACACATTTGTCAAGCCAGGTATGAGAACCATCATGTCAGCATAATTGACGAAATAAATAAAACATTTTATTTCCACGTGTATTTCAAATTACCAGCCAGACAGTAGTGAAATTGAATATCTGTCTTGCTTAGCTTACGATGGGAATGAATTTGGCAAGATAATAATTATTATCAAAAAAAATTTTTTTAGGGCTTAAGCATAATTTGAAACCTTATAGGGCCAAGTATTTTTAAGATTTTTTTCAGATTTTTCGGATAAGTTTTAGAGTTCGCACAAGTCGAATTTTCGCAAAAGTTTGTCGGCAATTTTTTGTGTTTTCTTCATAACTTTAACCATAAACATCATTTTCTTAACTTTTGAGTAAATAATTTAAAAGAAAAATTGCCATTATTTAGGGAGTGGACTCTTTTCTGTCATAAAGACACAACAAAATTATGTGTCATCGAAAAATTTGATGGGAACGGCACTGCACACATATGAAAATGACACCACAAAATGACAACATTTGAAATGCCCAATGTAAACTCGGCATTACGAGTGTAAATTAATTAAAAATAGTAACACCAATTACACATAAGAACAAAAAACATAGATTAATCTTTTGTTGTGTTACCTATATAATAGCTATTAGGCTTACCATCTTTTATGTAAATAAAAATGAAAATATTAATTCCATATTTTTCGACGTTTTGTGAATTGTATGTTCACTTTTTCAAGAGATGTCGTCTATTTCATTAAATAAAGAAAAACAACAACAATATTCTAAATATATGTACATGAAAAATTTTTAACAACCATAAAAGAAACTTACTATGTCTTATAATATCACTTTAACATTTCTTTTAGACACGTATAAACATAAATGTCACATTAACATTCTTTTTAAATATATAATAAATATTATTATTTTGAAAAACATATTTTTCCCAATTATGCATACCGATTGTTTTATTACAAGTTTATTATTTATCAGTGTCTTCTTTGATGTTCATCGTTTCTTTTTCTATCGTTGTTTACTTTGTCCAGCATTTTTATATTGTCAAAATCTGGTTTGTGTTTTGTATTAAGTACATGCTGTGATAATGCAGTACTTTCCTTGTTTTTATTAATATCTGCTTGATGTTCATTAAAGCCCATGTCAGATAAAACTTTTGCTTCGCGTTGAAGATTCGCTTTGACATCTAAGATGAAATGTACATCCTTATATGAAACATGTCACATAAAGAACTCTTAACACGAAGCGAAGCGAAAAGTTAGGCAACTCTCAACTTTTTGCATTCTTTGACAATCTGTTGGTATACTATTTTTAATTTGTTTGAGCAAACTCGCATGTAAATATGGAATTTTTATTAAAATGTCGGTAAAGTTACATAAAAAACGAGTTCGTGGCATCATTATAATGAACAATTTCTGGCTGTTTTAAATTATGTTTGTATTCTTACTTTTTTTTATTTTATTAATTCTACTTTTTGTTATTTTATTAGTTTTAAGTTATTTTTTTTACATTTTGTATAAATATTAAAGCTATTGAATAAAGTTTATGATTGCAACTTAAATCGTCATCCACTTCACTTCTTTGAGTCAATTAGATTATCCTGGTGTACTACCTGAATAACTAATTGATTCCTCCACAAATTGATTTATCCTTGTGTATCACTTGGACAAAAAACTTCAACATCTTTTTAAATTGCTTATCCTTGTGTACCACTTGGATAAGCCCCACCACTTACATCTCAGTTAAGCCAGGCAAACGAGTCTGGTATTAACATATGTGTTGTCAGAAAATTTACAACTAACTTTGGTGTTATTTGTTCATTAATAATTATCACATGTAATTTGACTTAAAAAGCGATACGAAATTTAGCCTGCTGAAATCATAAATATAGAAACAAATGAAATTCGAAAAATAATAATTAAATTAACTTTTAATTTTTATGGGCGTAACCATGCCCTCTTTTCCAAACTCAACATTTTTTCGGCCAGTGCTTATTATTCGTGTCAAGTTTCGTTGCAAACGGATAATAATACGTACAGAAATAGTATATCTAAATATGCTGAGCCGTAGTACATGAAAATTGAGGTTTAAATTGTATGGGCGTGCCAACGCCCACTTTTTAATCAAAAATTTTTAGGCTTGCATTATCGCAGTATGTATGCCGAATTTCAATAAAATATATCCCATTAAGCTCCTTTGATTTGCTGTTTTAATTCTAGCCTTTATGGGCGTAGCCCCGCCCTCCTGGCCAAAATTTTCGGGTTTTAAAATTTTGTTTAGTGTATTGCTCACATAGACCTAGCTCTGTAGCAAATTTCAGCTCACTAGCACAGATTTTAATTTTTATGGGCGTAGCCCCGCCCTCTTGGTCAAGTTTTTCGGGTTTTCAGATTTTTCTAGTTCATTGCTCACCTAGATCTACTCGTGTACCAAATCTTCGCTCTGTACCTATAGCGGAAGTGCTTCATCAATTTGATGAGTGATCAGTGAGTCAGTGAGTGTCTTAAAATTTGCACTTTTTGCACCTCCATATCTCCGGAACCTTTCATTTCATAAAGTTCGCATATGAGGTTACATGAATTTATTCTAATTATGGTTTAAATTTCATAATTTTACCGTCGCGGGAAACAAAGTTATGAGGGGGTAAAAACAGCTCGAATGGTTTCCTGTAAATATACACACTTCGTGCAGTGGCCAGAACTTGGCCTGGCGCACTGCCGCGCGCCTAGATAAGCTAGATAAGGAAATAAAAAAATAAAAGGTGTGAAACTATGTGTTACAAATAAGTTAAGTATTAATGATTTTAGAAATTGTTTTAAATAAACAGTTATTTTATGATTCTATGTACATATGTATTTAGGTCTAAGGTGCATAATATTTATACGCAATACATTAGTATGTTGACATTAAGTTATTTAGAGGATAAGAGATTTGTACGTGAAAATAGTGCTGATACTTATGCGTGGGCGCATTATAGATTAAATTACCATTCATCAGTATCAACACCAGAAATAGCACTAAAAACAACAAATTTAAATATGTATGAAGAAATTTTGGAAGAAGAAATTGGAAAAACTAAGAAGAAAATCAGGTTGAAGGGAATGAAACTTAATACCAACTGGACCGAACGTAAAGATCAGTCAAAATAACGGAACGGAAAAACTAAAATAAAATACAAAATTACATAGAAAATAAAAGTAAGTGTAAGTGAATGAATGGTAAAGTGAAAAAAATGTAAAAGTGCTTTTGTTTGGGTATAGGACTGGGAAAAAACCCAACTAGAGGAAATAAAGCCAAGAGTTTGTCTGGAGAAATTGACCGTAAAGAAGATCGCTAAACGCAAAGGTGCGGTAACAGGAAGTGTGTGAACCGGTACTGACCAGAGTTCGTATTTGCATATGAGTGTGCACTAGAGCTGTACCGAAGGTGCTTGTTTGCACAGTTTTGAATTGTTTTCTCTTTTTTGGTGCTCTTGATTTTATGAGAACACTAAAAATGGTATTCAATTTTATCAAAAGCATACAGCATCGAACTTCTCTGGATAGTTTTTCGAATGTGTGATGGTAGCCGAGTGGATGTGTGTCAGCCTGTTAGTCTAGAGGTACCAAGTTCGATGCATGACAGCACTGTAAGATAAAAAATAAAACAAGAACACATACCTACATATGTGCAATAATTGCACAGAAAAACATTTGTCACGATAGTGGATGTGTGTCAGTCTGTTAGAATGGAGGTACCATGTTCAAATCCTGCAGTGTAAGTTAAGGTATTAAAAAAATAGATAATAGGTAAATTAAAATAAATAAATGAAATAAAAAATAGAATTACTTTTTTACCTTTTCCGCTGCCTTTTTGAGATATCGAAATTAGTTCGATATTCCCTCACTTTTGATATTGCTAGCGAAACTTCGAGATCGAATGTTTCTTGGGACAAAACAGGTGAACTTTTTTCGATTCATTTTTGAGTGTCACTCTCGATAGTTTTACACGATATATGTTCAAAATATATTCGAAATCGATATCTATAACGAAAGTCTTGGTCAAGAGGGACCGAATGACAATTGTAAAATTAGCATACAAGTGTAAAAATATGTGTATGTGTAAAACAAAAAACAAACAACGTAGATTATTTCAGCGTGTTAGTTCGCATGCGATACTGTTTTAAACAGTGTGACCAGATCCTAAAAATTTTTGGAGCAAAATTGACTTTCAAAAAAAGCTAAAACAAGCTAAAAAATAATTATAGTGCTAAAACCTAATGTTAAAATTTAATACATATTTCTTTTTAATCACATTGTTTCTTTTAAAGTGGTTATTTTTGCTATTTATTCTTTTATTTCATTACAAATTTGTATTTCCTTTGAATGAACCAACATTTTTTTTTAAATTCTTGAAAATCTGCCATGAGGTTAGCATACATAAGTGTCAAAATTGAATGTCTTAACGAGTGTTTCTATACAATTTTACGTTGAAATCCACGCAAGGATGTAATTGTTAGTTAAAAATACATTATGGGCAAATTGTTTATGTAAAATTGTATGATGGAACTCGTTAAAACCTAGTTAAATTTCATCACTTATGCTAACTTTCAGTTCTTCATTGTGCATAATGCATTATGCACTAATAAAAATCATTAAAAGCAAACCACAAATATTAATTCGCTGTTGGTTTTTTGAAAACAAGCTTTTTTTAACATGCATTTCTTTGATAAGCAACATTTAAAATTAGTTTTTATAAATAACACATGTTTACACCTTATGTATTTTCTTTCGCTAAATTCGAAAATCAAGGTTAAATTTTGTTTTATGGAACAGTTTTTGAGATATTGTAATTTTTTTATTTTTTTTTCGACCATTTTTCACTTGACCAATCATATCTCGAGCTAGAAATGTCCGATTGGGTCGTTCTTGGTATTCAAAGCGGTTGAAAATATATCGATGAAAATAGGGCACATTTTCATTTGACCTTATCGAAAAAATAAATATATGTTCCCTTATATATTTTCGATTTAATCGGAAGCGACACAAATTTAATATTTCAGAAGTTTTTTTATGATATTCAAACTTGTTTTACATACGTAAAATTTTACAGCCCGTATCTTAAAAGCCATCAACAATTTTGGCATTTTTATAATTCTAAACTATTGGTAGACCCATAAAATTTTAATTTTAGTACAAAAGTCTTTTTTCGATAACATATCGGTTACGATAAAATCGAAAATAATTCTCGTTATGTATGATGTAAATCATATTTGAATACTATAAAAAACAGTCTTCTGAAACCTTTAATTTTTGTCGCTTATGGATAATTGAAAATAGGGTTCAATACACATCCATATGTATATAATACGTAGGTATTCATTGTATTTGCATTACGTAGGAAACTCATAATTGTAAACAAAATTACGTTGATGAAAAGAATTATTTTAAAAACTGAAAAAAAATTTAACAAATTAACATTTTTCATTTCAAGCAAATTTTGCATTAGCAGAATTTTGAAAAGTTCAATGCTTTTCAACGAGTGAAAATTCCAGATCTGGCAGTGAAAATGTCAACAATGCTTGGCAGATAAACAAATTACATTGCACGCTTTTGCTAAAAGAGAATACCAGTTTTAGTGTTCTCATAAAATCAAGAGCACTAAAAAGAGAGAACAATTCAATAATGTACACAGCGTGACTAAAGTGGCAAATTGCCACTTTTTCGTCTGCCTTGCCGCTTTTTGTCCACCTTTTTTTTAAGTGAATTATATAATAATACATTAAAAATAAGAAGTTTAGTGTAGTTGTCCCCTATTTGGTGCTACTTTTTGAAAAATGTCATCGGTCACCCTGAATGTACATCAAGAAGATTAAGCAAACAAGCATCTTGTGCTCACGTCTAGTACCTACATCAACTTATAAATTTATAATCAAATGAATTATTTTTCGTGTTACAAATACATCATCAAATGGGTTACTCGTCAAAATTACTAATATACCGAAAGTTGCATAAATTATATTGTTAAAAAGTGTGTAGATTATATTACAAAAATATGCTAGAAAAAGTTAAATAAATAGTTGATGCGGCGTTTTTGAAATTCGCTACAGAAAAATCTGTTTTCTGCAGACTCCTACGTCAGCAGTGCTACCACCACATATTTTATAACTAGTAACATGCATTCACCCCTATCACGAATATTTTTTCCCTCGAAATATTTCCACTTTTCACCAAATTGCAATCGTGAATAACTTGTACCATGAAATTTGTTCCATTGTTTTGATTCCCCTTATCGTGAATAATATTTTTCACGTGAATTTTTTCACTTTTCCCTTAGATTTTTTTTTTATTTTTGCAGGCGAACTAAATTATTACATTGAATAATTTCGATATTTTCCTTTGAACTATGTATCAAAAGTTATAAATATTTGTTTTTAGCACAAGATTAGTAAGTAAAGTTAATGGCGCATATTCAGAAATTATCACTAAGTTTTAACTTTTTTAAGTATCTATTTAAGTTATTCATAGTTGATTACTTTCAGCAGTAATAGTTTACACTTAATTATGGGTAAAGCTGTAACTAAATGCCAGCTAACTAATACATTCAAAGAACAGCTGGTTGATTTCATTTACAATTTATTTGAAAAGTAAAATCAATTTGTGGCTCTTTAAAATGCACAAAACAACAAATACTCTTTATTTTCTAACAATTTCCTATATAATAAGCTTACCTTATTATCTTTACTTCTTGCATTTATTTCTATTGCGTCCAAAAAAATATCCATATAAAGCAATAAAATAAATTAGAGATGTGTTTTTGGTCAACAAAATTTTATTGAATAACTTTATTTTTAACCCCCGACTAAAAAAAAGGGGTGTTATAAGTTTGTAGTGTGTGTCTGTGTATCTGTGTGTCTGTCCGTGTCCACGTACAGGCCAAACGGCTGGACCGATTTTCATTTAGTTTTTTCTGTTCTTAGCTATGTTTGAAGAAAATCGGTCCAGCCGTTTAGAAGATATAACATCTTTTCTGAAAAAAGTCGGGGGTTTTTAAAATTTTTAATTTTTGTTATTACAAGCACTTATTTTAATTGATTTATATACAGACTATAACTTAAAGATTACTTTTTTAGAATTTGCATAATTTTTTCAGGAAATAAAACTGTTTTTTAATAGCTTCATAATACCATGTTCACACGGACAGCAATTATCGAGGTTCGCTCTCTAATTCACGGTTCGCGGTCGAATCTTGATTGAATCAACATGGTTCGCCATACAAATTTTTGAGAGCGAACCATCTTGGTTCATTTTGAACCTTGCTGCGAACCACGAAGAAATTGCTATCATCGCTAGTTTTGATAACAAATTATCGCTAATATATCTGAACTAGCTATCAAAACAAAATGAGTGTACACACACACATACACATGAGTAAACAAAAAACAAACCAAAAAAATGGATGCTTGTATGAATTAAAAAAAATTTAACACATTTTATTAATTATTTTTTGATTAATTTGTTTATCTACTGTAAAAAAGCAAATAACACAGAAAATAAAACTAATGCCAACTATTCACGTATGTATGTATTTGTGCATGTATGTATATTTAAATAAAAACAGTGATGCCAACTTTAGATACTCAAAAAGCGTAGACATTTTTTGAAAAAGGGCTAAATTGAAAAATATACGTTTAGCGCTAAATAAAGAAACGTTTTTCGAATAATCGCTAAAAGGGGCTAGTATTAAAATGTTTCTGTTGTAAATCAAAACATCGAAAACATTTTTGTACAGTAATTTATTAGAAAATCATGAGATCAACACATAGATAGCTTGAGATATTACATATCATATTACAATTCAATAAGGCACCTACAAACAGTGTACATACATATATAAGAGAAGTATATATCAAATATGTATGTATCTACGTTAACAAGTACATACATATAAATTTGGTATTTTTAAAATAAAATTTCGATTTCTCGCTCTTCCTAAAACATACATTATCTGTTTTTATCAAAGCACAAAAAATTTGGAAGAAATAAAAGATTATTCTATAGACTTCTTCTTTTTAAAATTAATAAAGCAAACTAGCAAAATTAAATGAGTAAAAAGTCGATATTATTCGAGTAAATGAAGAAAAAGTGCACAAAGATTATAACTTACCCCCTGTTTGTGTAAGACGTTTGAGTTAGAAATCTTGGCGTTTCTGTAATAGATTAAAGAAAAGTTGTACAAGTTTCCTTTAGTCTAACAAAAACGCCAAGATTTTTAATTCAAACGTTTTACACAAACAGGGGGTTATATACATACTGGACAAAAATTAAAAAAAGTTTGAAAGATAATATTAAAAAGTGGTAATATGCGCGTTTTTTGGGACCAAACTTTTTTTTCGCGTTTTGAGTGTCTGAAATTGGGTTAAATCTAGCCCGAAAAGTGCTAATGCCCATATTTTGAGTTGGTAACAAAATTGTAATTACTTTTAAGTTATATTTAAATACGAAATTGTGTTTTTGAGTGCATATTTAAATAATAATTAAATTCCCAACCTTGTGTAATAGTTAAGTTTTAAGAGCGTGCCATTTGTTTTTATGCGTGTGTGTGTTTATTGAAAACATAGACATTAACATCATGTGGTCGTGTTGAAAACAGCATGTGCTAGTATTAAAGAAAATTTCGTTCTAATTTCATAAATATATAGGACAATACATATCTTCATATCATGGAATAAATAAATAGAAAAATGCATTATGACGTTCGTTTGGTTTTATAAAATTTATTTTATACAATTATAATTTTCTTCATGTTTTGTTTATGTTCTTTGGAAAGTCCTCGTCCAGACATGCAATTTTTGTTGCTGGAATTTCTTAAAATTTTGTTTTGAAATCGCATAAGTGTCCACATTATGAAATTCAAATTTTTTGCAATTATGCATTAAAAAATTCTATTACATCACAAATTTTCCTGAAAAATTAACACTTATATTTACTTTTTCTAATATTTTTGGTTTTCATACAACTGAAGAAATAAAATTATAAAAAACGTCAAATACAACTAGCAACTTGAAATTAACAATTACGAGCACATGAAACTGTGTACCCCTCCCTAATCTTTTCACCCCTCTCAACAATAAACTCAAGAATTGCTGCAACAAAAATTGCAAGTCTGGACAGCGAAAAAGCGTTCAATAATATTTAGAAATTTTCTAGTGCTGTCGTACTTTCAACGTAATTTAATAAGAACTTTAATTAATCACTGAAAAAATGAAATCGTATCTAAAAAAATTTAATTTTAAGTAAAAATTAGCTAATTATGTATTTAAACATTAAGTTAGAAACTATGGGTAGGTTGGCATCACTGCATCAAAAAGATTTGTCAAAACGAACCACGAATGTGTCATTTGAACGGCATGGTTCGCAATCGTGGTTCAGAGAGCGAACCAAGTGGTTCATGTTGCCGTCTGAACATAGCATAAGCTTTTCAATTAGTTACAGAATTTATCGACATTTTATGCTCTCTACATAACAATATGCAAGGTTGCATTTTGTTTACCAGCTGAAAGCTGTTGCTGGACTAGTTATGAATTGTGAATAAGAGCTATAACTATCTATGAACAGCGTGACCGTTTGACCGACTAAAGTGGCAATTTGCCACTTTTTCGACTGCGTTTCCCCTTTTTCGACTGCCTTGCCACTTTTTGACTCCCTTTATTTAGGGTGAGTTATATGAAAATACATTAAAAATAAAAAGTTTAATGCAGTTTTCTCGTTTTTTTTTTAATTTTGCCCCTATTTTTTATAAATCCCCTATTTGGTGCCACTTTTTGAAAAATGTCATCAGTCACCCTGTCTATGAACTATTTTTTAGTTTCTGTTTTATTAGTTTCGACTTTGGTTACGATTTCTGAATATGCGCCCATGATTCTTAACAATAATTCCATACAACACCTTTTTTCATGGAGTATGAATATCTTTGGTTCACACACAATAAATTTTATGATGGTGCACCGTGGTGGTATACTAAAAAAATTTTCTCCACTGCACCTAGAATATTTAAAAACACAACTTTAAAGTTAAAAAAAATTCATTCGGATCCTAAAATATGTGTATTTCTATTTATTTATTTATTGATTTCCAATTAATTTTTAAGCATTACAAATATTCCCTTTTCTACATTCACTGGGACTGGTAGCGGCAAAAAAAAAAATTCACGGTAGATTCACGATAACATTTTTCCCTTCGAGGGGAATAAAAATTTCACGTGAACAAATATTCCACTTTTTATTCACGATAGTGGTGATTGTATATGGTACGGTTTTTGTCAGCTGACACGCAACATCACGATACGATTTTACTAATTCTACCTTTAGTAAGATTAAGGAAACAGCTGGCTCCAACTTCGCATAGTGTTGAAAAATACATAAAATTTTAGCTCTTCAATTCTTTTAATTATTGGTACTCGATACAATATTTATATAATACGAACCAGAGAACAGATCGAATGTCTTATTTTGTTGTTTTGAATGCTATCACAAAAAACCTGCATATTGTTGTCAATCCACAACATTTGAAAAAAAAAACAACGCATGGCACAATCGAAAGAGATGAGTGCGTTGAATTTTATTGCGTGCATTGCTTGTTTTATATAAATGTTCACTGGTCTTGTCAAAAGCAACGAATACTCAGTGAATGGTGCGAATACAATTTTTAAGCCGCACAATTTTTCTTCTTTTCCAAATTACACGAGACAAAGTGTATACGTATACACAGCTTTGTGTGTGATATTGTTTTTCGTATTAATTTAACATTTGCTGTTTTTTAAGTTGTGGTTGCATTGGTTTTATGCTGCTAATGCGTGGTTGTAGCTGGTTGAAAAGTTATGCCAACCACAACACCACTCTCTTTGCCTCTCTCACCTACAAACTGCCATGTTATGCCAGCATAATTATGCCCGTGTAAATCAGCGCATTGAACACAACGTAGTCTTTGTGCTTGTATAAAACTTTTACATTAGTATTCATAAAAGGCGAAATAGATTTGAAATGCATTTTATGTAAAATTTTATATGAAACAGTTGTTTGAAATACATTTCAGATCTATTTTATTTTTTCCAAATTTTAATTTTTATATTTTCTTTCTTTTAAGACTGTAAATATCGGCGTTTATTTTTCTAAAATTTCCTTCCTCACACTGCATTTTTTATTTATGACCAATTAAATCACGTAAAATAAACTTGTTATTTAAACGTGATATATAAAAGATCAGCGAATACTGAATGAATGGTATGAAAGAAATCCATTCTTTCATGCTGCATCATTTCATTTCACTGCTTGTGTTATAAAGACATTGTAATAACTGAGTGCGTATGAGCAATCAACAAATCGCAATGAATTGTATCATAGCAATTACATTTGTTGTTGTTGTCGAATGGCAAAAGCAACGAATTTATGAATTGTTAGCAAATGCGAATGATTTCATTCTGTACTCTGATACGAACAATCTAAGGCCGGGTTTCCATTTGTGTGCCATGTGCTACACAAGCGTAAAAAAAGCGTAACCACTAATTACTAATGAAAAACAGTTTGATTCAGGCACGTATTTATTAAGTTAAAAAGTCTCATACATAACTAATAGACAATTTTATAGAATCCAACATGATTGGAACCAAAGTGTTAACGAATTGCGTAAGGCCGGTATTCATATCAAATTTATAACAAAGTACGTTGACGATTTGTTCGCTATTGTTAAACAAAAAGATGAAGAAATTATATAAAAAACATTTAACAGCTATCACACTAAACTAAAATTTACAATAGAAAGAGAAGAACACAATTCTATTCTATATTTAGACGTGAAAATATATAGAGAAAACGTCAAACTAATCACTGATTGGTATTCAAAATCAATAGCATCAGGGCGGTTAATGAATTATGATTCAAAAAAAAAAAAAAAAAAAATAAATAAATAAATACAGCTAATAATTTAATAAATAGAGTATTAAAACTTAGCGACAGTAAATTTAAGTCTAAAAATATAAATATTATAAATGATATTTTAATTAAAAACAACTTTCCAAAAAACATTACAAACAATTTAATCCACAAAGTTTTTTTTTATTTTTTTTTTATTTATTTTTTTTTAACAAACAACACCAAATACTACGGTATGCCATTTATTCCAAAACTAAGAGACAACAACAAACTTAAAGATATAGTTAAAGACGAAAATATAACAATTGCACACAAACCCAACAGCGTTGCCACAACCAATATATTTTTGTAACCAAAATATGGAAAAAAAGTAACTAAACGAGACAAAAAGTAACCAAAATCTCTATAAATTTAATATATGTACATATGTACTGTTTTATTTGTATTTCCGTTAAGAAATATATGTATCTGTGGCAAATTTAAAAAATTCGATTTTTTCACATTTTTTTTCCTGTTCAGGTCCATAGGTAGCAAACCGTTGAATATTCAAGGAAACAATCAACCACCAATCAATCGATCCTAGGAACGATTCTTAACACCGTTTTTTTATTTTCATTTGCTTTGAAATTTTTTACTTTTGTGGCTGCCTAAGCGCTACACAAACGGTGTTAAGAATCATTCCTAGGAAGTTCATATGTTGTAGAAAGTTGTTTATTGAGATCTTAGGGACATTTTTATCGCTGATAGTTTCCTTGAATTTTGAACCGCTTGCTACCTATTTACCTGAACAGGGGAAAAAGGTATAAAACTCAAAATTTTTTAAAATTTTTTGCGATTTTGATCTTGAAGGTAATATTTTTTTAATTTTATATATTCACAATTTTTGTTGTATGACAAGAGCTACAACTTTGCCTCAAAGAGTAAATCAAAATTCTGAACGATATATAACGGAGAAAATGCAAAAATGACACCGAGGCCCCAAATCGTTGGGCAAACAAAAATGTGCATGACCTGGGGCAAGACACCGGTCTTTTTTTTTTTGCCTTTTATCATGCATTGGTGTTCGTATATGATTATATTTCCATGACTTAAAAAAAACACAGTGTTATATTCGTTATCCAAACACATGACTGAATAGATAAACTATTAAAATATACATACATATGCATTATAGAGTTGGTATGGAAATAAATCTTATTCCTGAATTTAATTCTGACTAAACCTAGCTGGGAAAATATTCTTTCAAAAAATGTGAAAATGGCATTAAACTAAAAACAAAATTTAATAAAGTCACCAAAAATTTTTTCGTTGCATTCATTTGTATGTTTTGAAACTTTGTCCCAAAATTCAACTTCTTATTTCCAATTTAGAACATCTGAGCAATTTCTATTGGGATACAATATTTACCATCTGTTTGGAAATCACATCCATATTTTTTTAGCCACGAAAAATCTTTCAATCACTGATAGTTTATCTCAATAGTTAGTTATATTCATATTTATATACCATATAAAAATGGTTATTTTTGTGTTGAAGAAAAGTAACCAAAATGGAAAAAAAGTACACAAGTACATATTGCAAAAAAGTAACCAATTTTGGTTAAAAGTAACCAAAGCGGCAACGCTGGTTATGTTCAGAGACAGACTTGTATTTTTTTAAACGCTATGTTGATTATCCAGTGTTGTCTTTACAACGTAGTAAAAACGCTTAAATTTTGATCTTTTATCAAAATAATTAGTTATGTGCAAATTTAACATACCACATATGTACATTATGCATAAAAAATGGTTATTTTTGTGTTGAAAAAAAGTAACCAAAATGGAAAAAAAGTACACAAGTACACATTGGAAAAAAAAGTAACCAATTTTGGTTACTAGTAACCAAAACGGCAACGCTGAAACGCAATAAAACATATTTTTACACAAACAAAAACTGAAATTGAGAAAAGAGATCAAAGTAATGTGGTTTATAGAGAAACAAGTCGACCGGCTCGAAGCCGACGGCGCGCCGCCGCCGGTTATTTTTCTGTGTATCAAGCCGCCGCCGATTGTATCGGCTCGCATCGGCTCAAAACCAGCCGAAATTTTATCTGCTCCAAAAGACAAATTTCGGAGAAAAAATTTTGAAAATCAATTTTCAGTTTCAATTTTTATTTTCTCTAAATTTTCATATGCTTATTTGAGCCGCCGAAAATTCTCTCGGCGCGCCGCCGCCGGTCACAAAACTACTGCGCCGAAGCCGCCGATAATTTTGCCTCGACTTGTTTCTCTGGTGGTTTATGAAATTAAATGCATTGGAAATGATGAGGAGTGGTGCGGTAAAGTATATGTTGGTACAACTAAGAGAAATTTAGGAGTAAGAATAGATGAACACAAAGCGGACATAACTCATGTTTTAGACTCGGCAGTTTTTCTTGAAGCAAGTCTGAGTTCATGGGAGAGAGAGGAAAGAAGAAGGAAGAGGGGTACTGACTTGCTTCTACAGAAAAGTTACTTCAATTCTCTTTTGTTATTTCATTCGCAGCATTAAAACAATAGGAAAATTGAACAAGAAACTGTCTGAGTGTAAACAAACGAGCAGTTTTAAAAGAGAATTGAAGCAAGTCTGAGTTTATGGGAGAGAGAGGAAAGAAGAGGGGTACTGACTTGCTTGTACAGAAAAGTTACTTCAATTCTCTTTTGTTCTTTCATTCGCAGCATTAAAACAATAGGAAAATTGAACAAGAAACCGTCTGAGTGTAAACAAACGAGCAGTTTTAAAAGAGAATTGAAGATAATTGCTTTAATAAAAACCGCCAAGTCTAAAACATGACTTAGAAAAGGAAAACAATCAACTGCCCTCGCTCAGCATTGTGTTGATAATGGACATAAACCAAATTTTGACGAAGTGAAGATATTGGACAAAGAGAAAAAAGTTAATAAGAGATACACATTAGAGAGTTTACGGATACAACAAAGATTATCAGATGCAATACATACCAAAGAAGACAAAGACAATGCTAGTTCCAGCTACAGTATAATATTAGTTTAATAACGACGATTTAAAGAATAAAACCGGCTGTGATATTTTTTAGTTTGTAATTTTACATTTTTTTAATTTATTAAATTTTGTGTTTGTGATTCGTACCCTTTACATCAGGCGCCGCGCCTTTTCTTATTCTCTTTTATTTCGTATGTGTACACACGCATTGTTGAGAAATAAACAACATGCATCAGTCCAGCTAAAACATTCAAGCAGGCAGGTCGTGTACATCGCATACTGTTAAAAATCAGTGTTGCCAGAGACAAAGTCTTCCCAACAATAATAAATTATGTGTGATGAAAATTTACTAAAATTTTTATTTTCAGAAAATTATTTTGGCAAACCAGAATGTCTGGTTTGTGAACGGGCATTGTCACGCATGAAAAAACATGACATGCAAAGACATTTTCAAGCATATCACAAGGAATATGAAAATATTACTGGTGATGCAAGAGAAGCCCTTATTGTTCAGCTTAAGAAAGCTTTTTATGAAAAAATTATTGCTGATTCTAGAAATTCAGACGCAGAAGCAGTCGAGTTTTCTAAGAAAAGAAATGCCTCTTTTGTTGTTGCTGCATCTCTTGGTAAACGTTGCCGTCCTTTTGAAGATGGCGAGTTCTTTAAAGAGCTGAGCAATGATGTATTAAAATGCTTTGGTGACAAATCTGAAGAGATTCGCATGCTTATAAATGACATTCCCCTCTCTCCTCGTACAATTGTTCGACGTACTGAGCAAATCAGCGCATTTATCTTTTCAAATATTATGAAAAGAATGCTTAATTGCCAATTTTTTTCCATATGCCTTGATGAATTCACTGATCTAAACGATATATCTCAGTTAATTATTTGTGTAAGAACTGTCAATAAAAATTTTGACGTACATGAAGAAATGTTCTCCCTACATAGCTTACATAACAGTGTAAAAGGAAAACTTATTTTCGACATCATAAACGAAAATGTTCTTTCCTTTACTGATAAGAATAAGTTTTGCTCTGTATGTACTGATGGTGCCAATGTAATGGTGGGTAAAAAAGAGGGTTTCGTAGGACATTTGCCTAAAAGTGGTTTAAATATATATGTTTTTCATTGCATTATTCACCAACAAGCATTATTTGCAAAAAGTTTGAATGTAATGAATACAATGAAAATCGTGATTCAAATTGTTAGCAAAATACGAGCTGGCCATAATGCCTTGAATCATAGAAAATTCAAAGAATTTCTTGATCTCGTGCATGCCGAATATGGTGATTTGCTTCTGTATACAGAAGTAAGGTGGTTAAGCAAAGGTCGTTGTCTTCAAACACTTTTCAGTCTTCGTGAGGAAGCTGTATAGTTTTTGGATAAAAATAAAACACCTGATACCAAAGTATTGTCGAAGCATTTGAACGATAATGTTTTTTTTATTAGATTTTGCGTTTTTGACAGACATAACTGAGTTTGTTAATCAACTAAACATACAGCTACAAGGAAACACCAAAACAATTTTTGAGCTATTTTCTGCAATAAAACAATTTATTAGAAAAATTGAAATTTTGATACAAAACCTTAAAGATAAAAAGGACATTTGAAATTTATAGCAAAATTGCAAATAGCAATAGCAAACTACAGGAATATCTAAATGTTCTTCAGACTCTACTAATTAATTACAACAATCGTTTTCATGACTTTAAAAGTATTGAAAATTTGATTGAAATGCATAACAACCCTTTGTTGTGTAATATAGAACACCAAAATCAGGATATTAAAGCAGAGTTAATTAAAATGAGAGAAGATCTAGCTTTACCATTAACTAGCGGGATAGAGTTCTGAAGAAGTATTTCTGCAGATGTATACCCCAAGGCAAAAAATGAAATTTTAAAATTATATTCAATGTTTGGAGCTACCTATATTTGTGAGTCAACATTTTCCATACTAAAGCACATTCAAACTAAAAGCCGAAACCGTTTAACAGATAAACATATAGAAAATTTAATACGCATAAAATGTTGTCCGTATGAAATTAATATTGAAGATGTAAATAGATTCGAATAAATTGTTTTATTGCAGAAAATCGCAAATCTTTTAACTCTCTATGATTTATTTTCTTCAAAATTTTAACCACTATTTTCATTGTACTCGTTACATTCAAAGTTTTTTCAAATAACGCCTGTTGTTGAATATTGCAATGAAAAACAAATATATTTAAATTATTTTTAGCAAACTTCCTACGAAACCCTCTTTTTTATCGAAAATATGCTTTCATTTTGCATTGTTGTATAAGCCATATAGGGAAAAAATTCTTTGTGTACGTCAAAATTTTATTGACAGTTCTTATACAAATAATTAACCGAGTTATGTCGTTTACATCAGTGCCTTCGTTTGTTTCTTTCTTATTATTTCTTGATATTTAAAAAGATGAATGCACTGATATGCTGGGCATTCAAACTTATCGAAAAATCAAATACATATAAATTATTTGAAGAAACCGTCCTACAAAACCCATCTTTTTATCCACCATTACATTACAACAAAAGATGCATTTCTTTATATAAAAAAATTTTGTGTTTCTTCTGACCGTAATAATATCAAGTTTGCCTTTGGAGATTTCAAATTAGTGAAATGAGACACTGGCAACACCGGATCGTGGTGAGAGTTTAATAGTACGTTTCCATTATGAGCAAATTAAGTTGATTTGAGAAAATCATGTCGAAGTGTTTCCATTATGTGTTGTAAGTGTTTCTATGTTCGAATTTTCGAAATAAATTTGACGTTTGAATTGTTTATTTATTTTTATAACCTAAAATTAGCACACAAATTTGTTTAATAATAATTTGGAACAGCAAAATAAATAAATCATATACATAAGAATGGAAAACAACATTGACAATAACTTTCTTTTTTTAAATTACTTTTGGCAAATCACTTCGCAAATTACTTTATTTTGGGCAAATCAAATGTTTTGAACTAAATCACGTATGTGGAAACGTACTATAACTCACACAATTGTAAAATGCAATTGTATGGGTTGCCGACCACGGCTTTACATATACAAATCTGTGATATTTTAAAAATGTAAAATTTTTTATAAAAGATTATTCATACATATGTAAGTTAACTATTACAAAAAATAAGGTTGCAGTATTAGTCCCTGTCCATACTTGCAATTTTTGTTGCAGCAATTATTGAGTTTATTGGTGAGAGTGGTGAGAAGATTGGGGAGGGGTACACAGTTTCATGTGCTCGGCAATTCTCTTTTGAATTGAAATTCGTAATTGTTAATTTCAAGTTGTTAGTTGTATTTGACTTTTTTTATAATTTAATTTCTTCAGTTGTATGAAAAACAAAAAAATGTAACAAAAAGTAAATATAATTGCTAATTTTTTAAGGAAATTTGTGGTGTAATAAGTTTTTTTAATGCATAATTGCAATATTAGAATTTCATAATGTGGACACTTATGCAATTTGAGAGCAGAATTTTAAGAAATTGCAGCAACAAAAATTGCAAGTCTGGACTAGGACTTACTTATATGTAATTTATTTTACTTTTATATGTTTGTGGTTGCCAGATTTTAATAAAGAATCCCTGAAGAAGTTGGAAAATACCAACGAAACGTAGGATTTAAAAATTAATCAATAATCTTTTATTTACATGGAAGAAGACCTAAATGACCTTGAAAGCCCGAAAATTAAATAGGAAAAAGGAAAATACGAATTTTACATAAATAAAGAAGGTCGCTTTAGTAACAAAATTTTACATGATTGGAAACTGTTTAAATCAATAAATATATGTCTGAATCAAACAGTTTTTCATTAGTAATTAGTTGGTTACACTTTTTTCGGCAAATGACACACAAGACATGCCAGATGTAAACTCAGCCTAAGAATAAATTTTGTAATTTGTTTCATGTAGGTAATATTTTTAATTCATTTCTTTTTAACCCCCGACTAAAAAAAGGGGTGTTATAAGTTTGTAGTGTGTGTCTGTGTATCTGTGTGTCTGTCCATGTCCACGTACAGACCAAACGGCTGAACCGATTTTAATTTAGTTTTTTCTGTTTAAAGGTGACTTAATGTTTTAAGAAAATCGGTCCAGCCGTTTAGAAGATATCGCATCTTCTCTAGGTATATTCGGGGGTTTTTAAAATTTTAAATTTTTGTAATTGATTTCCATGTTTTGTTGTTGGTTACGTCTATACCTGACACATTTTTATCATGAAAAAAGTTCAACTGTATATTGAAAAATGATTTTTTTGTGTGTTAGTGTCTAAATACAATGTTTGCGGTGCCGTGCAATTCTCGTTGCGGGAGAGAAAAATAAACATAATACAAAGGAAGACGGCAACGTCATTTTGTGTTTAAATTTTTATTAATTTTTTTGTGCATACATACAGTGTTGACAGTATAGCAAAACATGTCAAACAAATTATTACCAAGAAATATTTTTTATTGCAAAATAATAAGAAATTTACACAATTCTAATGTTAATTACAAAAGTAATTATATTTTTGCAAAGCGAAAAATCGACAATTTGGGAAAAATTGCAAAATTAAAAAAAAACATAAAATTGATTAAGAATCGCTAAAACTGTAAGGAATGCGAAAAATTCGCGAAAATTACGAAAATTCGCAAAAAGTTACTAACAGCGGGATGGTGACAAAGCTTGATAATGTTTTAAAATCTTCAAAACTGTTAGGAAGCTAAAAGACACGCAAAAAGCCGCTTTTATCGCAAACTTTGCAAAAATCGCGAGAATTTGCAAAATTATAAAAAAGCCATACCATTGATTACAAATCGCTAAAATTTTAAGGAATGCAAAAAATTCGGCAAAAACGCGAAAAATACGAAAATTTGCAAAAACGTACCTATTAACAAAGTCTAATATTGTTCAAATATCGGCAAAACACTTAGGAATCGAAACACTTGCAAAAAATCGTATTTATCGCGAAGTTTTCAAAAAAATCGCGAAAAGTTGAAAAATTTTAAACTAGATATACTATTGGTCAAAAATTGCCAAAACTGTAAACAATGCAAAAAATTCGCCAAAAAAACTCGCAACGGCGAAAATTCGCAAAAACTTACTAACAGCGAGATGATAAAAAAGTCTAATATTGTTTTAAAATCGGCAAAACTCTTAGAAAACTAAAAACATGTAAAAAGTCGCTTTTATTGCGAACTTTGCAAAAAATCGCGAAAATTTGCAAAATCGGAAACAAGCGCTAAAATTTATTAGAAGTCGCGAAAGCCATTAAAAATATAAAAAGTGTTGAATAGTGGCAACTCTTTTCTTAACTTTGCAACATGTACGTTCTATATTCTCTTTTGTTACTACATTCTCATAAGACAAGAATATTTTCATTTTCTATCTGTACTTAGTCTTTATTAAAAACTCAATAAACTTCAACAAAAAGTTTGGAAAAAACGAGAAAAAATCGCGAATTCGCGAAAAATTGTTAAACATATTGAAGAAATAAGCCTATAAATAGTAAAACTCGCAAACAAATTTAAAGAAATAAACTGATTTGATTTTATATTTTTGAACAAACTAATTTATTTTTATAAATGTGAAATATTTGAAAGTGGCACCACTGAACTATATATTTATGGTGTCGCTGCCGTCTTCAAAATGATTAAGTAGCTGGCTGCCAGGCAACATTTGTTGCCAGCGGCACTTGTAGCGGTGTAGCCATGTAGCCTTCTGTGGTCTATGTGTTTAATGCATTAGTCAAGAATTGTCACTTTACTCTCTCAATTTGTGTTCTCATTTACTGTATTTTGGGTAAACGAACGCAATTTAGTAAAATGCAGTAAAGTTCAGTAAAAATTTGTAAAAACTTGAGTACGCGAACGAAATTGATATCATCGAAAATATAATATAATTTGTCATCCTGGGCTATCGAAAACAGCTGACCTTTTTTCATGATGCATGCGACGGATACAAAAGTAGAAGGTTTGGTTAGGTTAGGAAGGGTGATGCTATAATGCACCTCCACTCGGAGACTCAATTGGGTCCATTGCGATTCCCTTCTGTTTCCCAAAAAAGTAATATTTACCCTCCCATTTGTAGCTAGAAGTGACCCTATTATCCGCCATTTAGCCACCGAATTCCTATGATGAAAACCTTGATGCTCTCTAGTTTACACTTCCCGATATCAGTAATGCTTTCATGAAAACGTCTGCTCAGCCATTTAAGCCTATGACGTTGCAGCTTCGGGTAGTGACAGATAGTAAGTTCAATGGTTTCTGGTTCCTCTTCATCCCCACACATCCTACGAAAATCTGGAGTGCCAGTTTCCCAATTCCTGGTTCTTGCTCTGACCGAGAATTGACCCGTCAACGCGCCTATCATTATTCGCATTGCCTTCCTATTCATGTCCAGTAGCAGTTTGGATATTCCTGAGTCAAGTTTTGGCACCAAACCCCTCGAAACTCTACAATTACAAAAGTAGAAAGTAAACCATGTAGTTTGTCACATACCTTGATTCTACTTTTTTGACACATTCATAAAACGCCACAACGCATGGAATGGATGTTATGGACTTTCAGCTTTAGTTTCAGTCATTCATTTCTCGGTTGAAAATAAATGTGCCTTGGTTAGTTCGTTTTTCTCAAAGCAAATTCATATATGGGTTCGCCTTGATTTTTCTGTTTTGTGCTTTCGGTTTGTTGTTGGCAAGGTGTATATATAATTATAATATGGTTGTCGGATTTGAAACTTTTAACAGTCACATCACATTCAAATACGGAATTTACACGATGACTTTTTCCCCTGCATTTTTCTTGAATTCTCTTTTGTGTTTCTACCCCTCTGATCGTCTTTCTACCCCATTTGTCAATAAACTCTAGAACAGTCACAGTAAAAAGTCATAGTGTGAATCCCGTAAAAGCGAATGAAATAAAAAAAATTAATCACTTTCAAACTAACTTAAAATATTATTACTTAATTTACTTAAATTTTCTTCTATTCCAGAGATATAACGCCCATGATATTGGATCAATATTACACAAATCTTAAAACCCAAGTTATAAAAGCAGAGCGACGTGTTCTCAAAGAATTAGGATTCTGTGTTCATGTCAAGCATCCCCATAAATTGATTGTCATGTACTTGCAGGTGCTAAAGTATGAAAAGCACGAACAACTGATGCAGATGTCGTGGAATTTCATGAACGATTCACTACGTACGGATGTGTTTATGCGTTACAATCCAGAAACTATAGCTTGCGCTTGTATATATTTAAGCGCTCGTAAGCTATCAATACCCTTACCTTCCCAACCACATCCTTGGTATGGTGTATTTCAAGTGACCGAAGATGATATTATAGATATTTGCTATCGAGTCATGGAATTATATACACGTGGCAAACCAAATGTTGATAAGTTAGAAGAAGCCGTAGAAGAATTGAAAAAGCGTTATATGGAATCTAGAAATAAGACGAAAGAACAAAATACTCCGCCTGCTGTTACCTCTGTTGACCGTAGTAATGGTTCTCATAACGCATGGGGAGGATTTATACAGCGCACTATTCCATTGCCTCTGCCTAGTGAAAAATCTCCAGGTAAGGATTCTAGATCAAGATCAAGATCAAGAGATTCTCGAAGAACAGCACGCTCTAGGTCACATACAAGATCGCGTTCGCGCTCAAATTCTGCAAGTCGTTATAAGAAATCACGACGAGACCGTGAGAGAGAACGCGAACGGGAACGTTCACGATCGCACACGCCACCTCCATCCAAAAACAAGAAAAAATCTAGGAACTACTCCAGATCACCTTCAAGTTCCCCACATTCCAAGCATCGGAAGAGGTAAGTACTATAAACATGTACATAATTTGGCTATGTAAAAATGTTTAATTTTTCTTTTATTTCCTTTTAAGTAAACCTTCACGGGATCGCCACACTGAAAAATATATAGACAACAGACGTGATAAATATCAGGATAAATATCAAGATAAAAGACCTATACACCATCATCATACCACTTCTTCCTCAAATAGTAATAAACATCATCGCGGCTACACTTCGTCGCATCGAGGTCCGCATCGCGATAATTCCCACGACTCAAGGCATCGAAAACGTTAATGTTATAAATATAAACCCCATCCAATAAAATTTTTTACTTACCTAGGAAATTTTTAATATTTTAATGGCATTAACCATAATTGCAATTTACTATAAGATCCTGGAAGCATTTGAAGTTTGAAACATTTCTTATACCAATCTTAGCAATAGTTCTTGGTAAGAAAGTTTTTCGCCCCAAAATTTTCAAAATTTTGACGATTATTCATTATAAAAAATTAGAATAAATCCGAATGAACAATCACCCAAATTATTTTTTAATGTCGGTGAACCGCTTAAATTTTTTTACAATTATTTCTCTTTAATTTTAATATTCATTAAGCTGTTTATTATGTTAGCACAAATAAGCTAAGTGCCACGAGGAACCCAATATGCAATTCGAATAATTCTCAGCATCAATTGATTTCCACCATGAATTGAAGCCAAGTGAATAAATTCGACCTACAAAATCGTAAACCGACAAGAATATAGTGTTTTCCACATATGATGAAGAAGGATACTTTTCTAAACGAACATTTATTCTCATGACACCATTGTTGTCCAAAAAGGGATTGAGTGGAAGTAACGAACTTTTCGATGAAATTGGTTTCTTTAATAATAAAGCTTGATATTCATCTGTGAAATGAACCTTTTGAGCCAATATTAAGTGTGTTCGTTTACTTTTGCCGCAAAATGCAGTAAATGAGTTACTGCAAAAATTTTAAAATTTACTCTAAAAAGATCGGTAGACAAAAAAACTACGCGAACGGAAAAATAGTAAAATTAAAGAAACAGCTGACTCTAACTCCACACAGTGTTGAAAAATATATAACCTTTTGACTATTCAACTCTTTTAATTATTGGTACTCGATACAATATTTTTATAACACGGACAATCTAAGAATAAATTCTGTAATTTGTTTCATGTGATATTTGTAATTAATTTCTTTTTGATTTTCTTGTTTTGTTGTTGGATAAATTAATAAAAAATACATGACTATTTGTTTATGTTACTGATTACTTTAAAAGCAAGTGCGATACTAAGTACCCAGATACTTTACAGTTTTACAACTCTGAGTAATTCAAATAAATTGCAAAACAAAAGGTGTAATAAAATATATTATAAAATATGAATATTAACAGCTATTATTACTGTGATTTATAAATGAATTATTCTTTAATGATATTCACAATTTTGGTTTAACCTTTTCTCAAATTTTTACACTTCAAGTGCTTACTTTTCATTTGTTTACATTTTGAATCATATGTTCTTAGCTTACTAAACTTTACTACGACAAATTTCTGCAGTAAAAATTTGCAAAACACTCAGTCAAGAACTGTCACTTTACTGTCTCAATTTGTGTTCTCATTTAGAGCTAGTTTTTCACATAAAGATAAACTCTACTTGTCAGTTAACTGTAGTTTAAACTTAAAACTTTGTTTTTCAGATAAAGATTATCTAGTTAAAAATCTAGGTTTACCCGAGCAACATTGCGCAGTTAAACTCAAGTTAGAGCTGTCAAATGATAAATATACATACATACATATGCACACATGTATAAAATAAATACTACGCAATTGAAAAAAAAAACAGTTTTACTGAAAAGTTTAATAAATAAATAAATTGGATGTTTCTTATGACGACGAAAATTTTAGCGATTATTAAACCTATAATAATTTGGATAGGACAATTGTGAGAAATATAAAGAAGACAAGAACACGTCAAAATCATTTTTATGTGTGTAATGAATTGGAATTCTTTCAAATATTTCCTTGGATTTGAAATTTTATGTTTTTTTTAGTTTATTTTTGGAGCGTCATTATTTTTAAGTCCATATTACTTATTTTTAAATTCTTAAAAATTTCAGAAAACAAGTTTTTTTTAATATGAATTTAAAGAATTGTCATATCACTTTTTAAGTGTTGCCCTATTTATATAAAATATTTTCAAGAATGCCATATCTATATTGAAAGCAAAGTATGGCATTTCTAGCTAAATTGACAACTTTAATCCATCACTGAAAAACAGCATGGGTGGTTAAAACCCGTTTAACTTTGTTTCTTGGTTAACTCAAAATTATGTTAAACTAGGTTTAACTGACTAGTATAAAACTAGCCCTTACTGTATTTTGGGTAAACGAACGCAATTTAGTAAAATGCAGTAAAGTTCAGTAAAAATTTGTAAAAACTTTGAGTACGAGACCGCAATTATTGCCAAGCGTATCTTTACTTGTATTATCTCACTACTCGATATTGCATTAGATGAAAATTCATGTTTTCCCTTATGTGAAGCATGTATTCTATAACAAAAGCGAAACATATACGCTATCACCCTAAGAGCACGATCAAGCTTTGAAAATCTCTCAAGAATATCTTCGTAGTTAGAAAAAAACGTCGCACGTCGAAGGTCCATTCCATCAAATATCACTTTCCGCTACTACTGAAGGAGTGAGTCCCCTGCTACCTAAATCTGCAGGATTTTCTTCAGACCAATAATGACTCCCTACATTTTGCTGAATCATACACACTCGATTGGCCACAAAGGCCAAAGGTCCAACTACTGGGAGTTTTTCTTAACCAACAAATAACAATTGTGGAATCAGTCCAGCAATATATTCGACTGAGCGTAATATCTAATTCGTTCTTTAATGTCTTCAATAGTTCTGAGGCTAATATTGCACCACAAAGATCCAATCGAAGCTGGGAAATAGATTTAATTGGAGCTACTTTAGTTTTACATGAAAGCAAGTGAGTATGTGCTGTCCCTAGTGACTCAATGCGTATTTAAACTACCCCGGCGCACAGTGGACCATTTCGCGAGATGGCGGTTTGGTTTTTGAAGAAGTTTGAGTTAAAAATTTGCTTATCAAGAAGCGAACATCCAAAATGCAAACGTTGTTATAAATTTTCCTTAGATAAAGAGGTTTTAATGAAGAAAACGTAGGTTTCTATTTAATTAAAAAAACATAAATATTGTACGAAATATTTTAATAAATTTGTAAACTTAAAAATTAAAATTACTATTATTTAAACAATTTTAGTAAATATTTCTTCTCAATAGCTTTGACTTTCATCTTTTAGAAGTATTTTAGCTTCTAGGTCTAATTCAATAGAGCTAGTTTTCCATTTTTGTCGAATATTGGACACATATGGATCTGATGTGCATAATAAAACAGTAATCAAGTCTTCATTAGTACAGCATCTGGAAATTTTTGGTGTGTTGTACTCGCGAAAGAATCTGTAGTCTTTTTTCTTTTTTCTTGCGCTTCTCCACACAGATCTATTGGTAGCATATTGTGTTGAATTATTTGTTCCCCAATGTACAACATTTTGTGAACTGTGGATGGCATATATCTCCAAGAGTATTTTTCGTTGTAAAGTATAGCTGTTTTCTTAGCGTACTCTCTAAATTTTTTGCATTTATCTTTCTGCTGCATGCTAGAACTTGTAATATAATGTTGAATCGTCTTATTAGTTCCAAGTCTACACCTGTAATAGATGCTGCAGCTTCTGGATCTCAAAAAAATCTTGCTGTATTTCCATCATTTGTGTTTCCTTCTACTTGCTTTGGTTGATCGATCATTAGGCCTAATTCTAAATATTTTTCTTGAATTTGTTTTTTTCTTTGATTTCTTTTTTCTTCATTTTCTTTATTTTTTCTCACTGTTTCGCCTAAAGTACCAAAATCCAAATCATAACCTAATTTAAGAATGTGCTCCATAAAACGAATTCTAGCATGAAGAGGGGACAATCCGAATTCGTATGTTGCCTTAAAACTATCATATTCAGGAATGGGATGGCTTAATTGACTTGATGTCCGTTGGCATATAATGCAGCTTGACGATGCTTTTGTATCAGTTAAAGCTTGTGCAACTTTTTCATCAATCATTGAGAGACACATTTTAAAACTTGCTTCGATTTCCTGTTCATCTACTGTAAATATTACAGGTTGAAAGACTTTAATTTGATATTTTATCTTTTTGATTTCTTCAGTAACGACATCTTTTGTTTCTTTTCTGAATGTAAATTTTATTGGTCTGCAATACTTTGTTGATGAGAGTAATTAATTTTTCCATATACATATCAATTTCTGTTGCTACACTAGGTAACGGCCCAAGGCCGGTATAACTTCTTGTTAAGCACAATGGAACGAAAGATATCATAAATAAATCAGCATCTGATGAATTTTCGGCATTACACTGCTTGTATTGTCTCTGACCAGAGGACCCATCACATCCCCATTTAGAAATTAAAGTAATGCTGCCAGTTCCAAGTTTTTTCAAACTATCAGTATTTAGTGTATTTACCAACCGTTCGGCAGTGTGTTCAAGAAGATCTTGCAATTTTATTTCTGCTGAAGAGGAAGTAACAGTTATAGCAGTTTGTGGAGGTAAGCATTCTTTTTTGACAGCAACTAAATCTCTATAAGCTGGAAAAATCCCAGAATTCTTTTCATTGGTTCGCTTCCGCAATTTTTTATACCGATTTTTAGTTAATTTTAAATCCAAAAATAGTGGTAACGCTTCTTCTGGAGTAAATTTCTTGTCTTCATTTAGTGAGGAATATTTCTCAAAATCCTCTGTGCGCCTTGGACTTGCTTCTATAATTGACTCAATTATCTCAATTTTTGGTTTTTTTTTTATTTTTTTGTTGGTTGAATTTGGTGCGAAAATGAGTCTTTGATGATTATTGGAGAAATTTCCTCATTGATATTCTGAAGTTTGCGTCTTCGAGTTCGTTCACTACATTCTTCAATATGCTTTGCTGGTCGACCCTGTTTTCTACACTCATTGGCACTTGAAAGTGAAATTTCGAAAACAAGTTCCTTTGACAACCATTCATGGTGACGTTCGTACATCCTTTGCTTGCTGTAAGAGCATTCAACGTACCGTTTTTTTTCAATGTTTTCCCAAAATTTATAATTTTTTGCTTATGTAGTTCAATTTCTTCTATATTGCATATGTTAAAAAATTTATTGTTTATTATATGCAATTCCACATCGTGTACATCATTTTGCTGGAAGAAAATATCAGCGAGTTGTCTATAAGTTTATTTACCCATTGTTCAAATTGTAATGAATAACAATTATGAAGACTGCTTGAAATACTCTTACTCGCAAATGAAAAATATATACAGGTAGACAGGCAACATCACAACTAAAAAACGAGCAAAAGCACTTGCGCACACACGAAGGGTTAGAAAGCCACAGCACAAACAATAGACGTGCACCCATTATACAATAATTTTAATTTAATAATCCTAAAAAAAACTAAAAAAAATCCCTAATTGCGGTATCCTTTTTAATTTTGTACTTTTATAGTGTTTTCACACTGACATGGTTTTAATAAAAGTTGATTTTAACGTTAAAACCAACTGTTAAAACCTGGTTTTACCATACAAATTGTTTTTGTTAAAACCAAATTAAAACCATTTTTGAATTGGTTTTATGAAATGCAACCTTGTTTTCGCTGTGATAAATTCAGTGCTGCCAAGTTGAAATGACCGACAGCAGCTGGTAATGGTATGCCAGTAAATAAACATTGATGGCGCCTGAAAAATTTTCAACTTAAAAATTAATGCAGCAGCACCAATAATCAAAAAATTATGGAAAAAAATAGTTTTTTTGGAAGGAAAACAACGAAAATATTTTAAATTGGACTGTGGAAAGTGAAAATAGACAATATGACTGACATTCATCTGCCTATAAAAAAAGGTTTATCTTATAATGTATTTGTGCATTTTTATATTATTAACAATATTCCCAAGCACTTCTTCATTCTGTATAAGAAGTTCCATAAATTAAAAAAATTTTATTTACAAAATATAAAATAATTTCCATTTTAGAGCGCATTGTGAAATATCTCTGTTTTTGATACAAACAAAAACAGTTGAACAGTATGTCCAACAAGTGTTATTAAAAAGCAGAAAAAATGCAACAACAAATACACGCATTTCGGCAGGAGATTATTTTATTTTGAGCAAAGTTATTAGACAGCCTGTGAGTTAAAAACTGAATTTCAAACTTGCAGTGTGAAAGCAAAATCAGCTGTTTATGGTTTTAACGTCAAAACCAGTTTTTAACTTTCAGTGTGAAAACACTATTACCTGACGAGTATTATTACGTGCCTTTATACATATGATAAATCAAATAAAAAAGCAAAGTATATTTGTGACCTGAATTATATAAATTTGCTTTATTTAAAGTGGCAAGATATTTTTGTGACCAACTGTACATGATTTAGAAAAACGCATATCCATCTAAAACCCGTCTTTCATAATAGCGGTTTGATAAAAAAAAAACTAAAATACTTCAAAAATAGCATTACAGAAAAAACATTTTTATAACTATTTTACTAAAATTTTGACCTTGTGTCAGAAAAATTATTCTGGTGGTCACGGTCGGATCGTCCCGGGTGTACAATGGGGTATAGGCGTTTAGAAGAGAGTCTCGGCTACAAAAAAAGTGCTAATCTTTTTTTGTTCCCTTTTGACCTGTGGAAGTTATGCTCTGTTAAATGGAAGAGTTTAGGAACATTTGGACCTTTTTAAGGGACCAAAAATTTCCATCCATACTATAACTCAAAGCATTTGAATTTATTTGTTTTTGAAATATTGTTGTTTGAGAATCAATGAATGAACCCTGTAAGAATAGTATCAGTCATTAGATCGGAAGTCATGCAGGATATATTCATCATTGCGTAGAACAAAGTTTCTACCACATTATTAAGAACAAAATGAAAAATTTGATGGAAACCTTTGTGGACGTGTGATATTGCATCTCTCTCTAACGACTATAAAATACATAGTCGCACTGCTCACTCCACTTCTTTTTACTAATCAATGATAGCATAAATATTACTCAAGATTGACTGATCATAATTGACTGGATATATTAGTCACAATTGAGTAATCCTTAGAGTGATCGATTATTCGACTTTTTCCAGAAACCGGTTTTCGAATAGTTCGAATATTTGAAATTATGAAAAACCCGGTTTCGGTTCCTACAATTCAGGAAAAACCGGCCAGCCGGTTTTTTAAGTAAGAAAATTATTATACAAAAGTTTTGATTTTAAATTGTTTTATAAAAAAAAGGGTTAACAGTTCATGTAAATACTATAAAAAAATTAAAGGTAAAACATAAAAATTAACTTCATTTACCATACAACCATAATTTTTTGGGTTTGCAGAAACTTGGGAAGAAATTCAAAAAATTAAATATACCAATATTAAGATCGAGCCCTGTGGAACACCTCGAATTAATGGCAAAGAGCTTGAAACTGAGGTAGGTGTTTCAACATATTGAAATCGATCAACTTGATATGAATATATGAGATCTGTGGCAGTTGATGCAAATCCGAACATATGTTTAAGTTTAAGACACAACATGTTATGGTCAACAGTATCAAACGCTCTGGAATGGTCCAAGAGAACTAAAAATGTAACTTTACCGCAGTCTACCTGTTGTCTTATATATTCAGCAACACCTACGAGGGCTGTTGTACAACTATGATTTTTGCGAAAACCAGATTGGCGGTCAGTGAGCATATTATTGATTTCAAGATACTGTGTAACTTGTACATATATGAATTAACCTTTCAAAGGCTTTAGATAAGAATGGTAAGATTGATATGGGCCGATAATCAGAATTAGACTTAGGTATAGGAATAATCTTAGCAAGCTTCCAAATTTTGGGATAGCGGTTGGTAGTAAAGATCTTGTTAAAAACAAATGTTATAAAAGGAAGAAGATTTGGAATAAGTATTTTTAAAAACCTTGGATCTAACCCATCCACACCAATTGCATTGGATTTTATTGACAGCAGGCTAGAGAGGACATCGGGCTGACTTACGTTTGAAAAGTTGAAATTGTTGCTTATAATGTCGTGAGAGAAATTGTAATCATGAGAATTCGGTTGAACATTTGGAATATTTAAAAATTGGTTATTTAAGATGTTGGCATCAACAGCAATTTCGCGAATCGTTTGTCATGTTTTCTTCGAGTCTATAGCAGCAGAGAACTTTGAAGCATAATAGTCAGACTTAGCTTTTTTAATTAAATTGTTGGTTATGTTACGTGATACCCGATATACTTCATAATTCTGTGGTTTTGAAACGTTTCCATCGAAAATATAGAAAATCTCTGCGGTTAATCGCTTGTTCTATGTCATGAGTGAACCAGAGCTTGTTAGGTCTACTAATAATTTTTGTTCTTACGGGAACCACCAGATTGTATAAATTATTTAGGTTGTGTTGCAGAAAAGAGAGCTGATCATCAACAGAAATTAAACGATAGCACACACTCCAATCAATACTGAAAAATTCTTCTTCTAGACTTAAGTAATCAATATTTTTAAAATCCCGATATCTAACAAATTGTTCGGGCATGTTTAACTGAAAATTATATGTCAGAAAAATTAGGTCATGATGTGAAAAACAGAATGCAGACAGTTGGTCATAAAGCAATACCTTCGAAATATCACTAACAAAGAAAAGATCAAGAAGTGTACTGCTGCTACTCGTAAAATGTGTAGCATCATTTGTGTTAAGGGAATTAAGACCAAGCGTAAGCATATTGTTAGTTAGATTATTGTTTACTAGAATATTTGAATTAAAATCGCCTGTGATAATAACATCTTCGTGTGTGACAGTATATGTTTCTAGGGTATACATAAATCTCTCCATGCAAATACGATCATTAGGTCTATATACACATCTTAAGAGTAGTTTTCTTCCCTCATAACTTACTTCAAGAAATAAATATTCTACTAAATTTTCAGATCTCTCGGAACCAGTTACTACCATATCATTATCTGCAGATTTACTGAGAACTTTAATTGCAATTCCTTTTTTTACATAAATCGCCACACCTCCATACCCATTTCTGTCAACCCTCCTGATATTATAACCATGCAAAAAAAATTGATGAATCAACGCCAGAGTTCTCAAAAATAAATCTAAACTCTTCGATTTTATGTCTCAAGCTTTGGGCATTGATATGACAGATTTTAATACTGTAAGAACTCAATACTTGATTCTTAAAAATAATTTAGTTTATTTAAAATTTAGTTAACGAATTCAATTGTACAGGTTTGTTCCCTTTTTTTGTTTAAATACTTATTACACCGTAACTTAAGTAACATTGCTTTTGTCACACAACCAGTATTATTAATTGTTGACGAACGAACTACTGTGCAGCACTACCACTGAATGCAGCTCTGCAATTTCTACGCACGCGTACAACCGCGTTTTGGTGTCATCTCCTTTGGCGCTTGCTTTGTTAGTTGTCTTACTTACCTTTGCCGATACACACACATCAGAAAACCATACAGTCCACATTTGATTATTGCAAGAAACGTTTCAAAACAATTCAAGAAAACTATACATGTATAATAAACTTACAAATTAATGCACAATAAACACATCATAACAAATAACATTAAAAACAAAGAATATTTTCAATTATTCAAAAACATATTTTGGTCTCCTCGCCAAATCTGAATCAGTGTAAAGGATGCAAGTTTGTTGGTGAAGTGCAAGTGTTAAGATTTAATTCAAAGAAAAGTTGTGGGCAATAAGTGCAAGTGTTGTTCAACAGGAACAAAAGTCATACGGTTATAGAAACCAAGTTAAAAAGAATATATGTATAAGTTTATTTAAATTATAACCAGTGATCGAATAATTCGTAAAAATTCGTGGTATATATATACGTACATACATATATGCAGACAAAAAATTCGTTAAAAGCCGTGGTATACTTACGTACATTCATACAGTCGTGTATACATACCGTACGCGTATTATATACAAAAGCTAGCGGTTCAAAAATTTGAGAGAAAGAGTTTGTGCAAGCAAAAATGATAAAATAGAGATTAGGCCAGCGCGCAAGAATAAAATACATTTCTGCGCATGATGGAATTCTGACGTCACTCAGCCTGTGTTCTCATTGGTTAGTAAAATTCAACTATATAACTATAACACACACACAAACTCACATTTCATATTTGCTCTGTTTCTTATCTCTTTATTTTTATTTTGTTTTTTATTTTTCTTAGTTTTGCAGCTTTTAAGCAACAACATTTAATTTTTTTCTTGGAGATCTCTCTGAGTAAATTAATCACAGGGTTGCCAACTACAACAAAATAAATAAATTGTTTGCAAGAAATTATAAATTTCACATATGATACAGACTTGGTAACCTTTGCGAGGGGACTACTACGTCATCAAACGGTAAATCATGCGCAAAGCGTAATCTTTATTTTATCATTCTTGTGTGCAAGTATATACAAGAAAAAGCAAAAAGTGTTTAATGCTAAGAGCAAACGCAAAAAAGTATTTAAGAAAAATAGAATTGGCAAGTATTGCAAGTTATGCTTTGCTAATTCACTAATACATAAATAATATTTGTGTGTGGCACAAGGAAAACGACCAAATACAAACTAACAGTGCAAGTAATTAGAAGAGGTTGGTTATACACATATGTATGTATCTACATAAAGTACTGTGAGAAACATAAGACAATTGGAAATAAACAAAAAGAGTTCGTTAGTAACTTAAAATCAATTATAAAACAGAGTATTAACGACACGCGTCAAGCGTCGAACTGTGTGAAAATAAATAAATAATTCAGAAAATTGGCATATTACTAATTAAATTATCTATGTTGAGAAAAAAAATAACACCTTTCCGTTTAATTATAAATATGGAATTCAAGTGACAGCTATATATTTGAAATGAGAAATTTATGAAATTCAAATTTAATTAAAAATAAAAGAAACGTAAATGCAGTGAAGACTTAAATTAAATAAAAAATATTTTGTAACAAGAAGATATTCAAACAAATGATAAAATCCTGAATAATAAATAGTTGCCAACATAACGAAAGAATAAGAATTTAAAAATCTGAATAAACAACTAACTACAGAATAGTAACTGGCAGAAAAACTGTAAGTACAATACCTTTTTTTTCTTATACAATGGATGATATGAAAACAATAAATTCGAAACGCCGCGTCGAGAAGGCTTCAATATCTCGCGCTTTAACGTTTGTACATAATCTTCCCGCCGAAATTAGTGGTCCGCAAATACTGCGTATCAAGAACTTAAAGAGCTTACCGCACAATTGTACAATTTTGAATCAGATGCGAATTTTGTCGATCCCGGTGAAGAATTGGCAGAAAACGAAGGGAAATATTTTGTGGTTAAGGGAGTTTTTTGCGAATTATTAGATTCTCTTAGACCTCGTGCCGCAAGTGTAGAACCGCAGAATGAAACGCTTATTAGGTTGGCTGAACAACATTCAGCGCGTTTAAATCGACTCGAATCCCCATTTCACGCTCGCAGCAATGATAACGATTTGCCGAAAATAAAGATTGAACCGTTTGATGGCAAATATAAGGATTGGCCAGCCTTTAAAGACCTGTTTACAAGTACGATTGATTCTAAGGCTAATTTAACAAATACGCAAAAATTTCATTACTTGAAATCCGTTTTAAAAGATGACGCCGCGAAGCTCATAAAACATTTGCAAATTTCAGATGCATCGTACATCACCGCTTGGGAACGGCTCAAAGAACGTTTTGACCGTCCAAGGCATATTGTGAATTCGTACATCGATACATTCATGGCTCTTTTACCAGTCAAAGAGGAAAGTTCCATAGGGTTACGCAGAATATCGGATATTTCTAACGAAGTTATTAAAGGTTTAGAGGCAATAGGTTTCAATGAAGTGATCATTGGCTAGTTTATATCCTGCAGTCGAAAATAGACGCAGATTCCCGCAGAAAATGGATTGAGAAATCGCGCGAAGAAGTTAAACCTACCATAACTCAATTTTTGACATTTTTAGATCAACGATGTGAGGAGATTTAACTGGACAAGAATGCAGAGAAGAAAAATCACAACAAAACGCTTATTTCAAGACATAACTCGTCTACGGCATTGGTAGCAGTCAACAGTGATAAATCATGTTCAAATTGTTGTAATTGTAGTTCTAGTGAACACCATATACACAAGTGTCCACATTTCCTAGCTTTATCTATAGATCAGCGTCGTACGTTAGTAAAAAACAAGAATCTGTGCTTTAATTGCCTTCGTCCTGGGCACACAGTATACAATTGAAAATAAAAAAATAAGTGTCGTTTTTGCCAACGTAGTCACAATAGCCTTCTACACATGGTACAGGATTTTAAAAATAGTCAACAAAATTAGTCGTGTGCTGGTAGCGGTGATAAGTCGGAAGCTATTCAACAAGTTTCACTTAATACTTTGATTAGACATCCTCGCGATGAATCGGCTGGCAAAGTCAATGTCAAACACATCTTGCCAACTGCAATTGTCAAGGTACGCAATATGACCGGAAATTTCATCACTTGTCGTGTTTTGCTTGACACCGTGTCGGAGTATTCGTACATTACTGAAAACTGTATCAAACGTTTGGGCCTGTCACGTAACCCATCGCGTATGCCTCTTGCTGGAATTCAGTCGGTGAAGGCGGACCCAACTCGTGGTCACACTTGTGTTCATATTGAATCCAGAATCTCAAAATATTCCATTGATGCTTTCGTGCACGTATTGGGACATATTACAGCGTCCTTACCAAGAGCTACAATAAACTCTTTTGACTCAGATATGCTTACGAATCTGCAACTTGCTGATCCATATTGAAATCGCTCATCACCAATTGACATCCTGTTGGGAGTTGATGAAGTCTGGGAAATTCTTTCCAACGAAAAATTGAAGAATGATCAAGGCAAGGTCATTGCTGTTTCAACATTATTTGGCTGGGTTGTTACGTCAGACATTTTCTCAGGTGAAACGCAAGTACACACAACATTATATACCCTGGGTGACCTTGATCAATCGATTCGTGCATTTTGGGAAATTGAAGAATGTTCCAATATTCCAACAAAGTTGCAAGATGAGGCCGAATTAGTAGAACAACATTTTAAGAATACTCACGCAAGACATACTGATGGAAAATATATCGTAGAACTTCCATTCAAAGAACAACCTACATTTTCTCATACGTATAAGGGTGCGCTCACACGTTTTATTGCAACTGAACGCAGATTATCTCACGATTCAACACTTAGGGCAAACTACATAAAACTTATGCAGGAATACCAGAATTTAGGCCACATGAGAGAGCTTAAACCAAACGAAGTTGATGTGGGTGGCGACCAGGTATATTATTTACCTCATCATCCAGTTATTGGCGCAAAGCTGAGAGTCGTCTTTGATGGATCTTTTAAGGACTCCTCTGGCATTTCTCTTAATGACAGATTACACATTGGACCTTCCATTCAGCGCAATTTGTTTGCTGTTTGTCTCAGATTTCGACTTCACGAATATGTTTTCACTGCTGATATCCTAAAAATGTTTCGACAGATATGGTTAGCCGAAAAACATCGCAACTTTCAAAGGATTTTTTGGAGAGAAAGCCCAAATCAACCACTCAAGCAGTTTCAGCTCTGCACGGTAACATATGGAACCGCCTCCGCACCATTCCTGGCCGTGAGAGTGCTTGAGCAACTAGCTATGGATTACAAGGAATCACATCCCAACGCATCAAGAATATTACTCAATGATTTTTATGTGGACTATGTACTGACGGGAGCAACATCTGAACAACAGTTGATTCAAAATCGGAACGAACTAGTAAATTTACTTTCACAAGCTGGAATTCAATTAAGCAAATGGATATCAAATAGTAAAGCATTGTCAACTAACGCAAGTCAAAATGCACCAAGTTTTTTAAAAACGTGTGATGGTGATTCCTCCAAAGTGCTTGGCATCCACTGGTATTCCAACGAAGACCGCATTGGATACAAGAACTGCCTAGGAAATATACAGCTTTCCACAAAAAGATCTGTCTTATCTGACGTATCCCGAATTTTTGATCCATTGGGGTTGGTGTCTCCGGCGATTATCAAATTTATAATACTATTTCAAGAGCTGTGGCTCATGAATCTAAATTGGGACGATGTGTTGCCACCGCATATTATATGGTTGAAATACAGACAGGATTTGTATAACCTGGAATAATTAAAATGATCCCGTTTTGTGCCTAATGAGAGTTCGGATATCATATTGCATGGCTTTAGCGACGCATCGCTGAAAGCTTACTCCGCGGTCGTATACTGTGTCATGAAAAATAAACACGGTCATGTGCACACGTCATTACTAGCCTCAAAAACTCGTGTCTCACCTCTGAAACAAATCTCCTTACCTAGATTGGAGCTATGAGGAGCATTGTTGCTGACTAGGTTGATGAAATCTATCAGTTCATCATTGCCTCATAAGAACATCAAGGTACAGGCCTGGTCTGACTCAACAGTCGTACTATCGTGGTTATCTGTGCAGCCGATCACTTTGAAGACCTTTGTAGGTAATCGCACGTCAGAAATATTGGAAACTCTCCCTCGAAGTCATTGAGGGCATGTGAGTACTAAAGAAAATCCCGCGGACTGCGCTTCAAGGGGTATGATGGCTGATCAGTTGCTGAATTACAAACTCTGGTGGAAAGGCCCCCTTTTTTGCGAGACGGAAATGGGGAAAACAAGCAACATTCGCTGCCGCCTGTCAACTTGCCCGATATAGAAGCAGAACTCAAGAAGATAGCTTTCAGTTTTACTACGCAAAGAACTACAACAGAACATCCACTTGAACTGATACTTGAAAAGACGTCCAGCTGGTGGAAATTGTTACGTATTACAGCATATGTGAAAAGGTTTATCGATTTACGTGTACATAAGGTCAAAAACCCAAGCAGATTTCTATCCTTTGACGAAATTGCGAATGCAAAAATTACCAGTCTAAAATTAGCCCAAGATTACTTTGCGTCAGACCGAGATAGACTTAATCGTGGGCTAGCGGTCAGCAAGAATTCTCAACTGAAGAAACTGTCACCTTATATAGACGGGCAAGGCCTTCTTAAAGTAGGAGGTCGCCTACAAAATTCAGAGCTCGCAAGCACTGTTCAACATCTTATTATCCTACCAAAGGGGCATAAGATTACAGCACTGATAATTGAAGAGCAGCATCGTAAGAATTTGCATCCTGGTGTTTCAGCCTTATTTGTGATCATCCGTCAGTATTACTGGGTAATTGGTGCTAGGAATTTTATTCGTAACATTACACATAAATGCTTGAAATGTTATAGACAAGCACAACACAAAACTCAGCAGCGAATGGCGGACCTTCCAGCGGTGCGGGTGCGACAAGCATTTCCGTTCGAAAATACCGGCTGCGATTACGCCGGTCCGTTTACACTAAAGATTCACCATGGCCGAAATCCTAAAACTACAAAGGGCTACATCTGTTTATTCGTGTGCATGATTACTTCCGCAATACACCTAGAGTTATCAACAGACTTAAGCACCGAATGTTTTCTAGCTGCATTGTGCCGCTTCATGTCACGTCGTGGCAAATGTTCGGCAATTTATAGTGATAACGGTGGGAACTTCGTTGGCGCCAAGCGTGTTCTAAATGAACTATACAACCATCTCCAAGATGAAAAACACAACGAAGTCGTAACATCAACACTAGCTCAAGAGGGCATAAAATGGACGTTTACTCCACCGTATTCACCACATTGGGGTGGTATCTGGGAGTCGGGCATCCGCTCGGTTAAACTACATCTACGCCGTGTCATCGGAAATTGCATATTGACATATGATCAAATGCACACGCTTCTTGCACAAGTAGAAGCAGTCGTTAATTCCAGACCGTTGGGTTATGACCCGGACGTGGAGTCCTCCCACCTTTCGCCATCACATTGTTTGATTGGTAGGCCAACAACAATGGTACCTGAAGGTGATTTGAGCAATTTTCAACCGAACCGACTTTCATATTGGCAAAATGTGCAGTGTATGTACCAGGGGTTTTGGAAACAATGGAGCAATGAATACTTGACCTCACTTCAGCATCGCGCGAAATGGTGCAAAATTCACCCGAATATCAACACTAATGATCTCGTACTAGTGAAAGAAGACAGACTACCTCCCGCTACGTGGATGATGGGCCGAGTAATTGAGACGTTTCCAGGGCCTGATGGTTTAATTCGAGTAGTACGATTGAAGACATCCTCAGGGACGATGACCAGGAAAATTTCGAGAATTGTTAAACTTCCAGTATCCTGAAACTGTCTTTCAGGGTCGGCCGGGATGTTGACGAACGAACTACTGTGCAGCACTACCACTGAATGCAGCTCTGCAATTCCTACGCACGCGTACAACCGCGTTTTGGTGTTATCTCCTTTGGCGCTTGCTTTGTTAAGGTAGAATTAGTAAAATCGTATCATTCTAATTTACAGCTTGCCGTATCGTTCAACTTTGTGCACAAGTTATAAAAAATTTAACAGTTTGCATAGCACATTTTTTTTTTGTCTGGCGTTTTTGACATTCGCTACAGAAAAATCTGTTTTCTGCAGATTCCTACGTCAGCAGTGCTACCAACACATATTTTTTAACTAGTAACATGCATTGTATATCGTACGGTTTTTGTCAGCTGACACGCAACATCACGATACGATTTTACTAATTCTACCTTTAGTTGTCTTACTTACCTTTGCCGATACACACACATCAGAAAACCATACAGTCCACATTTGATTATTGCAAGAAACGTTTCAAAACAATTCAAGAAAACTATACATGTATAATAAACTTACAAATTAATGCACAATAAACACATCATAATAAATAACATTAAAAACAAAGAATATTTTCAATTATTCAAAAACATTAATATATGTATTTTTGTCGCTTTTATGTTTAGCGGAATTGTTAAATATTAATATGACAAAAAAGTAGAGCAAGAAGTAAATGTAATATAATAAGGTACATACAAAACATACATACGTACATATTACTAAAAGCCAGTACTTTGAAAGTATATATACATTTGCAATGGAATACATACTACAAATACCATTCCTTTGAGTGGCCAAAACTTTTATCATTGTCCCAATACCGCCTCTAGAGTTAGCCCTATTACTATTTAAACTGTTCATAAAAGTTTATTGTAAGGTATGATAAGGTAACGCGAAGCATATTATATTCTCATTTCTATATAATATGGTAAGTTTGTAAGTAAAACAACTGATGAATATAGAATTATGTGTATATAACATAAAAGTTAACATAATGATGCTATAAAAAGCTCAGATATATAATTAATGTACTAAGATGCCTTTTAATCAGCGACATCACGAGAGCCACCAGCAGCAGAGTAAGATTCGTTTTGAACTCGAAATATGTTGTTGTGTTGATCCAGCTCATCAATAAGTGTTGCTTGTTCATTAGCAGACGCTTTGACGTTAAATAAACCACGTATAGTAAAAGCATTATGTATGCGTTTATCCTTTTTAAGGCGAGTAGCTGCACGTAAAATTTTAAAATTTGTGGACGTAAGATTTTCATTGACATAAAATTTATTGTCAGAATTTTCACAAATATGCCTCAGTGAGAAAAAAACTGCGGATTACTTATACGCCAATTAGAAAGAGTTTTCAAAAAATAGTTTTTGTCATAAGGGGACCAAAATTTTACAATTATTACTGCATCTCTTGAGTCTGATGTGTGTTTATTATTGTGGTTTTGTAGCCGATAAATCGTTTTAATGGCTGGAGCCGAAATTCTAATAGTTTGGCAGATTTTATCAAAAATGTCAAATAAGTTTTCATTAGGCTTGTAAGGAACTTCATTTATTCTTAGCTCACAAGCAACGTTTGTATTTTCTTGCTGTTTAATTTTAGATTTTAAAGCTTTTATTTCGGTCTGCATACTTATTATGTTAGCCGCGACTGTTTCCAATTTTTCAACTCTTGGTAACCATAGGCGTAGCTAGGCCTTTCTGGAGGGGGCAATGTCCCCCCCCCAGACTTGATTTTGCCCCCCCCCCCAGGATTTATTACAAATTCTTTTTAAAACATATTATTTTGCCTGTAATATTAAAAAATTCAATTTTTTATTTATTTTAAAATTACTCATGAAAATCACCAGTAATTTTTATACAAACTTTTCGAATAATCGCTAAATATGCATACATTTATTAGATAACAAATACCCAAAAAACTATAAGTTTACAGCACTTCAAAACATCACAAATAGTAAACTACATGTGAATTTATAATGCATGTGTGTAGATATGTATGTGTATATGTAGCTTTCAACAAATTCTTAATAAAATTGTATTAGTGTACGTAGTTAAAAGCAAGACAAGTTGTTTTAAGGTGTTCTTAAGATTTTCTACTGTCAAATTGTTTGTAACAATAGCCACCAATTTTTATTTAAAGTAAAATTAAAAAAATAGCGAAAAATTATGATCTGCAAATACCTTGTATATATTCATATACTATATATACTCGTACACACACATGCATGTATGTATGTATGCATACTTATGGTTCAATCCAGGGCTGCCAGATAAAATGATGGAAAAATCACCGAAATCCCGATAAAATATAAAATAATCGTCATTTCATGTCCGAAAAATCGTCAGAAAATCGAACAAATCAAAATTTCCTCTTTAAACATGTATACATATGTTTTATTTTTATTAGAAAACAAAACAAAACAATTCATGTTCATATACAACTTTGTTAGACTAGTGGAAAACTTGTGAAAAGTATTCCTAGGTCCAAATTTTGGTATCAGTACTTTTGATGACCGAAATTTTTGATAGGATATCAACTTACACAGGTCACTTAAATGGAAAGGCCCTAACGCAAATAATTGTAACTTTACAGGAGAAGGAAAAACATAATAGAAAGTGTAATATTCAAAATGTAACTTTTTTGTACAACTGCTTGTAAAAGCGCTATTTTTTACACTATTGCAATAAATTTTTGTGATGAGGTGTATTAGTGTGAAATTTATTAAAATCACTGAAAAACTCAACTATCGATATGTATGCATGCATATATACCCTCTAGTCAGCCTAGAACCATATGTCTCTATGTCAATACTTTTTCTCCAGCGACAATTGCACTAGTTAAAATGTCGACAACTTTCCTTTTATGCAAGAGTAGAGATACGTTAGAGACAATAGTTGTAGTGTATTTCTATTGATATTGTCAAGGAACGCCTCAATAGTTTTTTTTTCTTATTTTTCATTTTATTTATTATTAAATAAATATACATATGTATGTAGACGAGCGTCAACCTAGTAGTGAATCTTTGGTTCAAATATCTCAATATCGTCATAAAAGAACTACCTTCTCAATAGTGCTAAAGTCTACTGGTAGATTTTCAATGACAACCCTATGTTATATGTCAATAGGCGATTACATTGGCTGGGGTACACCTAGTCAGTAGCACTATTGACAATGTCACTAGAAAATCAATATAATTTTACTACTGACAACGAGCGAGGAAAATCGATATTGTAGACTAGATCCCCTAAAATTTACTAGTGAATCTTTGGTGCCAATGTCTCCATGTGGTCCCAAAAGAACTACTTAGTCAGTAGTGCTACAGTCTAGTGGTGGATTTTTAATGACAAGCTAATGTTAAATGTCAATAGGCGATTACATTGGCTGGGGTACACCTGGTCAGTAGTACTACTGACAACGTCACTAGTAAATCACCACAATTTCACTATTCGCACTTTCTGCAGGGTATGCACATAAAATTTTTTTCAATTGAACACGTATACATACATACTTGCATACATATGTTTGTACTTATTTATGTATGTATGTTCATTCATCGTAACAATATAGTATTGATTCAGAACTTCAATATAGGAAGGGTAACTAAATAATAAATGGCAATTTTCTATTTTTATTTATGCACCAACAGATAATTTTTTTTTAAATTAAATAATAAATTATTAAGAAATGAAATCATGAATGATGAATGAAATCATTTCTTGCTTGTATCTTTTCAAAATATTGTATTCAAATATAGTATATACATAAATAATTTTTCCATGTGAACATATAAACTTGTTGGAAACGAATATTAATTTTGTTATTATTTAGTTTATTATTTAAGAAATTTATTATTCGACATATTGTCAGAAGTCCATCCCAACCCGAAATTTATTTGCTGGTGGTTCAGCGTTGTCTATATATTTCATTGTTGCTGTAACAAATCATCAGTAGACTTCAACCACATATATTTTGAATAGTCACAAACCTTTTATCTTATGCACAGACTTTCAAGAACTATTTGAGGATTCACAAATAATAAAATTTTTTGAAAATCACAAAAGAAAAATAAGCGTAGTAGGCTTAGAAACTAATACAAAAAAAAAACTGATGATTTGTTACAGCAACAATGAAATATATAGACAGCGCTGAACCACCAGCAAATAAATTTCGGGTTTAGTTTATTATTATTAGATTATTATTATTATTATTTAGTTTTTTTCTAATACATACTTTACTTTAAAAAAAAAAACATAAAATTGATTAAGAATCGCTAAAAATGTAAGGAATGCGAAAAATTCGCGAAAATTACGAAAATTCGCAAAAAGTTACTAAAAGCTTGATATTCATCTGTGAAATGAACCTTTTGAGCCAATATTAAGTGTGTTCGTTTACTTTTGCCGCAAAATGCAGTAAATGAGTTACTGCAAAAATTTTAAAATTTACTCTAAAAAGATCGGTAGACAAAAAAACTACGCGAACGGAAAAATAGTAAAATTAAAGAAACAGCTGACTCTAACTCCACACAGTGTTGAAAAATATATAACCTTTTGACTATTCAACTCTTTTAATTATTGGTACTCGATACAATATTTTTATAACACGGACAATCTAAGAATAAATTCTGTAATTTGTTTCATGTAATATTTGTAATTAATTTCTTTTTGATTTTCTTGTTTTGTTGTTGGATAAATTAATAAAAAATACATGACTATTTGTTTATGTTACTGATTACTTTAAAAGCAAGTGCGATACTAAGTACCCAGATACTTTACAGTTTTACAACTCTGAGTAATTCAAATAAATTGCAAAACAAAAGGTGTAATAAAATATATTATAAAATATGAATATTAACAGCTATTATTACTGTGATTTATAAATGAATTATTCTTTAATGATATTCACAATTTTGGTTTAACCTTTTCTCAAATTTTTACACTTCAAGTGCTTACTTTTCATTTGTTTACATTTTGAATCATATGTTCTTAGCTTACTAAACTTTACTACGACAAATTTCTGCAGTAAAAATTTGCAAAACACTCAGTCAAGAACTGTCACTTTACTGTCTCAATTTGTGTTCTCATTTAGAGCTAGTTTTTCACATAAAGATAAACTCTACTTGTCAGTTAACTGTAGTTTAAACTTAAAACTTTGTTTTTCAGATAAAGATTATCTAGTTAAAAATCTAGGTTTACCCGAGCAATATTGCGCAGTTAAACTCAAGTTAGAGCTGTCAAATGATAAATATACATACATACATATGCACACATGTATAAAATAAATACTACGCAATTGAAAAAAAAACAGTTTTACTGAAAAGTTTAATAAATAAATAAATTGGATGTTTCTTATGACGACGAAAATTTTAGCGATTATTAAACCTATAATAATTTGGATAGGACAATTGTGAGAAATATAAAGAAGACAAGAACACGTCAAAATCATTTTTATGTGTGTAATGAATTGGAATTCTTTCAAATATTTCCTTGGATTTGAAATTTTATGTTTTTTTTAGTTTATTTTTGGAGCGTCATTATTTTTAAGTCCATATTACTTATTTTTAAATTCTTAAAAATTTCAGAAAACAAGTTTTTTTTAATATGAATTTAAAGAATTGTCATATCACTTTTTAAGTGTTGCCCTATTTATATAAAATATTTTCAAGAATGCCATATCTATATTGAAAGCAAAGTATGGCATTTCTAGCTAAATTGACAACTTTAATCCATCACTGAAAAACAGCATGGGTGGTTAAAACCCGTTTAACTTTGTTTCTTGGTTAACTCAAAATTATGTTAAACTAGGTTTAACTGACTAGTATAAAACTAGCCCTTACTGTATTTTGGGTAAACGAACGCAATTTAGTAAAATGCAGTAAAGTTCAGTAAAAATTTGTAAAAACTTTGAGTACGAGACCGCAATTATTGCCAAGCGTATCTTTACTTGTATTATCTCACTACTCGATATTGCATTAGATGAAAATTCATGTTTTCCCTTATGTGAAGCATGTATTCTATAACAAAAGCGAAACATATACGCTATCACCCTAAGAGCACGATCAAGCTTTGAAAATCTCTCAAGAATATCTTCGTAGTTAGAAAAAAACGTCGCACGTCGAAGGTCCATTCCATCAAATATCACTTTCCGCTACTACTGAAGGAGTGAGTCCCCTGCTACCTAAATCTGCAGGATTTTCTTCAGACCAATAATGACTCCCTACATTTTGCTGAATCATACACACTCGATTGGCCACAAAGGCCAAAGGTCCAACTACTGGGAGTTTTTCTTAACCAACAAATAACAATTGTGGAATCAGTCCAGCAATATATTCGACTGAGCGTAATATCTAATTCGTTCTTTAATGTCTTCAATAGTTCTGAGGCTAATATTGCACCACAAAGATCCAATCGAAGCTGGGAAATAGATTTAATTGGAGCTACTTTAGTTTTACATGAAAGCAAGTGAGTATGTGCTGTCCCTAGTGACTCAATGCGTATTTAAACTACCCCGGCGCACAGTGGACCATTTCGCGAGATGGCGGTTTGGTTTTTGAAGAAGTTTGAGTTAAAAATTTGCTTATCAAGAAGCGAACATCCAAAATGCAAACGTTGTTATAAATTTTCCTTAGATAAAGAGGTTTTAATGAAGAAAACGTAGGTTTCTATTTAATTAAAAAAACATAAATATTGTACGAAATATTTTAATAAATTTGTAAACTTAAAAATTAAAATTACTATTATTTAAACAATTTTAGTAAATATTTCTTCTAAATAGCTTTGACTTTCATCTTTTAGAAGTATTTTAGCTTCTAGGTCTAATTCAATAGAGCTAGTTTTCCATTTTTGTCGAATATTGGACACATATGGATCTGATGTGCATAATAAAACAGTAATCAAGTCTTCATTAGTACAGCATCTGGAAATTTTTGGTGTGTTGTACTCGCGAAAGAATCTGTAGTCTTTTTTCTTTTTTCTTGCGCTTCTCCACACAGATCTATTGGTAGCATATTGTGTTGAATTATTTGTTCCCCAATGTACAACATTTTGTGAACTGTGGATGGCATATATCTCCAAGAGTATTTTTCGTTGTAAAGTATAGCTGTTTTCTTAGCGTACTCTCTAAATTTTTTGCATTTATCTTTCTGCTGCATGCTAGAACTTGTAATATAATGTTGAATCGTCTTATTAGTTCCAAGTCTACACCTGTAATAGATGCTGCAGCTTCTGGATCTCAAAAAAATCTTGCTGTATTTCCATCATTTGTGTTTCCTTCTACTTGCTTTGGTTGATCGATCATTAGGCCTAATTCTAAATATTTTTCTTGAATTTGTTTTTTTCTTTGATTTCTTTTTTCTTCATTTTCTTTATTTTTTCTCACTGTTTCGCCTAAAGTACCAAAATCCAAATCATAACCTAATTTAAGAATGTGCTCCATAAAACGAATTCTAGCATGAAGAGGGGACAATCCGAATTCGTATGTTGCCTTAAAACTATCATATTCAGGAATGGGATGGCTTAATTGACTTGATGTCCGTTGGCATATAATGCAGCTTGACGATGCTTTTGTATCAGTTAAAGCTTGTGCAACTTTTTCATCAATCATTGAGAGACACATTTTAAAACTTGCTTCGATTTCCTGTTCATCTACTGTAAATATTACAGGTTGAAAGACTTTAATTTGATATTTTATCTTTTTGATTTCTTCAGTAACGACATCTTTTGTTTCTTTTCTGAATGTAAATTTTATTGGTCTGCAATACTTTGTTGATGAGAGTAATTAATTTTTCCATATACATATCAATTTCTGTTGCTACACTAGGTAACGGCCCAAGGCCGGTATAACTTCTTGTTAAGCACAATGGAACGAAAGATATCATAAATAAATCAGCATCTGATGAATTTTCGGCATTACACTGCTTGTATTGTCTCTGACCAGAGGACCCATCACATCCCCATTTAGAAATTAAAGTAATGCTGCCAGTTCCAAGTTTTTTCAAACTATCAGTATTTAGTGTATTTACCAACCGTTCGGCAGTGTGTTCAAGAAGATCTTGCAATTTTATTTCTGCTGAAGAGGAAGTAACAGTTATAGCAGTTTGTGGAGGTAAGCATTCTTTTTTGACAGCAACTAAATCTCTATAAGCTGGAAAAATCCCAGAATTCGTTTCATTGGTTCGCTTCCGCAATTTTTTATACCGATTTTTAGTTAATTTTAAATCCAAAAATAGTGGTAACGCTTCTTCTGGAGTAAATTTCTTGTCTTCATTTAGTGTAGGAATATTTCTCAAAATCCTCTGTGCGCCTTGGACTTGCTTCTATAATTGACTCAATTATCTCAATTTTTGGTTTTTTTTTTATTTTTTTGTTGGTTGAATTTGGTGCGAAAATGAGTCTTTGATGATTATTGGAGAAATTTCCTCATTGATATTCTGAAGTTTGCGTCTTCGAGTTCGTTCACTACATTCTTCAATATGCTTTGCTGGTCGACCCTGTTTTCTACACTCATTGGCACTTGAAAGTGAAATTTCGAAAACAAGTTCCTTTGACAACCATTCATGGTGATGTTCGTACATCCTTTGCTTGCTGTAAGAGCATTCAACGTACCGTTTTTTTTTTTCAATGTTTTCCCAAAATTTATAATTTTTTGCTTATGTAGTTCAATTTCTTCTATATTGCATATGTTAAAAAATTTATTGTTTATTATATGCAATTCCACATCGTGTACATCATTTTGCTGGAAGAAAATATCAGCGAGTTGTCTATAAGTTTATTTACCCATTGTTCAAATTGTAATGAATAACAATTATGAAGACTGCTTGAAATACTCTTACTCGCAAATGAAAAATATATACAGGTAGACAGGCAACATCACAACTAAAAAACGAGCAAAAGCACTTGCGCACACACGAAGGGTTAGAAAGCCACAGCACAAACAATAGACGTGCACCCATTATACAATAATTTTAATTTAATAATCCTAAAAAAAACTAAAAAAAATCCCTAATTGCGGTATCCTTTTTAATTTTGTACTTTTATAGTGTTTTCACACTGACATGGTTTTAATAAAAGTTGATTTTAACGTTAAAACCAACTGTTAAAACCTGGTTTTACCATACAAATTGTTTTTGTTAAAACCAAATTAAAACCATTTTTGAATTGGTTTTATGAAATGCAACCTTGTTTTCGCTGTGATAAATTCAGTGCTGCCAAGTTGAAATGACCGACAGCAGCTGGTAATGGTATGCCAGTAAATAAACATTGATGGCGCCTGAAAAATTTTCAACTTAAAAATTAATGCAGCAGCACCAATAATCAAAAAATTATGGAAAAAAATAGTTTTTTTGGAAGGAAAACAACGAAAATATTTTAAATTGGACTGTGGAAAGTGAAAATAGACAATATGACTGACATTCATCTGCCTATAAAAAAAGGTTTATCTTATAATGTATTTGTGCATTTTTATATTATTAACAATATTCCCAAGCACTTCTTCATTCTGTATAAGAAGTTCCATAAATTAAAAAAATTTTATTTACAAAATATAAAATAATTTCCATTTTAGAGCGCATTGTGAAATATCTCTGTTTTTGATACAAACAAAAACAGTTGAACAGTATGTCCAACAAGTGTTATTAAAAAGCAGAAAAAATGCAACAACAAATACACGCATTTCGGCAGGAGATTATTTTATTTTGAGCAAAGTTATTAGACAGCCTGTGAGTTAAAAACTGAATTTCAAACTTGCAGTGTGAAAGCAAAATCAGCTGTTTATGGTTTTAACGTCAAAACCAGTTTTTAACTTTCAGTGTGAAAACACTATTACCTGACGAGTATTATTACGTGCCTTTATACATATGATAAATCAAATAAAAAAGCAAAGTATATTTGTGACCTGAATTATATAAATTTGCTTTATTTAAAGTGGCAAGATATTTTTGTGACCAACTGTACATGATTTAGAAAAACGCATATCCATCTAAAACCCGTCTTTCATAATAGCGGTTTGATAAAAAAAAACTAAAATACTTCAAAAATAGCATTACAGAAAAAACATTTTTATAACTATTTTACTAAAATTTTGACCTTGTGTCAGAAAAATTATTCTGGTGGTCACGGTCGGATCGTCCCGGGTGTACAATGGGGTATAGGCGTTTAGAAGAGAGTCTCGGCTACAAAAAAAGTGCTAATCTTTTTTTGTTCCCTTTTGACCTGTGGAAGTTATGCTCTGTTAAATGGAAGAGTTTAGGAATATTTGGACCTTTTTAAGGGACCAAAAATTTCCATCCATACTATAACTCAAAGCATTTGAATTTATTTGTTTTTGAAATATTGTTGTTTGAGAATCAATGAATGAACCCTGTAAGAATAGTATCAGTCATTAGATCGGAAGTCATGCAGGATATATTCATCATTGCGTAGAACAAAGTTTCTACCACATTATTAAGAACAAAATGAAAAATTTGATGGAAACCTTTGTGGACGTGTGATATTGCATCTCTCTCTAACGACTATAAAACACATAGTCGCACTGCTCACTCCACTTCTTTTTACTAATCAATGATAGCATAAATATTACTCAAGATTGACTGATCATAATTGACTGGATATATTAGTCACAATTGAGTAATCCTTAGAGTGATCGATTATTCGACTTTTTCCAGAAACCGGTTTTCGAATAGTTCGAATATTTGAAATTATGAAAAACCCGGTTTCGGTTCCTACAATTCAGGAAAAACCGGCCAGCCGGTTTTTTAAGTAAGAAAATTATTATACAAAAGTTTTGATTTTAAATTGTTTTATAAAAAAAAGGGTTAACAGTTCATGTAAATACTATAAAAAAATTAAAGGTAAAACATAAAAATTAACTTCATTTACCATACAACCATAATTTTTTGGGTTTGCAGAAACTTGGGAAGAAATTCAAAAAATTAAATATACCAATATTTAGGTTTCTAATAAATATGTTTATACAAAAAAATAAAAAAATAATTATAACACCTACAGTAGCAAAAATATTAAAAATACATAGGAAAAAAGTTTATATACAGGCATAAAATACATGAAAAAATACGTGCAAAATGTTTGATGTCGTCAACTTGTTTGAAAATTCTGTGATTTCTGGTACAAAGCCGTCAACAAATAGCATCCAAATGTGGTCTATTATGTTGTTATTATAATTATTTTTTATTTTTTGTATAAATATATTAGCATCCTAAATATTGGCATATTTAATTTTTTGAATTTCTTCCCAAGTTTCCTCAAACTCCAAAAATTATGGTTGTATGTAGAGTTTATTCCTTAATGGTATATATGTACACATGAATGTATGGGCAAGGTGGATATCTACCTCTATATAAAATATGAAGCAAAATGGCAAGAAAACTAAAAAACACTTTTTGCAACTGTATTTTGACATCCATTGCACACCATAAGGCCAATTAAATTCGCCTCTGCTATTGCCTCATAAAATAATTTCTCTTAATTTCATCTTTCAGTAAAAAAAAATACTTACGAAAATCAACAAAATATGCAAAATGTACAAATCGAAAAGTATTCGACTCAGCCGGTTTTTAAATTGTAAAAAACCGGACTATTCGAAAAATGAAAATTTTGAAAAAACTGAGAACCGTATTTTGAAAAAATCGGGTTTTAAAACCGGTTGAAAAACCGAGTCGATCACCCTAGTAATCATACATGATTGATATACTGACAACAAATATAATTTTTATATTATTTTATTAATTTTTTTTTATTATAAAAAATAACTAAAATATTAAAATTTTAATTTAATTTATTTATTTCTTTTCGATGTCCCATACACAAGACTTAAGTCTTATACTGCAGTATGGAACTGAGCATATGCAAATACAATAAATCACATATAATAAAATTTTTTATAAGGTTTAATTAAGTAATTTTGACATAAATTGTAGGTAATTTTAATAAAATTTAAAAAATAAAAATTTAAAATTTAATAAAATTTAATGTTATAAAGCTATTGAAAGTTAACAAAAACAATTTAAAGCCATAAAATATGTAACCTGAAAAGTTAAAAGCATATAAAATACGTTGTTATTCAATCAGAATTTTTATATATTCAACTTGAAAAATGAGATAATATATTTTTCCTAAATTGACGTGCGTTATTCAAGATTTGTAATCTATAGGGGATTCCATTTCAGAGACTGATGGCGTGAATAAAGAAATGGTATTTAGAAATCAGTGTGCGATGGCCAAATGATAAAATTCTTTTGCCTCTATTAAGTGTAACGTTCATTGATATGTACGGGTTGTGTATATATAATTTTGTGCATAAACAATAAAATACGCACTTTTGGATAATCATCAAGAATAATACCGTAAAGCAATGTTACATAGGGCGAAATATGTGCATATCTTATACCATATACATACCGAATAATATTATGAAAAGCTACATTAAGTTTTCTTTTGCTTTCACTATCGCAGCTGGCAAATAGTTCACAGCAATACAACAAGATATGTATTAAATACGATTTAGCAAGAAGTATTCTAATTTTAATTGGAGTGCAATATTGCGTTTGCCAGAGATTTCTTAACATTGAGAACGTTCGACCACATGCAAAGTTAACGTGGTTAGACCAAGTAAGTGTATTGTTAAAGTATTTGCCGAGATTTTTTACGGAGTTTACAATATCTATGGACTGGTTATTTAAAATTATAATAGGATTGCAATCAAGTTTTAATAGCCTCTTTTTAATAATCAAGCACTTGGACTTGGTAGGATTAATTACTAGCCCATTAGCGGTGGCCCACTCATAAACACGGCCAAGCTCCTGGTTTAAAGTCCTTACTCATTCATCAGCCGCAGTGCTGCTACAACTAATGTAAAGCTGAACATCATCATAATCTGAGCTTACAGTGCTCTAGTTTGTCTTGAAAATCGTTCGCGTATATAAAAAAAAGTAAAGGGCCTAAGATCGAGCCCTGTGGAACACCCCGAATTAATATCAAAGAGCTTGAAACTGAGGTAGGTGTTTCAACATATTGAAATCGATCAACTTGATATGAATATATGAGATCTGTGGCAGTTGATGCAAATCCGAACATATGTTTAAGTTTAAGACACAACATGTTATGGTCAACAGTATCAAATGCTCTGGAATGGTCCAAGAGAACTCAAAATGTAACTTTACCGCAGTCTACCTGTTGTCTTATATATTCAGCAACACCTACGAGGGCTGTTGTACAACTATGATTTTTGCGAAAACCAGATTGGCGGTCAGTGAGCATATTATTGATTTCAAGATACTGTGTAACTTGTACATATATGAATTAACCTTTCAAAGGCTTTAGATAAGAATGGTAAGATTGATATGGGCCGATAATCAGAATTAGACTTAGGTATAGGAATAATCTTAGCAAGCTTCCAAATTTTGGGATAACGGTTGTTAGTAAAGATCTTGTTAAAAACAAATGTTATAAAAGGAAGAAGATTTGGAATAAGTATTTTTAAAAGCCTTGGATCTAACCCATCCACACCAATTGCATTGGATTTTATTGACAGCAGCCTAAAGAGGACATCGGGCTGACTTACGTTTGAAAAGTTGAAATTGTTGCTTATAATGTCGTGAGAGAAATTGTAATCATGAGAATTCGGTTGAACATTTGGAATATTTAAAAATTGGTTATTTAAGATGTTGGAATCAACAGCAATTTCGCGAATCGTTTGTCATGTTTTCTTCGAGTCTATAGCAGCAGAGAACTTTGAAGCATAATAGTCAGACTTAGCTTTTTTAATTAAATTGTTGGTTATGTTACGTGATACCCGATATACTTCATAATTCTGTGGTTTTGAAACGTTTCCATCGAAAATATAGAAAATCTCTGCGGTTAATCGCTTGTTCTATGTCATGAGTGAACCAGAGCTTGTTAGGTCTACTAATAATTTTTGTTCTTACGGGAACCACCAGATTGTATAAATTATTTAGGTTGTGTTGCAGAAAAGAGAGCTGATCATCAACAGAAGTTAAACGATAGCACACACTCCAATCAATACTGAAAAATTCTTCTTCTAGACTTAAGTAATCAATATTTTTAAAATCCCGATATCTAACAAATTGTTCGGGCACGTTTAACTGAAAATTATATGTCAGAAAAATTAGGTCATGATGTGAAAAACAGAATGCAGACAGTTGGTCATAAAGCAATACCTTCGAAATATCACTAACAAAGAAAAGATCAAGAAGTGTACTGCTGCTACTCGTAAAATGTGTAGCATCATTTGTGTTAAGGGAATTAAGACCAAGCGTAAGCATATTGTTAGTTAGATTATTGTTTACTAGAATATTTAAATTAAAATCGCCTGTGATAATAACATCTTCGTGTGTGACAGTATATGTTTCTAGGGTATACATAAATCTCTCCATGCAAATACGATCATTAGGTCTATATACACATCCTAAGAGTAGTTTTCTTCCCTCATAACTTACTTCAAGAAATAAATATTCTACTAAATTTTCAGATCTCTCGGAACCAGTTACTACCATATCATTATCTGCAGATTTACTGAGAACTTTAAATGCAATTCCTTTTTTTACATAAATCGCCACACCATCATACCCATTTCTGTCAACCCTCCTGGTATTATAACCATGCAAAAAAAATTGATGAATAAGAAAAATCTGGTTTAAACCATGTGTCAGATACACATATCAAATCAACGCCAGAGTTCTCAAAAATAAATCTAAACTCTTCGATTTTATGTCTCAAGCTTTGGGCATTAATATGACAGATTTTAATACTGTAAGAACTCAATACTTGATTCTTAAAAATAATTTAGTTTAGTACTTACGTACATTCATACAGTCGTGTATACATACCGTACGCGTATTATATACAAAAGCTAGCGGTTCAAAAATTTGAGAGAAAGAGTTTGTGCAAGCAAAAATGATAAAATAGAGATTAGGCCAGCGCGCAAGAATAAAAATACATTTCTGCGCATCGTTCTCGTGGTACCTTCATAGCGAACAGTCGATTAGCGGAAGTTTTCTTACTTACAAAAAATTAAACAAACAAAAAACATTCGTAGTACATATTATTCGTAATAGGTACATACTGTCTTTAATAAATAAGCTTTATGCTTTGCTGATATTTTTACATAGTAAAAATAACAAAAACAAAAGAAACCGCAAACAAAAAAAATTAAACAAATTGATATTGAGGAATACTATATATATGTGTGCCTCTAAACAAATAAACAATCATAAATAACAAAAACAAAAAAGACCGCAAACATAAAAAAAACACAAACAAATATCCCTTGAGGAATTCTTTGTATGAGTGCCTCAAATACAAAAAAAAAAAATTGAAGTGAGTTCTAACGGCAGAAATGCTTATTTTACTGTGAGTTCTGAAACTCTTAATGAAAAAAATATAAATAATAAATCTGATGAAAGTCTTTTTTTAACGTCAAAGCCAATTTTTCGTCAGCGATCAACTTCGCTTTGTCCAATGCCAAATAGTAATGATGCATTAACATTACAGTTGCCTAGTACTTCTTCATATAAGCCAGTAATATCATCCCCTTCAGGCTCGTGTTCATCACTTAACAAAGTTATCACTACAGATAACAGCGGCTCGAAACTCAAGGTACAAGTCGGAATGGACAGATATATAACTGTGGTAAAGCGTGGGCGAAGCCCGAATTCTTCAAAAATTTCATCTGCTCCAAAAATGTCTAGGGATAACAGCGCAGCCTCAACTAATCGCCAAAACCGCTTCGAAATTTTGCAAGATGACAACGACAAACCCGAGGTATCCTCGAATAAAATATCCAAGCCGCCACCAATCTATTTGAGACAAAAAAATTCAAATGCCCTTATTAAAAAATTAATTTCGGTCATTGGTGAGAATAAATTTCACATTGTTCCAATAAAACGTGGAAACATAGATGAAACTAAAGTCCAAATTTATGACGAAAAAGATTTCCGCAAAATGGTTGCTGAATTTAAAAAAAAATTAAACAAGCTTCTACACATACCAGCTTAAGAGCGCTAAAGGCATGCAGATCGTATTGAAGGGCATAGATTCTTATGTTGTTCCCGAAGAAATAAAAGATGCACTCGTCCTCCAGGGGTTTAAGGTAAAAAATGTGTCCAATATAATAAACAGAGAGAAGATTCCCCAACCCCTATTTCGTATTGAACTTGAGCCTAATGATATAAAATTGAAAACAAATGAGACGCATCCAATTTATAATTTGAAATACCTCTTGTACCGAAAAATCACAGTTGAAGAGCCACATAAGCGTTCAGGTCCTGTACAGTGCCATAATTGCCAAGAATATGGCCATACAAAGACATACTGCAATTTACCCTCTGTTTGTGTTGTGTGCGGCGAATTACACGGCACTGCTAGTTGCAATAAGCCAAAAGATCAAAGTGATAAAAAATGCAGTAATTGTGGGGGTAATCACACCGCTAACTACAGAGGTTGTCCTGTGTACTCTTTCGTAAAGAAGACTATGGTGCAAAAACCTAAATTAGCTCCAGCTCAATGAGCAAACGCTTACTCTGCCACTTTTGCGCAAATGAGCCAACCAGTTACTTCCCGTGTATCGTATGCAGATACTGCTAAGACAAATTCAATTCCCACACAAAATGTTTCCCCGCCAAATAATTCAAAAAATACTGACGCAAGCTTTAATTTTAATCGCCTTGAAGCTACTATTGAAAATCTGGTGCAAACTATAAACAATTTTACAACAAATATGACTAGCATGATGCAAGAAATGCTGCGAATGCAGAATACTCTGCTTCAAGCATTAATTAATAAGCCATGAACACGTTAACAATATGTTTCTGGAACGCAAACGGCATTCGCCAACATAAAAATGAACTTGAGCACTTCCTCACGGAAAAAAATATTGATGTAATGTTAGTATCTGAGACTCATTTGACTTCGAGAAGTCTTTTTAAAATTTATGGCTACACTATATATGATACAAAGGACCCTAGAGGAAGGGCTTGCGGTGGATCAGCAATTCTAATAAAGTCAAGACTCAAGCACTATGTTCTTGATAACATTTGTGAAGAACACCTACAAGCAACAAATATTGGGATTGAAAGTTTTTGTACAAATTTTGTTATATCATCAATTTACTCCCCTCCCAGATTTTCAATCACTGAGAATCAATATGAGGATTTCTACAAATCTCTTGGACCTTGTTTTGTAGCAGCTGGCGACTACAATGCTAAGCATACGTTCTGGGGTTCGCGTCTTATTACCCCCAGAGGTCGAGCATTGTTCAACACTATTTCAAAAATGGGTTTGGATGTCATTTCGAGTGGGGAGCCCACTTATTGGCCTACTGACATACAAAAAATTCCGGATGTTACAGATTTTGGCGTCATAAAAAATATCTCTAGGGATTTAATTCAAGTTCAAGCTTCTCTTGATCTTTCGTCCGATCACTCTCCGAATGATCATTACAATTTGTAGTCCCTTAAGAAGTAACTTACCTGACCCATATGTGAAGATGATCAATCGTGTTAATTGGCTGGTGTTCAAAAAATATCTCAGTAGTCATTGTACGGAAAACATTACGCTTAGAACATCCGATGATATTGAATCTAACATTGCCAATCTCAGCGAGAATATTAAACAGGCTGCTGAACATGCCATTATCTCCCATCCGCAGACTGGGTTTAATAAAATTTATTCTACAGACATTGAACGTCTCGTACGTGAAAAAAGAAGAGCTAGAAGGGAATGGCAACAGCACAGATCACCACAAAATAAAATCAGATTTAAAGAGTGCACTAAACGACTCCAAGAGTTGCTTGCGTCTGAAAAAACTGCATCTCTTAAAAATTATCTGGAAGGTCTTGATGTCACACCAGCGTCTAATTACTCTCTGTGGCGCGCTGCTAGAAAGCTTAAAACACCCATTGAGTATAAGCCACCTCTACGCACATCTACCGGAAGTTGGGCAAGAAGCGATACTGAAAAAGGTAAAATATTTGCTGAGCACTTAAAATCCGTTTTTACGCCAAACATATATACTGGTGTTGCTGATTTGCCGAATGTGGTCGCTCTACCCCCTCAACACATAAAGTTTAAGACGCGTGATTTACAAAAATTAATTGCCGAACTCAACCCGAAGAAAGCTCCGGGTATTGATGGAATTAGTAACCAGATGCTTATGAACTTGCCTCGTATTGCAATGAGAATCCTATTATTCATATTTAATGCCATTTTACGACTGGAGTATTATCCACACAGCTGGAAGCTTGCCAAGGTGAAAATGATTCCAAAGCCGGGCAAAGATCTAACCAAGGCTGAGTCATATAGGCCAATAAGTCTACTATCAACTATGTCAAAGCTTTTCGAAAAACTGCTCAAAACAAAATTGTCCCCAATTCTAATTAGTAGTGGGTGCATACCAGACCATCAATTTGGTTTTAGAAGTCAGCATAGCACCATTGAACAAACTCACAGACTGGTTCAATTTATAAGAAGAACTTTTGAGGAAAAAAAGTATTGTTCTGCGCTCTTTATTGACGTTTCCCAGGCATTTGATAAAGTGTGGCATGAAGGCCTAATTTTAAAATTGAAGACTTACTTACCAATAAACATTTTAAATATTTTGGAAAGTTACATTATTTCCCGTAAGTTCACTGTTGTGGAAGGAGACTTTACGAGTAGGCCTGAAACTATTTCATCCGGTGTGCCACAGGGGAGCATACTGGGACCAGTTTTATACTTGATTTATACTTGTGATATGCCTGTGAGCAGTAGTATCCATACTTCCACATTTGCCGACGATACAGCCTGCCTTAGTATGCACGAAAACCCTGATGAGGCATCCCGCAAACTCCAGGAACACATTAGCCAGATGGAGCTTTGGTTAAACTTATGGAGAATTAAAGTCAATGAACAAAAGTGTGTCCATATAACGTTCACCCTAAGAAGAGATACTTGCTCCCCCATTCGGATTAACAATCAAGTTGTTCCTCAACATTCACATGTGAAATATCTTGGTTTACACCTTGATCGACGACTTACATGGAAACATCACATTGACTCTAAGTTAACTCAAATGAAAATTAAATTAACTCAGGTACATTGGCTGATTGGTAGAAATTCAACACTTATCCTAGACTGCAAACTTTTAATATACAAGTCGCTTTTAAAGCCAATATGGTGTTACGGAATTCAACTATGGGGCACTGCTTCAGCTTCAAATGTAGAGAAAATTCAACGAAGGCAAAATAAAATTTTACGCATGTAACATCGGCTCCATGGTACATAAAAAATTCAAATATACATCGCGATTTGAATATGCCACTAGTGACTGAAGAAATTGTAAAATACGCAGGCAAATATCTAATAAAACTTGAGTCACATCCTAATCCGCTTGCTCGTAATATTTTGAACTTTACTGGGCACATCCGCTTAAAAAAGAGAGATACGCGGGCTCTAATATTCAACACTCTAGATGATGAAGCTGCTTGAAAACACTTTTTTCTTTTTGTTGCTTATCACTACTTATGTATTATTAATAACTATCACTAAGCTTATGTCCGACATTGGTCGGGCCTAATAATTTTTTTATAGATTTAAGATTTGAATACTTATTGTTAGTTCATATTTGAAGATACAATAAATAAAAAAACATGCATTAAAAAAAAATTTCTGCGCATGATGGAATTCTGACGTCACTCAGCCTGTGTTCTCATTGGTTAGTAAAATTCAACTATAGAACTATTACACACACACAAACTCACATTTCATATTTGCTCTGTTTCTTATCTCTTTATTTTTATTTTGTTTTTTATTTTTCTTAGTTTTGCAGCTTTTAAGCAACAACATTTAATTTTTTTCTTGGAGATCTCTCTGAGTAAATTAATCACAGGGTTGCCAACTACAACAAAATAAATAAATTGTTTGCAAGAAATTATAAATTTCACATATGATACAGACTTGGTAACCTTTGCGAGGGGACTACTACGTCATCAAACGGTAAATCATGCGCAAAGCGTAATCTTTATTTTATCATTCTTGTGTGCAAGTATATACAAGAAAAAGCAAAAAGTGTTTAATGCTAAGAGCAAACGCAAAAAAGTATTTAAGAAAAATAGAATTGGCAAGTATTGCAAGTTATGCTTTGCTAATTCACTAATACATAAATAATATTTGTGTGTGGCACAAGGAAAACGACCAAATACAAACTAACAGTGCAAGTAATTAGAAGAGGTTGGTTATACACATATGTATGTATCTACATAAAGTACTGTGAGAAACATAAGACAATTGGAAATAAACAAAAAGAGTTCGTTAGTAACTTAAAATCAATTATAAAACAGAGTATTTACGACACGCGTCAAGCGTCAAACTGTGTGAAAGTAAATAAATAATTCAGAAAATTGGCATATTACTAATTAAATTATCTATGTTGAGAAAAAAAAAATAACACCTTTCCGTTTAATTATAAATATGGAATTCAAGTGACAGCTATATATTTGAAATGAGAAATTTATGAAATTCAAATTTAATTAAAAATAAAAGAAACGTAAATACAGCGAAGACTTAAATTAAATAAAAAGTATTTTGTAACAAGAAGATATTCAAACAAATGATAAAATCCTGAATAATAAATAGTTGCCAACATAACGAAAGAATAAGAATTTAAAAATCTGAATAAACAACTAACTACAGAATAGTAACTGGCAGAAAAACTGTAAGTACAATACCTTTTTTTTTCTTATACAATGGATGATATGAAAACAATAAATTCGAAACGCCGCGTCGAGAAGGCTTCAATATCTCGCGCTTTAACGTTTGTACATAATCTTCCCGCCGAAATTAGTGGTCCGCAAATACTGCGTATCAAGAACTTAAAGAGCTTACCGCACAATTGTACAATTTTGAATCAGATGCGAATTTTGTCGATCCCGGTGAGGAATTGGCAGAAAACGAAGGGAAATATTTTGTGGTTAAGGGAGTTTTTTGCGAATTATTAGATTCTCTTAGACCTCGTGCCGCAAGTGTAGAACCGCAGAATGAAACGCTTATTAGGTTGGCTGAACAACATTCAGCGCGTTTAAATCGACTCGAATCCCCATTTCACGCTCGCAGCAATGATAACGATTTGCCGAAAATAAAGATTGAACCGTTTGATGGCAAATATAAGGATTGGCCAGCCTTTAAAGACCTGTTTACAAGTACGATTGATTCTAAGGCTAATTTAACAAATACGCAAAAATTTCATTACTTGAAATCCGTTTTAAAAGATGACGCCGCGAAGCTCATAAAACATTTGCAAATTTCAGATGCATCGTACATCACCGCTTGGGAACGGCTCAAAGAACGTTTTGACCGTCCAAGGCATATTGTGAATTCGTACATCGATACATTCATGGCTCTTTTACCAGTCAAAGAGGAAAGTTCCATAGGGTTACGCAGAATATCGGATATTTCTAACGAAGTTATTAAAGGTTTAGAGGCAATAGGTTTCAATGAAGTGATCATTGGCTAGTTTATATCCTGCAGTCGAAAATAGACGCAGATTCCCGCAGAAAATGGATTGAGAAATCGCGCGAAGAAGTTAAACCTACCATAACTCAATTTTTGACATTTTTAGATCAACGATGTGAGGAGATTTAACTGGACAAGAATGCAGAGAAGAAAAATCACAACAAAACGCTTATTTCAAGACATAACTCGTCTACGGCATTGGTAGCAGTCAACAGTGATAAATCATGTTCAAATTGTAGTTCTAGTGAACACCATATACACAAGTGTCCACATTTCCTAGCTTTATCTATAGATCAGCGTCGTACGTTAGTAAAAAACAAGAATCTGTGCTTTAATTGCCTTCGTCCTGGGCACACAGTATACAATTGAAAATAAAAAAATAAGTGTCGTTTTTGCCAACGTAGTCACAATAGCCTTCTACACATGGTACAGGATTTTAAAAATAGTCAACAAAATTAGTCGTGTGCTGGTAGCGGTGGTAAGTCGGAAGCTATTCAACAAGTTTCACTTAATACTTTGATTAGACATCCTCGCGATGAATCGGCTGGCAAAGTCAATGTCAAACACATCTTGCCAACTGCAATTGTCAAGGTACGCAATATGACCGGAAATTTCATCACTTGTCGTGTTTTGCTTGACACCGTGTCGGAGTATTCGTACATTACTGAAAACTGTATCAAACGTTTGGGCCTGTCACGTAACCCATCGCGTATGCCTCTTGCTGGAATTCAGTCGGTGAAGGCGGACCCAACTCGTGGTCACACTTGTGTTCATATTGAATCCAGAATCTCAAAATATTCCATTGATGCTTTCGTGCACGTATTGGGACATATTACAGCGTCCTTACCAAGAGCTACAATAAACTCTTTGGACTCAGATATGCTTACGAATCTGCAACTTGCTGATCCATATTGAAATCGCTCATCACCAATTGACATCCTGTTGGGAGTTGATGAAGTCTGGGAAATTCTTTCCAACGAAAAATTGAAGAATGATCAAGGCAAGGTCATTGCTGTTTCAATATTATTTGGCTGGGTTGTTACGTCAGGCATTTTCTCAGGTGAAACGCAAGTACACACAACATTATATACCCTGGGTGACCTTGATCAATCGATTCGTGCATTTTGGGAAATTGAAGAATGTTCCAATATTCCAACAAAGTTGCAAGATGAGGCCGAATTAGTAGAACAACATTTTAAGAATACTCACGCAAGACATACTGATGGAAAATATATCGTAGAACTTCCATTCAAAGAACAACCTACATTTTCTCATACGTATAAGGGTGCGCTCACACGTTTTATTGCAACTGAACGCAGATTATCTCACGATTCAACACTTAGGGCAAACTACATAAAATTTATGCAGGAATACCAGAATTTAGGCCACATGAGAGAGCTTAAACCAAACGAAGTTGATGTGGGTGGCGACCAGGTATATTATTTACCTCATCATCCAGTTATTGGCGCAAAGCTGAGAGTCGTCTTTGATGGATCTTTTAAGGACTCCTCTGGCATTTCTCTTAATGACAGATTACACATTGGACCTTCCATTCAGCGCAATTTGTTTGCTGTTTGTCTCAGATTTCGACTTCACGAATATGTTTTCACTGCTGATATCCTAAAAATGTTTCGACAGATATGGTTAGCCGAAAAACATCGCAACTTTCAAAGGATTTTTTGGAGAGAAAGCCCAAATCAACCACTCAAGCAGTTTCAGCTCTGCACGGTAACATATGGAACCGCCTCCGCACCATTCCTGGCCGTGAGAGTGCTTGAGCAACTAGCTATGGATTACAAGGAATCACATCCCAACGCATCAAGAATATTACTCAATGATTTTTATGTGGACTATGTACTGACGGGAGCAACATCTGAACAACAGTTGATTCAAAATCGGAACGAACTAGTAAATTTACTTTCACAAGCTGGAATTCAATTAAGCAAATGTATATCAAATAGTAAAGCATTGTCAACTAACGCAAGTCAAAATGCACCAAGTTTTTTAAAAACGTGTGATGGTGATTCCTCCAAAGTGCTTGGCATCCACTGGTATTCCAACGAAGACCGCATTGGATACAAGATCTGCCTAGGAAATATACAGCTTTCCACAAAAAGATCTGTCTTATCTGACGTATCCCGAATTTTTGATCCATTGGGGTTGGTGTCTCCGGCGATTATCAAATTTATAATACTATTTCAAGAGCTGTGGCTCATGAATCTAAATTGGGACGATGTGTTGCCACCGCATATTATATGGTTGAAATACAGACAGGATTTGTATAACCTGGAATAATTAAAATGATCCCGTTTTGTGCCTAATGAGAGTTCGGATATCATATTGCATGGCTTTAGCGACGCATCGCTGAAAGCTTACTCCGCGGTCGTATACTGTGTCATGAAAAATAAACACGGTCATGTTCACACGTCATTACTAGCCTCAAAAACTCGTGTCTCACCTCTGAAACAAATCTCCTTACCTAGATTGGAGCTATGAGGAGCATTGTTGCTGACTAGGTTGATGAAATCTATCAGTTCATCATTGCCTCATAAGAACATCAAGGTACAGGCCTGGTCTGACTCAACAGTCGTACTATCGTGGTTATCTGTGCAGCCGATCACTTTGAAGACCTTTGTAGGTAATCGCACGTCAGAAATATTGGAAACTCTCCCTCGAAGTCATTGAGGGCATGTGAGTACTAAAGAAAATCCCGCGGACTGCGCTTCAAGGGGTATGATGGCTGATCAGTTGCTGAATTACAAACTCTGGTGGAAAGGCTCCCTTTTTTGCGAGACGGAAATGGGGAAAACAAGCAACATTCGCTGCCGCCTGTCAACTTGCCCGATATAGAAGCAGAACTCAAGAAGATAGCTTTCAGTTTTACTACGCAAAGAACTACAACAAAACATCCACTTGAACTGATACTTGAAAAGACGTCCAGCTGGTGGAAATTGTTACGTATTACAGTATATGTGAAAAGGTTTATCGATTTACGTGTACATAAGGTCAAAAACCCAAGCAGATTTCTATCCTTTGACGAAATTGCGAATGCAAAAATTACCAGTCTAAAATTAGCCCAAGATTACTTTGCGTCAGACCGAGATAGACTTAATCGTGGGTTAGAGGTCAGCAAGAATTCTCAACTGAAGAAACTGTCACCTTATATAGACGGGCAAGGCCTTCTTAAAGTAGGAGGTCGCCTACAAAATTCAGAGCTCGCAAGCACTGTTCAACATCTTATTATCCTACCAAAAGGGCATAAGATTACAGCACTGATAATTGAAGAGCAGCATCGTAAGAATTTGCATCCTGGTGTTTCAGCCTTATTTGTGATCATCCGTCAGTATTACTGGGTAATTGGTGCTAGGAATTTTATTCGTAACATTACACATAAATGCTTGAAATGTTATAGACAAGCACAACACAAAACTCAGCAGCGAATGGCGGACCTTCCAGCGGTGCGGGTGCGACAAGCATTTCCGTTCGAGAATACCGGCTGCGATTACGCCGGTCCGTTTACACTAAAGATTCACCATGGCCGAAATCCTAAAACTACAAAGGGCTACATCTGTTTATTCGTGTGCATGGTGACTTCCGCAATACACCTAGAGTTATCAACAGACTTAAGCACCGAATGTTTTCTAGCTGCATTGCGCCGCTTCATGTCACGTCGTGGCAAATGTTCGGCAATTTATAGTGATAACGGTGGGAACTTCGTTGGCGCCAAGCGTGTTCTAAATGAACTATACAACCATCTCCAAGATGAAAAACACAACGAAGTCGTAACATCAACACTAGCTCAAGAGGGCATAAAATGGACGTTTACTCCACCGTATTCACCACATTGGGGTGGTATCTGGGAATCGGGCATCCGCTCGGTTAAACTACATCTACGCCGTGTCATCGGAAATTGCATATTGACATATGATCAAATGCACACGCTTCTTGCACAAGTAGAAGCAGTCGTTAATTCCAGACCGTTGGGTTATGACCCGGACGCGGAGTCCTCCTACCTTTCGCCATCACATTGTTTGATTGGTAGGCCAACAACAATGGTACCTGAAGGTGATTTGAGCAATATTCAACCGAACCGACTTTCATATTGGCAAAATGTACAGTGTATGTACCAGGGTTTTTGGAAACAATGGAGCAATGAATACTTGACCTCACTTCGGCATCGCGCGAAATGGTGCAAAATTAACCCGAATATCAACACTAATGATCTCGTACTAGTGAAAGAAGACAGACTACCTCCCGCTACGTGGATGATGGGCCGAGTAATTGAGACGTTTCCAGGGCCTGATGGTTTAATTCGAGTAGTACGATTGAAGACATCCTCAGGGACGATGACCAGGAAAATTTCGAGAATTGTTAAACTTCCAGTATCCTGAAACTGTCTTTCAAGGTCGGCCGGGATGTTGACGAACGAACTACTGTGCAGCACTACCACTGAATGCAGCTCTGCAGACTGGGTTTAATAAAATTTATTCTACAGACATTGAACGTCTCGTACGTGAAAAAAGAAGAGCTAGAAGGGAATGGCAACAGCACAGATCACCACAAAATAAAATCAGATTTAAAGAGTGCACTAAACGACTCCAAGAGTTGCTTGCGTCTGAAAAAACTGCATCTCTTAAAAATTATCTGGAAGGTCTTGATGTCACACCAGCGTCTAATTACTCTTTGTGGCGCGCTGCTAGAAAGCTTAAAACACCCATTGAGTATAAGCCACCTCTACGCACATCTACCGGAAGTTGGGCAAGAAGCGATACTGAAAAAGGTAAAATATTTGCTGAGCACTTAAAATCCGTTTTTACGCCAAACATATATACTGGTGTTGCTGATTTGCCGAATGTGGTCGCTCTACCCCCTCAACACATAAAGTTTAAGACGCGTGATTTACAAAAATTAATTGCCGAACTCAACCCGAAGAAAGCTCCGGGTATTGATGGAATTAGTAACCAGATGCTTATGAACTTGCCTCGTATTGCAATGAGAATCCTATTATTCATATTTAATGCCATTTTACGACTGGAGTATTATCCACACAGCTGGAAGCTTGCCAAGGTGAAAATGATTCCAAAGCCGGGCAAAGATCTAACCAAGGCTGAGTCATATAGGCCAATAAGTCTACTATCAACTATGTCAAAGCTTTTCGAAAAACTGCTCAAAACAAAATTGTCCCCAATTCTAATTAGTAGTGGGTGCATACCAGACCATCAATTTGGTTTTAGAAGTCAGCATAGCACCATTGAACAAACTCACAGACTGGTTCAATTTATAAGAAGAACTTTTGAGGAAAAAAAGTATTGTTCTGCGCTCTTTATTGACGTTTCCCAGGCATTTGATAAAGTGTGGCATGAAGGCCTAATTTTAAAATTGAAGACTTACTTACCAATAAACATTTTAAATATTTTGGAAAGTTACATTATTTCCCGTAAGTTCACTGTTGTGGAAGGAGACTTTACGAGTAGGCCTGGTGTGCCACAGGGGAGCATACTGGGACCAGTTTTATACTTGATTTATACTTGTGATATGCCTGTGAGCAGTAGTATCCATACTTCCACATTTGCCGACGATACAGCCTGCCTTAGTATGCACGAAAACCCTGATGAGGCATCCCGCAAACTCCAGGAACACATTAGCCAGATGGAGCTTTGGTTAAACTTATGGAGAATTAAAGTCAATAAACAAAAGTGTGTCCATATAACGTTCACCCTAAGAAGAGATACTTGCTCCCCCATTCGGATTAACAATCAAGTTGTTCCTCAACATTCACATGTGAAATATCTTGGTTTACACCTTGATCGACGACTTACATGGAAACATCACATTGACTCTAAGTTAACTCAAATGAAAATTAAATTAACTCAGGTACATTGGCTGATTGGTAGAAATTCAACACTTATCCTAGACTGCAAACTTTTAATATACAAGTCGCTTTTAAAGCCAATATGGTGTTACGGAATTCAACTATGGGGCACTGCTTCAGCTTCAAATGTAGAGAAAATTCAACGAAGGCAAAATAAAATTTTACGCATGATAACATCGGCTCCATGGTACATAAAAAATTCAAATATACATCGCGATTTGAATATGCCACTAGTGACTGAAGAAATTGTAAAATACGCAGGCAAATATCTAATAAAACTCGAGTCACATCCTAATCCGCTTGCTCGTAATATTTTGAACTTTACTGGGCACATCCGCTTAAAAAAGAGAGATACGCGGGCTCTAATATTCAACACTCTAGATGATGAAGCTGCTTGAAAACACTTTTTTCTTTTTGTTGCTTATCACTACTTATGTATTATTAATAACTATCACTAAGCTTATGTCCGACATTGGTCGGGCCTAATAATTTTTTTATAGATTTAAGATTTGAATACTTATTGTTAGTTCATATTTGAAGATACAATAAATAAAAAACACATGCATTAAAAAAAAAATTTCTGCGCATGATGGAATTCTGACGTCACTCAGCCTGTGTTCTCATTGGTTAGTAAAATTCAACTATAGAACTATTACACACACACAAACTCACATTTCATATTTGCTCTGTTTCTTATCTCTTTATTTTTATTTTGTTTTTTATTTTTCTTAGTTTTGCAGCTTTTAAGCAACAACATTTAATTTTTTTCTTGGAGATCTCTCTGAGTAAATTAATCACAGGGCTGCCAACTACAACAAAATAAATAAATTGTTTGCAAGAAATTATAAATTTCACATATGATACAGACTTGGTAACCTTTGCGAGGGGACTACTACGTCATCAAACGGTAAATCATGCGCAAAGCGTAATCTTTATTTTATCATTCTTGTGTGCAAGTATATACAAGAAAAAGCAAAAAGTGTTTAATGCTAAGAGCAAACGCAAAAAAGTATTTAAGAAAAATAGAATTGGCAAGTATTGCAAGTTATGCTTTGCTAATTCACTAATACATAAATAATATTTGTGTGTGGCACAAGGAAAACGACCAAATACAAACTAACAGTGCAAGTAATTAGAAGAGGTTGGTTATACACATATGTATGTATCTACATAAAGTACTGTGAGAAACATAAGACAATTGGAAATAAACAAAAAGAGTTCGTTAGTAACTTAAAATCAATTATAAAACAGAGTATTTACGACACGCGTCAAGCGTCAAACTGTGTGAAAATAAATAAATAATTCAGAAAATTGGCATATTACTAATTAAATTATCTATGTTGAGAAAAAAAATAACACCTTTCCGTTTAATTATAAATATGGAATTCAAGTGACAGCTATATATTTGAAATGAGAAATTTATGAAATTCAAATTTAATTAAAAATAAAAGAAACGTAAATACAGTGAAGACTTAAATTAAATAAAAAATATTTTGTAACAAGAAGATATTCAAACAAATGATAAAATCCTGAATAATAAATAGTTGCCAACATAACGAAAGAATAAGAATTTAAAAATCTGAATAAACAACTAACTACAGAATAGTAACTGGCAGAAAAACTGTAAGTACAATACCTTTTTTTTTCTTATACAATGGATGATATGAAAACAATAAATTCGAAACGCCGCGTCGAGAAGGCTTCAATATCTCGCGCTTTAACGTTTGTACATAATCTTCCCGCCGAAATTAGTGGTCCGCAAATACTGCGTATCAAGAACTTAAAGAGCTTACCGCACAATTGTACAATTTTGAATCAGATGCGAATTTTGTCGATCCCGGTGAAGAATTGGCAGAAAACGAAGGGAAATATTTTGTGGTTAAGGGAGTTTTTTGCGAATTATTAGATTCTCTTAGACCTCGTGCCGCAAGTGTAGAACCGCAGAATGAAACGCTTATTAGGTTGGCTGAACAACATTCAGCGCGTTTAAATCGACTCGAATCCCCATTTCACGCTCGCAGCAATGATAACGATTTGCCGAAAATAAAGATTGAACCGTTTGATGGCAAATATAAGGATTGGCCAGCCTTTAAAGACCTGTTTACAAGTACGATTGATTCTAAGGCTAATTTAACAAATACGCAAGAATTTCATTACTTGAAATCCGTTTTAAAAGATGACGCCGCGAAGCTCATAAAACATTTGCAAATTTCAGATGCATCGTACATCACCGCTTGGGAACGGCTCAAAGAACGTTTTGACCGTCCAAGGCATATTGTGAATTCGTACATCGATACATTCATGGCTCTTTTACCAGTCAAAGAGGAAAGTTCCATAGGGTTACGCAGAATATCGGATATTTCTAGCGAAGTTATTAAAGGTTTAGAGGCAATAGGTTTCAATGAAGTGATCATTGGCTAGTTTATATCCTGCAGTCGAAAATAGACGCAGATTCCCGCAGAAAATGGATTGAGAAATCGCGCGAAGAAGTTAAACCTACCATAACTCAATTTTTGACATTTTTAGATCAACGATGTGAGGAGATTTAACTGGACAAGAATGCAGAGAAGAAAAATCACAACAAAACGCTTATTTCAAGACATAACTCGTCTACGGCATTGGTAGCAGTCAACAGTGATAAATCATGTTCAAATTGTTGTAATTGTAGTTCTAGTGAACACCATATACACAAGTGTCCACATTTCCTAGCTTTATCTATAGATCAGCGTCGTACGTTAGTAAAAAACAAGAATCTGTGCTTTAATTGCCTTCGTCCTGGGCACACAGTATACAATTGAAAATAAAAAAATAAGTGTCGTTTTTGCCAACGTAGTCACAATAGCCTTCTACACATGGTACAGGATTTAAAAAATAGTCAACAAAATTAGTCGTGTGCTGGTAGCGGTGGTAAGTCGGAAGCTATTCAACAAGTTTCACTTAATACTTTGATTAGACATCCTCGCGATGAATCGGCTGGCAAAGTCAATGTCAAACACATCTTGCCAACTGCAATTGTCAAGGTACGCAATATGACCGGAAATTTCATCACTTGTCGTGTTTTGCTTGACACCGTGTCGGAGTATTCGTACATTACTGAAAACTGTATCAAAGGTTTGGGCCTGTCACGTAACCCATCGCGTATGCCTCTTGCTGGAATTCAGTCGGTGAAGGCGGACCCAACTCGTGGTCACACTTGTGTTCATATTGAATCCAGAATCTCAAAATATTCCATTGATGCTTTCGTGCACGTATTGGGACATATTACAGCGTCCTTACCAAGAGCTACAATAAACTCTTTTGACTCAGATATGCTTACGAATCTGCAACTTGCTGATCCATATTGAAATCGCTCATCACCAATTGACATCCTGTTGGGAGTTGATGAAGTCTGGGAAATTCTTTCCAACGAAAAATTGAAGAATGATCAAGGCAAGATCATTGCTGTTTCAATATTATTTGGCTGGGTTGTTACGTCAGGCATGTTCTCAGGTGAAACGCAAGTACACACAACATTATATACCCTGGGTGACCTTGATCAATCGATTCGTGCATTTTGGGAAATTGAAGAATGTTCCAATATTCCAACAAAGTTGCAAGATGAGGCCGAATTAGTAGAACAACATTTTAAGAATACTCACGCAAGACATACTGATGGAAAATATATCGTAGAACTTCCATTCAAAGAACAACCTACATTTTCTCATACGTATAAGGGTGCGCTCACACGTTTTATTGCAACTGAACGCAGATTATCTCACGATTCAACACTTAGGGCAAACTACATAAAATTTATGCAGGAATACCAGAATTTAGGCCACATGAGAGAGCTTAAACCAAACGAAGTTGATGTGGGTGGCGACCAGGTATATTATTTACCTCATCATCCAGTTATTGGCGCAAAGCTGAGAGTCGTCTTTGATGGATCTTTTAAGGACTCCTCTGGCATTTCTCTTAATGACAGATTACACATTGGACCTTCCATTCAGCGCAATTTGTTTGCTGTTTGTCTCAGATTTCGACTTCACGAATATGTTTTCACTGCTGATATCCTAAAAATGTTTCGACAGATATGGTTAGCCGAAAAACATCGCAACTTTCAAAGGATTTTTTGGAGAGAAAGCCCAAATCAACCACTCAAGCAGTTTCAGCTCTGCACGGTAACATATGGAACCGCCTCCGCACCATTCCTGGGCGTGAGAGTGCTTGAGCAACTAGCTATGGATTACAAGGAATCACATCCCAACGCATAAAGAATATTACTCAATGATTTTTATGTGGACTATGTACTGACGGGAGCAACATCTGAACAACAGTTGATTCAAAATCGGAACGAACTAGTAAATTTACTTTCACAAGCTGGAATTCAATTAAGCAAATGGATATCAAATAGTAAAGCATTGTCAACTAACGCAAGTCAAAATGCACCAAGTTTTTTAAAAACGTGTGATGGTGATTCCTCCAAAGTGCTTGGCATCCACTGGTATTCCAACGAAGACCGCATTGGATACAAGATCTGCCTAGGAAATATACAGCTTTCCACAAAAAGATCTGTCTTATCTGACGTATCCCGAATTTTTGATCCATTGGGGTTGGTGTCTCCGGCGATTATCAAATTTATAATACTATTTCAAGAGCTGTGGCTCATGAATCTAAATTGGGACGATGTGTTGCCACCGCATATTATATGGTTGAAATACAGACAGGATTTGTATAACCTGGAATAATTAAAATGATCCCGTTTTGTGCCTAATGAGAGTTCGGATATCATATTGCATGGCTTTAGCGACGCATCGCTGAAAGCTTACTCCGCGGTCGTATACTGTGTCATGAAAAATAAACACGGTCATGTTCACACGTCATTACTAGCCTCAAAAACTCGTGTCTCACCTCTGAAACAAATCTCCTTACCTAGATTGGAGCTATGAGGAGCATTGTTGCTAACTAGGTTGATGAAATCTATCAGTTCATCATTGCCTCATAAGAACATCAAGGTACAGGCCTGGTCTGACTCAACAGTCGTACTATCGTGGTTATCTGTGCAGCCGATCACTTTGAAGACCTTTGTAGGTAATCGCACGTCAGAAATATTGGAAACTCTCCCTCGAAGTCATTGAGGGTTTGTGAGTACTAAAGAAAATCCCGCGGACTGCGCTTCAAGGGGTATGATGGCTGATCAGTTGCTGAATTACAAACTCTGGTGGAAAGGCCCCCTTTTTTGCGAGACGGAAATGGGGAAAACAAGCAACATTCGCTGCCGCCTGTCAACTTGCCCGATATAGAGGCAGAACTCAAGAAGATAGCTTTCAGTTTTACTACGCAAAGAACTACAATAGAACATCCACTTGAACTGATACTTGAAAAGACGTCCAGCTGGTGGAAATTGTTACGTATTACAGCATATGTGAAAAGGTTTATCGATTTACGTGTACATAAGGTCAAAAACCCAAGCAGATTTCTATCCTTTGACGAAATTGCGAATGCAAAAATTACCAGTCTAAAATTAGCCCAAGATTACTTTGCGTCAGACCGAGATAGACTTAATCGTGGGTTAGAGGTCAGCAAGAATTCTCAACTGAAGAAACTGTCCCTTATATAGACGGGCAAGGCCTTCTTAAAGTAGGAGGTCGCCTACAAAATTCAGAGCTCGCAAGCACTGTTCAACATCTTATTATCCTACCAAAGGGGCATAAGATTACAGCACTGATAATTGAAGAGCAGCATCGTAAGAATTTGCATCCTGGTGTTTCAGCCTTATTTGTGATCATCCGTCAGTATTACTAGGTAATTGGTGCTAGGAATTTTATTCGTAACATTACACATAAATGCTTGAAATGTTATAGACAAGCACAACACAAAACTCAGCAGCGAATGGCGGACCTTCCAGCGGTGCGGGTGCGACAAGCATTTCCGTTCGAGAATACCGGCTGCGATTACGCCGGTCCGTTTACACTAAAGATTCACCATGGCCGAAATCCTAAAACTACAAAGGGCTACATCTGTTTATTCGTGTGCATGGTGACTTCCGCAATACACCTAGAGTTATCAACAGACTTAAGCACCGAATGTTTTCTAGCTGCATTGCGCCGCTTCATGTCACGTCGTGGCAAATGTTCGGCAATTTATAGTGATAACGGTGGGAACTTCGTTGGCGCCAAGCGTGTTCTAAATGAACTATACAACCATCTCCAAGATGAAAAACACAACGAAGTCGTAACATCAACACTAGCTCAAGAGGGCATAAAATGGACGTTTACTCCACCGTATTCACCACATTGGGGTGGTATCTGGGAATCGGGCATCCGCTCGGTTAAACTACATCTACGCCGTGTCATCGGAAATTGCATATTGACATATGATCAAATGCACACGCTTCTTGCACAAGTAGAAGCAGTCGTTAATTCCAGACCGTTGGGTTATGACCCGGACGCGGAGTCCTCCTACCTTTCGCCATCACATTGTTTGATTGGTAGGCCAACAACAATGGTACCTGAAGGTGATTTGAGCAATATTCAACCGAACCGACTTTCATATTGGCAAAATGTACAGTGTATGTACCAGGGGTTTTGGAAACAATGGAGCAATGAATACTTGACCTCACTTCAGCATCGCGCGAAATGGTGCAAAATTCACCCGAATATCAACACTAATGATCTCGTACTAGTGAAAGAAGACAGACTACCTCCCGCTACGTGGATGATGGGCCGAGTAATTGAGACGTTTCCAGGGCCTGATGGTTTAATTCGAGTAGTACGATTGAAGACATCCTCAGGGACGATGACCAGGAAAATTTCGAGAATTGTTAAACTTCCAGTATCCTGAAACTGTCTTTCAAGGTCGGCCGGGATGTTGACGAACGAACTACTGTGCAGCACTACCACTGAATGCAGCTCTGCAATTCCTACGCACGCGTACAACCGCGTTTTGGTGTTATCTCCTTTGGCGCTTGCTTTGTTAAGGTAGAATTAGTAAAATCGTATCATTCTAATTTACAGCTTGCCGTATCGTTCAACTTTGTGCACAAGTTATAAAAAATTTAACAGTTTGCATAGCACATTTTTTTTTGTCTGGCGTTTTTGACATTCGCTACAGAAAAATCTGTTTTCTGCAGATTCCTACGTCAGCAGTGCTACCAACACATATTTTTTAACTAGTAACATGCATTGTATATCGTACGGTTTTTGTCAGCTGACACGCAACATCACGATACGATTTTACTAATTCTACCTTTAGTTGTCTTACTTACCTTTGCCGATACACACACATCAGAAAACCATACAGTCCACATTTGATTATTGCAAGAAACGTTTTAAAACAATTCAAGAAAACTATACATGTATAATAAACTTACAAATTAATGCACAATAAACACATCATAACAAATAACATTAAAAACAAAGAATATTTTCAATTATTCAAAAACATATTTTGGTCCTCCTCGCCAAATCTGAATCAGTGTAAAGGATGCAAGTTTGTTGGTGAAGTGCAAGTGTTAAGATTTAATTCAAAGAAAAGTTGTGGGCAATAAGTGCAAGTGTTGTTCAACAGGAACAAAAGTCATACGGTTATAGAAACCAAGTTAAAAAGAATATATGTATAAGTTTATTTAAATTATAACCAGTGATCGAATAATTCGTAAAAATTCGTGGTATATATATACGTACATACATATATACAGACAAAAAATTCGTTAAAAGCCGTGGTATACTTACGTACATTCATACAGTCGTGTATACATACCGTACGCGTATTATATACAAAAGCTAGCGGTTCAAAAATTTGAGAGAAAGAGTTTGTGCAAGCAAAAATGATAAAATAGAGATTAGGCTGCGCATCGTTCTCGTGGTACCTTCATAGCGAACAGTCGATTAGCGGAAGTTTTCTTACTTACAAAAAATTAAACAAACAAAAAACATTCGTAGTACATATTATTCGTAATAGGAACATACTGTCTTTAATAAATAAGCTTTATGCTTTGCTGATATTTTTACATAGTAAAAATAATAAAAACAAAAGAAACCGCAAACAAAAAAAATTAAACAAATTGATATTGAGGAATACTATATATATGTGTGCCTCTAAACAAATAAACAATCATAAATAACAAAAACAAAAAAAGACCGCAAACATAAAAAAAACACAAACAAATATCCCTTGAGGAATTCTTTGTATGAGTGCCTCAAATACAAAAAAAATTGAAGTGAGTTCTAACGGCAGAAATGCTTATTTTACTGTGAGTTCTGAAACTCGTAATGAAAAAAATATAAATAATAAATCTGATGAAAGTCTTTTTTTAACGTCAAAGCCAATTTTTCGTCAGCGATCAACTTCGCTTTGTCCAATGCCAAATAGTAATGATGCATTAACATTACAGTTGCCATATAAGCCAGTAATATCATCCCCTTCAGGCTCGTGTTCATCACTTAACAAAGTTATCACTACAGATAACAGCGGCTCGAAACTCAAGGTACAAGTCGGAATGGACAGATATATAACTGTGGTAAAGCGTGGGCGAAGCCCGAATTCTTCAAAAATTTCATCTGCTCCAAAAATGTCTAGGGATAACAGCGCAGCCTCAACTAATCGCCAAAACCGCTTCGAAATTTTGCAAGATGACAACGACAAACCCGAGGTATCCTCGAATAAAATATCCAAGCCGCCACCAATCTATTTGAGACAAAAAAATTCAAATGCCCTTATTAAAAAATTAATTTCGGTCATTGGTGAGAATAAATTTCACATTGTTCCAATAAAACGTGGAAACATAGATGAAACTAAAGTCCAAATTTATGACGAAAAAGATTTCCGCAAAATGGTTGCTGAATTTAAAAAAAAATTAAACAAGCTTCTACACATACCAGCTTAAGAGCGCTAAAGGCATGCAGATCGTATTGAAGGGCATAGATTCTTATGTTGTTCCCGAAGAAATAAAAGATGCACTCGTCCTCCAGGGGTTTAAGGTAAAAAATGTGTCCAATATAATAAACAGAGAGAAGATTCCCCAACCCCTATTTCGTATTGAACTTGAGCCTAATGATATAAAATTGAAAACAAATGAGACGCATCCAATTTATAATTTGAAATACCTCTTGTACCGAAAAATCACAGTTGAAGAGCCACATAAGCGTTCAGGTCCTGTACAGTGCCATAATTGCCAAGAATATGGCCATACAAAGACATACTGCAATTTACCCTCTGTTTGTGTTGTGTGCGGCGAATTACACGGCACTGCTAGTTGCAATAAGCCAAAAGATCAAAGTGATAAAAAATGCAGTAATTGTGGGGGTAATCACACCGCTAACTACAGAGGTTGTCCTGTGTACTCTTTCGTAAAGAAGACTATGGTGCAAAAACCTAAATTAGCTCCAGCTCAATGAGCAAACGCTTACTCTGCCACTTTTGCGCAAATGAGCCAACCAGTTACTTCCCGTGTATCGTATGCAGATACTGCTAAGACAAATTCAATTCCCACACAAAATGTTTCCCCGCCAAATAATTCAAAAAATACTGACGCAAGCTTTAATTTTAATCGCCTTGAAGCTACTATTGAAAATCTGGTGCAAACTATAAACAATTTTACAACAAATATGACTAGCATGATGCAAGAAATGCTGCGAATGCAGAATACTCTGCTTCAAGCATTAATTAATAAGCCATGAACACGTTAACAATATGTTTCTGGAACGCAAACGGCATTCGCCAACATAAAAATGAACTTGAGCACTTCCTCACGGAAAAAAATATTGATGTAATGTTAGTATCTGAGACTCATTTGACTTCGAGAAGTCTTTTTAAAATTTATGGCTACACTATATATGATACAAAGGACCCTAGAGGAAGGGCTTGCGGTGGATCAGCAATTCTAATAAAGTCAAGACTCAAGCACTATGTTCTTGATAACATTTGTGAAGAACACCTACAAGCAACAAATATTGGGATTGAAAGTTTTTGTACAAATTTTGTTATATCATCAATTTACTCCCCTCCCAGATTTTCAATCACTGAGAATCAATATGAGGATTTCTACAAATCTCTTGGACCTTGTTTTGTAGCAGCTGGCGACTACAATGCTAAGCATACGTTCTGGGGTTCGCGTCTTATTACCCCCAGAGGTCGAGCATTGTTCAACACTATTTCAAAAATGGGTTTGGATGTCATTTCGAGTGGGGAGCCCACTTATTGGCCTACTGACATACAAAAAATTCCGGATGTTACAGATTTTGGCGTCATAAAAAATATCTCTAGGGATTTAATTCAAGTTCAAGCTTCTCTTGATCTTTCGTCCGATCACTCTCCGAATGATCATTACAATTTGTAGTCCCTTAAGAAGTAACTTACCTGACCCATATGTGAAGATGATCAATCGTGTTAATTGGCTGGTGTTCAAAAAATATCTCAGTAGTCATTGTACGGAAAACATTACGCTTAGAACATCCGATGATATTGAATCTAACATTGCCAATCTCAGCGAGAATATTAAACAGGCTGCTGAACATGCCATTATCTCCCATCCGCAGACTGGGTTTAATAAAATTTATTCTACAGACATTGAACGTCTCGTACGTGAAAAAAGAAGAGCTAGAAGGGAATGGCAACAGCACAGATCACCACAAAATAAAATCAGATTTAAAGAGTGCACTAAACGACTCCAAGAGTTGCTTGCGTCTGAAAAAACTGCATCTCTTAAAAATTATCTGGAAGGTCTTGATGTCACACCAGCGTCTAATTACTCTTTGTGGCGCGCTGCTAGAAAGCTTAAAACACCCATTGAGTATAAGCCACCTCTACGCACATCTACCGGAAGTTGGGCAAGAAGCGATACTGAAAAAGGTAAAATATTTGCTGAGCACTTAAAATCCGTTTTTACGCCAAACATATATACTGGTGTTGCTGATTTGCCGAATGTGGTCGCTCTACCCCCTCAACACATAAAGTTTAAGACGCGTGATTTACAAAAATTAATTGCCGAACTCAACCCGAAGAAAGCTCCGGGTATTGATGGAATTAGTAACCAGATGCTTATGAACTTGCCTCGTATTGCAATGAGAATCCTATTATTCATATTTAATGCCATTTTACGACTGGAGTATTATCCACACAGCTGGAAGCTTGCCAAGGTGAAAATGATTCCAAAGCCGGGCAAAGATCTAACCAAGGCTGAGTCATATAGGCCAATAAGTCTACTATCAACTATGTCAAAGCTTTTCGAAAAACTGCTCAAAACAAAATTGTCCCCAATTCTAATTAGTAGTGGGTGCATACCAGACCATCAATTTGGTTTTAGAAGTCAGCATAGCACCATTGAACAAACTCACAGACTGGTTCAATTTATAAGAAGAACTTTTGAGGAAAAAAAGTATTGTTCTGCGCTCTTTATTGACGTTTCCCAGGCATTTGATAAAGTGTGGCATGAAGGCCTAATTTTAAAATTGAAGACTTACTTACCAATAAACATTTTAAATATTTTGGAAAGTTACATTATTTCCCGTAAGTTCACTGTTGTGGAAGGAGACTTTACGAGTAGGCCTGAAACTATTTCATCCGGTGTGCCACAGGGGAGCATACTGGGACCAGTTTTATACTTGATTTATACTTGTGATATGCCTGTGAGCAGTAGTATCCATACTTCCACATTTGCCGACGATACAGCCTGCCTTAGTATGCACGAAAACCCTGATGAGGCATCCCGCAAACTCCAGGAACACATTAGCCAGATGGAGCTTTGGTTAAACTTATGGAGAATTAAAGTCAATAAACAAAAGTGTGTCCATATAACGTTCACCCTAAGAAGAGATACTTGCTCCCCCATTCGGATTAACAATCAAGTTGTTCCTCAACATTCACATGTGAAATATCTTGGTTTACACCTTGATCGACGACTTACATGGAAACATCACATTGACTCTAAGTTAACTCAAATGAAAATTAAATTAACTCAGGTACATTGGCTGATTGGTAGAAATTCAACACTTATCCTAGACTGCAAACTTTTAATATACAAGTCGCTTTTAAAGCCAATATGGTGTTACGGAATTCAACTATGGGGCACTGCTTCAGCTTCAAATGTAGAGAAAATTCAACGAAGGCAAAATAAAATTTTACGCATGATAACATCGGCTCCATGGTACATAAAAAATTCAAATATACATCGCGATTTGAATATGCCACTAGTGACTGAAGAAATTGTAAAATACGCAGGCAAATATCTAATAAAACTCGAGTCACATCCTAATCCGCTTGCTCGTAATATTTTGAACTTTACTGGGCACATCCGCTTAAAAAAGAGAGATACGCGGGCTCTAATATTCAACACTCTAGATGATGAAGCTGCTTGAAAACACTTTTTTCTTTTTGTTGCTTATCACTACTTATGTATTATTAATAACTATCACTAAGCTTATGTCCGACATTGGTCGGGCCTAATAATTTTTTTATAGATTTAAGATTTGAATACTTATTGTTAGTTCATATTTGAAGATACAATAAATAAAAAACACATGCATTAAAAAAAAAATTTCTGCGCATGATGGAATTCTGACGTCACTCAGCCTGTGTTCTCATTGGTTAGTAAAATTCAACTATAGAACTATTACACACACACAAACTCACATTTCATATTTGCTCTGTTTCTTATCTCTTTATTTTTATTTTGTTTTTTATTTTTCTTAGTTTTGCAGCTTTTAAGCAACAACATTTAATTTTTTTCTTGGAGATCTCTCTGAGTAAATTAATCACAGGGCTGCCAACTACAACAAAATAAATAAATTGTTTGCAAGAAATTATAAATTTCACATATGATACAGACTTGGTAACCTTTGCGAGGGGACTACTACGTCATCAAACGGTAAATCATGCGCAAAGCGTAATCTTTATTTTATCATTCTTGTGTGCAAGTATATACAAGAAAATGCAAAAAGTGTTTAATGCTAAGAGCAAACGTAAAAAAGTATTTAAGAAAAATAGAATTGGCAAGTATTGCAAGTTATGCTTTGCTAATTCACTAATACATAAATAATATTTGTGTGTGGCGCAAGGAAAACGACCAAATACAAACTAACAGTGCAAGTAATTAGAAGAGGTTGGTTATACACATATGTATGTATCTACATAAAGTACTGTGAGAAACATAAGACAATTGGAAATAAACAAAAAGAGTTCGTTAGTAACTTAAAATCAATTATAAAACAGAGTATTTACGACACGCGTCAAGCGTCAAACTGTGTGAAAATAAATAAATAATTCAGAAAATTGGCATATTACTAATTAAATTATCTATGTTGAGAAAAAAAATAACACCTTTCCGTTTAATTATAAATATGGAATTCAAGTGACAGCTATATATTTGAAATGAGAAATTTATGAAATTCAAATTTAATTAAAAATAAAAGAAACGTAAATACAGTGAAGACTTAAATTAAATAAAAAATATTTTGTAACAAGAAGATATTCAAACAAATGATAAAATCCTGAATAATAAATAGTTGCCAACATAACGAAAGAATAAGAATTTAAAAATCTGAATAAACAACTAACTACAGAATAGTAACTGGCAGAAAAACTGTAAGTACAATACCTTTTTTTTTCTTATACAATGGATGATATGAAAACAATAAATTCGAAACGCCGCGTCGAGAAGGCTTCAATATCTCGCGCTTTAACGTTTGTACATAATCTTCCCGCCGAAATTAGTGGTCCGCAAATACTGCGTATCAAGAACTTAAAGAGCTTACCGCACAATTGTACAATTTTGAATCAGATGCGAATTTTGTCGATCCCGGTGAGGAATTGGCAGAAAACGAAGGGAAATATTTTGTGGTTAAGGGAGTTTTTTGCGAATTATTAGATTCTCTTAGACCTCGTGCCGCAAGTGTAGAACCGCAGAATGAAACGCTTATTAGGTTGGCTGAACAACATTCAGCGCGTTTAAATCGACTCGAATCCCCATTTCACGCTCGCAGCAATGATAACGATTTGCCGAAAATAAAGATTGAACCGTTTGATGGCAAATATAAGGATTGGCCAGCCTTTAAAGACCTGTTTACAAGTACGATTGATTCTAAGGCTAATTTAACAAATACGCAAAAATTTCATTACTTGAAATCCGTTTTAAAAGATGACGCCGCGAAGCTCATAAAACATTTGCAAATTTCAGATGCATCGTACATCACCGCTTGGGAACGGCTCAAAGAACGTTTTGACCGTCCAAGGCATATTGTGAATTCGTACATCGATACATTCATGGCTCTTTTACCAGTCAAAGAGGAAAGTTCCATAGGGTTACGCAGAATATCGGATATTTCTAACGAAGTTATTAAAGGTTTAGAGGCAATAGGTTTCAATGAAGTGATCATTGGCTAGTTTATATCCTGCAGTCGAAAATAGACGCAGATTCCCGCAGAAAATGGATTGAGAAATCGCGCGAAGAAGTTAAACCTACCATAACTCAATTTTTGACATTTTTAGATCAACGATGTGAGGAGATTTAACTGGACAAGAATGCAGAGAAGAAAAATCACAACAAAACGCTTATTTCAAGACATAACTCGTCTACGGCATTGGTAGCAGTCAACAGTGATAAATCATGTTCAAATTGTAGTTCTAGTGAACACCATATACACAAGTGTCCACATTTCCTAGCTTTATCTATAGATCAGCGTCGTACGTTAGTAAAAAACAAGAATCTGTGCTTTAATTGCCTTCGTCCTGGGCACACAGTATACAATTGAAAATCAAAAAATAAGTGTCGTTTTTGCCAACGTAGTCACAATAGCCTTCTACACATGGTACAGGATTTTAAAAATAGTCAACAAAATTAGTCGTGTGCTGGTAGCGGTGGTAAGTCGGAAGCTATTCAACAAGTTTCACTTAATACTTTGATTAGACATCCTCGCGATGAATCGGCTGGCAAAGTCAATGTCAAACACATCTTGCCAACTGCAATTGTCAAGGTACGCAATATGACCGGAAATTTCATCACTTGTCGTGTTTTGCTTGACACCGTGTCGGAGTATTCGTACATTACTGAAAACTGTATCAAACGTTTGGGCCTGTCACGTAACCCATCGCGTATGCCTCTTGCTGGAATTCAGTCGGTGAAGGCGGACCCAACTCGTGGTCACACTTGTGTTCATATTGAATCCAGAATCTCAAAATATTCCATTGATGCTTTCGTGCACGTATTGGGACATATTACAGCGTCCTTACCAAGAGCTACAATAAACTCTTTTGACTCAGATATGCTTACGAATCTGCAACTTGCTGATCCATATTGAAATCGCTCATCACCAATTGACATCCTGTTGGGAGTTGATGAAGTCTGGGAAATTCTTTCCAACGAAAAATTGAAGAATGATCAAGGCAAGGTCATTGCTGTTTCAATATTATTTGGCTGGGTTGTTACGTCAGGCATTTTCTCAGGTGAAACGCAAGTACACACAACATTATATACCCTGGGTGACCTTGATCAATCGATTCGTGCATTTTGGGAAATTGAAGAATGTTCCAATATTCCAACAAAGTTGCAAGATGAGGCCGAATTAGTAGAACAACATTTTAAGAATACTCACGCAAGACATACTGATGGAAAATATATCGTAGAACTTCCATTCAAAGAACAACCTACATTTTCTCATACGTATAAGGGTGCGCTCACACGTTTTATTGCAACTGAACGCAGATTATCTCACGATTCAACACTTAGGGCAAACTACATAAAATTTATGCAGGAATACCAGAATTTAGGCCACATGAGAGAGCTTAAACCAAACGAAGTTGATGCGGGTGGCGACCAGGTATATTATTTACCTCATCATCCAGTTATTGGCGCAAAGCTGAGAGTCGTCTTTGATGGATCTTTTAAGGACTCCTCTGGCATTTCTCTTAATGACAGATTACACATTGGACCTTCCATTCAGCGCAATTTGTTTGCTGTTTGTCTCAGATTTCGACTTCACGAATATGTTTTCACTGCTGATATCCTAAAAATGTTTCGACAGATATGGTTAGCCGAAAAACATCGCAACTTTCAAAGGATTTTTTGGAGAGAAAGCCCAAATCAACCACTCAAGCAGTTTCAGCTCTGCACGGTAACATATGGAACCGCCTCCGCACCATTCCTGGCCGTGAGAGTGCTTGAGCAACTAGCTATGGATTGCAAGGAATCACATCCCAACGCATCAAGAATATTACTCAATGATTTTTATGTGGACTATGTACTGACGGGAGCAACATCTGAACAACAGTTGATTCAAAATCGGAACGAACTAGTAAATTTACTTTCACAAGCTGGAATTCAATTAAGCAAATGGATATCAAATAGTAAAGCATTGTCAACTAACGCAAGTCACAATGCACAAAGTTTTTTAAAAACGTGTGATGGTGATTCCTCCAAAGTGCTTGGCATCCACTGGTATTCCAACGAAGACCGCATTGGATACAAGATCTGCCTAGGAAATATACAGCTTTCCACAAAAAGATCTGTCTTATCTGACTTATCCCGAATTTTTGATCCATTGGGGTTGGTGTCTCCGGCGATTATCAAATTTATAATACTATTTCAAGAGCTGTGGCTCATGAATCTAAATTGGGACGATGTGTTGCCACCGCATATTAGTACAATATGGTTGAAATACAGACAGGATTTGTATAACCTGGAATAATTAAAATGATCCCGTTTTGTGCCTAATGAGAGTTCGGATATCATATTGCATGGCTTTAGCAACGCATCGCTGAAAGCTTACTCCGCGGTCGTATACTGTGTCATGAAAAATAAACACGGTCATGTTCACACGTCATTACTAGCCTCAAAAACTCGTGTCTCACCTCTGAAACAAATCTCCTTACCTAGATTGGAGCTATGAGGAGCATTGTTGCTGACTAGGTTGATGAAATCTATCAGTTCATCATTGCCTCATAAGAACATCAAGGTACAGGCCTGGTCTGACTCAACAGTCGTACTATCGTGGTTATCTGTGCAGCCGATCACTTTGAAGACCTTTGTAGGTAATCGCACGTCAGAAATATTGGAAACTCTCCCTCGAAGTCATTGAGGGCATGTGAGTACTAAAGAAAATCCCGCGGACTGCGCTTCAAGGGGTATGATGGCTGATCAGTTGCTGAATTACAAACTCTGGTGGAAAGGCTCCCTTTTTTGCGAGACGGAAATGGGGAAAACAAGCAACATTCGCTGCCGCCTGTCAACTTGCCCGATATAGAAGCAGAACTCAAGAAGATAGCTTTCAGTTTTACTACGCAAAGAACTACAACAAAACATCCACTTGAACTGATACTTGAAAAGACGTCCAGCTGGTGGAAATTGTTACGTATTACAGTATATGTGAAAAGGTTTATCGATTTACGTGTACATAAGGTCAAAAACCCAAGCAGATTTCTATCCTTTGACGAAATTGCGAATGCAAAAATTACCAGTCTAAAATTAGCCCAAGATTACTTTGCGTCAGACCGAGATAGACTTAATCGTGGGTTAGAGGTCAGCAAGAATTCTCAACTGAAGAAACTGTCACCTTATATAGACGGGCAAGGCCTTCTTAAAGTAACGAATTGGAAACGAATATTAATTTTGTTATTATTTAGTTTATTATTTAAGAAATTTATTATTCGACATATTGTCAGAAGTCCATCCCAACCCGAAATTTATTTGCTGGTGGTTCAGCGTTGTCTATATATTTCATTGTTGCTGTAACAAATCATCAGTAGACTTCAACCACATATATTTTGAATAGTCACAAACCTTTTATCTTATGCACAGACTTTCAAGAACTATTTGAGGATTCACAAATAATAAAATTTTTTGAAAATCACAAAAGAAAAATAAGCGTAGTAGGCTTAGAAACTAATACAAAAAAAAAAAACTGATGATTTGTTACAGCAACAATGAAATATATAGACAACGCTGAACCACCAGCAAATAAATTTCGGGTTTAGTTTATTATTATTAGATTATTATTATTATTATTTAGTTTTTTTCTAATACATACTTTACTTTAAAAAAAAACATAAAATTGATTAAGAATCGCTAAAAATGTAAGGAATGCGAAAAATTCGCGAAAATTACGAAAATTCGCAAAAAGTTACTAACAGCGGGATGGTGACAAAGCTTGATAATGTTTTAAAATCTTCAAAACTGTTAGGAAGCTAAAATACACGCAAAAAGCCGCTTTTATCGCGAACTTTGCAAAAATCGCGAGAATTTGCAATATTATAAAAAAGCCATACCATTGATTACAAATCGCTAAAATTTTAAGGAATGCAAAAAATTCGAAAAATACGAAAATTTGCAAAAACGTACCTATTAACAAAGTCTTATATCGGCAAAACACTTAGGAATCGAAACACTTGCAAAAAATCTTATTTATCGCAAAGTTTTCAAAAAATCGCGAAAAGTTGAAAAATTTTAAACTAGATATACTATTGGTCAAAAATTGCCAAAACTGTAAGCAATGCAAAAAATTCGCCAAAAAAATTCGCAACGGCGAAAATTCGCAAAAACTTACTAACAGCGAGATGATAAAAAAGTCTAATATTGTTTTAAAATCGGCAAAACTCGTAGAAAACTAAAAACATGTAAAAAGTCGCTTTTATTGCGAACTTTGCAAAAAATCGCGAAAATTTGCAAAATCGGAAACAAGCGCTAAAATTTATTAGAAGTCGCGAAAGCCATTAAAAATATAAAAAGTGTTGAATAGTGGCAACTCTGTTCTTAACTTTGCAACATGTACGTTCTATATTCTCTTTTGTTACTACATTCTCATAAGACAAGAATATTTTCATTTTCTATCTATACTTAGTCTTTATCAAAAACTCAATAAACTTCAACAAAAAGTTTGGAAAAAACGCGAAAAAATCGCGAGTTCGCGAAAAATTGTTAAACATATTGAAGAAATAAGCCTATAAATAGTAAAACTCGCAAACAAATTTAAAGAAATAAACTGATTTGATTTTATATTTTTGAACAAACTAATTTATTTTTATAAATGTGAAATATTTGAAAGTGGCACCACTGAACTATATATTTATGGTGTCGCTGCCGTCTTCAAAATGATTAAGTAGCTGGCTGCCAGGCAACATTTGTTGCCAGCGGCACTTGTAGCGGTGTAGCCATGTAGCCTTCTGTGGTCTATGTGTTTAATGCATTAGTCAAGAATTGTCACTTTACTCTCTCAATTTGTGTTCTCATTTACTGTATTTTGGGTAAACGAACGCAATTTAGTAAAATGCAGTAAAGTTCAGTAAAAATTTGTAAAAACTTTTGAGTACGCGAACGAAATTGATATCATCGAAAATATAATATAATTTGTCATCCTGGGCTATCGAAAACAGCTGACCTTTTTTCATGATGCATGCGACGGATACAAAGGTAGAAGGTTTGGTTAGGTTAGGAAGGGTGATGCTATAATGCACCTCCACTCGGAGACTCAATTGGGTCCATTGCGATTCCCTTCTGTTTCCCAAAAAAGTAATATTTACCCTCCCATTTGTAGCTAGAAGTGACCCTATTATCCGCCATTTAGCCACCGAATTCCTATGATGAAAACCTTGATGCTCTCTAGTTTACACTTCCCGATATCAGTAATGCTTTCATGAAAACGTCTGCTCAGCCATTTAAGCCTATGACGTTGCAGCTTCGGGTAGTGACAGATAGTAAGTTCAATGGTTTCTGGTTCCTCTTCATCCCCACACATCCTACGAAAATCTGGAGTGCCAGTTTCCCAATTCCTGGTTCTTGCTCTGACCGAGAATTGACCCGTCAACGCGCCTATCATTATTCGCATTGCCTTCCTATTCATGTCCAGTAGCAGTTTGGATATTCCTGAGTCAAGTTTTGGCACCAAACCCCTCGAAACTCTACAATTACAAAAGTAGAAAGTAAACCATGTAGTTTGTCACATACCTTGATTCTACTTTTTTGACACATTCATAAAACGCCACAACGCATGGAATGGATGTTATGGACTTTCAGCTTTAGTTTCAGTCATTCATTTCTCGGTTGAAAATAAATGTGCCTTGGTTAGTTCGTTTTTCTCAAAGCAAATTCATATATGGGTTCGCCTTGATTTTTCTGTTTTGTGCTTTCGGTTTGTTGTTGGCAAGGTGTATATATAATTATACCATGGTTGTCGGATTTGAAACTTTTAACAGTCACATCACATTCAAATACGGGATTTACACGATGACTTTTTCCCCTGCATTTTTCTTGAATTCTCTTTTGTGTTTCTACCCCTCTGATCGTCTTTCTACCCCATTTGTCAATAAACTCTAGAACAGTCACAGTAAAAAGTCATAGTGTGAATCCCGTAAAAGCGAATGAAATAAAAAAAATTAATCACTTTCAAACTAACTTAAAATATTATTACTTAATTTACTTAAATTTTCTTCTATTCCAGAGATATAACGCCCATGATATTGGATCAATATTACACAAATCTTAAAACCCAAGTTATAAAAGCAGAGCGACGTGTTCTCAAAGAATTAGGATTCTGTGTTCATGTCAAGCATCCCCATAAATTGATTGTCATGTACTTGCAGGTGCTAAAGTATGAAAAGCACGAACAACTGATGCAGATGTCGTGTAATTTCATGAACGATTCACTACGTACGGATGTGTTTATGCGTTACAATCCAGAAACTATAGCTTGCGCTTGTATATATTTAAGCGCTCGTAAGCTATCAATACCCTTACCTTCCCAACCACATCCTTGGTATGGTGTATTTCAAGTGACCGAAGATGATATTATAGATATTTGCTATCGAGTCATGGAATTATATACACGTGGCAAACCAAATGTTGATAAGTTAGAAGAAGCCGTAGAAGAATTGAAAAAGCGTTATATGGAATCTAGAAATAAGACGAAAGAACAAAATACTCCGCCTGCTGTTACCTCTGTTGACCGTAGTAATGGTTCTCATAACGCATGGGGAGGATTTATACAGCGCACTATTCCATTGCCTCTGCCTAGTGAAAAATCTCCAGGTAAGGATTCTAGATCAAGATCAAGAGATTCTCGAAGAACAGCACGCTCTAGGTCACATACAAGATCGCGTTCGCGCTCAAATTCTGCAAGTCGTTATAAGAAATCACGACGAGACCGTGAGAGAGAACGCGAACGGGAACGTTCACGATCGCACACGCCACCTCCATCCAAAAACAAGAAAAAATCTAGGAACTACTCCAGATCACCTTCAAGTTCCCCACATTCCAAGCATCGGAAGAGGTAAGTACTATAAACATGTACATAATTTGGCTATGTAAAAATGTTTAATTTTTCTTTTATTTCCTTTTAAGTAAACCTTCACGGGATCGCCACACTGAAAAATATATAGACAACAGACGTGATAAATATCAGGATAAATATCAAGATTAAAGACCTATACACCATCATCATACCACTTCTTCCTCAAATAGTAATAAACATCATTGCGGTTACACTTCGTCGCATCGAGGTCCGCATCGCGATAATTCCCACGACTCAAGGCATCGAAAACGTTAATGTTATAAATATAAACCCCATCCAATAAAATTTTTTACTTACCTAGGAAATTTTTAATATTTTAATGGCATTAACCATAATTGCAATTTACTATAAGATCCTGGAAGCATTTGAAGTTTGAAACATTTCTTATACCAATCTTAGCAATAGTTCTTGGTAAGAAAGTTTTTCGCCCCAAAATTTTCAAAATTTTGACGATTATTCATTATAAAAAATTAGAATAAATCCGAATGAACAATCACCCAAATTATTTTTTAATGTCGGTGAACCGCTTAAATTTTTTTACAATTATTTCTCTTTAATTTTAATATTCATTAAGCTGTTTATTATGTTAGCACAAATAAGCTAAGTGCCACGAGGAACCCAATATGCAATTCGAATAATTCTCAGCATCAATTGATTTCCACCATGAATTGAAGCCAAGTGAATAAATTCGACCTACAAAATCGTAAACCGACAAGAATATAGTGTTTTCCACATATGATGAAGAAGGATACTTTTCTAAACGAACATTTATTCTCATGACACCATTGTTGTCCAAAAAGGGATTGAGTGGAAGTAACGAACTTTTCGATGAAATTGGTTTCTTTAATAATAAAGCTTGATATTCATCTGTGAAATGAACCTTTTGAGCCAATATTAAGTGTGTTCGTTTACTTTTGCCGCAAAATGCAGTAAATGAGTTACTGCAAAAATTTTAAAATTTACTCTAAAAAGATCGGTAGACAAAAAAACTACGCGAACGGAAAAATAGTAAAATTAAAGAAACAGCTGACTCTAACTCCACACAGTGTTGAAAAATATATAACCTTTTGACTATTCAACTCTTTTAATTATTGGTACTCGATACAATATTTTTATAACACGGACAATCTAAGAATAAATTCTGTAATTTGTTTCATGTAATATTTGTAATTAATTTCTTTTTGATTTTCTTGTTTTGTTGTTGGATAAATTAATAAAAAATACATGACTATTTGTTTATGTTACTGATTACTTTAAAAGCAAGTGCGATACTAAGTACCCAGATACTTTACAGTTTTACAACTCTGAGTAATTCAAATAAATTGCAAAACAAAAGGTGTAATAAAATATATTATAAAATATGAATATTAACAGCTATTATTACTGTGATTTATAAATGAATTATTCTTTAATGATATTCACAATTTTGGTTTAACCTTTTCTCAAATTTTTACACTTCAAGTGCTTACTTTTCATTTGTTTACATTTTGAATCATATGTTCTTAGCTTACTAAACTTTACTACGACAAATTTCTGCAGTAAAAATTTGCAAAACACTCAGTCAAGAACTGTCACTTTACTGTCTCAATTTGTGTTCTCATTTAGAGCTAGTTTTTCACATAAAGATAAACTCTACTTGTCAGTTAACTGTAGTTTAAACTTAAAACTTTGTTTTTCAGATAAAGATTATCTAGTTAAAAATCTAGGTTTACCCGAGCAATATTGCGCAGTTAAACTCAAGTTAGAGCTGTCAAATGATAAATATACATACATACATATGCACACATGTATAAAATAAATACTACGCAATTGAAAAAAAAACAGTTTTACTGAAAAGTTTAATAAATAAATAAATTGGATGTTTCTTATGACGACGAAAATTTTAGCGATTATTAAACCTATAATAATTTGGATAGGACAATTGTGAGAAATATAAAGAAGACAAGAACACGTCAAAATCATTTTTATGTGTGTAATGAATTGGAATTCTTTCAAATATTTCCTTGGATTTGAAATTTTATGTTTTTTTTAGTTTATTTTTGGAGCGTCATTATTTTTAAGTCCATATTACTTATTTTTAAATTCTTAAAAATTTCAGAAAACAAGTTTTTTTTAATATGAATTTAAAGAATTGTCATATCACTTTTTAAGTGTTGCCCTATTTATATAAAATATTTTCAAGAATGCCATATCTATATTGAAAGCAAAGTATGGCATTTCTAGCTAAATTGACAACTTTAATCCATCACTGAAAAACAGCATGGGTGGTTAAAACCCGTTTAACTTTGTTTCTTGGTTAACTCAAAATTATGTTAAACTAGGTTTAACTGACTAGTATAAAACTAGCCCTTACTGTATTTTGGGTAAACGAACGCAATTTAGTAAAATGCAGTAAAGTTCAGTAAAAATTTGTAAAAACTTTGAGTACGAGACCGCAATTATTGCCAAGCGTATCTTTACTTGTATTATCTCACTACTCGATATTGCATTAGATGAAAATTCATGTTTTCCCTTATGTGAAGCATGTATTCTATAACAAAAGCGAAACATATACGCTATCACCCTAAGAGCACGATCAAGCTTTGAAAATCTCTCAAGAATATCTTCGTAGTTAGAAAAAAACGTCGCACGTCGAAGGTCCATTCCATCAAATATCACTTTCCGCTACTACTGAAGGAGTGAGTCCCCTGCTACCTAAATCTGCAGGATTTTCTTCAGACCAATAATGACTCCCTACATTTTGCTGAATCATACACACTCGATTGGCCACAAAGGCCAAAGGTCCAACTACTGGGAGTTTTTCTTAACCAACAAATAACAATTGTGGAATCAGTCCAGCAATATATTCGACTGAGCGTAATATCTAATTCGTTCTTTAATGTCTTCAATAGTTCTGAGGCTAATATTGCACCACAAAGATCCAATCGAAGCTGGGAAATAGATTTAATTGGAGCTACTTTAGTTTTACATGAAAGCAAGTGAGTATGTGCTGTCCCTAGTGACTCAATGCGTATTTAAACTACCCCGGCGCACAGTGGACCATTTCGCGAGATGGCGGTTTGGTTTTTGAAGAAGTTTGAGTTAAAAATTTGCTTATCAAGAAGCGAACATCCAAAATGCAAACGTTGTTATAAATTTTCCTTAGATAAAGAGGTTTTAATGAAGAAAACGTAGGTTTCTATTTAATTAAAAAAACATAAATATTGTACGAAATATTTTAATAAATTTGTAAACTTAAAAATTAAAATTACTATTATTTAAACAATTTTAGTAAATATTTCTTCTAAATAGCTTTGACTTTCATCTTTTAGAAGTATTTTAGCTTCTAGGTCTAATTCAATAGAGCTAGTTTTCCATTTTTGTCGAATATTGGACACATATGGATCTGATGTGCATAATAAAACAGTAATCAAGTCTTCATTAGTACAGCATCTGGAAATTTTTGGTGTGTTGTACTCGCGAAAGAATCTGTAGTCTTTTTTCTTTTTTCTTGCGCTTCTCCACACAGATCTATTGGTAGCATATTGTGTTGAATTATTTGTTCCCCAATGTACAACATTTTGTGAACTGTGGATGGCATATATCTCCAAGAGTATTTTTCGTTGTAAAGTATAGCTGTTTTCTTAGCGTACTCTCTAAATTTTTTGCATTTATCTTTCTGCTGCATGCTAGAACTTGTAATATAATGTTGAATCGTCTTATTAGTTCCAAGTCTACACCTGTAATAGATGCTGCAGCTTCTGGATCTCAAAAAAATCTTGCTGTATTTCCATCATTTGTGTTTCCTTCTACTTGCTTTGGTTGATCGATCATTAGGCCTAATTCTAAATATTTTTCTTGAATTTGTTTTTTTCTTTGATTTCTTTTTTCTTCATTTTCTTTATTTTTTCTCACTGTTTCGCCTAAAGTACCAAAATCCAAATCATAACCTAATTTAAGAATGTGCTCCATAAAACGAATTCTAGCATGAAGAGGGGACAATCCGAATTCGTATGTTGCCTTAAAACTATCATATTCAGGAATGGGATGGCTTAATTGACTTGATGTCCGTTGGCATATAATGCAGCTTGACGATGCTTTTGTATCAGTTAAAGCTTGTGCAACTTTTTCATCAATCATTGAGAGACACATTTTAAAACTTGCTTCGATTTCCTGTTCATCTACTGTAAATATTACAGGTTGAAAGACTTTAATTTGATATTTTATCTTTTTGATTTCTTCAGTAACGACATCTTTTGTTTCTTTTCTGAATGTAAATTTTATTGGTCTGCAATACTTTGTTGATGAGAGTAATTAATTTTTCCATATACATATCAATTTCTGTTGCTACACTAGGTAACGGCCCAAGGCCGGTATAACTTCTTGTTAAGCACAATGGAACGAAAGATATCATAAATAAATCAGCATCTGATGAATTTTCGGCATTACACTGCTTGTATTGTCTCTGACCAGAGGACCCATCACATCCCCATTTAGAAATTAAAGTAATGCTGCCAGTTCCAAGTTTTTTCAAACTATCAGTATTTAGTGTATTTACCAACCGTTCGGCAGTGTGTTCAAGAAGATCTTGCAATTTTATTTCTGCTGAAGAGGAAGTAACAGTTATAGCAGTTTGTGGAGGTAAGCATTCTTTTTTGACAGCAACTAAATCTCTATAAGCTGGAAAAATCCCAGAATTCTTTTCATTGGTTCGCTTCCGCAATTTTTTATACCGATTTTTAGTTAATTTTAAATCCAAAAATAGTGGTAACGCTTCTTCTGGAGTAAATTTCTTGTCTTCATTTAGTGTAGGAATATTTCTCAAAATCCTCTGTGCGCCTTGGACTTGCTTCTATAATTGACTCAATTATCTCAATTTTTGGTTTTTTTTTTATTTTTTTGTTGGTTGAATTTGGTGCGAAAATGAGTCTTTGATGATTATTGGAGAAATTTCCTCATTGATATTCTGAAGTTTGCGTCTTCGAGTTCGTTCACTACATTCTTCAATATGCTTTGCTGGTCGACCCTGTTTTCTACACTCATTGGCACTTGAAAGTGAAATTTCGAAAACAAGTTCCTTTGACAACCATTCATGGTGACGTTCGTACATCCTTTGCTTGCTGTAAGAGCATTCAACGTACCGTTTTTTTTTCAATGTTTTCCCAAAATTTATAATTTTTTGCTTATGTAGTTCAATTTCTTCTATATTGCATATGTTAAAAAATTTATTGTTTATTATATGCAATTCCACATCGTGTACATCATTTTGCTGGAAGAAAATATCAGCGAGTTGTCTATAAGTTTATTTACCCATTGTTCAAATTGTAATGAATAACAATTATGAAGACTGCTTGAAATACTCTTACTCGCAAATGAAAAATATATACAGGTAGACAGGCAACATCACAACTAAAAAACGAGCAAAAGCACTTGCGCACACACGAAGGGTTAGAAAGCCACAGCACAAACAATAGACGTGCACCCATTATACAATAATTTTAATTTAATAATCCTAAAAAAAACTAAAAAAAATCCCTAATTGCGGTATCCTTTTTAATTTTGTACTTTTATAGTGTTTTCACACTGACATGGTTTTAATAAAAGTTGATTTTAACGTTAAAACCAACTGTTAAAACCTGGTTTTACCATACAAATTGTTTTTGTTAAAACCAAATTAAAACCATTTTTGAATTGGTTTTATGAAATGCAACCTTGTTTTCGCTGTGATAAATTCAGTGCTGCCAAGTTGAAATGACCGACAGCAGCTGGTAATGGTATGCCAGTAAATAAACATTGATGGCGCCTGAAAAATTTTCAACTTAAAAATTAATGCAGCAGCACCAATAATCAAAAAATTATGGAAAAAAAGAGTTTTTTTGGAAGGAAAATAACGAAAATATTTTAAATTGGACTGTGGAAAGTGAAAATAGACAATATGACTGACATTCATCTGCCTATAAAAAAAGGTTTATCTTATAATGTATTTGTGCATTTTTATATTATTAACAATATTCCCAAGCACTTCTTCATTCTGTATAAGAAGTTCCATAAATTAAAAAAATTTTATTTACAAAATATAAAATAATTTCCATTTTAGAGCGCATTGTGAAATATCTCTGTTTTTGATACAAACAAAAACAGTTGAACAGTATGTCCAACAAGTGTTATTAAAAAGCAGAAAAAATGCAACAACAAATACACGCATTTCGGCAGGAGATTATTTTATTTTGAGCAAAGTTATTAGACAGCCTGTGAGTTAAAAACTGAATTTCAAACTTGCAGTGTGAAAGCAAAATCAGCTGTTTATGGTTTTAACGTCAAAACCAGTTTTTAACTTTCAGTGTGAAAACACTATTACCTGACGAGTATTATTACGTGCCTTTATACATATGATAAATCAAATAAAAAAGCAAAGTATATTTGTGACCTGAATTATATAAATTTGCTTTATTTAAAGTGGCAAGATATTTTTGTGACCAACTGTACATGATTTAGAAAAACGCATATCCATCTAAAACCCGTCTTTCATAATAGCGGTTTGATAAAAAAAAAAACTAAAATACTTCAAAAATAGCATTACAGAAAAAACATTTTTATAACTATTTTACTAAAATTTTGACCTTGTGTCAGAAAAATTATTCTGGTGGTCACGGTCGGATCGTCCCGGGTGTACAATGGGGTATAGGCGTTTAGAAGAGAGTCTCGGCTACAAAAAAAGTGCTAATCTTTTTTTGTTCCCTTTTGACCTGTGGAAGTTATGCTCTGTTAAATGGAAGAGTTTAGGAATATTTGGACCTTTTTAAGGGACCAAAAATTTCCATCCATACTATAACTCAAAGCATTTGAATTTATTTGTTTTTGAAATATTGTTGTTTGAGAATCAATGAATGAACCCTGTAAGAATAGTATCAGTCATTAGATCGGAAGTCATGCAGGATATATTCATCATTGCGTAGAACAAAGTTTCTACCACATTATTAAGAACAAAATGAAAAATTTGATGGAAACCTTTGTGGACGTGTGATATTGCATCTCTCTCTAACGACTATAAAACACATAGTCGCACTGCTCACTCCACTTCTTTTTACTAATCAATGATAGCATAAATATTACTCAAGATTGACTGATCATAATTGACTGGATATATTAGTCACAATTGAGTAATCCTTAGAGTGATCGATTATTCGACTTTTTCCAGAAACCGGTTTTCGAATAGTTCGAATATTTGAAATTATGAAAAACCCGGTTTCGGTTCCTACAATTCAGGAAAAACCGGCCAGCCGGTTTTTTAAGTAAGAAAATTATTATACAAAAGTTTTGATTTTAAATTGTTTTATAAAAAAAAGGGTTAACAGTTCATGTAAATACTATAAAAAAATTAAAGGTAAAACATAAAAATTAACTTCATTTACCATACAACCATAATTTTTTGGGTTTGCAGAAACTTGGGAAGAAATTCAAAAAATTAAATATACCAATATTTAGGTTTCTAATAAATATGTTTATACAAAAAAATAAAAAAATAATTATAACACCTACAGTAGCAAAAATATTAAAAATACATAGGAAAAAAGTTTATATACAGGCATAAAATACATGAAAAAATACGTGCAAAATGTTTGATGTCGTCAACTTGTTTGAAAATTCTGTGATTTCTGGTACAAAGCCGTCAACAAATAGCATCCAAATGTGGTCTATTATGTTGTTATTATAATTATTTTTTATTTTTTGTATAAATATATTAGCAACCTAAATATTGGCATATTTAATTTTTTGAATTTCTTCCCAAGTTTCCTCAAACTCCAAAAATTATGGTTGTATGTAGAGTTTATTCCTTAATGGTATATATGTACACATGAATGTATGGGCAAGGTGGATATCTACCTCTATATAAAATATGAAGCAAAATGGCAAGAAAACTAAAAAACACTTTTTGCAACTGTATTTTGACATCCATTGCACACCATAAGGCCAATTAAATTCGCCTCTGCTATTGCCTCATAAAATAATTTCTCTTAATTTCATCTTTCAGTAAAAAAAAATACTTACGAAAATCAACAAAATATGCAAAATGTACAAATCGAAAAGTATTCGACTCAGCCGGTTTTTAAATTGTAAAAAACCGGACTATTCGAAAAATGAAAATTTTGAAAAAACTGAGAACCGTATTTTGAAAAAATCGGGTTTTAAAACCGGTTGAAAAACCGAGTCGATCACCCTAGTAATCATACATGATTGATATACTGACAACAAATATAATTTTTATATTATTTTATTAATTTTTTTTTATTATAAAAAATAACTAAAATATTAAAATTTTAATTTAATTTATTTATTTCTTTTCGATGTCCCATACACAAGACTTAAGTCTTATACTGCAGTATGGAACTGAGCATATGCAAATACAATAAATCACATATAATAAAATTTTTTATAAGGTTTAATTAAGTAATTTTGACATAAATTGTAGGTAATTTTAATAAAATTTAAAAAATAAAAATTTAAAATTTAATAAAATTTAATGTTATAAAGCTATTGAAAGTTAACAAAAACAATTTAAAGCCATAAAATATGTAACCTGAAAAGTTAAAAGCATATAAAATACGTTGTTATTCAATCAGAATTTTTATATATTCAACTTGAAAAATGAGATAATATATTTTTCCTAAATTGACGTGCGTTATTCAAGATTTGTAATCTATAGGGGATTCCATTTCAGAGACTGATGGCGTGAATAAAGAAATGGTATTTAGAAATCAGTGTGCGATGGCCAAATGATAAAATTCTTTTGCCTCTATTAAGTGTAACGTTCATTGATATGTACGGGTTGTGTATATATAATTTTGTGCATAAACAATAAAATACGCACTTTTGGATAATCATCAAGAATAATACCGTAAAGCAATGTTACATAGGGCGAAATATGTGCATATCTTATACCATATACATACCGAATAATATTATGAAAAGCTACATTAAGTTTTCTTTTGCTTTCACTATCGCAGCTGGCAAATAGTTCACAGCAATACAACAAGATATGTATTAAATACGATTTAGCAAGAAGTATTCTAATTTTAATTGGAGTACAATATTGCATTTGCCAGAGATTTCTTAACATTGAGAACGTTCGACCACATGCAAAGTTAACGTGGTTAGACCAAGTAAGTGTATTGTTAAAGTATTTGCCGAGATTTTTTACGGAGTTTACAATATCTATGGACTGGTTATATAAAATTATAATAGGATTGCAATCAAGTTTTAATAGCCTCTTTTTAATAATCAAGCACTTGGACTTGGTAGGATTAATTACTAGCCCATTAGCGGTGGCCCACTCATAAACACGGCCAAGCTCCTGGTTTAAAGTCCTTACTCATTCATCAGCCGCAGTGCTGCTACAACTAATGTAAAGCTGAACGTCATCAGCATATAATCTGAGCTTACAGTGCTCTAGTTTGTCTTGAAGATCGTTCGCGTATATAAAAAAAAAGTAAAGGGCCTAAGATCGAGCCCTGTGGAACACCCCGAATTAATGGCAAAGAGCTTGAAACTGAGGTAGGTGTTTCAACATATTGAAATCGATCAACTTGATATGAATATATGAGATCTGTGGCAGTTGATGCAAATCCGAACATATGTTTAAGTTTAAGACACAACATGTTATGGTCAACAGTATCAAACGCTCTGGAATGGTCCAAGAGAACTAAAAATGTAACTTTACCGCAGTCTACCTGTTGTCTTATATATTCAGCAACACCTACGAGGGCTGTTGTACAACTATGATTTTTGCGAAAACCAGATTGGCGGTCAGTGAGCATATTATTGATTTCAAGATACTGTGTAACTTGTACATATATGAATTAACCTTTCAAAGGCTTTAGATAAGAATGGTAAGATTGATATGGGCCGATAATCAGAATTAGACTTAGGTATAGGAATAATCTTAGCAAGCTTCCAAATTTTGGGATAACGGTTGTTAGTAAAGATCTTGTTAAAAACAAATGTTATAAAAGGAAGAAGATTTGGAATAAGTATTTTTAAAAGCCTTGGATCTAACCCATCCACACCAATTGCATTGGATTTTATTGACAGCAGCCTAAAGAGGACATCGGGCTGACTTACGTTTGAAAAGTTGAAATTGTTGCTTATAATGTCGTGAGAGAAATTGTAATCATGAGAATTCGGTTGAACATTTGGAATATTTAAAAATTGGTTATTTAAGATGTTGGAATCAACAGCAATTTCGCGAATCGTTTGTCATGTTTTCTTCGAGTCTATAGCAGCAGAGAACTTTGAAGCATAATAGTCAGACTTAGCTTTTTTAATTAAATTGTTGGTTATGTTACGTGATACCCGATATACTTCATAATTCTGTGGTTTTGAAACGTTTCCATCGAAAATATAGAAAATCTCTGCGGTTAATCGCTTGTTCTATGTCATGAGTGAACCAGAGCTTGTTAGGTCTACTAATAATTTTTGTTCTTACGGGAACCACCAGATTGTATAAATTATTTAGGTTGTGTTGCAGAAAAGAGAGCTGATCATCAACAGAAGTTAAACGATAGCACACACTCCAATCAATACTGAAAAATTCTTCTTCTAGACTTAAGTAATCAATATTTTTAAAATCCCGATATCTAACAAATTGTTCGGGCACGTTTAACTGAAAATTATATGTCAGAAAAATTAGGTCATGATGTGAAAAACAGAATGCAGACAGTTGGTCATAAAGCAATACCTTCGAAATATCACTAACAAAGAAAAGATCAAGAAGTGTACTGCTGCTACTCGTAAAATGTGTAGCATCATTTGTGTTAAGGGAATTAAGACCAAGCGTAAGCATATTGTTAGTTAGATTATTGTTTACTAGAATATTTAAATTAAAATCGCCTGTGATAATAACATCTTTGTGTGTGACAGTATATGTTTCTAGGGTATACATAAATCTCTCCATGCAAATACGATCATTAGGTCTATATACACATCCTAAGAGTAGTTTTCTTCCCTCATAACTTACTTCAAGAAATAAATATTCTACTAAATTTTCAGATCTCTCGGAACCAGTTACTACCATATCATTATCTGCAGATTTACTGAGAACTTTAAATGCAATTCCTTTTTTTACATAAATCGCCACACCTTCATACCCATTTCTGTCAACCCTCCTGGTATTATAACCATGCAAAAAAAATTGATGAATAAGAAAAATCTGGTTTAAACCATGTGTCAGATACACATATCAAATCAACGCCAGAGTTCTCAAAAATAAATCTAAACTCTTCGATTTTATGTCTCAAGCTTTGGGCATTAATATGACAGATTTTAATACTGTAAGAACTCAATACTTGATTCTTAAAAATAATTTAGTTTAGTACTTACGTACATTCATACAGTCGTGTATACATACCGTACGCGTATTATATACAAAAGCTAGCGGTTCAAAAATTTGAGAGAAAGAGTTTGTGCAAGCAAAAATGATAAAATAGAGATTAGGCCAGCGCGCAAGAATAAAAATACATTTCTGCGCATCGTTCTCGTGGTACCTTCATAGCGAACAGTCGATTAGCGGAAGTTTTCTTACTTACAAAAAATTAAACAAACAAAAAACATTCGTAGTACATATTATTCGTAATAGGTACATACTGTCTTTAATAAATAAGCTTTATGCTTTGCTGATATTTTTACATAGTAAAAATAACAAAAACAAAAGAAACCGCAAACAAAAAAAATTAAACAAATTGATATTGAGGAATACTATATATATGTGTGCCTCTAAACAAATAAACAATCATAAATAACAAAAACAAAAAAAGACCGCAAACATAAAAAAAACACAAACAAATATCCCTTGAGGAATTCTTTGTATGAGTGCCTCAAATACAAAAAAAAAATTGAAGTGAGTTCTAACGGCAGAAATGCTTATTTTACTGTGAGTTCTGAAACTCTTAATGAAAAAAATATAAATAATAAATCTGATGAAAGTCTTTTTTTAACGTCAAAGCCAATTTTTCGTCAGCGATCAACTTCGCTTTGTCCAATGCCAAATAGTAATGATGCATTAACATTACAGTTGCCTAGTACTTCTTCATATAAGCCAGTAATATCATCCCCTTCAGGCTCGTGTTCATCACTTAACAAAGTTATCACTACAGATAACAGCGGCTCGAAACTCAAGGTACAAGTCGGAATGGACAGATATATAACTGTGGTAAAGCGTGGGCGAAGCCCGAATTCTTCAAAAATTTCATCTGCTCCAAAAATGTCTAGGGACAACAGCGCAGCCTCAACTAATCGCCAAAACCGCTTCGAAATTTTGCAAGATGACAACGACAAACCCGAGGTATCGTCGAATAAAATATCCAAGCCGCCACCAATCTATTTGAGACAAAAAAAATTCAAATGCCCTTATTAAAAAATTAATTTCGGTCATTGGTGAGAATAAATTTCACATTGTTCCAATAAAACGTGGAAACATAGATGAAACTAAAGTCCAAATTTATGACGAAAAAGATTTCCGCAAAATGGTTGCTGAATTTGAAAAAAATAAAACAAGCTTCTACACATACCAGCTTAAGAGCGCTAAAGGCATGCAGATCGTATTGAAGGGCATAGATTCTTATGTTGTTCCCGAAGAAATAAAAGATGCACTCGTCCTCCAGGGGTTTAAGGTAAAAAATGTGTCCAATATAATAAACAGAGAGAAGATTCCCCAACCCCTATTTCGTGTTGAACTTGAGCCTAATGATATAAAATTGAAAAAAAATGAGACGCATCCAATTTATAATTTGAAATACCTCTTGTACCGAAAAATCACAGTTGAAGAGCCACATAAGCGTTCAGGTCCTGTACAGTGCCATAATTGCCAAGAATATGGCCATACAAAGACATACTGCAATTTACCCTCTGTTTGTGTTGTGTGCGGCGAATTACACGGCACTGCTAGTTGCAATAAGCCAAAAGATCAAAGTGATAAAAAATGCAGTAATTGTGGAGGTAATCACACCGCTAACTACAGAGGTTGTCCTGTGTACTCTTTCGTAAAGAAGACTATGGTGCAAAAACCTAAATTAGCTCCAGCTCAATGAGCAAACGCTTACTCTGCCACTTTTGCGCAAATGAGCCAACCAGTTACTTCCCGTGTATCGTATGCAGATACTGCTAAGACAAATTCAATTCCCACACAAAATGTTTCCCCGCCAAATAATTCAAAAAATACTGACGCAAGCTTTAATTTTAATCGCCTTGAAGCTACTATTGAAAATCTGGTGCAAACTATAAACAATTTTACAACAAATATGACTAGCATGATGCAAGAAATGCTGCGAATGCAGAATACTCTGCTTCAAGCATTAATTAATAAGCCATGAACACGTTAACAATATGTTTCTGGAACGCAAACGGCATTCGCCAACATAAAAATGAACTTGAGCACTTCCTCACGGAAAAAAATATTGATGTAATGTTAGTATCTGAGACTCATTTGACTTCGAGAAGTCTTTTTAAAATTTATGGCTACACTATATATGATACAAAGGACCCTAGAGGAAGGGCTTGCGGTGGATCAGCAATTCTAATAAAGTCAAGACTCAAGCACTATGTTCTTGATAACATTTGTGAAGAACACCTACAAGCAACAAATATTGGGATTGAAAGTTTTTGTACAAATTTTGTTATATCATCAATTTACTCCCCTCCCAGATTTTCAATCACTGAGAATCAATATGAGGATTTCTACAAATCTCTTGGACCTTGTTTTGTAGCAGCTGGCGACTACAATGCTAAGCATACGTTCTGGGGTTCGCGTCTTATTACCCCCAGAGGTCGAGCATTGTTCAACACTATTTCAAAAATGGGTTTGGATGTCATTTCGAGTGGGGAGCCCACTTATTGGCCTACTGACATACAAAAAATTCCGGATGTTACAGATTTTGGCGTCATAAAAAATATCTCTAGGGATTTAATTCAAGTTCAAGCTTCTCTTGATCTTTCGTCCGATCACTCTCCGAATGATCATTACAATTTGTAGTCCCTTAAGAAGTAACTTACCTGACCCATATGTGAAGATGATCAATCGTGTTAATTGGCTGGTGTTCAAAAAATATCTCAGTAGTCATTGTACGGAAAACATTACGCTTAGAACATCCGATGATATTGAATCTAACATTGCCAATCTCAGCGAGAATATTAAACAGGCTGCTGAACATGCCATTATCTCCCATCCGCAGACTGGGTTTAATAAAATTTATTCTACAGACATTGAACGTCTCGTACGTGAAAAAAGAAGAGCTAGAAGGGAATGGCAACAGCACAGATCACCACAAAATAAAATCAGATTTAAAGAGTGCACTAAACGACTCCAAGAGTTGCTTGCGTCTGAAAAAACTGCATCTCTTAAAAATTATCTGGAAGGTCTTGATGTCACACCAGCGTCTAATTACTCTTTGTGGCGCGCTGCTAGAAAGCTTAAAACACCCATTGAGTATAAGCCACCTCTACGCACATCTACCGGAAGTTGGGCAAGAAGCGATACTGAAAAAGGTAAAATATTTGCTGAGCACTTAAAATCCGTTTTTACGCCAAACATATATACTGGTGTTGCTGATTTGCCGAATGTGGTCGCTCTACCCCCTCAACACATAAAGTTTAAGACGCGTGATTTACAAAAATTAATTGCCGAACTCTACCCGAAGAAAGCTCCGGGTATTGATGGAATTAGTAACCAGATGCTTATGAACTTGCCTCGTATTGCAATGAGAATCCTATTATTCATATTTAATGCCATTTTACGACTGGAGTATTATCCACACAGCTGGAAGCTTGCCAAGGTGAAAATGATTCCAAAGCCGGGCAAAGATCTAACCAAGGCTGAGTCATATAGGCCAATAAGTCTACTATCAACTATGTCAAAGCTTTTCGAAAAACTGCTCAAAACAAAATTGTCCCCAATTCTAATTAGTAGTGGGTGCATACCAGACCATCAATTTGGTTTTAGAAGTCAGCATAGCACCATTGAACAAACTCACAGACTGGTTCAATTTATAAGAAGAACTTTTGAGGAAAAAAAGTATTGTTCTGCGCTCTTTATTGACGTTTCCCAGGCATTTGATAAAGTGTGGCATGAAGGCCTAATTTTAAAATTGAAGACTTACTTACCAATAAACATTTTAAATATTTTGGAAAGTTACATTATTTCCCGTAAGTTCACTGTTGTGGAAGGAGACTTTACGAGTAGGCCTGAAACTATTTCATCCGGTGTGCCACAGGGGAGCATACTGGGACCAGTTTTATACTTGATTTATACTTGTGATATGCCTGTGAGCAGTAGTATCCATACTTCCACATTTGCCGACGATACAGCCTGCCTTAGTATGCACGAAAACCCTGATGAGGCATCCCGCAAACTCCAGGAACACATTAGCCAGATGGAGCTTTGGTTAAACTTATGGAGAATTAAAGTCAATGAACAAAAGTGTGTCCATATAACGTTCACCCTAAGAAGAGATACTTGCTCCCCCATTCGGATTAATAATCAAGTTGTTCCTCAACATTCACATGTGAAATATCTTGGTTTACACCTTGATCGACGACTTACATGGAAACATCACATTGACTCTAAGTTAACTCAAATGAAAATTAAATTAACTCAGGTACATTGGCTGATTGGTAGAAATTCAACACTTATCCTAGACTGCAAACTTTTAATATACAAGTCGCTTTTAAAGCCAATATGATGTTATGGAATTCCACTATGGGGCACTGCTTCAGCTTCAAATGTAGAGAAAATTCAACGAAGGCAAAATAAAATTTTACGCATGATAACATCGGCTCCATGGTACATAAAAAATTCAAATATACATCGCGATTTGAATATGCCACTAGTGACTGAAGAAATTGTAAAATACGCAGGCAAATATCTAATAAAACTCGAGTCACATCCTAATCCGCTTGCTCGTAATATTTTGAACTTTACTGGGCACATCCGCTTAAAAAAGAGAGATACGCGGGCTCTAATATTCAACACTCTAGATGATGAAGCTGCTTGAAAACACTTTTTTCTTTTTGTTGCTTATCACTACTTATGTATTATTAATAACTATCACTAAGCTTATGTCCGACATTGGTCGGGCCTAATAATTTTTTTATAGATTTAAGATTTGAATACTTATTGTTAGTTCATATTTGAAGATACAATAAATAAAAAAAACATGCATTAAAAAAAAATTTCTGCGCATGATGGAATTCTGACGTCACTCAGCCTGTGTTCTCATTGGTTAGTAAAATTCAACTATAGAACTATTACACACACACAAACTCACATTTCATATTTGCTCTGTTTCTTATCTCTTTATTTTTATTTTGTTTTTTATTTTTCTTAGTTTTGCAGCTTTTAAGCAACAACATTTAATTTTTTTCTTACAACAAAATAAATAAATTGTTTGCAAGAAATTATAAATTTCACATATGATACAGACTTGGTAACCTTTGCGAGGGGACTACTACGTCATCAAACGGTAAATCATGCGCAAAGCGTAATCTTTATTTTATCATTCTTGTGTGCAAGTATATACAAGAAAAAGCAAAAAGTGTTTAATGCTAAGAGCAAACGCAAAAAAGTATTTAAGAAAAATAGAATTGGCAAGTATTGCAAGTTATGCTTTGCTAATTCACTAATACATAAATAATATTTGTGTGTGGCACAAGGAAAACGACCAAATACAAACTAACAGTGCAAGTAATTAGAAGAGGTTGGTTATACACATATGTATGTATCTACATAAAGTACTGTGAGAAACATAAGACAATTGGAAATAAACAAAAAGAGTTCGTTAGTAACTTAAAATCAATTATAAAACAGAGTATTTACGACACGCGTCAAGCGTCAAACTGTGTGAAAATAAATAAATAATTCAGAAAATTGGCATATTACTAATTAAATTATCTATGTTGAGAAAAAAAATATCACCTTTCCGTTTAATTATAAATATGGAATTCAAGTGACAGCTATATATTTGAAATGAGAAATTTATGAAATTCAAATTTAATTAAAAATAAAAGAAACGTAAATACAGTGAAGACTTAAATTAAATAAAAAATATTTTGTAACAAGAAGATATTCAAACAAATGATAAAATCCTGAATAATAAATAGTTGCCAACATAACGAAAGAATAAGAATTTAAAAATCTGAATAAACAACTAACTACAGAATAGTAACTGGCAGAAAAACTGTAAGTACAATACCTTTTTTTTTCTTATACAATGGATGATATGAAAACAATAAATTCGAAACGCCGCGTCGAGAAGGCTTCAATATCTCGCGCTTTAACGTTTGTACATAATCTTCCCGCCGAAATTAGTGGTCCGCAAATACTGCGTATCAAGAACTTAAAGAGCTTACCGCACAATTGTACAATTTTGAATCAGATGCGAATTTTGTCGATCCCGGTGAAGAATTGGCAGAAAACGAAGGGAAATATTTTGTGGTTAAGGGAGTTTTTTGCGAATTATTAGATTCTCTTAGACCTCGTGCCGCAAGTGTAGAACCGCAGAATGAAACGCTTATTAGGTTGGCTGAACAACATTCAGCGCGTTTAAATCGACTCGAATCCCCATTTCACGCTCGCAGCAATGATAACGATTTGCCGAAAATAAAGATTGAACCGTTTGATGGCAAATATAAGGATTGGCCAGCCTTTAAAGACCTGTTTACAAGTACGATTGATTCTAAGGCTAATTTAACAAATACGCAAGAATTTCATTACTTGAAATCCGTTTTAAAAGATGACGCCGCGAAGCTCATAAAACATTTGCAAATTTCAGATGCATCGTACATCACCGCTTGGGAACGGCTCAAAGAACGTTTTGACCGTCCAAGGCATATTGTGAATTCGTACATCGATACATTCATGGCTCTTTTACCAGTCAAAGAGGAAAGTTCCATAGGGTTACGCAGAATATCGGATATTTCTAGCGAAGTTATTAAAGGTTTAGAGGCAATAGGTTTCAATGAAGTGATCATTGGCTAGTTTATATCCTGCAGTCGAAAATAGACGCAGATTCCCGCAGAAAATGGATTGAGAAATCGCGCGAAGAAGTTAAACCTACCATAACTCAATTTTTGACATTTTTAGATCAACGATGTGAGGAGATTTAACTGGACAAGAATGCAGAGAAGAAAAATCACAACAAAACGCTTATTTCAAGACATAACTCGTCTACGGCATTGGTAGCAGTCAACAGTGATAAATCATGTTCAAATTGTTGTAATTGTAGTTCTAGTGAACACCATATACACAAGTGTCCACATTTCCTAGCTTTATCTATAGATCAGCGTCGTACGTTAGTAAAAAACAAGAATCTGTGCTTTAATTGCCTTCGTCCTGGGCACACAGTATACAATTGAAAATAAAAAAATAAGTGTCGTTTTTGCCAACGTAGTCACAATAGCCTTCTACACATGGTACAGGATTTAAAAAATAGTCAACAAAATTAGTCGTGTGCTGGTAGCGGTGGTAAGTCGGAAGCTATTCAACAAGTTTCACTTAATACTTTGATTAGACATCCTCGCGATGAATCGGCTGGCAAAGTCAATGTCAAACACATCTTGCCAACTGCAATTGTCAAGGTACGCAATATGACCGGAAATTTCATCACTTGTCGTGTTTTGCTTGACACCGTGTCGGAGTATTCGTACATTACTGAAAACTGTATCAAAGGTTTGGGCCTGTCACGTAACCCATCGCGTATGCCTCTTGCTGGAATTCAGTCGGTGAAGGCGGACCCAACTCGTGGTCACACTTGTGTTCATATTGAATCCAGAATCTCAAAATATTCCATTGATGCTTTCGTGCACGTATTGGGACATATTACAGCGTCCTTACCAAGAGCTACAATAAACTCTTTTGACTCAGATATGCTTACGAATCTGCAACTTGCTGATCCATATTGAAATCGCTCATCACCAATTGACATCCTGTTGGGAGTTGATGAAGTCTGGGAAATTCTTTCCAACGAAAAATTGAAGAATGATCAAGGCAAGGTCATTGCTGTTTCAACATTATTTGGCTGGGTTGTTACGTCAGGCATTTTCTCAGGTGAAACGCAAGTACACACAACATTATATACCCTGGGTGACCTTGATCAATCGATTCGTGCATTTTGGGAAATTGAAGAATGTTCCAATATTCCAACAAAGTTGCAAGATGAGGCCGAATTAGTAGAACAACATTTTAAGAATACTCACGCAAGACATACTGATGGAAAATATATCGTAGAACTTCCATTCAAAGAACAACCTACATTTTCTCATACGTATAAGGGTGCGCTCACACGTTTTATTGCAACTGAACGCAGATTATCTCACGATTCAACACTTAGGGCAAACTACATAAAATTTATGCAGGAATACCAGAATTTAGGCCACATGAGAGAGCTTAAACCAAACGAAGTTGATGTGGGTGGCGACCAGGTATATTATTTACCTCATCATCCAGTTATTGGCGCAAAGCTGAGAGTCGTCTTTGATGGATCTTTTAAGGACTCCTCTGGCATTTCTCTTAATGACAGATTACACATTGGACCTTCCATTCAGCGCAATTTGTTTGCTGTTTGTCTCAGATTTCGACTTCACGAATATGTTTTCACTGCTGATATCCTAAAAATGTTTCGACAGATATGGTTAGCCGAAAAACATCGCAACTTTCAAAGGATTTTTTGGAGAGAAAGCCCAAATCAACCACTCAAGCAGTTTCAGCTCTGCACGGTAACATATGGAACCGCCTCCGCACCATTCCTGGCCGTGAGAGTGCTTGAGCAACTAGCTATGGATTACAAGGAATCACATCCCAACGCATCAAGAATATTACTCAATGATTTTTATGTGGACTATGTACTGACGGGAGCAACATCTGAACAACAGTTGATTCAAAATCGGAACGAACTAGTAAATTTACTTTCACAAGCTGGAATTCAATTAAGCAAATGGATATCAAATAGTAAAGCATTGTCAACTAACGCAAGTCAAAATGCACAAAGTTTTTTAAAAACGTGTGATGGTGATTCCTCCAAAGTGCTTGGCATCCACTGGTATTCCAACGAAGACCGCATTGGATACAAGATCTGCCTAGGAAATATACAGCTTTCCACAAAAAGATCTGTCTTATCTGACTTATCCCGAATTTTTGATCCATTGGGGTTGGTGTCTCCGGCGATTATCAAATTTATAATACTATTTCAAGAGCTGTGGCTCATGAATCTAAATTGGGACGATGTGTTGTCACCGCATATTAGTACAATATGGTTGAAATACAGACAGGATTTGTATAACCTGGAATAATTAAAATGATCCCGTTTTGTGCCTAATGAGAGTTCGGATATCATATTGCATGGCTTTAGCAACGCATCGCTGAAAGCTTACTCCGCGGTCGTATACTGTGTCATGAAAAATAAGCACGGTCATGTTCACACGTCATTACTAGCCTCAAAAACTCGTGTCTCACCTCTGAAACAAATCTCCTTACCTAGATTGGAGCTATGAGGAGCATTGTTGCTGACTAGGTTGATGAAATCTATCAGTTCATCATTGCCTCATAAGAACATCAAGGTACAGGCCTGGTCTGACTCAGCAGTCGTACTATCGTTTTTATCTGTGCAGCCGATCACTTTGAAGACCTTTGTAAGTAATCGCACGTCAGAAATATTGGAAACTCTCCCTCGAAGTCATTGAGGGCATGTGAGTACTAAAGAAAATCCCGCGGACTGCGCTTCAAGGGGTATGATGGCTGATCAGTTGCTGAATTACAAACTCTGGTGGAAAGGCCCCCTTTTTTGCGAGACGGAAATGGGGAAAACAAGCAACATTCGCTGCCGCCTGTCAACTTGCCCGATATAGAAGCAGAACTCAAGAAGATAGCTTTCAGTTTTACTACGCAAAGAACTACAACAGAACATCCACTTGAACTGATACTTGAAAAGACGTCCAGCTGGTGGAAATTGTTACGTATTACAGCATATGTGAAAAGGTTTATCGATTTACGTGTACATAAGGTCAAAAACCCAAGCAGATTTCTATCCTTTGACGAAATTGCGAATGCAAAAATTACCAGTCTAAAATTAGCCCAAGATTACTTTGCGTCAGACCGAGATAGACTTAATCGTGGGTTAGAGGTCAGCAAGAATTCTCAACTGAAGAAACTGTCCCTTATATAGACGGGCAAGGCCTTCTTAAAGTAGGAGGTCGCCTACAAAATTCAGAGCTCGCAAGCACTGTTCAACATCTTATTATCCTACCAAAGGGGCATAAGATTACAGCACCGATAATTGAAGAGCAGCATCGTAAGAATTTGCATCCTGGTGTTTCAGCCTTATTTGTGATCATCCGTCAGTATTACTGGGTAATTGGTGCTAGGAATTTTATTCGTAACATTACACATAAATGCTTGAAATGTTATAGACAAGCACAACACAAAACTCAGCAGCGAATGGCGGACCTTCCAGCGGTGCGGGTGCGACAAGCATTTCCGTTCGAGAATACCGGCTGCGATTACGCCGGTCCGTTTACACTAAAGATTCACCATGGCCGAAATCCTAAAACTACAAAGGGCTACATCTGTTTATTCGTGTGCATGGTGACTTCCGCAATACACCTAGAGTTATCAACAGACTTAAGCACCGAATGTTTTCTAGCTGCATTGCGCCGCTTCATGTCACGTCGTGGCAAATGTTCGGCAATTTATAGTGATAACGGTGGGAACTTCGTTGGCGCCAAGCGTGTTCTAAATGAACTATACAACCATCTCCAAGATGAAAAACACAACGAAGTCGTAACATCAACACTAGCTCAAGAGGGCATAAAATGGACGTTTACTCCACCGTATTCACCACATTGGGGTGGTATCTGGGAATCGTTCATCCGCTCGGTTAAACTACATCTACGCCGTGTCATCGGAAATTGCATATTGACATATGATCAAATGCACACGCTTCTTGCACAAGTAGAAGCAGTCGTTAATTCCAGACCGTTGGGTTATGATCCGGACGCGGAGTCCTCCTATCTTTCGCCATCACATTGTTTGATTGGTAGGCCAACAACAATGGTACCTGAAGGTGATTTGAGCAATATTCAACCGAACCGACTTTCATATTGGCAAAATGTACAGTGTATGCACCAGGGGTTTTGGAAACAATGGAGCAATGAATACTTGACCTCACTTCAGCATCGCGCGAAATGGTGCAAAATTCACCCGAATATCAACACTAATGATCTCGTACTAGTGAAAGAAGACAGACTACCTCCCGCTATGTGGATGATGGGCCGAGTAATTGAGACGTTTCCAGGGCCTGATGGTTTAATTCGAGTAGTACGATTGAAGACATCCTCAGGGACGATGACCAGGAAAATTTCGAGAATTGTTAAACTTCCAGTATCCTGAAACTGTCTTTCAGGGTCGGCCGGGATGTTGACGAACGAACTACTGTGCAGCACTACCACTGAATGCAGCTCTGCAATTCCTACGCACGCGTACAACCGCGTTTTGGTGTTATCTCCTTTGGCGCTTGCTTTGTTAGTTGTCTTACTTACCTTTGCCGATACACACACATCAGAAAACCATACAGTTCACATTTGATTATTGCAAGAAACGTTTCAAAACAATTCAAGAAAACTATACATGTATAATAAACTTACAAATTAATGCACAATAAACACATCATAACAAATAACATTAAAAACAAAGAATATTTTCAATTATTCAAAAACATATTTTGGTCCTCCTCGCCAAATCTGAATCAGTGTAAAGGATGCAAGTTTGTTGGTGAAGTGCAAGTGTTAAGATTTAATTCAAAGAAAAGTTGTGGGCAATAAGTGCAAGTGTTGTTCAACAGGAACAAAAGTCATACGGTTATAGAAACCAAGTTAAAAAGAATATATGTATAAGTTTATTTAAATTATAACCAGTGATCGAATAATTCGTAAAAATTCGTGGTATATATATACGTACATACATATATACAGACAAAAAATTCGTTAAAAGCCGTGGTATACTTACGTACATTCATACAGTCGTGTATACATACCGTACGCGTATTATATACAAAAGCTAGCGGTTCAAAAATTTGAGAGAAAGAGTTTGTGCAAGCAAAAATGATAAAATAGAGATTAGGCCAGCGCGCAAGAATAAAAATACATTTCTGCGTATCGTTCTCGTGGTACCTTCATAGCGAACAGTCGATTAGCGGAAGTTTTCTTACTTACAAAAAATTAAACAAACAAAAAACATTCGTAGTACATATTATTCGTAATAGGAACATACTGTCTTTAATAAATAAGCTTTATGCTTTGCTGATATTTTTACATAGTAAAAATAATAAAAACAAAAGAAACCGCAAACAAAAAAAATTAAACAAATTGATATTGAGGAATACTATATATATGTGTGCCTCTAAACAAATAAACAATCATAAATAACAAAAACAAAAAAAGACCGCAAACATAAAAAAAACACAAACAAATATCCCTTGAGGAATTCTTTGTATGAGTGCCTCAAATACAAAAAAAATTGAAGTGAGTTCTAACGGCAGAAATGCTTATTTTACTGTGAGTTCTGAAACTCTTAATGAAAAAAATATAAATAATAAATCTGATGAAAGTCTTTTTTTAACGTCAAAGCCAATTTTTCGTCAGCGATCAACTTCGCTTTGTCCAATGCCAAATAGTAATGATGCATTAACATTACAGTTGCCTAGTACTTCTTCATATAAGCCAGTAATATCATCCCCTTCAGGCTCGTGTTCATCACTTAACAAAGTTATCACTACAGATAACAGCGGCTCGAAACTCAAGGTACAAGTCGGAATGGACAGATATATAACTGTGGTAAAGCGTGGGCGAAGCCCGAATTCTTCAAAAATTTCATCTGCTCCAAAAATGTCTAGGGATAACAGCGCAGCCTCAACTAATCGCCAAAACCGCTTCGAAATTTTGCAAGATGACAACGACAAACCCGAGGTATCCTCGAATAAAATATCCAAGCCGCCACCAATCTATTTGAGACAAAAAAAATTCAAATGCCCTTATTAAAAAATTAATTTCGGTCATTGGTGAGAATAAATTTCACATTGTTCCAATAAAACGTGGAAACATAGATGAAACTAAAGTCCAAATTTATGACGAAAAAGATTTCCGCAAAATGGTTGCTGAATTTAAAAAAAAATTAAACAAGCTTCTACACATACCAGCTTAAGAGCGCTAAAGGCATGCAGATCGTATTGAAGGGCATAGATTCTTATGTTGTTCCCGAAGAAATAAAAGATGCACTCGTCCTCCAGGGGTTTAAGGTAAAAAATGTGTCCAATATAATAAACAGAGAGAAGATTCCCCAACCCCTATTTCGTATTGAACTTGAGCCTAATGATATAAAATTGAAAAAAAATGAGACGCATCCAATTTATAATTTGAAATACCTCTTGTACCGAAAAATCACAGTTGAAGAGCCACATAAGCGTTCAGGTCCTGTACAGTGCCATAATTGCCAAGAATATGGCCATACAAAGACATACTGCAATTTACCCTCTGTTTGTGTTGTGTGCGGCGAATTACACGGCACTGCTAGTTGCAATAAGCCAAAAGATCAAAGTGATAAAAAATGCAGTAATTGTGGAGGTAATCACACCGCTAACTACAGAGGTTGTCCTGTGTACTCTTTCGTAAAGAAGACTATGGTGCAAAAACCTAAATTAGCTCCAGCTCAATCAGCAAACGCTTACTCTGCCACTTTTGCGCAAATGAGCCAACCAGTTACTTCCCGTGTATCGTATGCAGATGCTGCTAAGACAAATTCAATTCCCACACAAAATGTTTCTCCGCCAAATAATTCAAAAAATACTGACGCAAGCTTTAATTTTAATCGCCTTGAAGCTACTATTGAAAATCTGGTGCAAACTATAAACAATTTTACAACAAATATGACTAGCATGATGCAAGAAATGCTGCGAATGCAGAATACTCTGCTTCAAGCATTAATTAATAAGCCATGAACACGTTAACAATATGTTTCTGGAACGCAAACGGCATTCGCCAACATAAAAATGAACTTGAGCACTTCCTCACGGACAAAAATATTGATGTAGTGTTAGTATCTGAGACTCATTTGACTTCGAGAAGTCTTTTTAAAATTTATGGCTACACTATATATGATACAAAGGACCCTAGAGGAAGGGCTTGCGGTGGATCAGCAATTCTAATAAAGTCAAGACTCAAGCACTATGTTCTTGATAACATTTGTGAAGAACACCTACAAGCAACAAATATTGGGATTGAAAGTTTTTGTACAAATTTTGTTATATCATCAATTTACTCCCCTCCCAGATTTTCAATCACTGAGAATCAATATGAGGATTTCTACAAATCTCTTGGACCTTGTTTTGTAGCAGCTGGCGACTACAATGCTAAGCATACGTTCTGGGGTTCGCGTCTTATTACCCCCAGAGGTCGAGCATTGTTCAACACTATTTCAAAAATGGGTTTGGATGTCATTTCGAGTGGGGAGCCCACTTATTGGCCTACTGACATACAAAAAATTCCGGATGTTACAGATTTTGGCGTCATAAAAAATATCTCTAGGGATTTAATTCAAGTTCAAGCTTCTCTTGATCTTTCGTCCGATCACTCTCCGAATGATCATTACAATTTGTAGTCCCTTAAGAAGTAACTTACCTGACCCATATGTGAAGATGATCAATCGTGTTAATTGGCTGGTGTTCAAAAAATATCTCAGTAGTCATTGTACGGAAAACATTACGCTTAGAACATCCGATGATATTGAATCTAACATTGCCAATCTCAGCGAGAATATTAAACAGGCTGCTGAACATGCCATTATCTCCCATCCACAGACTGGGTTTAATAAAATTTATTCTACAGACATTGAACGTCTCGTACGTGAAAAAAGAAGAGCTAGAAGGGAATGGCAACAGCACAGATCACCACAAAATAAAATCAGATTTAAAGAGTGCACTAAACGACTCCAAGAGTTGCTTGCGTCTGAAAAAACTGCATCTCTTAAAAATTATCTGGAAGGTCTTGATGTCACACCAGCGTCTAATTACTCTTTGTGGCGCGCTGCTAGAAAGCTTAAAACACCCATTGAGTATAAGCCACCTCTACGCACATCTACCGGAAGTTGGGCAAGAAGCGATACTGAAAAAGGTAAAATATTTGCTGAGCACTTAAAATCCGTTTTTACGCCAAACATATATACTGGTGTTGCTGATTTGCCGAATGTGGTCGCTCTACCCCCTCAACACATAAAGTTTAAGACGCGTGATTTACAAAAATTAATTGCCGAACTCTACCCGAAGAAAGCTCCGGGTATTGATGGAATTAGTAACCAGATGCTTATGAACTTGCCTCGTATTGCAATGAGAATCCTATTATTCATATTTAATGCCAGTTTACGACTGGAGTATTATCCACACAGCTGGAAGCTTGCCAAGGTGAAAATCATTCCAAAGCCGGGCAAAGATCTAACCAAGGCTGAGTCATATAGGCCAATAAGTCTACTATCAACTATGTCAAAGCTTTTCGAAAAACTGCTCAAAACAAAATTGTCCCCAATTCTAATTAGTAGTGGGTGCATACCAGACCATCAATTTGGTTTTAGAAGTCAGCATAGCACCATTGAACAAACTCACAGACTGGTTCAATTTATAAGAAGAACTTTTGAGGAAAAAAAGTATTGTTCTGCGCTCTTTATTGACGTTTCCCAGGCATTTGATAAAGTGTGGCATGAAGGCCTAATTTTAAAATTGAAGACTTACTTACCAATAAACATTTTAAATATTTTGGAAAGTTACATTATTTCCCGTAAGTTCACTGTTGTGGAAGGAGACTTAACGAGTAGGCCTGAAACTATTTCATCCGGTGTGCCACAGGGGAGCATACTGGGACCAGTTTTATACTTGATTTATACTTGTGATATGCCTGTGAGCAGTAGTATCCATACTTCCACATTTGCCGACGATACAGCCTGCCTTAGTATGCACGAAAACCCTGATGAGGCATCCCGCAAACTCCAGGAACACATTAGCCAGATGGAGCTTTGGTTAAACTTATGGAGAATTAAAGTCAATGAACAAAAGTGTGTCCATATAACGTTCACCCTAAGAAGAGATACTTGCTCCCCCATTCGGATTAACAATCAAGTTGTTCCTCAACATTCACATGTGAAATATCTTGGTTTACACCTTGATCGACGACTTACATGGAAACATCACATTGACTCTAAGTTAACTCAAATGAAAATTAAATTAACTCAGGTACATTGGCTGATTGGTAGAAATTCAACACTTATCCTAGACTGCAAACTTTTAATATACAAGTCGCTTTTAAAGCCAATATGGTGTTACGGAATTCAACTATGGGGCACTGCTTCAGCTTCAAATGTAGAGAAAATTCAACGAAGGCAAAATAAAATTTTACGCATGATAACATCGGCTCCATGGTACATAAAAAATTCAAATATACATCGCGATTTGAATATGCCACTAGTGACTGAAGAAATAATAAAACTCGAGTCACATCCTAATCCGTTTGCTCGTAATATTTTGAACTTTACTGGGCACATCCGCTTAAAAAAGAGAGATACGCGGGCTCTAATATTCAACACTCTAGATGATGAAGCTGCTTGAAAACACTTTTTTCTTTTTGTTGCTTATCACTACTTATGTATTATTAATAACTATCACTAAGCTTATGTCCGACATTGGTCGGGCCTAATAATTTTTTTATAGATTTAAGATTTGAATACTTATTGTTAGTTCATATTTGAAGATACAATAAATAAAAAAAACATGCATTAAAAAAAAATTTCTGCGCATGATGGAATTCTGACGTCACTCAGCCTGTGTTCTCATTGGTTAGTAAAATTCAACTATAGAACTATTACACACACACAAACTCACATTTCATATTTGCTCTGTTTCTTATCTCTTTATTTTTATTTTGTTTTTTATTTTTCTTAGTTTTGCAGCTTTTAAGCAACAACATTTAATTTTTTTCTTGGAGATCTCTCTGAGTAAATTAATCACAGGGCTGCCAACTACAACAAAATAAATAAATTGTTTGCAAGAAATTATAAATTTCACATATGATACAGACTTGGTAACCTTTGCGAGGGGACTACTACGTCATCAAATGGTAAATCATGCGCAAAGCGTAATCTTTATTTTATCATTCTTGTGTGCAAGTATATACAAGAAAAAGCAAAAAGTGTTTAATGCTAAGAGCAAACGCAAAAAAGTATTTAAGAAAAATAGAATTGGCAAGTATTGCAAGTTATGCTTTGCTAATTCACTAATACATAAATAATATTTGTGTGTGGCACAAGGAAAACGACCAAATACAAACTAACAGTGCAAGTAATTAGAAGAGGTTGGTTATACACATATGTATGTATCTACATAAAGTACTGTGAGAAACATAAGACAATTGGAAATAAACAAAAAGAGTTCGTTAGTAACTTAAAATCAATTATAAAACAGAGTATTTACGACACGCGTCAAGCGTCAAACTGTGTGAAAATAAATAAATAATTCAGAAAATTGGCATATTACTAATTAAATTATCTATGTTGAGAAAAAAAAATAACACCTTTCCGTTTAATTATAAATATGGAATTCAAGTGACAGCTATATATTTGAAATGAGAAATTTATGAAATTCAAATTTAATTAAAAATAAAAGAAACGTAAATACAGTGAAGACTTAAATTAAATAAAAAATATTTTGTAACAAGAAGATATTCAAACAAATGATAAAATCCTGAATAATAAATAGTTGCCAACATAACGAAAGAATAAGAATTTAAAAATCTGAATAAACAACTAACTACAGAATAGTAACTGGCAGAAAAACTGTAAGTACAATACCTTTTTTTTCTTATACAATGGATGATATGAAAACAATAAATTCGAAACGCCGCGTCGAGAAGGCTTCAATATCTCGCGCTTTAACGTTTGTACATAATCTTCCCGCCGAAATTAGTGGTCCGCAAATACTGCGTATCAAGAACTTAAAGAGCTTACCGCACAATTGTACAATTTTGAATCAGATGCGAATTTTGTCGATCCCGGTGAGGAATTGGCAGAAAACGAAGGGAAATATTTTGTGGTTAAGGGAGTTTTTTGCGAATTATTATCTCTTAGACCTCGTGCCGCAAGTGTAGAACCGCAGAATGAAACGCTTATTAGGTTGGCTGAACAACATTCAGCGCGTTTAAATCGACTCGAATCCCCATTTCACGCTCGCAGCAATGATAACGATTTGCCGAAAATAAAGATTGAACCGTTTGATGGCAAATATAAGGATTGGCCAGCCTTTAAAGACCTGTTTACAAGTACGATTGATTCTAAGGCTAATTTAACAAATACGCAAAAATTTCATTACTTGAAATCCGTTTTAAAAGATGACGCCGCGAAGCTCATAAAACATTTGCAAATTTCAGATGCATCGTACATCACTGCTTGGGAACGGCTCAAAGAACGTTTTGACCGTCCAAGGCATATTGTGAATTAGTACATCGATACATTCATGGCTCTTTTACCAGTCAAAGAGGAAAGTTCCATAGGGTTACGCAGAATATCGGATATTTCTAACGAAGTTATTAAAGGTTTAGAGGCAATAGGTTTCAATGAAGTGATCATTGGCTAGTTTATATCCTGCAGAAAATGGATTGAGAAATCGCGCGAAGAAGTTAAACCTAACATAACTCAATTTTTGACATTTTTAGATCAACGAGGTGAGGAGATTTAAATGGACAAGAATGCAGAGAAGAAAAATCACAACAAAACGCTTATTTCAAGACATAACTCGTCTACGGCATTGGTAGCAGTCAACAGTGATAAATCATGTTCAAATTGTTGTAATTGTAGTTCTAGTGAACACCATATACGACGCTTATCTATAGATCAGCGTCGTACGTTAGTAAAAAACAAGAATCTGTGCTTTAATTGCCTTCGTCCTGGGCACACAGTATACAATTGAAAATCAAAAAATAAGTGTCGTTTTTGCCAACGTAGTCACAATAGCCTTCTACACATGGTACAGGATTTTAAAAATAGTCAACAAAATTAGTCGTGTGCTGGTAGCGGTGGTAAGTCGGAAGCTATTCAACAAGTTTCACTTAATACTTTGATTAGACATCCTCGCGATGAATCGGCTGGCAAAGTCAATGTCAAACACATCTTGCCAACTGCAATTGTCAAGGTACGCAATATGACCGGAAATTTCATCACTTGTCGTGTTTTGCTTGACACCGTGTCGGAGTATTCGTACATTACTGAAAACTGTATCAAACGTTTGGGCCTGTCACGTAACCCATCGCGTATGCCTCTTGCTGGAATTCAGTCGGTGAAGGCGGACCCAACTCGTGGTCACACTTGTGTTCATATTGAATCCAGAATCTCAAAATATTCCATTGATGCTTTCGTGCACGTATTAAGACATATTACAGCGTCCTTACCAAGAGCTACAATAAACTCTTTTGACTCAGATATGCTTACGAATCTGCAACTTGGTGATCCATATTGAAATCGCTCATCACCAATTGACATCCTGTTGGGAGTTGATGAAGTCTGGGAAATTCTTTCCAACGAAAAATTGAAGAATGATCAAGGCAAGGTCATTGCTGTTTCAACATTATTTGGCTGGGTTGTTACGTCAGGCATTTTCTCAGGTGAAACGCAAGTACACACAACATTATATACCCTGGGTGACCTTGATCAATCGATTCGTGCATTTTGGGAAATTGAAGAATGTTCCAATATTCCAACAAAGTTGCAAGATGAGGCCGAATTAGTAGAACAACATTTTAAGAATACTCACGCAAGACATACTGATGGAAAATATATCGTAGAACTTCCATTCAAAGAACAACCTACATTTTCTCATACGTATAAGGGTGCGCTCACACGTTTTATTGCAACTGAACGCAGATTATCTCACGATTCAACACTTAGGGCAAACTACATAAAATTTATGCAGGAATACCAGAATTTAGGCCACATGAGAGAGCTTAAACCAAACGAAGTTGATGCGGGTGGCGACCAGGTATATTATTTACCTCATCATCCAGTTATTGGCGCAAAGCTGAGAGTCGTCTTTGATGGATCTTTTAAGGACTCCTCTGGCATTTCTCTTAATGACAGATTACACATTGGACCTTCCATTCAGCGCAATTTGTTTGCTGTTTGTCTCAGATTTCGACTTCACGAATATGTTTTCACTGCTGATATCCTAAAAATGTTTCGACAGATATGGTTAGCCGAAAAACATCGCAACTTTCAAAGGATTTTTTGGAGAGAAAGCCCAAATCAACCACTCAAGCAGTTTCAGCTCTGCACGGTAACATATGGAACCGCCTCCGCACCATTCCTGGCCGTGAGAGTGCTTGAGCAACTAGCTATGGATTGCAAGGAATCACATCCCAACGCATCAAGAATATTACTCAATGATTTTTATGTGGACTATGTACTGACGGGAGCAACATCTGAACAACAGTTGATTCAAAATCGGAACGAACTAGTAAATTTACTTTCACAAGCTGGAATTCAATTAAGCAAATGGATATCAAATAGTAAAGCATTGTCAACTAACGCAAGTCAAAATGCACAAAGTTTTTTAAAAACGTGTGATGGTGATTCCTCCAAAGTGCTTGGCATCCACTGGTATTCCAACGAAGACCGCATTGGATACAAGATCTGCCTAGGAAATATACAGCTTTCCACAAAAAGATCTGTCTTATCTGACTTATCCCGAATTTTTGATCCATTGGGGTTGGTGTCTCCGGCGATTATCAAATTTATAATACTATTTCAAGAGCTGTGGCTCATGAATCTAAATTGGGACGATGTGTTGTCACCGCATATTAGTACAATATGGTTGAAATACAGACAGGATTTGTATAACCTGGAATAATTAAAATGATCCCGTTTTGTGCCTAATGAGAGTTCGGATATCATATTGCATGGCTTTAGCAACGCATCGCTGAAAGCTTACTCCGCGGTCGTATACTGTGTCATGAAAAATAAACACGGTCATGTTCACACGTCATTACTAGCCTCAAAAACTCGTGTCTCACCTCTGAAACAAATCTCCTTACCTAGATTGGAGCTATGAGGAGCATTGTTGCTGACTAGGTTGATGAAATCTATCAGTTCATCATTGCCTCATAAGAACATCAAGGTACAGGCCTGGTCTGACTCAACAGTCGTACTATCGTGGTTATCTGTGCAGCCGATCACTTTGAAGACCTTTGTAAGTAATCGCACGTCAGAAATATTGGAAACTCTCCCTCGAAGTCATTGAGGGCATGTGAGTACTAAAGAAAATCCCGCGGACTGCGCTTCAAGGGGTATGATGGCTGATCAGTTGCTGAATTACAAACTCTGGTGGAAAGGCCCCCTTTTTTGCGAGACGGAAATGGGGAAAACAAGCAACATTCGCTGCCGCCTGTCAACTTGCCCGATATAGAAGCAGAACTCAAGAAGATAGCTTTCAGTTTTACTACGCAAAGAACTACAACAGAACATCCACTTGAACTGATACTTGAAAAGACGTCCAGCTGGTGGAAATTGTTACGTATTACAGCATATGTGAAAAGGTTTATCGATTTACGTGTACATAAGGTCAAAAACCCAAGCAGATTTCTATCCTTTGACGAAATTGCGAATGCAAAAACTACCAGTCTAAAATTAGCCCAAGATTACTTTGCGTCAGACCGAGATAGACTTAATCGTGGGTTAGAGGTCAGCAAGAATTCTCAACTGAAGAAACTGTCCCTTATATAGACGGGCAAGGCCTTCTTAAAGTAGGAGGTCGCCTACAAAATTCAGAGCTCGCAAGCACTGTTCAACATCTTATTATCCTACCAAAGGGGCATAAGATTACAGCACCGATAATTGAAGAGCAGCATCGTAAGAATTTGCATCCTGGTGTTTCAGCCTTATTTGTGATCATCCGTCAGTATTACTGGGTAATTGGTGCTAGGAATTTTATTCGTAACATTACACATAAATGCTTGAAATGTTATAGACAAGCACAACACAAAACTCAGCAGCGAATGGCGGACCTTCCAGCGGTGCGGGTGCGACAAGCATTTCCGTTCGAGAATACCGGCTGCGATTACGCCGGTCCGTTTACACTAAAGATTCACCATGGCCGAAATCCTAAAACTACAAAGGGCTACATCTGTTTATTCGTGTGCATGGTGACTTCCGCAATACACCTAGAGTTATCAACAGACTTAAGCACCGAATGTTTTCTAGCTGCATTGCGCCGCTTCATGTCACGTCGTGGCAAATGTTCGGCAATTTATAGTGATAACGGTGGGAACTTCGTTGGCGCCAAGCGTGTTCTAAATGAACTATACAACCATCTCCAAGATGAAAAACACAACGAAGTCGTAACATCAACACTAGCTCAAGAGGGCATAAAATGGACGTTTACTCCACCGTATTCACCACATTGGGGTGGTATCTGGGAATCGTTCATCCGCTCGGTTAAACTACATCTACGCCGTGTCATCGGAAATTGCATATTGACATATGATCAAATGCACACGCTTCTTGCACTAGTAGAAGCAGTCGTTAATTCCAGACCGTTGGGTTATGATCCGGACGCGGAGTCCTCCTATCTTTCGCCATCACATTGTTTGATTGGTAGGCCAACAACAATGGTACCTGAAGGTGATTTGAGCAATATTCAACCGAACCGACTTTCATATTGGCAAAATGTACAGTGTATGCACCAGGGGTTTTGGAAACAATGGAGCAATGAATACTTGACCTCACTTCAGCATCGCGCGAAATGGTGCAAAATTCACCCGAATATCAACACTAATGATCTCGTACTAGTGAAAGAAGACAGACTACCTCCCGCTATGTGGATGATGGGCCGAGTAATTGAGACGTTTCCAGGGCCTGATGGTTTAATTCGAGTAGTACGATTGAAGACATCCTCAGGGACGATGACCAGGAAAATTTCGAGAATTGTTAAACTTCCAGTATCCTGAAACTGTCTTTCAGGGTCGGCCGGGATGTTGACGAACGAACTACTGTGCAGCACTACCACTGAATGCAGCTCTGCAATTCCTACGCACGCGTACAACCGCGTTTTGGTGTTATCTCCTTTGGCGCTTGCTTTGTTAGTTGTCTTACTTACCTTTGCCGATACACACACATCAGAAAACCATACAGTTCACATTTGATTATTGCAAGAAACGTTTCAAAACAATTCAAGAAAACTATACATGTATAATAAACTTACAAATTATTGCACAATAAACACATCATAATAAATAACATTAAAAACAAAGAATATTTTCAATTATTCAAAAACATTAATATATGTATTTTTGTCGCTTTTATGTTTAGCGGAATTGTTAAATATTAATATGACAAAAAAGTAGAGCAAGAAGTAAATGTAATATAATAAGGTACATACAAAACATACATACGTACATATTACTAAAAGCCAGTACTTTGAAAGTATATATACATTTGCAATGGAATACATACTACAAATACCATTCGTTTGAGTGGCCAAAACTTTTATCATTGTCCCAATACCGCCTCTAGAGTTAGCCCTATTACTATTTAAGCTGTTCATAAAAGTTTATTGTAAGGTATGATAAGGTAACGCGAAGCATATTATATTCTCATTTCTATATAATATGGTAAGTTTGTAAGTAAAACAACTGATGAATATAGAATTATGTGTATATAACATAAAAGTTAACATAATGATGCTATAAAAAGCTCAGATATATAATTAATGTACTAAGATGCCTTTTAATCAGCGACATCACGAGAGCCACCAGCAGCAGAGTAAGACTCGTTTTGAACTCGAAATATGTTGTTGTGTTGATCCAGCTCATCAATAAGTGTTGCTTGTTCATTAGCAGACGCTTTGACGTTAAATAAAGTAAAAGCATTATGTATGCGTTTATCCTCTTTAAGGCGAGTAGCTGCACGTAAAATTTTAAAATTTGTAGACGTAAGATTTTCATTGACATAAAATTTATTGTCAGAATTTTCACAAATATGCCTCAGTGAGAAAAAAACTGCGGATTACTTATACGGCAATTAGAAAGAGTTTTCAAAAAATAGTTTTTGTCATAAGGGGACCAGAATTTTACAATTATTACTGCATCTCTTGAGTCTGATGTGTGTTTATTATTGTGGTTTTGTAGCCGATAAATCGTTTTAATGGCTGGAGCCGAAATTCTAATAGTTTGGCAGATTTTATCAAAAATGTCAAATAAGTTTTCATTAGGCTTGTAAGGAACTTCATTTATTCTTAGCTCACAAGCAACGTTTGTATTTTCTTGCTGTTTAATTTTAGATTTTAAAGCTTTTATTTCGGTCTGCATACTTATTATGTTAGCCGCGACTGTTTCCAATTTTTCAACTCTTTTGGTAACCATAGGCGTAGCTACGCCTTTCTGGAGGGGACAATGTCCCCCCCCCAGACTTGATTTTGCCCCCCCCCCCCCTAGGATTTATTTCAAATTCTTTTTAAAACATATTCTTTTGCCTGTAATATTAAAAAATTCTATTTTTTATTTATTTTAAAATTACTCATGAAAATCACCAGTAATTTTTATACAAACTTTTCGAATAATCGCTAAATATGCATACATTTATTAGATAACAAATACCCAAAAAACTATAAGTTTACAGCACTTCAAAACATCACAAATAGTAAACTACATGTGAATTTATAATGCATGTGTGTAGATATGTATGTGTGTATGTAGCTTTCAACAAATTCTTAATAAAATTGTATTAGTGTACGTAGTTAAAAGCAAGACAAGTTGTTTTAAGGTGTTCTTAAGATTTTCTACTGTCAAATTGTTTGTAACAATAGCCACCAATTTTTATTTAAAGTAAAATTAAAAAAATAGCGAAAAATTATGATCTGCAAATACCTTGTATATATTCATATACTATATATACTCGTACACACACATGCATGTATGTATGTATGCATACTTATGGTTCAATCCAGGGCTGCCAGATAAAATGATGGAAAAATCACCGAAATCCCGATAAAATATAAAATAATCGTCATTTCATGTCCGAAAAATCGTCAGAAAATCGAACAAATCAAAATTTCCTCTTTAAACATGTATACATATGTTTTATTTTTATTAGAAAACAAAACAAAACAATTCATGTTCATATACAACTTTGTTAGACTAGTGGAAAACTTGTGAAAAGTATTCCTAGGTCCAAATTTTGGTATCAGTACTTTTGATGACCGAAATTTTTGATAGGATATCAACTTACACAGGTCACTTAAATGGAAAGGCCCTAACGCAAATAATTGTAATTTTACAGGAGAAGGAAAAACATAATAGAAAGTGTAATATTCAAAATGTAACTTTTTTGTACAACTGCTTGTAAAAGCGCTATTTTTTACACTATTGCAATAAATTTTTGTGATGAGGTGTATTAGTGTGAAATTTATTAAAATCACTGAAAAACTCAACTATCGATATGTATGCATGCATATATACCCTCTAGTCAGCCTAGAACCATATGTCTCTATGTCAATACTTTTTCTCCAGCGACAATTGCACTAGTTAAAATGTCGACAACTTTCCTTTTATGCAAGAGTAGAGAGTTAGAGACAATAGTTGTAGTGTATTTCTATTGATATTGTCAAGGAACGCCTCAATAGTTTTTTTTTCTTATTTTTCATTTTATTTATTATTAAATAAATATACATATGTATGTAGACGAGCATCACTAAAACCTAGTAGTGAATCTTTGGTTCAAATATCTCAATATCGTCATAAAAGAACTACCTTCTCAATAGTGCTAAAGTCTACTGGTAGATTTTCAATGACAACCCTATGTTATATGTCAATAGGCGATTACATTGGCTGGGGTAAACCTAGTCAGTAGCACTATTGACAATGTCACTAGAAAATCAATATAATTTTACTACTGACAACGAGCGAGGAAAATCGATATTGTAGACTAGATCCCCTAAAATTTACTAGTGAATCTTTGGTGCCAATGTCTCCATGTGGTCCCAAAAGAACTACTTAGTCAGTAGTGCTACAGTCTAGTGGTGGATTTTTAATGACAAGCTAATGTTAAATGTCAATAGGCGATTACATTGGCTGGGGTACACCTCGTCAGTAGTACTACTGACAACGTCACTAGAAATCACCACAATTTCACTATTCGCACTTTCTGCAGGGTATGCACATAAAATTTTTTTAAATTGAACACGTATACATACATACTTGCATACATATGTTTGTACTTATTTATGTATGTATGTTCATTCATCGTAACAATATAGTATTGATTCAGAACTTCAATATAGGAAGGGTAACTAAATAATAAATGGCAATTTTCTATTTTTATTTATGCACCAACAGATAATTTTTTTTTAAATTAAATAATAAATTATTAAGAAATGAAATCATGAATGATGAATGATGAATGAAATCATTTCTTGCTTGTATCTTTTCAAAATATTGTATTCAAATATAGTATATACATAAATAATTTTTCCATATGAACATATAAACTTGTTGGAAACGAATATTAATTTTATTATTATTTAGTTTATTATTTAAGAAATTTATTATTCGACATATTGTCAGAAGTCCATCCCAACCCGAAATTTATTTGCTGGTGGTTCAGCGTTGTCTATATATTTCATTGTTGCTGTAACAAATCATCAGTAGACTTCAACCACATATATTTTGAATAGTCACAAACCTTTTATCTTATGCACAGACTTTCAAGAACTATTTGAGGATTCACAAATAATAAAATTTTTTGAAAATCACAAAAGAAAAATAAGCGTAGTAGGCTTAGAAACTAATACAAAAAAAAACTGATGATTTGTTACAGCAACAATGAAATATACAGACAACGCTGAACCACCAGCAAATAAATTTCGGGTTTAGTTTATTATTATTAGATTATTATTATTATTATTTAGTTTTTTTCTAATACATACTTTACTTTTTGTCTATATATTGTTTTTGTTTTGAATGTTTTGTTTTTCTAGTTTTAATTATAACTTAATTTTTGTTATTGAAACTGGACTGTTAATTTATGTTTTAACTTAAATAAAAAAAATGTTAAATAAAAAAAATCTGTATAAAACTTTTTAAACGCACTAATCCAAACCAATATTTTTTTACTTATTAATATTTTACTTATTAAGTAAAATATATTTTTTTAATTTCCAATTTCAATGTATTTTTGATAAAAAATATATATTTAACTTAATAAGTAAAATATTAATTTGGGATTATTAGTAAGTTTAAAAAATTTTAAGCTTAAATTTTAACAATTCCCATAAAAAACACTAATTAAAAAAAATTGTGTTTGCCCCCCCCCCCCAGAAAAAATTTCTAGCTACGCCAATGTTGGTAACGCTGTGCAGTTCATTTTTAATGCTATTAAAGCTTCTATCAATCTCACTTAATAAATGATTTTCACACTCGCGAAACAGTTTGTATGAATGTTTGTAATTGTTCAGATAATTTTTCAAAACGTTTATCCATAATTTGCATTAGCTTGGGCGGTGAGCCAGTATTGTAAGAGTAAAGAGATTCCGAGTTTGTATGGTTACAGGGGGTATTCGGTGTATTCTCAACAACTGATGTTTTGACAACTTCTCTTAATCGTTTTGGCGCGGGAGCTGCTTTTGAATTATCCATAATATTTGATGTTATTTGTTGCTCTCTCTTTTTGTTGTTTGTTAACATTTTTATTATTGTTTTGGCTTCTCAGTTTAGGAGTATACATTGAAATAAAAAGCTATTAAAATTGTTATTTTACTTTGTTTAATTATGCTGTTTTGTTATTTTTTTTAGTATGTTTATGATATTTATGTTTTGTTAAACGTTAAAGTTTTACTTGTTGTTTTTGTTGAATTTGTGGTTCTTACTTTTTGTTGTTAGTTTTGTAGGTTTTGTTTACACAAGAGTGAGAGTTATTTCTTTTCTCTGTTTTAATTTTGTTAAATTAAGATTAATTTTGTGCTGTATTTACTTACATATGTATAAGAGAGCTGCGTAGACAGTCTTGAATTGTAAAAAGGTCATGATTTTTAAATGTATTCACGTCGCATGTATTATACTAAACCAATAATAAATGCTGTCGTACTATAAGCGAAGCACGATGGATGTATTGGTGTATGTGTATACCAGTGTTAACAAGCGATGACGTCACGACAGCTTGTCTGTAACAAACACTCAAAAGAAGTACTATTGATTAGTGTATGCTTGTTATTTTTCATATTGTACGTTTGAGTGTGTGTGTAATATGTAGATGGTAAGCTATTATTATGCATACAACTAATGTTAATGCATGTGTCTGCCTTTGCATGTGCGCAGAAAAATAAAAGATCATACACACACATGCATGACGTTTGTACACGCGCTTATGTGTAGAAAGAAGCTACTATCACAAATTCTTCCGTCACGAAGTGTTTTCTTCTTTACTCTTATACCTACAATACTCAAATAAATTTCTTGCAAACAGTGTTGTTAACGTTTGTTTTATAAGATTTCGCTGTAGCAAAGCTTTTGAAAAATCCCTCATGTTGTAAAAGTTCTTATAAGATATCTTTTGCAGGAGACTAATATGTATACATTATATATTATGTATGTATTTATGGAGTGCCTGTATGTATGTATGTATTTTGTGAGGTTTTAAAACTTTATGAGTTTTATTATTTACTAGCTACATCCGGTGTGCTTCGCTACCCCCATCGTGTTATCGAATTATGTAAATATTTTGTAAATAAACCGAAAACTCGGATTCTTTAATGCAACATTTCGAAAGTTTTAAAATTTTGATATTGGTTCATTGTTAACATACATAGGTTGTTTGTAAATATCTTCGGAACTACATAACCGATTTAAGAGTTTGATATCTCGTTTTGGAAAACATGACAGCTTTAAAAAAACAAAATAAAATAAAAAAAGCAAAAAAAAATGTAAATATATATACATATGTATATGTGACAGCGCATAGAGAAAGGGACCTAAGGGTAAAAAAAAATCAATTTTCACTTTTTTTTGATGTGGACAACAATATATGCGCGTTTTATTCAGTGATGGTACACTGAATATTTATTTGGTATTTAAATCTTTAAAGTGGCTCTCCTGAACAAAACAGGTTTTTACCCTTAGGCCCCTTTCTATTTCGCTCGTCACATATGGCATTGGTGGTGCAATATGAAAATTGGATTTTGCCACGTTCCTGCGCCCGCAAAACGTTTTGGAGTCCATACGTTACATACATACATACATACACACATCCTGTTTTATATATATTTATATGTAAAAAAAGATCTCTGTTTGTGTATAAATAAAGTATCCAAATACGAGATTAATTTCACACAATTTATAATTAATACTGAGTTTGTTTGTTGGTTAATAAAATTATTGATTATATCGGAGCTTAAAATTTTTCGACCACTCTCTTCAAAAACCTGTTGAATGCTCCACAAGTAAATAACATATTTAGAACAAATAAACAAAACACCAAATAACTTAACGGTATCTCGCCCTCTTCACACCTGTTCATCTCCAACGCACCTTGCTTTTTACGTATATCTAAAATTTTTAGAGAAATATACATATTAATTTAAACTTTGTGACTTTATTTTATTGACTATTTTACTTATCTTTTTTTAACATTTTTATAAACTTTAATTTTCACAGACTGAATGAAATGTATTTTTTTTAAATAAAACTCGACATTAAAAAGTTTTGACATACATATGTATATACTTTAGATGTTCCACTCTAACATTTATGTTAGAGTAGAGCAACTATTACTACGTTTATACGCAGGACTTATTTGCAAATAGAACTGTAAATTGTTGCCATATTATTGTTTTTATTGCGACATACTAATTAAGAAAACTATTCACCATTAACGCACTATTTTCAAATAAAATGCTTGAGGTTGCCACGCTTACAAATGTTTGATAACAAAAAACAATAAATGAATAGATAAATATTGCACAAAAACATTGATAGAAGCAAATAATGACAAATAAATCAAATAATTATTTGATATTTTGTACATTTACGCTATTTTTTTTTGTCAACATAAGTAAGTTTTCTATAGAAGCGCTACCAAGTTTGTGCACTTTTGCTATGCCCGTATAAACAGTGAGTTAATTTATTTGCGAATATTTTTATTTGCAAATAGTGTGCGTATAAACCTTTTTTATAATTAATAAATAAATCCATCATAGCTTCCAATCAAATGACTAGCAATTGACTTTCGCTATTGAATTCGATGTAAAATTGTTGCAAATGTGTTAGTGAACGAATTTTGTTTGTTTAGTTTCAGTCATTCATTTCTTGTAGGGGAGTTGTTTTGTTTTTAATTTAAATGTGGTACATATGTTGTTTTCATAAAATTATATTTTTTATTGACGCCATTAAATTAATTTCATGTTTTTAAATTCCCAGGAATAGAAATTTTTTTCTCGATTCCCGGGAATTGAAAAAGTCCGGCAAATTAGAAACCCTAACGACATGTTATCGAAAATAGATTTTTTTATTGAAATTAAATTTTATGGGCCTACCCATGATACAATAATATAAAGATACAACCACATTTGACGTATAAAATTAATTCTGACTTTTGTCCCAATTATTTGATTACTGTTTTTTGTAAACAGAGAGGAAAGCGCTGCCACACACATATAATAGCAAATTTTATATTAGGAATGCTTTTTGAAAAGCACATATTTTTTTAATGTTAATTGAACATGAGAATAATGAAATCTGTGTGTAATAAGACCTACAAAAGCAAATATTTAATTAATTATTTAATTCCATAGATAACAAAAAAAGCCTCACGGCTTGGGATGAAACTTCGTTCTTAAAAACATCGATATAAAGAAACGCCGTAAATAGAAGCGATACATCGATGTTTTATCACCGGAACTCACGGTTGTTTCATACATATAATACACATTCGCATATACTTCGTGTGCAAATTTATTGCTGGTTTACATCAAGCACAACACACATACTGCGACATTTGCATTTGAGGTAAACACCTTTCAAAGCTCTTAAATTTGTTCTTGTTTCTTTGCAAAGTAACAGCAAGCATTGTTGTCACCGAGATCTGGTTGGCTGTTGTGCTCTCTTCGGTGTGAAAGTTCAAAAAGCTCTTTATAAAAGTTTGCACATGGTGCATATGGCTTGGACGTAGCTGAATAAGAGTTAATGCTTTGTTGATATATACAACACTGTTCTTCTTTTTTGTTTGCTAAGGACATGGCCTATGATTGGACTACGAACATGTAATTATCACATTTCTCCTTAAAATGGACCACGTGGTCTAATAGTGTCCTTAAGAATGCTACAACACGTTAACAATTTCATCCGAATAATGTAAGGCAGCTACGTCCAAACACACATACTTTAATATATGTATTTCAGATAAACAGCTTTGTTATTGTTTCTTTGCAAAGACCAAAGATGTCGCCGAGATCTGGAGGCAAATCGCGGCACTCGTTATCTAATTACGAAATATTTCCATATAAATTCTATTGAAATATTTCGTAATTACGTTCGATAACGATTGCCGCGATTTGCCCCCTGCTTGGGTGTTGTGCTCTCGTCAGTGTGAAAACATAAAAGGTCTTTTGTAAAACTTTGCACATAGTGCGTATAGCTTGGACGCAGTTGATGTAAGGCAATACACCAGAGAGTATAAAGACAAAGTTCCGCCTTGATTCAGTTGGAAATTTCCTTCCTGTTGTATCTTGCTGCCGTTGTTTGTGCTGCTGTAACTTATTTGCTGTTTATTTTTTATAAATTTATGAAATAATTAAAATATTTTTGTTAATAAGATGGCTGTCTGCCACGATCAGATCCTGTGTCAAAAAGCCGGAATAAACAACCACGATCTTTTATTTTATTATTAATTGCATTTATTATCAAAATATTTGTAGGCACAATTCGTGCGTTTATTCTTTAGTGTTTTGCTCGGGGTCTAGACACAGAATGATTTTAAAAGTATCGATCCTATGTAATCTTACTAAAAAAAATTATTTACAAAGTTGAACCGTTAACATTCTTGAAAATTCTACGACAAAAATTTTTTATATATGTACATTTGCACAAACACAACTTAATAGGCAAAATTAATAACACGGTATACAAATAAATATGACAATGGCAAAATATAAAACAGTTTTAGCACAAATTCTTCACTGGGTTGCCATCTCCACAACATCCCCACCCCCGTGAGCCGATACAGTGGTGGAGGACTCACCACCTGCTTCATCGACATCTAAAACCGCTAATTTTGAGACTGGTCTATTTAGTATACCAGTAGTCGTTTGGACGTTGGCTGACCGCACTGTACCATCTTTTCCTTTAAACAATTCAATAACTTTGCCACGACGCCATGAAGACCTGGGCGAGTTAGGATTACATATAAAAACGAGACTTCCTATACACATTGGTTTTGTTGGCAGACACCATTTCGTGCGTCGGGTGAGCTCAGCTAGATACTCTTGGAGCCACTGTGGCCACCAACCATTTTTTAAGTTCTGGCCCACCCGCCATTGCTTACGAAGACAATTCAGTTTGGGCTCATATTGTGCCGGTGTTTGCGTTGAGTTCGTACATCCGAGCAGGAAATGGTTTGGCGTTAATGGTTCTGGTTCGTCAGGAGATATTGGCAAATGAGTAAGTGGGCAAGAATTCACGATATTTTCTGCCTCCAGAAGCAAACTATATAGCGTTTCAACGCGTGGAGCACTTTCCTTTAACATGGCATAGAGGGCTCTTTTGATGCTTTGGACCAGACGTTCCCATGCACCTCCTTCACTGGGATTGGCTGGTGTATTAAATATCCATTTGACTCCAAGTGGCGCTAAATGCTCTGTTATTTTATTGCGATCAAGAAAATCCGTTGCATTTCCTAGCTCTTTGGCAACACCCACGAAGTTCGTACCGTTGTCGCTGAGAATTTGAACAGGCACTCCACGTCTATTAATAAAATTTCGTAAGCATAAAATAAATGCGTCGCTGGACAAGTCGGCTGCCAATTCTAGATGGACAGCACGAACAGAAAGGCAGGTGAACAGGGCGACCCAACGGCTGAAACGGCTTGGCTTTTCTCAATTTACAAGCCTGACAGCTTGACCCACACTTCTTAGAACTTCACGAATGGACGGTATCCAAAAACGACGGCGTATTTCATTTATTACCACACCTCTGTTTATGTGGCAAAATCGGCTATGATACCAAATGGCGATTAATCGTGTAATTTTGTGTTGTTTGGGCAAAATTATGGGGCGACACGATGATATGATACCTTCATCATCCATATAAGGGTTCATTTGCGACAACGCACTCGATTTCGAAATGCGGCCTTGTTGTTTAAGTATAGCGTAATCGTTGGCGAAACTAGATTTTTGAGCGTATCGGCAAATAAATATTTCTGCACACTTTTCTTCTTCGGCTGAAAGTTCTCCTCTAAATAATTCCATACGTTTCGACTTTCTCAAGAGATTTTTCACATAGCGCAAAATCCAACTTATAGTGCGTTTAAGCCTACGGTAATTTGAAAAACGGTTAATAGCATTCTCAAATATACTCACTTGTGTAACAAGAAAAACGTTGCGTTTAGCTTTCAGCTCATCAAGGCATGTATCAGGAATATTAGTCATTTCATTTTGGTCTGGCCACTGCGACTTGGGATTTAATAAAAATGATGGACCGGCTATCCATGTGGAGTTAGGGTTATATACGGGAGAAAATTTTGCTCTAGTACCATCGTCGGCAGGATTCAGTTTTCCCGGACACCATCGCCATTGTGTAATCTCACTGCTCTCAACAATTTCTGCAACTCGATTAGCCACATACTGCTTATATTTTGTGTGATCGCCTCGAATCCACCTTATTGCGGTTGTTGAGTCACTCCAAAAGAAACATTCTTTGACTTGAATAGTGTGACATTTGATAATACTGTTTTTCAGCCGCACGGCCATTGTTGCTGCTTGAAGTTCAAGTTTTGGTACAGTATGATAACGTGTTGGAGCGCAACTAGTTTTAGGGCAGACGAATGACAGCTGTACCCTACCTTTGATTTCTTCTCGCCAATATGCCACCACTGCTAAAGCTTCTTCACTTGCGTCGGCGAACAAATGTAATTGTACTTCTGTTGTCTCGAAGGAATTCATGTAACAACGAGGCACTTTTAATTGTTGCACTTTGGGCAATTCCTTCATCCACTTTTTCCATCTGTCATATAAACTGTCTGGTATCTCTTGATCCCAATTTAGTCCTAATTTCCACGTTGACTGCATCAATAATTTAATTGAGATCATAAAATTTCCTAAAAAACCAAATGGATCGAATACTGACATAGTGACGCTTAGCATTTCACGTTTCGTGGGAACTTTTTCCATTTTTAATATCGTTTGTGGAACACGATGTAATCTAAGGCTGAAGGTAAATACATCTTGTTTTGTAAGCCAATGCATCCCGAGGACGCGATCACTGTCACCTTCCAGTTTTAATGACTTTTCATCGCTATTGGAGCTGCCACACTGTTTACTTACAAAGTCTGAATTAGATAAAATATTTCGTAATTTAAATCCGGCGTGTTTGTGTATCTCAATAATCTCTTTTAGGACTTTAGCGGCCTCAATTTCAGTATTCAGTCGACGTAGTCGTCGACATAATGACGTTCTACAATACCTTGCACAGCTCGGGGATAACTTGTCTCAAACAGCTTGGCGTTCATATTTTTAACGAATTGAGCTATGCTCGGTGAGCATGTTGCGCCGAATATTAACCTTTGCATAACAAATACTTCAACTGGCTTACTTGGATCACCGTTTCTCCAAAGAAATTTTAGACTGGCTTGATCTTCTTTAATTATACCAATTTAGTGAAACATTTCGGCGATGTCACCAGATACGGCAATTGGAGCTTGGCGAAATTTAAATAAAATGGCGATAAGCGGTTGGTTGAGATCTGGACCAGCGATCAAAGCTTTGTTGAGCGACATGCTATCAACTTCTGCTGCTGCATCAAACAAAAGTCGTAAATCATCTTTGTTAGGTTTATGCACTGCAAAATGCGGCAAATAAAACGATTTTGTTGATAAGACATTTCTTTCACTTGGCGTTAAACGGCGAGCATAACCTTTGGTTATATAGCTATAAATTTTTTCTTTATATTTGTGAGCATACTTGGGGTCACGCTGCATCTTTCTTTCTACACCTTGAAGACGTTTATATGCCATATCAAAACTTTCGGGAAAACCACTGAAATTTTCTTTCCATAATAACGACGTAACAAAACGACCTCCAGACCTTACGGTTGATGTTTTCGTAATGGATAAGGCTCTAGCATCTTCTTTAGTAATTACAACTTCATTAGTCGGTTTCACCCCAAACGTTTCCATTCCAAAATATGAAGTTAGATATTTTTCTATATCTTCATTTTCTATTCTCTTGACGTGTAACAAATGACAGACATTTCTATTTTCGTAATTTCTAATTAGCCCATAAACCATCCAACCTAATCTTGTTCTTACCGCAGTAAGACCTTCGCTTACTGGCGCGTTTGGCACTTCTATTGGCGCTATTAAAAAGGCATGAGCCAGACTTATTATCATTTTTGGCTGAATATTCTTATACTCCATGATTGGCAAATTATTTAGATGTGTATTTTCGTACTTACTGCGGCAATAGCTTTGGATAGGTAGGGACATGTTTTTAGACGTAAAAACCTTGGAGATATTATATTTTTCAGCACTCTCATGAACAACACTAATGGTAACATCAATGACTTCAGTGGGCTCAGAGATTGCAAATTGAGTAAACCACTGAACTTGTAAGTTGGTCTTTCTGCCGGAAGCTCCAAGTTGGTGGGCAATTTCTTCATCTAGTATAGTGGTGTCTGATCCATCATCAATAAAAGCGTACGTTGAAATCTCTGTAGAGTGTCCATACAGTTTTACGGGTATAATTTTAAAAAATATACTTTCCTTGACGTGAGTTTCGTTCAGGTGACAATTTCGTCCGACCGTATTGCATATATTTTCAGTGGAAACTGTTGGACCGGAATTTTCATTCGTTTCATTTCTCATACGTTTATCATGCAAAAGACGATGATGAAGTTTGTTGCAATTATTTAAACCACACTTATTCTTGGTAAAACATGTAGATACTCTTTGTCCCTTTTTAAGACATGAAAAACAGATTTTAAGCTCTTTGACTTTGTGCCAGCGTTCATTACATGACATATTAAATGCACGACAATGTTCAAGCGATGCACACTGGTTTTCACAAATAACACACACTTTTGGCGTAACACTTAAATTTACTCGTCTTCGTCCCCCAGTTGTTGCAGTTGTATATTGTTGCTTTTTTGGCATGCTTGTACTTACACTGCTGCTTGACATTGTGTCTGTAACGGCGCTAGCAATTTTGCGAAGGGCATTTAACCACTGGCTGAAATGTACAATTGTAGGAGCACTACCTAGAGTTAGACAAGTTTCAGCCCATTGCATTTGACGACATATTGGCAGCTTTATTACTAACTCATTTAGAAGCATTGGGTTTGACAGATGATGGGCTCCTTTGGCATTTTGCAGAAACGTCGACATGTTGGTTATTTTATTTGCAAACACAATAAGCCCTTCTAAATCACCTTCTGCTACAGGCGCAATTACACGTACCTTTTCTATTTGACTTTTGATGAGTTGTTCTGGTCTCCCATAGTTTTGCTCAAAAATTTCTAGAGCGGCATTGACATTGGCAGAATTTGTTAATAAGGCTTCTACGGTTTCTTTGGCGCGACCACTCAAAGCATCTCGAATTCTCATTATGTTATGTAGATTTGAATATTGAAATTCTCTTGTTGTACTCTCATATGCTTCAATAAATTTTTGCAACTCTTCTGGCTGACCTGAAAATGAAGGAAGTGGGTAAATTTTCTTATTTTGCAAACCTTGAATTCCACTATTGACACTGGCGAAAGTTGCGTTAGTTGGCACTAAATTATTCATTGGCATCTGCGTGGCGGCTGAATATCCAATGTTGGCAGAATATTGAGAGGCGGCAGGCGTGCGTGAAGTGTCGAAAATTAGCGTTATGGTGGAACTTCGTGAACAAGAACTCTGCGTCCCGCAGAACTATTAGCATGGAACGATGTTGATGGCGGTAAGGCTGCTGTCGGCAAATATGACAGCTGTAAAGCTGATGTCGGCAAAGATGACGGCGGAAAAGTTGGCGCTAAATTTTGTGTCAGCAAAGATGACACCGGTAGGGTTTGTGTCGGCAAAGATGACGGCGGAAAAGTTGATGTCGGCATAGATGACGGCGGTAAAGTTGATGTCGGCAAAGATGACGGCGGTAAAGTTGGCGGTAAATCTTGTGTCAGCAAAGATGACGGTAACGGAGTAGGCTGACACCTTATTTGGTTCTTTAACTCCTTCATATTATTATGCACACGCTCATTACTTGATATAATCAGAGCTTGCATTGCTTGTAGTTGTCTGTTGAATTCATTACGCATGTCGTCCATTTTCTTACCGAATTCCCTTGACAAAACATCAAGCTCCTTGTTAGGACGCTGCGTCTCTTGCGACTTATCGGGCAACACTTCAATGTTTTGTTCTAGGACTGGACCTTGCTTTGGCGGTGGTGGTGTGCGTTTCATATTTAATTCAAATATACTTAGCTTGGCTGGCGGAACTCCTTTATTAATTCTCTGACTGACTTTCCTTAAAGTTGTACTGTCAGTCATTTACTTGACTTACACATTAATTTCACCGAACACTGAGACATGAAACACGATGAAACACACAAATGGCTATTCCCAGCAATAAAGAATAAAGTTTGTTAATAAGATGGCTGTCTGCCACGATCTGATCCTGTGTCAAAAAGCCGGAATAAACAACCACGATCTTTTATTTTATTATTAATTGCATTTATTATCAAAATATTTGTAGGCACAATTCGTGCGTTTATTCTTTAGTGTTTTGCTCGGGGTCTAGACACAGAATGATTTTAAAAGTATCGATCCTATGTAATCTTACTAAAAAAAATTATTTACAAAGTTGAACCGTTAACATTCTTGAAAATTCTACGACAAACATTTTTTATATATGTACATTTGCACAAACCTAACTTAATAGGCAAAATTAATAACACAAGTATACAAATAAATATGACAATGGCAAAATATAAAACAGTTTTAGCACAAATTCTTCACTGGGTTGCCATCTCCACAACAATTTTCCATTATTTTTAATTTAATAAACAAGAACGTCAAAAAATTAATAAAAAACTCGGATTTCATAAATTAATAAGGTAGCATTAATCTTGAGAGTAAAATATAATCGGGACAAACGTCAGAAGGTTAATATATCGACGAAAAGAGAGAACGGTTTTACCTTTATATTATTGTATCATGCTTTATATTATTGTATCATGGGCCTACTCACAGTTTAGAATTATCAAAATGCCAAAATTGTTGATAACTTTTAAAAGACGGGCTGTGAAATTTTATCGTAAGCGACAATTTACGTACACAAACATATTTGAATATTTAAAAAAAAACCTTCTGGAAAATTTAATTTTTTTCGCTTACGATAAAATCGAAAATAGGGGTCGATATGTCGGAGGCAGTATCAATCTGTAAGCGAACTGGTTGCTTATAAATTTTTACATTAATATACTTACGTAGGTCTTGAAAATGTATCTGCTTTGTAGAAAACAGCGTTTGTGCGGTAATTTGAAGTGTTGAGCTTCTTATAAGTTTTGTTTTTGTTTTCAGCGTGTCTTTTTCTAAATGTATTCATTGTTACGAGTAGTACTGGTACAATAATTATCTTTGTGGGCTATTTGATGACATTTGGAACATTTGTGTTCCTTACATGTACAGAACTTGACGTAATGTAAGTCTCCACAGAGCCAACAAGGGATCTTAGGAATTTGTTTATAGGCTTGTGTTTCTTCATAGGTTTAGTAACTGCACCTACTATTCTTTGGTGTTCAAACATAGTGTTGTCGGTTTTGAGATCGAGAATTTTCTGCGTTTCGTCTACTAAGTGATCTAGATTCATGGAATCTCTTGCGTCATCCATTAGTCTGAGCAAAACGCGTATGCGAATGTAGTTTATCTTTACTCGACTTGAGGCCCAGAACAAAAATAAGACACTTAAATTGGTCAGTTGTCATTTCACGCAATTTAAATATTTCGCACTGCAAGTTCACTTTGCTGGTATATTCTCGAAAATCTTCGTTGTCAACTTTCGTTACTTGTAAGCATTCAAAGCGTTGACTCACTTCCGTTTCGACTTTGCCGAAAAGCTTGTTGAGTTTTTCTACGGTCTCCGTGAGAATCATCTCAGTGGTTTTTTTTTTGGAAATACGTAGTTTTTGAAACGCTCGTGTACTCGGTCCGACATTTTCCTCCACAGCAGTGCCACTTTGTCTTGCTCTTCAAGGACACTAGCTTCTCTTTCAAATATGTGAGTAAACCTGTTGTATCATGCTTGAAAAAAAAGTCCACTTTCTGGATCGTACGCGAAATCTGTCATGGAATGCGTGAGGGACTCCATTAATGCTGCCTTAGTGCTTGTTGATCTGTTTTTGTAGATCTTGTAGACTCCTGGTTCTGCATAAGTTTAGATAAGAAGTCCATCATCTGTGCCTGCTGCTTATTATTATCTTGTCGTCGGACATGATTGCTTTCTGTTCTTTTGCTTATTGACAAATTAAACAAAAAATTTTTAGCTTATTGCAAAATTAATGTTCAAGTTTTTTCCCTTTTATGTATTTTTTTCACTCGTCGCCACTTTTGTTGTGCTTTTAAAATCGAGGTGGTTGAAATAAAGGTCAACAAACTAATATTTAAAATTAAAATAACATTTTAATAATGGGAATAAGCAAAGCGTGATTTCGCACATAGGTCTGGCGAACCAAAAGGGTGGCCATTTTTAACCCATCGAAAGCCAAGGTGACATTTTAGTCCCATAAGTAAATGAAAAATTAATTAATGACAATCTTCGGTATCCAAAACTAAGTTGTCTTCGCTTGTTTCTTCGATGCGTCCTTCATCAGCTTCTTCCTCATCGTCTGGTGGTAAAGTTAAATGCTTTCTTTGATGTGTTCGTGTATTTAATCGTATTGACGAAATTAATGGATCTGAAGTATCCATAGCTCTATTAAATACATCAGAGAGATTATCGGCGCGGCTAGTACGGCGAGCGTGATATAATATGTCCTCTTTATACAACTTATGCTTTGATTCAGCTGCATCCTCTCCAAAACATCCCAGAGGAAGTAGAGTGTTCAATATTATTTCTTTAGAATGTACAAGGATTTTATGAACTGTTGGCGTCATGGGATACCAGTCGTAAATATTTTCCATACGTTGCGCCGTTTCAAAACAGTACTTTTGAAAATTTCCCGGCTGAAGGGGAAATTGGCATGAGTAGTAGTAGAATGTATGAGCCTGAACAATTGTCAAATTTGGGTAATCTAAATCGAAATTTTGTAATTTATGGGCTAAAATTTACATATTAAGGTAATTACTGTCAATGGTGTGAAGTGACGAGGGTTATGGACGGTTTTTACTAGAGAGTTGCGTAAACAGTCTTGAAATGTAAGAACGTCATGATTTTTAAATGTATTCACGTCGCATGTATTATACAAAACCAATAATAAATGTTGTCGTACTATAAGCGAAGCACGATGGATGTATTGGTGTATGTGTATATCAGTTGTAATAAGCGATGTCGCAAGACAGCTTGTTTGTAACAAACACTCAAAAGAAGTACTGTTGATTAGTTTATGCTTGTTATTTTTCATATTGTACGTTTGAGTGTGTGTGTGTAATATGTAGATGGTAAGCTATTATGTGGTTAACCGCATACAACTAATGTTAATGCATGTGTGTGCCTTTGCATGTGCGCAGAAAAATAAAAAATCATACACACATACATGTGCATGACGTTTGTACACGCGCTCATGAGTAAAAAGAAGCAAGTATCACAAATTCTTCCGTCACGAAGTGTTTTCTTCTTTACTCTTATACCTACATTACTCAAACAAATTTCTTGCAAACAATGTTGTTAACGTTTGTTTTATAAAATTTCGCTGTAGTAAAGCATTTGAAAAATCCCTCATGTCTTGAAAGTTCTTATAAGATGTCTTGTGCACGAGACTAGTTTGTACATAGAAAAGGGTAGTTTGATGTCGGCCCGTCGATGTGTTTTTGTTTTAATTTTATGGTTTGATATCCGTTCGTCGATGTGCATAGTTAATTATGTAGGCACGCAGGGCTTGTTTGTACGTAGTATGTTTTTTCGTTTGTTAAGCGATTGCAGTGTGTGCATAGTTTAGTTCTTTTGTAATATTCTTTTGTTTGTATGTATTATGTTTTTTCGTTTGTGAAGCGGTTGCGGAAGGGTATTTGAGAAAGAAATTATGTGAGAATCTATGAATGTTTTTTGTTGTTGGTTTTATTTAGTTTGATTTTTATTTATTTTTTCCCTATTAACCATGATCACGCATTTCTAATTCCCTTTGACAATCCTAAATATCTTACACTTCAATTTTTCCAACCTTCAAATAAGTTCATTGCTCATAAATTACGTATTTCGTTTACCTCTTCAAACTCTTTAAATATAGGAAATAGGAAAATCAAACTAAATAAAACCAACAACAAAAACATTCATAGATTTTCCACAAGCATATATAATTTCTTTCTAAAATAATCTTCCATGACCACCAGCTAAAAAAGAATATTGCCAAAAGACCAAAGCAACATTTTTCTCTATGCACACACGCACTTACACCCTAAAATCATAAACCTGCTGCAACCGCTTAACAAACAAAAAAAAACATTCAATTCAAAAATAAAATTAAAACAAAAACCTTCATAAAATCCTTCGTACCTACTAGGGTGATCGATTATTGGACTTTTTGCAGAAACTGGTTTTCGAATAGTTCGAATATTTGAAATTATGAAAGACCCGGTTTCGGTTTTTACAATTCAGGAAAAACCGGTCAACCGGTTTTTTAAGTAAGAAAATTATTAGACAAAAGATTTGATTTTAAATTGCTTTATTAAAAAAAAGAGTTAACAGTTCATGTAACATTGCATTTGCATACTCATTTGTATAGCCAAAACAAATATACCATGGTATGTACCATATAATTGTAGTGTGAGCGACAGAACTAGTATAAGAGTTATTGTGTGTGCGTGCTTTTCCAAATTAAAATACAATTGAAAACAAATAACAATTGCTTATTGTATTGCTGCTGAGCAACTGTTTGATCTGTTTTTGCCCAAAAATACATTTGTAATACAAATATATGAAAAAACCAATATTGAAACAAATACATGATGTGCAGATGTATGTGCGGACGTTCGTAATGTTATTTTGTGGCGCAGCCAAAGTATAGAGAGAGAAAGAGACAATTTTGCTCTGAGAGTAATTACAAATGCATGTGTTTCATGTACATGTATCATTTACTTACATGGGTATGTGAAATTTTACTTTCATTCATTCATTCATCAACCCTGGATTTTTTTTCAACACACCATATGGTACTTATGTTAAAACCAGTTTTATGTATCTTATTTGTTATAGAAAAACAAATACATACAAACGTGTTTTTCTCATTTGGTCATTGCACAACTGCTTTAAAAATCAACATTTACAACTAGTAAAAGAAACGCTAAATAACATATTTTTTCATACAAGAACCAAAAAACACGCAAAACTGGTGCAAACAGATGCATCTGTGCAATGCTATAATATGTATATGTACATATGAATGTATGGACAAGGTGGATATCTATATAAAATATGAAGCAAAATGTCAACAAAACTAAAAAACACTTTTTGCAACTGTATTTTGATATCTATTGCACACCATAAGGCCAATTAAATTCGCCTCTGCTATTAACTTATAAAATAATTTCTATTAAATTTCATGTTTCAGTAAATGTCGCCATGCTCAAAAAAAGCTTAGAGCTTTTACACTAAAAAAACTTACCAAAATCAACAAAACACGCCAAATATACAAATCGAAATGTATTCGACTCAGCCGGTTTTTAAATTGTAAAAAACCGGACTATTCGACATTCGTATTCGTATTGTAAAAAACCGGGTTTTAAAACCGGTTGAAAAACCGAGTAGATCACCCTAGTACCTACATAATTAACTGTGTACATCGACGAACGGATATCAAACCATGCTTATCTCACAAACCATATATTTTATTCATGTCTTCGAACTCTTTAAACATAGGAAAAAAAATAAATAAAAATCAAACTAAATAAAACCAACAACAAAAAACATTCATAGATTCCCACATAATTTCTTTCTCAAATACCCTTCCGCAACTGCTTAACAAACGAAAAAACATAATACATACAAAAAAAAAGAGTACACACACGCACACACAATATAAAATCATAAACCTGCTGCAATCGCTTAACAAACGAAAAAACATACTACGTACAAACAAGCCCTGCGTGCCTACATAATTAACTGTGCACATCGACGAACGGATATCAAACCATAAAATTAAAACAAAAACACATCGACGGGCCGACATCAAACTACCCTTTTCTATATACAAACCGTCCATAACCCTCTTCACTTCACACCACTGACAGTAATTACTTAATATGTAAATTTTAGCCCATAAATTACAAAATTTCGATTTTAATTACCCAAATTTGACAATTTTAATTTTTCAGGCTCATACATTCTACTACTACTGACATGATAGGCTTATCAAAATAATTTTTAAACGAAAAACAGACTACACTCGAATCTTTGACCTTAAATACTTCTCATATTCTGGAAGAGCATTCGATGCTTCAGTGTTTTCAAAAATAAAATTGAACAGAACTTGTGTTTTCTCCAGTCTATTGTTTCCACTCAGCCAAATTTTGTCTGAAAAAGACTAGATTTTTCGAGGAATTTGCAAAAATTTGCAAACAATTTTACCAGCGATGGATGCACAACATATCGCTCTAATTAACAGCATTGTCACTTCACTGATCTTTTTTGTACTTTTTGAGTTATACTCTAATGTTTCTGTCGTAAAAAGTAACAGTCACTGATATTAAGGTTATGAAAATTTTATAATTTTTTTATTATATCCATAACTAATATTGAATGTTTCGCTACTAGATATTTGAACACTTACCATTGTCATCAGTTCCCATTATTTGGAGATTAAAATGTATTATTTCTTTACTTGTAAATTGTAATCTAAAGAACAAAACTACACCAAATGTATAAAGTTATCAACCCAGCGAAAAAAACGTATTTCTTTGATTTATAAAATGACGTTTGATCGAAGTCTAGAAACAGTTTTTGCAGTTTTGTAATATTTAAAGTGTTTTTTATTTGATTTCCCATACAAAATGTGTACAAAATTAGAGGAGTTATCCTAGAGTTATGAAATTTGGCACACAGTTTCATATTGGCTTCGATAAGAAAAATATCAAGTTTGAAGAATATCGGAGCTGTTTTAAAATTTACGTGTTTCGGTGGTGCTTTTTCATAAAGTGAGCGATTTTGGAGGTGAAAAAAAGGAAAAAAATTGTCAAAAGAGAAAAGTCGCCCAAATTAAGTAAAAATCGCGAAAAGCGAATTTTGAATTAACGCTTTCCTGTGGTGCTTCCTTCTAGGCAGAGCGAAATCTTAAGTCAAAAAAATCGCAAAATCTATATTTTGATTTTTCTTGTTTTTTAATTTTATTTCTTCCCGAATCCCCTACATATTTATTTTTGTATTATCAAAAGAGAAAAGTTCCGGAATAACTTCTTGTTATTGTAAATAAAATACAAATATTCTTTAATTTATATTGAAACCACAATAAAAAAAACTCAAATTGATTTTTTTCTTCAATTCAAAGTCCATAATGAAAATTTTCATTGGGAAAGCGACTTTTAGATTTTTTGATTTCATTTATTCTTCAGATTTATCTTCATAATTATTATATTTAACGTGGAGTATGTGTCTTTGTGAAGCTAAATGTGGATCCGAAGATAAAAGTAAATATCTCATTAAGTCAGCATTAGTATTTACACATGAACTTTTTTCTGGTATGAGACAACCGAACTATACTTATATTTTTGTGAGAAGCTTCTAATGCTTCTTCAGATAAGTTGCCCGTAAGAGAAAATATGTGAAATTATTATTTTATTAGAAACTTTAAATTATTAATTTAAAGTACCTATTGGTAAATCAAAAAATTTTATAATATCACAACCATGAACTAATATTTTGTGCACACTACTAGGCATACTTATAATACCATCCATATTGTATCAGATACATATTCCGTGTTATATTGAGTTGTTCCCTGAAGGTTTAGGTTAGGTTAGCAGGCTGCTGGTAAGGAAAAGTAGAATCCAGCTCACTTCGGTCCAATATGATGATCCCTTTGTGCTGCCTGTTAGTTGAAAGAAGAAAGAGAGAGAGAACAAGAGGAGGGTGAGAAGGATAGAAGTAGAAAAAAGGTAGAAGATTGTTAAGGAGGGGTGTGAGGTGAGAGTGGGTCAAGAAATTTGGCAACGGGGGGGTCAGCGGTTATACCAACCACTATTCCTAATATAGAGACTTATATTTTTGAGCCAGATTTCCGATAACTCGGATAAGCTTCTGAAGGATATTCTGCCAAGGAGGTGCCGAAGGAGATCCTCCAGAGCGGGACAAAGACACAAGAGATGCAGGATACTTGATTCCTCTTCCTCGTCATTGTAACTGTAGCAGTAGTCATTATACGGGAGACCTATACGTTGAGCATGGGTTCCGAAGGTACAGTGACCGGTCAATGCGGCCACGATGTTTCTCAAGTGTTTCCTATTGAAGTTCATGAGATTTTTCGTTCTACGGGAGTCCAGGCGAGGCCAAAAGGTTCTCGCTATTACACAGGTGGTCTCATTTTCCCATCTGTTTTGAGCTAATTCAAGACAGGTAACATCGAAACGTCTACAGCAGGATGAGAGTGGGAGTCCACAAATATTGTCGATATTTACTTCTCTTAGTGGGGTTCCCCTCTTTGCTGGTTCATCCGCAACTATGTTTCCTGAAATGGTCCCCTGTCCATGCAATCAGTTTAACGAGATATTTGAGTGCTGAGCAAGTCCATCCAAGGCTTTACGACATTCTTGAACAAGAAAGGATGTGGTATGCACCCCTATGAGAGACTTAATAGCAGATTTGCTGTCAGTTATAATATGGATATCTCTATTTGAAATCCGATAGAACCTTAGCCAGTGTTTCGCTCTTTTGATAGCAGATAACTCTGCCTGTAGTATACTACATTCGTTCGGGAGTTTGAAGTATAGGTGGAAAACTATCGATAGTGTCACTATGGAAAGTTTGCGATAGTTTAAAAATCTATCGATATATCGATTCCAGACTATCGAAAGTTAAAAAACTATCGATATATCGACTATACTATCGTGATAGTATCGAAGTTGTATGGTTCTCGTAAATTGTACATATTTATTTATAATAAAAGTTCCAAACAAAATATTTTTAAACAGAACAAAACAAAATATAATATAATTTTATTTGTCAGTTCAATAAATAACAAAACTAGAGTAATTGTATGAAAAATAGGTGATATCAGCGGAAGAAATTTTCCCGTCATTCAGTTATTTTTGTTTATGAAAGCAATATTTTTACACTTTTGGTTTTAGTGGTGTATTGTTTACTATCGATAGTGAATAAAAAATATCGATTGTTTTCAAGTTTTAATCGATGGCAGAATTAAAACATCGATAGTCACAAAAATATTAACTATCGATACTATGGATAGTGCCATCGATAGTTTTCCACCCCTAGTTTGAAGGACATTTCAATTCCGTATTCGGGAATGAAAACGCCTTTTTTGAACCGTTCGCGAAGACCTGTATGGCTCCGTTCGGAGGGGAAAACCCTCTCCTATTGAAGAAGGGTTTCGGAATCCATTAGTCCATAAGATCCGGCATGTTGTTCACTATACATAAAATACTTGCATTCCCCCAAAGTCGGTAAATCCAGATTTAACTTGGTCGAAAATTAATCCGGTTGTTTTTCTAAATTTGTCTTGAATTTTTGTTTCTAAAAAAACACTTCTATTTTCATTTCTAACTTGCCAAGTTTGAAATAGAAGACGATATGCAATATACACTCTAAAACTTTTATCCAGCAGTGTAATGTCGAAAGTTCAAATTTATAGGCATTAGTATTTACAGTTTTGGCTAAATTTATATTATATAAAACACCTACTAGACGAACTTGTATTAGTCAAAATATTAGCAACTGCTCCATCGATCGTAGTGCAATGTATTTCGTAGGAAACTTCCACAGTAAACCCGTTTACTTCAAAAACATCACATTCCATATTACAAGTTTTTCACTTATTTCCTTAAATTCTTTTGTTAAAATAAATTTAATTGGTCTACAATATGCCGATGAAGATGACTGTTTATTAGCCCAAACTCCCCCTTTTAGATCTCATGTTAGTCATTCTAAACAAAATGGTAAAATATTAATAAAGTAACCAAAAATAAGTAAATAAATATGTAATAACTTACTTAATAGGGTCAAATGCAATAAAAAAACATAAACTCATCATTGCTTTCAGTTTTGGTAAATTTTTCCTTTAAATGAGTACGACCGGAACTACCATCCATTCCCCACTTGCATACTAAAAGCACTTTAGGTATGTTTTCCTTTATATCACAAAGTTTTACTATTGGTTCTGCAGTTCTATGCATTATTGTCTTTACATCAACTTGTGCTGAAATTTCTGTATGTCTTACATTTAGTACAATATTTTGTTTTTCATTACGTAAAGCGTAAAGAGAAAGCAAACAATTTTCATGCAATTCGTTAATTGTCTTCCGGCGAACATTGTACTTCCTATCAAATAGGTCATCTAAATGCAGCGATGAAGCTTTAAATGATGTTAAACATTTCGAATTATCCAGATTTAACTTTTGCCTTAACTGCTTTGCGGCATACTCCAATTATTCAAGACTGTAATTTTGAATTAAGTATGCCGTTCTTCGTTTTTTTAATCTTCTTGAAGACTCGTGAAAAAGCGTTAATTTAGAATTAGCTTTTCGCGGTTGTTACTTAATTTGGGCGACTTTTCATTTTTGATAATAATTAAACAAGTCTCGAGAATGAATAAGATCAAAGAACAAAAAAAAAATTAAATTATACATTTTGCGATATTTTTTTTTACTTAAAAGTTGGCTCTGGATAGAATGAAGAACCACAGAAAAACGTTAATTTAAAATTCGCTTTTCCCGGTTGCTACTTTAATTTGGGCGACTTTTCTCTTTTGATAATAATTAAACAAGTCTAGAGAATAATTAAAATAAAAAAACAAAACAAAATTAATATACACATTTTGCAATTTTTTTTGGCTTAAAAGTTCGCTCTGGCTCCGAAAAAGCAACACTGAAAAAGCTTAATTTAAAAATTAGCTTTTTCGGTTGTTACTTAATTTGGTTGACTTTTCTTTTTTGATAATAATTTAACAAGTTTCGAGAATAGATAAAATCAAAGAACAAGAAAAATCAAAATATAGATTTTGCGATTTTTTTGACTTAAAACTTCGCTCTGGCTAGAATGAAGCACCATAGAAAAGCTTTAATTTATAATTCGCTTTTCGCGGATGTTACTTAATTTGGGCGAATTTCTCTTTTGATAATTATTAAACAAGTCTCGAAAATAAATAAAATTAAAAAACAAAAAAAATTAAAATATACATTTTGTGATTTTTTTTTACAGAAAAGCATTATTTTAAAATTCGCTTTTCGTGGTTGTTACTTAATTTGGGCGACTTTTCTCTTTTGATAATAACTAAATAAGTCTCGAGAGTAAATAAAATAAAAAACAAAATGTAAATTTTTCGATTTTTTTACTGAAAATTTCGCTCTGGCTAGAATGAAGCACCACAGAATAGCGTTAATTTAGAATTCGCTTTTCGCGGTTGTTACCTAATTTGGGCGACTTTTCTCTTTTGATAATAATTAAACAAGTCCCAAGAATAAATAAGACCAAAAAACAAACAAAAATTAAGGTATACATTTCGCAATTTTTTTTTGGCCTAAAAGTTCGCTCTGGCTCTGAAAAAGCAACACAGAAAAACCTCAATTTCAAAATTCGCTTTTTCGGTTGTTACTTTATTTGGTTGACTTTTCTCTTTTGCTACCACTCAGGTCTCTAGTATAAATAAATGAAGGAAATAAAAAAATTGTGGCAATTTGTTTTCCTTTTTTCATCTCCAAAATTGCTCAGTTTATTAGAGCTGTGCCAAATCGTTCATTCAAGTGACCGCTCATTTTCGTTCATTTTCTAAAAAAGAACGAGTTCGTTCATTTCGTTCATCCGCTCTTTTCAAGAAATAGAACGAAATAAAAACCAACACTTGATTCATCAAATAAAAAGGGATAAATGCATTGGGTTTGTTATGAATTATTTAGCAAAATAAGCAAGACAAACAAAAAAATTAGGAAGTAAAAATTTTTAATATATTAAAGTATATAAAATAATTGAAATTTATTTGCTGGTAGTTTAGCATGTCTATATACGTATTTCATTGGCGCTTGAACCAAATCATCAGTAGACTTTAACCACAAATTTTAAACAGTCACAAACCTCTTACTTTATGCATAGACTTTCAAAAACTATATGAGAATTCATAAAATAATAATACTTTTGAAAATCACAAAAGAAAAAATAAGCTTAGTAGGCCTTGAAACTGATTTCCTTTTAAATATTCTTTTAACTCAATACAATTTAAATCATAGTTTAATTTAGTAATTAAAAACGCTTTGATGGTATCCATCTTCATTTGAGTTTTTTCACTAGTCCATATATTATTTAAAACAGAAAATACTCTTTCTGTTTGGTGCATTAGAACCAGATAAATATAAACTGAATTCGACAACTTTCAAACTATTTTGGAAACTTATGTCTCATTTAAAATGTTTAAACATTTTTACCCACCGCTCTTATGCAGATTTTTGATTCTCATTCTATTTTTTAATTTTTCTAAACAGGTATATCTTTTAACAAGAGTTAATTCATTAAATAATTCCGTGTCATTTATGTTTAACTCATTTCTTTTATCCATAAGGAAAACAAAACTGGATTTAACATCTTTCCACGTAGGAGTTTCAACTTCTTGGTAGGCAGTATTCCATTAATTTAAGTATTCAATAGCTTTAGCTTTAAACTAATCCATATCAATTACATTTTTCTGGCTGAGCTAAATTACGATTTTAAATTTAAGTTCATTAATAATGAGAAAGACCTCAGTCATACATATTTTTGGGACTCAATCTCCGTTATATAATCATGATATAAAATAGCTTGACAATGAAAGAAAAAAGCCAGGCGCCTGAAGCGGGAACGTAAAAAATAAGCTTTAAAACATAAGATGTCACTAACACAGGCAAATTTCACATTCACGCTCTCAAGGAAAAAATTAAGGAAACAAAACTCATGTTGTTTCTGTATTTTTATATTTTTTTTGCATAGTTCAGTGTTGATTAAAACAGTGTTGTGAAGAAATTGAATTAATTTTTTAAATGCAGTTTGAGTAATGAAAGTACAGAACAAATACTGAACAGTTTATAAAATACAGAACATTTCAACGTTATTTCCTAACAGTACGAATAGAGGAGCAATTTTTATTTCTGAACATAAGAAGTAACGTCGGCAGAATGAAGTTTGTGTTCAAACTTATTTTAAGGGGTGGCTAGACGTATAATGTCGTAGCAACAGATTTTGACAATTGCCAACACAAAAATTTCCAAACTTATGTCTCGTGTAATCTCACTGTAATGAATAATTTATAACAGAACAGGACTCTCAAATACAGTACTGTTCTGTATAATACAGAACGGATGGTCACCGTACCTATACCCCATTGTACACCCCGGACGATCAGACCGTGATCACCAGAATAATATTTCTGACACAAGGTTAAAATTTTTTGCAAAATTTTAGCAAAATGATTATAAAAATGTTTTTTCTGTAATGCTATTTTTTGAAGTATTTTAGTTTTTTTTAAATCAAACCGCTATTATGAAAGACGGTTTTAAGATGGATATGCGTATTTCTAAATCATGTACAGTTGGTCACAAAAATAGCTTGCCACTTAAAATAAATCAAATTTATATAATTCAGGTCACAAATATACTTCGCTTTTTTAATTGATTTATCCTGTTTATAAAGGCATGTAACAATACTCGTCAGGTAAAACTACAAAACTAAAAAGGATACCCCAATTAGGGATTTTTTGTTTGTTTTTTTATGATTATTAAATTAAAAATTGCGGACTCGAACCAATGAAAATAATTCTGGGATCTTCCAGAGTATAGAGATTTAGTTGCTGTCAAAAAAGAGTGCTTACCTCCACAAACTGCTATAACTGTCACTTCCTCTTCAGCAGAAATAAAATTGCAAGATCTTCTTGAACACACTGCCGAACGGTTGGTAAATACACTAAATACTGATAGTTTGAAAAAACTTGGAACTGGCAGCATTAATTTAATTTCTAAATAGGGATGTGATGGGTCCTCTGGTCAGAGACAATACAAGCAGTGTAATGCCGAAATTTCATCAGATGCTGATTTATTTATGATATCTTTCGTTCCAATGCCCTTAACAAGAAGTTATACCGGCCTTGAGCCGTTACCTATTGTAGCATCAGAAAATGGAATGAAATACTCCAATCAACAAAGTATTGCAGACCAATAAAATTTACATTCAGAAAAGAAACAAAAGATGTGGTTACTGAAGAAATCAAAAAGATAAAATATCAAATTAAAGTCCTTCAACCTGTAATATTTACAGTAGATGAACAGGAAATCGAAGTAAGTTTTAAAATATGTCTCACAATGATTGACGGAAAAGTTGCACAAGCTTTAACTGATACAAAAGCATCGTCAACCTGCATTATATGCCAACGGACATCAAGTCAATTAAGCCCTCACATTCCTGAAGATGATAGTTTTAAGGCAACATACGAATTTGGATTGTCCGCTCTTCATGATAGAAGTCGTTTTATGGAGCACATTCTTAAATTAGGTTATGATTTGGATTTTGGTCCTTTAGGCGAAACAGTGAGAAAAAATAGAGAAAATGAAAACAGCAAAACAAATTTAAGAAAGATAGCTACGATATTGATTTTTGTTTTAAGATTTTTTTTGCCTATTCAAAGATTGGTAGAAATATTTAATACATCAGTTTACAAAAGCAGATTGAGCTATCTGTCAAATAAGAAAAAATAGAATAATGAATTCTCCAGATTTGATCACAAAGTTCAACCCTTTAAATAAAAAAACATTAATACACGTAAAAGAGCTCCAGGACTCAACTAAGTATGCAGTTAAAAATGCAAAATGGGTGACTAGTAAATACGGCACCAAAGTTCAAATTGAACTGGAAAATAACATCATGTTTTTACCAAATCGGTACAACACGCTATCGGATGATGATATAATGGAACTGGCATCCGGGATATATTGCGTAAGTAAGCAAGGAGACGGTTGCTTAAAATTGGATACTGCTGCTGAAATAAATATCTTTGTAACAAATGCTCAATACCCACAGTGGGAATAATATGTATAAAATTGTATTTGTATTAACTTTTTTTATTAATAAAACAGAAAAATTAAAAAAATTGTTTGTGTGTTGTATGTATTTATTCTTTTCACTTATTTTATAAAGAAATTGAAGACATATGTAAATGTCCACATGTAAATGAATCATAATCTTGATATTGATTGTAATTATATTTGACATTTTTGCCTAGATATTTAACTAATTCTAATGGAGGTTGTAAATTTCCAAAACTGTCGAAATATTCTTTATGTCCATTGTTTTTATAATATGATACCCAATGGGTTCCAGGTCCTCTTGATAAATCTAAATTAATGATTCCGCATTCTCTTTTTCTCGATCGTTTTGGTAGTGTATCTAACATGAAAACTCCTCTAAAGTATGGAATGTTTGTTGAAAAGTTTCTCAGATCAACATCAGATAGGGGTATATTGGGTAGCTGTACGAAAAATTTGGTTTTTGTTTTTCTTGACAAACCAATCCATATCCTTTATTATATGGTTTAAGGTAAAAACCTTTCCCCATTGCTACTGCTTCCATTGTTTTATTATGTCGATTTGCTTCATCAAGTTGTTGTTTGGCATTCTTCGCAGCATTTATTGCTTATAAATAGTATAAATTTATTTATAAGTACCAAAGGTAAGAAGGCACCAATCTTTGGAACATTAATTATGCGTGGTATTATAACATGCGATTTCTTCCCCCTTAATGACTTGTTGATAACCTTACGTGCAATCCTAATGGCAGAGTTAATGTCTTGAGGTTTTTCCTTCAGTATTTTTGTTGTATTTTAATTGATGTAGTGAACAGCTTTTTCAATTTTGTTCACTTTTTTTATAACCTTCTTCTTCAACCCCATACCAAATTTTCCTTTGGCTTTCATTACGTTAATAACTATATACGCAAACGATTTTTCTGCCAGACTGCTATCTTTTGAAAGAACTCGTTCCCAAGCTTTGTTTTCAAGAATTTTATCAGCTTGATGTCTACTATTTAAATAATTTGTTTTGGAATAAGCAATGTCGTGATTTTTACATGCAGCGTCTAATAAATTTATTCCTTTGTCACCGCGATCTAAACGTTTTTGTAATTTTGTTCCGGGTCCTCAAAACTGGTATCCAGGAAGATGTAGTTCAACAGGTAGAGAGTTTATTACTCTATTAACTAAACCTTTTTCAACGACTGGTTTGTTATAACTAAACGTTTTGTTATAATATATAAGCATCTTATTTTATTTTCCTTCTATAATGAAAGTAACATTTATGAAATGTAATTAGTTATAAAAATGCAATTAGTAAAACAACATAAAAATATTTTGATTCGCAATACTGATGTTTCATCAAAAATCAGGCCTAAAATAAAATATAGTTCCCTCTTAGTAGATTGTTAATGGCGGAGGACGACATGTTTTGGGAATTCAAAACCGGGAAAAAACAAAAACGTTGGCAACCCTGTTACAAATGGGGGGATTTTAGGGATTTTCATGCTGATATTGTGTGTGTGTGTGTGTGTGTGTGAGTTTGATTCTTTGTTCATGTGTATGTATGTATACTTGTGTGCACAGCTTTTGTTTGTTGAGTGTGTGTGTGTGTGTATGAGTGTGTGTTTTTGTATTTACTTGTATGTTTGATGGTGTCCGATACTTTTGTTGTAGTGGCAGACAATCATTATACCCAGTAGGAAATGTCGATGGTGAAAATGTACTGAGTCGCTTTTGACTTGTCGCTTGTGCGACTTACATACAAATGTATGTATATTGACAAGTTATTGACAATTCCACCACAAATACACCATATCTGTTTTCTCTTCTTTTATACTGACGGATAGAAGAAAACTTACTATACCAAAACTGTTACTAGAACTTTAGTATTGACACAAAGACACTTGCTCCCAGTCTGACTGCAGCGTAGTTACAAAGGATCTGTGTGAATTTGTGTGCATGTAGTGATTGTTATTTGATAGACTTAGGATTGCTGTTTTGAGTTATCGTTGGTATGCTTATATAGGATTATTGTATGTATGCATTTATGGTTGCGATCTCTGGGGAAATAATCTGGCAACCCTGTTGCGAATGAAAGTGGATAGGGAATGTATTTGGTAATGTATGTATATGTTGTTGGATTCATGTATGTGATCGTGTCTATTTTTGCTTTGAAGAATGTCATTGCTTGTGTGATTTCCTAACGCCAATAAATTGTTTACAAATAAAATAATTAAATAAATGAATGAAATAATTAAATAAATTATTTTATTTATTTATAAAACGTTCTCATGTATCTGAACACTCCTAATGCTTGTGTGTGGGGGGTCCAGCTTGTTTGTCGCTGGTAAGCTTATATTCTGTTTATTTGTTTAAGAAATATATTTGTATGTATGTATGTATGTATGTATGTGTGTATGTATGTATGTGTGTATGATGTATGTATGTATGTATGTGCGATCGAAAGAACTTGTGCGTGGAATATTTTGTGGCTGTGTCGAATACATTTATATATTGCAACGTAGTCATTTTCTTTGTCTACGATTATTTTAAAGCAGCCAAGTTTCAACTAAGTACAGCCATAAGCAGAGAAACAAAAAGTAAAAATTTGCAAGTTAGCAAAAAAGCTAACTTCTCCTCCTCCTTCCCACTTCATTCTCTTTCCTTTATGTAGTTTGTATTTGAAATAAGAAACACTTGTAGATTTTTTATTTTTCTATACATTTATTGTTTAAAGTTTTTTAAAATTTTATAATAATACATACATTAATATTTTAAAGAGTGAAAAAATTCATTTAAAGCAAGATATTTCTTTTGTTAGTAAAATAGCATTTTTTAATGCGCAAACACCAAGTTTATGATAATTACAATAAAAAGATTCTAGATACTTAATATCCATTTGTTTAAAGCTGATACAGCCTATATCCTCAACGTTAAAAATTTTTCCGCATAAATTTTTTTCCAACCATCGTCTTTTCTCTTCGCCTTTTACATAAATTTTAGAACATCTTGCGTTGGCTTTTAAAAAATTGCAAACGCTTTGAAAAAAAAACTGATCCAGCAGTCCAGCTGAGGTGATGATAGTTTTTCGTTAGCCACTTTACTTCTCTTTGCTTTTTTATTGATAAGCATTTAAAATCAAATGGTGGTTTTATAATGAAATTGTTATATTCATAATTGTTGAAAACAATCGCTACTTCTTTTGCGACGAAATCATTTGAATTACTTTTGAAACCTTGTACGTCTATAAAAATTGTGTTATTTTCCATATTACTCAATTTATAAGACTTTTCGAACTTGTCCTTTGATGGGTATATATTCTATTATGCGATCATGAATAAGAATGCAGTAAGCTGATGTCTTTGCTGCAATATTAGTTGCTGTTTCAAATGCTATTTTTATATCAATCGGTCCATTATTGAGTGATTCATTCTGATGACTGACATCTACTACAATAATAGGAGCTTTTGTCTTAAACTCTGATGCAGATAGAAGCGGTTGAGATTCTTTCATATAGTAGCTTTGTTGGAATCTTAGATACATATCATATAGAATTGCATATCGTTCATTTTTGAACTTTATGTTAAGATCATCATATGGATATGAGACTGAATTTAAATGTACTTTTAAATTAGTCAAATCACAATGAACAAACTTATTTTCTTGTTGAAAGCAATCAATACAAAACGGGGGCGTTCTCTATTTGCAGCCAGTTTAAAATTCCAAATATGGCTAGTACCTGTGTTTAATTGTGGATTAACATGACAATCCCAACTGCGAAATGCTATAGGTATAGAAGCACCATTGTTAATAATTTTTATCATATTCAATTTGCTAAAGTCGGATAATTGTACATGTGGGATTCACCATGAGATGAGTGAAATTGTAAGTTTAGCTTTTTCAGTAGAAACACTCGAGCGTACAAGATCTTCATCATTCTTATTGCGCAAGAGTATCAATTCATGTTTTCCATTTAGTATAATTTTGTTGTAGTCTTCGGCGAATCCTAGAAGCATTTTTAGAGGTACATAAAAATTGAAAAATCCATTTTCAAGAGTGACATCGTCAATTTTGTTCCATCCAGCATTTTGTATCACATTGCTTTCTGTTGGTGACAGAGAAACCAAATTTTTTATAGTGCTTGTGGCTCCTAAATATCTTGTATGGTCAATTTCAATTCCATTGAGCTCATAGCGAATTTCATCAAATAGATATGCCACAAAGTTGTTTTTTAATAAAAAGTTCTCCGAAGAAGAAGAAGAAGATTTGGCCTTATTATCATCGGCAACAAACCCCTCTACATAAATGTAGCTCTCACTGGGTAGCACGTACAAATCTTGATTTTGTATTGAAATTCTAATTTCATCATTATTGTTGTAAGATTGTAAGTATGGTACATATGTATGATAGTCCTTTTTGATTATATTCTCATCAGACAAGGGTTTATCTAAGACATCTATTATTGAACTCATTTTGTCTTCAATTTAAAATTCAAGGACTTTAGAAAATTTTTATTTGATGTTGTTAGAGCTTTTTGTTGAGCTGGTCGCTTTAATGTTGTTGTTGTTCTTGCTGCTATATTTTTCAATATATTTGTGTTGTATATTAGCATTATTTAGTTGGCCTTAAATGTATTCGCATTGTAATTTCCTCTCCTCGGAAATTAATTAAATCACCGTGTTGATCCAGTACGCGCAGCGCTAGTGAACTTATCTCTCTGGTGTTTACAGGTAAATAGATAAGATTTCTTGGAACCTCATCTATTTTATAGCCTGGAGGCACATTAATCGGAAATTCATGAAGTGTATGCGATTTGGAGTTATTCATATATGTGTTTATAGCGATACTACTTTCAATTGGCCAGAGATTCACTTTAAAAATATTAACTGGAAGATCTGAATAATAATATTTGTTTGGTGTTAGGATTTTGCTATTGAATCCTAAAAGTTTTCCAATTGTATTGTCTTTATTAAAATATACAGGATCCTTGGAACTATTAACTTTAACTTGCATTGTATTGTTATTGGCTTCAATAAAAATCTTATTTGCTGGGCAGAGTCGTTTGTATTCCTCTTCTATAAAATCAACTATATCATTTAATTCGTAAGATCCAATTGGTATTTCAATTATATGTTCCCCTATATGAAACATATTGTTGTAGGTGCCTACATTTGGAATACTGTTGTATGAATGAAAATCAGTTAGAGCACACTCATATGCACCATGTAATTCAATAGGAGGAAAGTAACTAGCAGATAGTTCTGATGAGTTAGAGCTCAGAGTAAGTGTTATTGACATTATAACAGACTGATTACAATTAAATAATGTTTAGTACACAGTATGGTTTATAAGTATGATTTACATATTTATTTCATTTTCTTATTTTAAAATTAACATTAGTTTCTTCATATTAATGCTATTGTTGTTGTTCCTATTGATATTGTTTTTGTTTCTAATTTAGTTTTTCTTCCAACTATAATATTTCATCTTTACTTATCCAAGAATTGTGTTGATTAGAAAATCCCAGCCATTTAACATATACCTCCTTCCCTTTAATTTTAAGAACCTTTTCAACTAGATGTGTATTTGGAAATCTAGTTTTTGAAAGTTCCTCAGTATAGAAGCCACCTTTAATAGGATTGCCAAGATAGTCTTCTATTATGTATGTTGCAGGATTTGTATTTTGAACTCTTGTAATTGTGAAAATTTCTGTAGTCCAATTTGGAGTATAACCTTTTTCAAATGTGTGCTTATATTTGATTATGCGAACATGATCTCCCACATTAAATTTTGACATTTTATACATTTTCAAATGACTGTATACTGTATTTAGCAGCTTTTCCTCATTTGTTGAGTTGACTTTAATAGGAGCCATTTTAATGGTACGATGAACTTTTCTATTGTATGCATTGAGTAAATCTTTGTATATATCAATCCACTTATATGAACCATTATAACTAAATTCTTTCCACATCATTCCTTTCAATGTTCTATTAAATCGTTCTACTATTGATGCTTTCATAATGCTATATGTTGAGTAGTGATTAATGTTGTATTTATGCATTAATTTTCCAAAGTGTTTGTTGAAAAATTCTTTGCCATCATCTGTTTGTAAGTTTTTTGGTACTCGTCCCAATTCAAAAATATCTTCCATCGCCTTGGTTGTTTCGAGTGCAGTTTTTGTTTTTAGCGGTACTGCCCATGCAAATTTTGAGAGTGTGTCAATTACAGTCAACAAAAATCGATAATTTCTATTTTCTTTAGAATAGTTCCCCATTTCAACTAAATCAGCTTGCCAAAGGTCATCTATTCTTTTCATTACAACTCTGCGACGCACAAAATGTTTTCGTGCTTGCTTATGGAGTTCGTTTAGTAAATTTCTTTTTGAAGACATTAAGTTGTTTTTAAAGATTTTTTGCAGAGTGTTGTGATCTGCTTGACGCACTTTCTGCTATTGATACAAACATGTAATTTTCTAATCTATAAATTTTTTCATTAAGCTGTTCAATTTGTTCTTCAAAGGATGTTTTAATTTGTAGAATATCTTTTTCAATTTTATAATTTTCTTCTATATCTAATTTTATTTCGCGTTGTAGTTCCTCAATTTGCATTTGAATATCTTCTCGTATTATAGTATTATCCCCCTTAAAGTATGTTAATAATTTCTCTTCTAATTTTTCGATTTGAGTTTGCAAAAACAATTTATTGATAACATCGTTTTCCTCCAGAGCTTTTGCAACATTTTTGAGCCTTTTGTTTTGGACATCAATGTTGTTGTTCGTATCCACAAAGAACCCCAGCAGTTTAGGTGCATTTTTCAAAGAAATTGTGCTGCTAGTATCGTTTAAATAGTGTCCAAATTTATCAACAGACATACTCTATATACTTTATTAAAGTTAGTGTATTATATTCGCTTCACGTAGTTCTCCAATAATTGATACAATTTCGTTATTGTGATTAGTATGACCTGCACCTTGTGATGCGAGCAGTAGTCGAAGTCTATCTACTAACTCATTTGGATCGTCCCAGTATATATAGTTGGGCTTATTGATGTTAACTTGCATCATTCCCTCACCTAAATAGCTACCTTTGGGCTTAGATCCTGTTGATTCAGGTAAATTCTTCTGGTTTTTCTCATCAATAAATTTCTTAATAATATGTTTATATTTATATCCTCTAGTACCCTTAATTTGACCATCAGGTTTAAAGTCTCTTCTATATGCATTAGTAGTAATTAAAATCTTTTTATAGATTTCAAGTTCAAATTTATCGTAATTTTTTGGTATTTTATGAAACATTAGAGAAAATAGTTCTGGTGTTAGAGCCCATATTTGACCACCAACTAGTATTTTATGTTCATTCAGTTTTAGGCTACTATCACCAAATTTCCATTCATTATTGTAATCTTTATGTGGGCCATAGTTTGTATCTAATTCATTTCTTCCTTCCAAAACTGATAAATCAGTATAAGTATATTCTGTATTGGAAGTCTGTTATTAAAAATCATCTTCACCAACATCATCATCATTTTCAGTATTAGCATAATTAAATAAGATGGTATTATCAAATATTGTTCCTTCTGCTAGGTTTTTTGGTGTACTTGTCTCTATCTTGACTGATGGGTTTAATACAACATGATGGCATAAATACAACATTAATCACTACTCAACATATAGCATTATGAAAGCATCAATAGTAGAACGATTTAATAGAACATTGAAAGGAACGATGTGGAAAGAATTTAGTTATAATGGTTCATATAAGTGGATTGATATATACAAAGATTTACTCAATGCATACAATAGAAAAGTTCATCGTACCATTAAAATATCTCCTATTGAAGTCAACTCAACAAATGAGGAAAAGCTGCTAAATACAGTATACAGTCATTTGAAAATGTATAAGATGTCGAAATTTAATGTGGGAGATCATGTTCGCATAAGCAAATATAAGCACACATTTGAAAAAGGTTATACTCCAAATTGGACTACAGAAATTTTCACAATTACAAGAGTTCAAAATACAAATCCTGCAACATACATAATAGAAGACTATCTTGGCAATCCTATTAAAGGTGGCTTCTATACTGAGGAACTTTCAAAAACTAGATTTCCAAATACATATCTAGTTGAAAAGGTTCTTAAAATTAAAGGGAAGGAGGTATATGTTAAATGGCTGGGATTTTCTAATCAACACAATTCTTGGATAAGTAAAGATGAAATATTATAGTTGGAAGAAAAACTAAATTAGAAACAACAACAACATCAATAGCAACAACAACAATAGCATTAATATTAAGAAACTAATGTTAATTTTAAAACAAGAAAATGAAATAAATATGTAAATCATACTTATAAACCATACTGTGTACTAAACATTATTTAATTGTAATCAGTCTGTTATAATGTCAATAACACTTACTCTGAGCTCTAACTCATCAGAACTATCTGCTAGTTACTTTCCTCCTATTGAATTACATGGTGCATATGAGTGTGCTCTAACTGATTTTCATTCATACAACAGTATTCCAAATGTAGGCACCTACAACAATATGTTTCATATAGGGGAACATATAATTGAAATACCAATTGGATCTTACGAATTAAATGATATAGTTGATTTTATAGAAGAGGAATACAAACGACTCTGCCCAGCAAATAAGATTTTTATTGAAGCCAATAACAATACAATGCAAGTTAAAGTTAATAGTTCCAAGGATCCTGTATATTTTAATAAAGACAATACAATTGGAAAACTTTTAGGATTCAATAGCAAAATCCTAACACCAAACAAATATTATTATTCAGATCTTCCAGTTAATATTTTTAAAGTGAATCTCTGGCCAATTGAAAGTAGTATCGCTATAAACACATATATGAATAACTCCAAATCGCATACACTTCATGAATTTCCGATTAATGTGCCTCCAGGCTATCAAATAGATGAGGTTCCAAGAAATCTTATCTATTTACCTGTAAACACCAGAGAGATAAGTTCACTAGCGCTGCGCGTACTGGATCAACACGGTGATTTAATTAATTTCCGAGGAGAGGAAATTACAATGCGAATACATTTAAGGCCAACTAAATAATGCTAATATACAACACAAATATATTGAAAAATATAGCAGCAAGAACAACAACAACATTAAAGCGACCAGCTCAACAAAAAGCTCTAACAACATCAAATAAAAATTTTCTAAAGTCCTTGAATTTTAAATTGAAGACAAAATGAGTTCAATAATAGATGTCTTAGATAAACCCTTGTCTGATGAGAATATAATCAAAAAGGACTATCATACATATGTACCATACTTACAATCTTACAACAATAATGATGAAATTAGAATTTCAATACAAAATCAAGATTTGTACGTGCTACCCAGTGAGAGCTACATTTATGTAGAGGGGTTTGTTGCCGATGATAATAAGGCCAAATCTTCTTCTTCTTCTTCGGAGAACTTTTTATTAAAAAACAACTTTGTGGCATATCTATTTGATGAAATTCGCTATGAGCTCAATGGAATTGAAATTGACCATACAAGATATTTAGGAGCCACAAGCACTATAAAAAATTTGGTTTCTCTGTCACCAACAGAAAGCAATGTGATACAAAATGCTGGATGGAACAAAATTGACGATGTCACTCTTGAAAATGGATTTTTCAATTTTTATGTACCTCTAAAAATGCTTCTAGGATTCGCCGAAGACTACAACAAAATTATACTAAATGGAAAACATGAATTGATACTCTTGCGCAATAAGAATGATGAAGATCTTGTACGCTCGAGTGTTTCTACTGAAAAAGCTAAACTTACAATTTCACTCATCTCATGGTGAATCCCACATGTACAATTATCCGACTTTAGCAAATTGAATATGATAAAAATTATTAACAATGGTGCTTCTATACCTATGGCCTTTCGCAGTTGGGATTGTCATGTTAATCCACAATTAAACACAGGTACTAGCCATATTTGGAATGTTAAACTGGCTGCAAATAGAGAACGCCCCCGTTTTGTATTGATTGCTTTCAACAAGAAAATAAGTTTGTTCATTGTGATTTGACTAATTTAAAAGTACATTTAAATTCAGTCTCATATCCATATGATGATCTTAACATAAAGTTCAAAAATGAACGATATGCAATTCTATATGATATGTATCTAAGATTCCAACAAAGCTACTATATGAAAGAATCTCAACCGCTTCTAACTGCATCAGAGTTTAAGACAAAAGCTCCTATTATTGTAGTAGATGTCAGTCATCAGAATGAATCACTCAATAATGGACCGATTGATATAAAAATAGCATTTGAAACAGCAACTAATATTGCAGCAAAGACATCAGCTTACTGCATTCTTATTTATGATCGCATAATAGAATATATACCCATCAAAGGACAAGTTCGAAAAGTCTTATAAATTGAGTAATATGGAAAATAACACAATTTTTATAGACGTACAAGGTTTCAAAAGTAATTCAAATGATTTCATCGCAAAAGAAGTAGCGATTGTTTTCAACAATTATGAATATAACAATTTCATTATAAAACCACCATTTGATTTTAAATGCTTATCAATAAAAAAGCAAAGAGAAGTAAAGTGGCTAACGAAAAACTATCATCACCTCAGCTGGACTGCTGGATCAGTTTCTTTTCAAAGCGTTTGCAATTTTTTAAAAGCCAACGCAAGATGTTTTAAAATTTATGTAAAAGGCGAAGAGAAAAGACGATGGTTGGAAAAAAATTTATGCGGAAAAATTTTTAACGTTGAGGATATAGGCTGTATCAACTTTAAACAAATGGAGATTAAGTATCCAGAATCTTTTTATTGTAATTATCATAAGCTTGGTGTTTGCGCATTAAAAAATGCTATTTTACTAACAAAAGAAATATCTTGCTTTAAATGAATTTTTTCACTCTTTAAAATATTAATGTATGTATTATTATAAAATTTTAAAAAACTTTAAACAATAAATGTATAGAAAAATAAAAAATCTACAAGTGTTTTCTTATTTCAAATACAAACTACATAAAGGAAAGAGAATGAAGTGGGAAGGAGGAGGAGAAGTTAGCTTTTTTGCTAACTTGCAAATTTTTACTTTTTGTTTCTCTGCTTATGACTGTACTTAGTTGAAACTTGGCTGCTTTAAAATAATCGTAGACAAAGAAAATGACTACGTTGCAATATATAAATGTATTCGACACAGCCAGAAAATATTCCACGCACAAGTTCTTTCGATCGCACATACATACATACATACATCATACACACATACATACATACACACATACATACATACATACATACAAATATATTTCTTAAACAAATAAACAGAATATAAGCTTACCAGCGACAAACAAGCTGGACCCCCCACACACAAGCATTAGGAGTGTTCAGATACATGAGAACGTTTTATAAATAAATAAAATAATTTATTTAATTATTTCATTCATTTATTTAATTATTTTATTTGTAAACAATTTATTGGCGTTAGGAAATCACACAAGCAATGACATTCTTCAAAGCAAAAATAGACACGATCACATACATGAATCCAACAACATATACATACATTACCAAATACATTTCCTATCCACTTTCATTCGCAACAGGGTTGCCAGATTATTTCCCCAGAGATCGCAACCATAAATGCATACATACAATAATCCTATATAAGCATACCAACGATAACTCAAAACAGCAATCCTAAGTCTATCAAATAACAATCACTACATGCACACAAATTCACACAGATCCTTTGTAACTACCCTGCAGTCAGACTGGGAGCAAGTGTCTTTGTGTCAATACTAAAGTTCTAGTAACAGTTTTGGTATAGTAAGTTTTCTTCTATCCGTCAGTATAAAAGAAGAGAAAACAGATATGGTGTATTTGTGGTGGAATTGTCAATAACTTGTCAATATACATACATTTGTATGTAAGTCGCACAAGCGACAAGTCAAAAGCGACTCAGTACATTTTCACCATCGACATTTCCTGCTGGGTATAATGATTGTCTGCCACTACAACAAAAGTATCGGACACCATCAAACATACAAGTAAATACAAAAACACACACTCATACACACACACACACACTCAACAAACAAAAGCTGTGCACACAAGTATACATACATACACATGAACAAAGAATCAAACTCACACACACACACACACACACAATATCAGCATGAAAATCCCTAAAATCCCCCCATTTGTAACAGGGTTGCCAACGTTTTTGTTTTTTCCCGGTTTTGAATTCCCAAAACATGTCGTCCTCCGCCATTAACAATCTACTCCTCTTACCAAATTCTATTTGTGCTCTAATAGTTGGACCATCAAATTGTGGAAAGACTAATGTTATGATTAGCTTGCTAGAAAGTCCTAATGGACTCAAGTTTGAAAACATCTATTTATACTCCAAATCCCTTTATCAACCAAAATATGAATACTTAAAGCGATTAATTTCGCCAATTAAAGAGATGGGATATTACACATTTACAGGTAATGAAAAAGTTATTCCTCCTGACGAAGCGAAAACTAATTCAATTATGATCCTTGATGTTGTTGCATGCGAAAAGCAAAATAATATACAAGCATATTTTTGCATGGGACGACATAAGGATGTTGATTCATTCTACTTGTGTCAAACTTATACGAGAATTCCCAAGCACTTAATAAGAGACAATGCAAATGTGATTATAATGTTTAAACAAGATGAGACAAATATAAAGCACGTTTATAGCGATCATGTTGCCAGCGACATGAGTTATGAAAAGTTTCATGAAATTTGTCGAGAGTGTTGGAAGGATAAATATGGATTTTTGATGATAAGCAAAGATAATGACTTGAAAAATGGTCGCTATAGAAAGCAATTCGACTATTTTATAACAATATAAATTGCTCTACATAAAAGTAAAACATTAGTACTTAATTTGGCTTTGGACATAGTACATCTACTTCTTTCCTAAAATATTTATGCCGGATCTGATAGCTGATCTGTTACCTGATCTGATAGCTGATACCTGATCTGATACCCCCTATATCTGATCTGAAAGCTGCTCAAATACCTGATCTTATACCTGATCTGTTAGCTGATCTAATACCTGATACCTGATCTGTTGCCTAATAGTTGAAAATGGATGAAAAAGTTTTAAAAGAGCTAATATAGACAAGAAATGTTTTAAAGAAAAAATTTCTTAGCATAAAAGTTGGTGAAGCAGATACACATGAGCAATTCAAAGATACATTTAAACCCATAATAGATCCTTTAACAGAATTTGGGAACAGTTATAAATATAATAAAAGAAGTATTAAAGCAGAAAAAGATGAATTTAAAACGAAAGTTTATAAAAAATCAAATTTTCCATTCAACGAACAATCAGTTAAGTTAGAGACCAGTACTCCAAAAAAGCTTTCTGAAGAAACATTATGCAATAAAAATATCTCACTTAGTGATAGAAACGCAAATAAGATTGATAAAGTTGATACTGATGATGATGACGGTGATGACAACGATGATTTTTACTTTCAATCGGAAACTGTAGACAATTCAGATAATAATAATAAGAGTTATACTGACCTAGCACTCTTGGAAAGCAGAAACGAATTAGATACTCTTTACGGTCCACATAAAGATTTTAATAATGAATGCAAGTTTGGCAATAGTAGTATTAAACTTACTGAAGATAAAATAGTGATTGGAAATCAAATATGGGCTTTTACGCCAGGTTTATTTTCTTTACTGTTTCACAAAATACCAAAACATTACGATAAACATGAATTAGATATATATAAAAAATTTTAGTAAGCACAAATGCATATAAAAGAGAATATAGACCTGATGCAGTAAATTGTTTAAGAAAGAAAGTGAAAAGAACTCATCAACTTCATCATCACCACATAAAATAAAAAGTCCTTACAAGGGCGAGGGTTTGATGCAACTAAGCACATACAAACCTAACTATATATATTGGGACGATCCTAATGAGTTAGTAGATCGCATTAGGCTATTGCTGGCATCACAAGCTGCAGGTCATACTAATCACAATAACGAAATTGTCTCAATTATCGAAGAATTATATGAAGCAAACATTATAGAATAATATTTATCTGCATAAATCATGTCCATCGATAAGTTCGGGCACTATCTTAATGATACAGGTGGTACTGTTTTTGTGAAAAATGTTCCTAAGGTGCTGGGCTTCGTTATGGATAAAACTAATAACATTGACGTTCAAAACAAAAGAATCAAAAATGTGGCAAAAGCTTTGGAGGAAAACGACGTTGTTAATAAATTGCTTCTGCAAAGTCAAATTCAAGAGGTTCGAGATGAAATCAACATGAGCTTAAATCAAAAACTCAATGAAATTCAAGAAAAAATTTCAAGTATGAAACTATTTTTTGACAGAGAAATTAAAAAGATAAATGAGTTAATTTATGTGTATGTAAGAAATATGATGGTCGACAGTACTTAAATGAACTCACTCTGAACTCAACGTATCCCTTAAATTTCAAAATACTTCAAAAAGAAATTTAGTAAATGAACTGCATAAGCAAGCACGAAAAAATTTTCCACGTCGAAGAGTTGTTATGAAAGGAATAGCTGATCTTTGGCAAGCTGATTTAGTTGAAATGGGGAACTATTCTACAGACAATAGAGATTATCGATTTTCAGTACCCTTGAAAAAAAAGACTGCATCGGAAACAAGCCAGGCTATGCAGAATATTTTTCAACTGGGACGAATGCCAAAAAACTTGCAAACAGACGACGGTAAAGAGTTTTTTAATAAACACTTTGAAAATTGATGAATAAATAAAATACAACATTAATCACTACTCAACATATAGCAGAATGAAAGCATCAATAGTAGAACGATTTAACAGAACATTAAAAGGAATGATGTGGAAAGAGTTTAGCTTTAATGGGTCTTATAACTGGATCGACATTTACAAAGACTTGATTAATACATATAATAGAAAAATCCATCGTACCATCAAAATGCCACCGATTAAAGTTAACTCTGCAAACGAGCAAAAATTGTTAAATACGGTATATAACCGTTTAAAACTTTTCAAATTATCAAAGTTCAATGTTGGAGATCATGTGCGCATAAGTAAATATAAACATGTTTTTGAAAAAGGATGTACACCAAATTGGACCACAGAAATTTTCTCGATTAAAAGAGTTCAAAATACATATCCTGCCACATACATATTAGAAGACTATCGTGGTAATCCTATTAAAGGTGGATTCTATGATGAAGAACTTTCAAAAACTAGATATCCAAATACATATCTAGTTGAAAAAGTTCTTAAAACTACAGGAGAGAAGGCATATGTTAAATGGTTGGGATTTACAAATCAACATAATTCTTGGATCAATAAAAATGAAATATTGTAGTTAAGTTTATATATATATATATATATATATATATATATATATGCATATATGTGTTTATATTTGTATCTAATATATTAAATAAAATATAATTATATATAAATGCTTTTCTTATACAAAGTGTTGTGTTTAATTTCACTTATTTGTAATCAGACAAGCATAATGTCAATAACACTTACTCTTACCTCAAACTCATCTGAGTTATCTGCTAATTACTTTCCTCCTATTCGTTTGGATGGTGAATATGAATGTCCTCTAACTGATTTTCATTCATATAATAGCATTCCTAACGTAGATGATTATAACAATATATTTCATATTGGTGAACACGTAATTAAAATACAAATAGGATCTTATGAATTGAATGATATAGTTGATTATATTAAACACCACTATAAGCAGTATTGTCCGGAAAATAAAATTGATATAGAAGCTAATAACAATACAATGCAAGTTAGAGTTAATAGCTCTAAGGATCCCATATACTTTAACAAGGATAACACAATTGGAAAACTTTTTGGATTCAATAAGAAAATTCTAGCTCCTAACCAAGACCATTACTCAGACCTACCGGTCAATATTTTCACCGTGAATATCTTGCGTGTTGAATGTAGTATAGTCGTTAACACATATACGAATAACTCACAAGCACACACATTACATGAATTTGCGATCAATGTTCCCCCAGGGTATAAAATCTGTAGCATACAAGCCATGGATAAAATTGGTTCACGAGATTTTTAAGTCCTAGCATGCATAAAAATCAGGCTCTGGGTCGTCGGCAATCGGGAGGATTCGTGGACTTTGAATATATGAAATTACTACAGATCGTTAATTATTTTGTTTGCATGCTCATTTAATAGTGTAGGTAGTTAAGTTGCTCTTTGAATAGAAACGCTTACTCTTAGTTAATATAAAAATTTAATTTTTATTTAGCAAGCTTAAAACTACTATATACAAAATGTACAAAATTAAGACGGGAAGTTAAAGAATGATGAAATGTGTATCTAATGTCGTGCCTGCATGAGTGCATTTTTAACGTTTTTTTATTTAGGCTTTGTCTATCAGAGATGCCAGACTTTTTAGAGTTTCTTCTGACAGTCTTGTATCATGGGGAATGTCCGCCACAATAGTAAGAATTTAGTTATCTGACAATTGTGTGATGGTAGAATGGAATATCGATAGAAGTTAGTAAGAAGTATTTCGTCAATATAATAGTAGGTTCCCAGATGTTATTAGAACATTATCGCCCAACCCGAAAATTGATTACCGAGTTATACTGCGCCTACCTTGCATTAAGAGGTAATCCCAAATGCACTTTATCTATTCCTCAAACGAGTGTATCACAAGAAATTTCTCAAATAGTTAATAATCCATTGTATGAATGTTTATTACATCAAATATTTTAATCATAATATCTAAAATAATTAGGAAATTAGAATTGATTCAAACTTTAAGTTTAATTATATTACACGATGCTTGTTTAAAAACCTAAATATTAAAAGAAAAAAATCTCTGACGTACTAAACTAATTACCCTGTATAATTTTGAAATAAATAAGTATATAAAAATTTATGTAATGATTTCAAAAGTTAACTGCCGAGAGATAAGATCTCTAACTCTACGCGTAGAGTTAGGAATATTCAATTGATTAATTGGTACATGTGTCAATAGCGCACAAGTAACCGTTTTGGTTTTATAGGGCAAACATTTTTTTGTTTGCTGGGCTATAACTTCATATCTAAATTAAATCTGGGTATGAACGTTACCAGTTCCAAAAGGTATTTTAATGCTTTATCGATTGGTATATGTGTCAATAGCGCACAGTTAACGGTTTTGATTTTATGCCAGTGAAAATTTTGCTGGGCTATAACTTCTGAACTAAAGTAAATCTGAATATGACAGTTACTAGTTCTGAAAGGTATATAAATTTTCTATTGATTGATATATGTGTCAATGGCGCACACTAAATCGTTTTGATTTTATAAAATTAAAACTTTTTTTATAAAAAATTTGCTGGGCTATAACTTTCGAAATCATGTAATTAAAAAGTTACATCTACTAATTCTGATACCTACTTTTGTCCTTTATTGAATGGTATATAAATTAATAGCGTACATCTAATATTTTTTTTTATTTATTTAAAGTAAATTTCTGGATATAAATTTCATGCGAGCACGTGCACACATACAATCTCAAAAACGCACGTGCTCACACTGATACGGAAAATAATACCTTTTTTGGTACGTGACTGAAAAAGTTTTTTCAAAAGTTTTGTTTCTTCACGGCGCACAGTGGCACATTTTGTGAGTTGGCGGTCAAAATTCTATAACTTTTGACTGGGTTGAAATTTTTTGAAGAAATTTTTTTGTTGGATAGAAGACATCTTAAGCTTCAATTTATGTATTAACTTTAAAATCGAGCCGTATTAAAGTACACTTATATATGATTGAAAAACGACTTTTAAAAATATAGGTATTATCGGCCTTAAAAAAAATAAATTTGAGAATGTAGTGATTTAACATTGCATTTTATAAATAGTAACGTTAACTTAACTAAAAAATTACATACTTAATTAAGCCGTTCACCCGGGTCCATTTTATTTTGACCTTTAGCCCTCTTCTCCAATGGACCACTTAGAATACGGGTTTGAAGCTCATAATTGTTTTAAATATATTAATATTGATATAATATTTAGCAAAACTAATTTTGTTTTAGTCGTTGATATCCCTGTGAATCCTGTTCATCTTCAAGGAGCTGCTTGGCGTCTTTGTCCAATTCCATGGGGGTGGAATTCCATTTTTGTCGAATGCTGGAGATATATGGATCAGAAGTGCACAGTAAAATATTAAAGAGTTCTTCATTGGTACTATATCTAGATATCTTTTTTGTGTTGTGCTCGCGAAAATATCTATAATCTTTGTTCCTTTTTTCTTGCGCTTCTTTAGAAAAATCTCCAATCGTAAGCATATTGTGTTGAATAATGTTTTTCCCATGATATAGTATTTTATGGACTGTCGATGGCATATTACTCCAATCATATTTTTCTTTGTATAGTTTCGCTGTTTCATTAGCATACTGACCAAATTTTCTTGCATTTACCTTTTTATTGCATGATATTACTTGCAGTATGATTTTGTAGCGTTTTATTAATTCAAAATCTACTCCTGTAATAGCTTCAGCAGTTTCAGGATCAGAAAAAATTTTTCTTGCTGTGTTGCCATCATTTGTGTTTCCTTCTCCTTGCTTTGGCTGATCGATCAGTAAACCCAATTCTAAATATTTATCTTGTACGTGTTTCTTTTTTGCCTCTTTTCTTTTGTTCCATAAATCGAATTTTAGCATGGATTGGGGATAAGCCAAACTCATAGGCTTCTTGGAGAGTAGTGTCTTCTGTTGGAAGTTGACTTAATTGGATTGCAGTTTTTTTTTACAAATAACACAGCTCGAAGATGATTTTGTTTCAGTTATGGCCTGTGCAACTTTTCGATCAATCATTGTAAGTAACATTTGATAATTTATTTGAATCTCTTGATCGTTAAGTAACAAAGTTATCGGTTGAAGTTTATCTATTTGTTGTTTAAGTTTAGATACTTCTTCTAATATTACATCCTTCGTTTCCTTCTTAAAAGCAAATTTAATTGGTCTGCAATATTTTGTTCAAGAAGGTATTTCGTTTTTCCATATATCAGTATGGGTTTCTTTGCTAGTAGATGGCTCAAAATTAATGTCTTTAGTCTTAACGGAACAAAAGATATCATAAATAATTCAGAATCTGATATTTTTTCTGCATTATACTGCTTATATTGCTTTTGCCCAGAAGATCCATCGCATCCCCATTTAGAAATTAATTTTAGGCTACAGTCACCAAGCTTTTTAATATTATCTGCGTCCAATGTACTAAACAATCTTTCCGCAGTATGATTTAATATGTCTTGCAATACCACCTCTGCTGAACTTTCTGTAATGTTAATAGAATTTTGTGGTGGTAAACAATCTTTTTTAATTAAAACCAAATCTCTATATTCTGGATAAATGGAGCAATGTTTTCCAACTGCCCGCTTTCGTAATTCCATATACTGATATTTTGTTAGCTTTAAGTCCAGAAATATTGAAAATGCTTCTTCAGATGTAAATTTTTTATCATAGGTTGGTGTTGGAATGCTCTTTAAAATCCTTTTTACACGCTTGGGGCTCGCTTTCATTACATTTTCTATTATATCAATTTTTTTAGTTTTATTTTTTGTTGGACCTAGTTGATGGAAAAACGTATCTTTAATTATTTCTTGAGAAAATTCTTCATTCATGCTTTGTAGCTTTCGTCTTCGGGACCTTTCACTACACTCCTCAACTGGTCTGGCAGGTCGGTTTTGGTTGGCTTTCAAATACAAGTTCGCTTGTAAGCCATTGTTTGTTGCAGTTAAACATTTTTTCCTTATTTCTATTACATTCATTATACCGTTTCTTTAATCGCGTTAAAAAATTATTAATTTTTTTTTAAATGGTCGCACAACTCAAAATAAGGATCTTTTAAAATGTGTAATATAACATCGTTTTTGTTTTTTTGTTCAAAATAAATTTTAGCAAGATCGTTATAACTGAACTTAGCCATCGTTTTGACAATACTGATCGTGTTTATTAGTTTTGTGTTTTTATACACATCAAGTTTTCTTGAAGCAGCTATGTGTTTCAACGAGAGAGAGGAAAGAAGAGGAGTACAGACATGCTTGTACCGACAAGTTACTTCAATTCTCTTTTGTTATTTCATTCTCATATTCAAAACTCATTAAAAACTTGAACACAAACTGTGTGTCTAAGCAACCGGACAGGTTTAAAAGAGAATTAAAGATACCTGCTTCAAGAAAACCTGATATGTCTATCGTATTTTAACCTTTATATGTATGAGCAGCAGCTACCTGGGTACACAATAAAGTTATAACAAAAGGTCGAATATATCAGTCCAAATACAACAACTCATGTACCTACCCCCGCTTATATGTAACTATACATTTTTAATTACAAAAATGCATTTAATGCATTATAATAACAGTCTTTTATTATACACTTTTCATTAATAAAACTTCTTCGAAAAAAAAAGGAAAAACATACACACAATACACACACAAACACATTTAGATATACCGCACTCCCATACCTAAAATATCCGACATGCAAGCAGTAAAATCATTGTAGTTCCTAGAGATGCAAATATAAATTTAAAAAATTAGCATATAATAACAGCTCAAAGTACGTACTATAACATGTTATAAGTCGTTTTAAAAAGTTTTTCGCAGAAAAAAAGTTGCGTTCCACTGAACATCGAGATTTGGGTATATTTTAGACCTTTATTACAATCCCCAAATCTGGGACTCGAGCATAGTAAGGCACGATTTTTTAATTTATTTTATAAGTTAAGAAATGATATTGTGTGAAGAAAAAATTTTTTTCCAAAAATATATAAAACCAAAAAGTTATGCCCACTTGAAGTTCAAAAATTTTCTAATATATTTTGAATTTCAGCTTCTCTTAAAAAAGCGCGTTTTTGATCACCCTATTCGAAGAGAAATAATCGAAATAAAAACTTAAATTTCTGGATTTCGAGGTTCCTATGTGTTTACTTTTATATAAAAAAAATTAAATCGGTGACACAAAAAAAAATTTTTTCTTTAAGACTTTTGGCCGCCATCTCTTCAAATGTGCCACTGTGCGGCGACCTTTTTAACATCACATTGGGTGCAGGTACATCACAAAGTACACAGAGATGTCACGAGACGGAAGAAAAAGCAAATTCTGGACGTCTCGTTCACACAGTACCCGTGTCTTCTTTAAGCTTCTTTCGTAGTTGTGTTGATTTATAGTTTTTGCAATTTATACTTTGTGTCCTTATTCGCTATGAGATTTTTGCAATTAAAAGATTAAAATTAATATTTATGAATGAAAAAGCTTAAAGTTAAATCAGAAATTATCTGAAAACAAATCCTAATCACTTTTTTAATACTAATAGTCATTTTCACACTCTGTTTTTTTAATTCAACACAAAAAATTCCTTGATTTAATTTTGTACAAATGTTCAATTGTTGAAATGTATTTTCATTTTATTCTTTGTGGTCTCGTTCGCTATGTACTTTTTGGAAGTAAATGGTAAAAATTAATATTTTTTTAATGAAAATACTTAAAATGAAGTCTGTAATTATTTGGAAACTAATTTTAATCACTTTTTTACCACTAATAACCTTTTACACATTGTGTTTTTTAGTTCAACACTTCAAAATCTTTCATTTAAATTTGTAAAAAATTTCTTTTGTTTATTTCACAAAGTACACATTTTCTCTTGTTTGTTTTGATTATATTGTTAACAACTTAATAGCAAATATACTACAGTTATCCCTTTCTCACCGAACCCGTGTCATAGCTGATTTTACCTTTTTTCATCACTCACTTTCTTCACCTCTGTATACTTTGTCGGTACATACCACGCGTTAAGCGGCAACGCTTTTCTGGCTTTTAAGTCCCGGTACAGACTTGCAATTTTTGTTGCAGCAATTCTTGAATATGTGTGAGAGTGTTGAAATAGAAATATATACTTTTTGTATATATTTCAGTTCTCGTTGAACCTTCATAGTGAAGAGACATTAAAGCGGATTTTTTTTACATACATACATACGAAACAAATATAAAAAACAAACAAAATCAAAAATCATACAAAAAATATTCGTAATACATATTCACCTTGATAAATAAGCTTATTGGCTTTACTAATATTTTTTACATAGCAAGAAATAGCAAAAACAAAAAAAAACATAAACACAAAGTTCCCTTGAGGAATAATACTCTGTATGAGTACCTCAAAGGAAACAAATTTTGAAGTGAGTTCTAACGGCAGAAATGCTTATTTTACTGTGAGTTCTGAAAATCTTAATGAAAAAAATATAAATAATAAATCTGATGAAAATCTTTTTTTAACGGCAAAGCCAATTTTTCATCAGCGATCAACTTCGCTTTGTCCAATGCCAACTAGTGAATCGTTAACATTACCATTGCCTAGTACTTCTTCATTTAAGTCTGCGATATCATCCGCATCGGGCTCGCCTTCATCACTAAACCAAGTTATCACTACAGATAACAGTAGCTCAAAATCCAAGGTACAAGTGGGAATGGACAGATATATAACAGTGGTAAAGCGTGGGCGAAGCCCAAATTCTTCAAAAATTTCATCTGCTCCAAAGATGTCTAGGGATAACAGCGCATCATCTACCAATCGTCAAAATCGTGTTTCATTATTGCAAGACACCGACGACAAGCCCTCTACATCATTGCAAAAATCTTTTAAGCCACCACCTATTTATCTGAGAGAAAAAAATTCTAACGCGCTTATAAAAAAACTACTGTCGACCATTGGTGAAAATACTTTTCACATCGTTCCAATTAAACGAGGTAATATTGATGAAACTAAAATCCAAATATATAATGAAAAAGATTTCCGAAAAATTTTTAGTGAATTCGAAAAAAATAAAACAAATTTTTACACATACCAACTTAAGAGTGCTAAAGGCCTACAGATAGTATTAAAGGGCATAGATTCATATGTTGAACCCGAAGAAGTAAAATGTGCACTTGTCGACCAAGGATTCAAGGTAAAAAAATCTTACCAACATATTTAATAGAGAAAAGGTCCCCCAACCCCTATTTCGGGTTGAACTGGAGCCGAATGACATACAATTGAAAAAAATTTAAGCCCATCCAGTTTATAACGTAAAGTATCTCTTACATCGAAAAATCACAGTTGAAGAGCCACGCAAGCGTTCAGGTCCCGTACAGTGCCATAATTGCCAAGAATATGGCCATACGAAAACTTACTGCAAGTTACCTACAGTGTGTGTTATCTGCGGTGAATTGCATGGTACTGCTAGCTGCACTAAGCCAAAAGATCAAGCAGAAAAAAATTTAGTAATTGTGGAGGTAATCACACAGCTAACTATAGAGGGTGCCCTGTATTTTCTTTCGTTAAACAGGCTATGGGTCAAAAACCCAAGCTAACTCCAGCTCTACGCGAACTCCGACACTTTTGCTCAAATCAGCCAACCAGTTACTTCACGTGTATCGTATGCTGATGCTGCTAAGACTAGTTCAATTCCCACGCAAAATGTTCCACCGCCAAATAATTCAACGAATTCAAACTCAAGCTTTAACTTTAGTCGCCTTGAAGCTACTATTGAGAATCTGGTGCTAACTATAAACAACTTTACTACAAATATGACAAGTATGATGCAAGAAATGCTGCGAATGCAGAATACACTGCTTCAAGCATTAGTTAATAAACCATGAACACGTTAAAAATATGTTTCTGGAACGCAAACGGCATTCGCAAACATAAAAATGAACTTGAGCACTTCCTCATGGAAAAAAATATTGATATAATGTTGGTTTCTGAGACTCATTTGACCTCAAGAAGCTTATTTAAAATGAATGGTTACACTTTATATGATACAAAGGACCCGAGAGGGAGAGCATGTGGTGGATCAGCAATTCTGATTAAGTCAAGACTCAAGCAATATGTCCTTGACAACGTTAGTGAAGAATATTTGCAAGCAACCAATATTTTCGTAGAAAATTTTTGTGCGAATTTCGTGATATCATCAATTTACTCACCTCCCAGATTTTCAGTTACCGAAGATCAGTATGAGAAGTTCTACAAATCGCTTGGATCTTGTTTCGTGGCAGCTGGTGACTACAATGCAAAACATAATTACTGGGGATTGCGTCTTGTTACACCTAGAGGTCGAGCCTTGTTCAATACAATTTCAAAAATGGGCTTAGATGTCATTTCGGGTGGGGAGCCTACTTACTGGCCTACTGACGTAAGAAAAATTCCAGATGTTATAGATTTTGCCGTCACGAAAAATATTCATAGGGACTTAATTCATGTAGAGGCCTCTCTAGATCTGTCCTCCGATCACTCTCCAACAATAGTTACAATTTTCAACCCACTAAGGAGTGATTTAACTAACTCATATGTGCAGATGATTAATGGAATCAACTGGCTGGCATTCAGAAAACTGCGTAGAAAACTTTCAGCTTAGATCATGTGATGATATTGAATTTAACATTGCCAATCTTAACGAAAATTTTAAACAGGCTGCTGAGCACGCCACTACCTCCTATCCGCAGACCGGCTTTAACAGAATTTATTCTACGGAAATTGAACGTCTTGTATGTGAAAAAAGGAGAGCTAGAAGAGAATGGCAACAACACAGATCACACCTAAATAAAATCAGACTTAAAGAATGCACTAAACGACTCAAAGAGCTGCTATCGTCTGAAAAAACTGCACTACTGGAAAAGTATTTGAAAGGTCTTGATGTAACGGCCGCATCTAATTACTCTTTATGGCGCGCTACTAGAAATTCTAAACGACCCGTTGATCTTAAATCACCATTGCGTACTGCCACCGGAGGCTGGGCAAGAAGCGATAGTGAGAAAGGTAAATTATTTTCTGAGCATTTAAAATCTGTATTCACTCCCAATTCATGTACGGGTGCTGATGATTTACCGAGTGTAGTTTCTCTACCCCCTCGTCCCTTAAGGTTTAAGATGCGTGAAGTACAAAAAGTAATTGCTGAACTCAACCCGAAGAAAGCTCCAGGTATTGATTGCATTAGTAACAAAATGCTCATGAACTTGCCTCATATTGCAATAAGAATCCTGCTATTTACTTTTAATGCTATTTTAAGAATGCAGTATTTTCCACATAACTGGAAACTGGCCAAGATCAAAATGATTCCAAAGGCGGGCAAAGATCTTACCAAGACTGAGTCATATAGGCCTATAAGCTTACTATATACAATCTCAAAGCTTTTCGAAAAGCTGCTCATGACTAAATTGTCCAAAATTTTAACTGATAATGGGTGCATCCCGGTCCATCAATTTGGCTTTAGAAGTCAGCACAGCACGATTGAACAAACGCATAGACTGGTCCAAGTTGTAAGAAGAACATTTGAAGACAAGAAGTATTGTTCTGCTCTCTTTATTGATGTTTCTCAGGCGTTTGATAAAGTATGGCACGAAGGCCTAGTTTTAAAATTGAAGACATATCTGCCAATAAACATTCAAAAGCTTTTGGAAAGTTATATTATTGATAGGAAGTTCACTGTTGTGGAAGAAGACTTTACGAGTGTGCCCGAATCTATATCTTCTTGTTGTGCCACAGGGTAGTATTCTGGGTCCTGTCTTGTATTTAATATATACTTGTGATATGTCTGTGAGCAATAATATCCATATTTCTACTTTTGCCGATGATACAGCCTGTATGAGTGTGCACGAAAACCCTTATGAGGCATCCCGCAATCTCCAGGAACATATCACTCAGCTGGAAATATGGTTGAACTTATGGAGAATTAAAGTCAATGAACAAAAGTGTGTCCATATAACGTTCACCCTAAGAAGAGATACTTGCTCCCCCATTCGAATCAACAATCAAAATATTCCTCAACATTCCCAAGTGAAATACCTTGGTATACACCTTGATCGAAGACTTACATGGAAACATCATATTGACTCTAAGTTAACTCAGATGAAACTTAAGTTAACTCAAATATATTGGTTGATTGGCAGAAACTCAACACTCAGCTTAGACTGCAAACTTTTATTATACAAGTCGCTTTTGAAGCCAATATGGCGCTACGGAATTCAGTTATGGGGCACTGCTTCAGCTTCCAATGTCGAGAGAATCCAACGAAGGCAAAACAAAATTTTACGGTTAATAACATCGGCTCCATGGTACATCCAAAATTCTATTATACATCGTGATTTAAATATGCCACTAGTGACTGAAGAAATTGCAAAATACGCAGGCAAATATTTAACAAAACTCGAATCACATCCTAATCCGCTTGCTCGTAATATTTTGAACTTTACTGGACACGTCCGCTTAAAAAAGAGGGACACACGGGCTCTTATACCTAACACTCGAGGTGGGACTACTTGAAAATAATTTCCCCCCCCCCTTTTTTGATTATCACTACTAATGTATTATTTATAAGTACCACTAAGTTTATGTCCGACACTGGTCGGGCCTAATAATTTTTTTTATAGATTTAAAATTTGAATAATTATTGTTAGTTCATATATGAAGATACAATAAATAAATACATGCATTACAAAAAAAAAAAATACTTTTTGTATTCCTCTCTCGCTTTTTTGCACTAAAAAATAAAAAGTTGCTGCAACAAAAATTGCAAGTCTGGACCGGCATTTAAACGTTTAAGGCTGTGCAAATGTAAAGTTACACGCCAAGCTATTTTTAGTTGTAAAATTTAAAGCCGTTAACGTCTATTTTTTTTTGTCTTGCATTTACGTTTTATTTTTCTTTAAATATTTAATGAATTTTTTAGCCATTGTTTGATAAATAAAATGAATTTGAATTTCTAATCATTTTTGTGTATGTTAGCATATGAATCTGGCAACACTAGCTGTCATTTTGTACACAGCGCGTGAAAGTTGATGAATGTTCAACTTTTTGCGAGATATGCGCGTCGCGAACTTCTCTATGTAACTTGCCTTATGAAAACACTATTTCAACTTTTTTGACAGACGAGTGTATCGCATTAGCGCATTGAACGCGTGTTATGTACTTCCACCTTAAGACGTAGCTGTTGCGCAACCGTTGACTGTTTGTCTTAGAAACGCATAGTTGAGTAATTCCGCTCCACTCAATAGTTGAATAATTTTCCATCATAAAATTTATTCGCTACCTATAGTCAACGTGTTGTGCTCATCCTTAGCAGCTGCTCGAATAGAGTTATGCTTTTTATATGCTTCGTTAGGTGGCAGGAGCAAGTATTTGTTAAATTGTACATTACAGATGTGATGAAGTAACGAAATAAAGATATAAAATTAAATTATATCCATCAAGCCGTTTCTAATACGTAACTTTTGGGGCCAACAGTTGCCAACAGTTTCACAACTGTTGAGCTCAACAGCTACGTCTTATAAATGCGCCCATTGGTTTTACGGAATGCAAACTTGTTTTCGCAGTGCTAAATTCAGTGTTGCCAAGTTAAACTGACCGTAGGCAGCTGATAATGTTTATGCCAGTGAATAACAATAGATGTCGCTTAAAAGATTTTCAACTTAAAAATGGATGCAACGGCAATAATAAAGAAATTATAAAAAAAAAGAATTTTTTGGAAAGAAAACATCAAAAATATTTTCACATGAAAATATACGATATGACGACATCGATCCACCATCCCATCAGAAGTGAAGAAAGTGACAGATAAAAAGAGCTCCAATCAGGTTTTTTAAAATTCGTGGGAAAAAGAGAAAAGTATAGTGCATTTGATATTATAGTGTATTACTACTTACCAATTAACAAAGCTAATAAAAAGCGTTGTAATTTTATTGCACTATAGCGAATAATCAAAACAAAAATGCCGACTAAATTTGAGGGAAAACGAGACAAACAGAAAAATACCCTTATCTTCCGTCTCGTGACACTTCTGTGTGTTTTGTGCCCTCGATCAAGGTGTATCTAACTAGGTGGCAGCGCTACTTCAGGTGATAATTTTTTGCTCTATGTGCTTTGTAGCTGAAGAATGTCAAAAACTTCGATTTTGTTTTGGTTTTAGTACAATTATTTTTGTGCTTTTGACATTCTGCGGTTCTTTACATAGCTATGGTTGCTGTATTTTTGTATAACAAATCCTTACGCAGTCACCTGTATAATTACACCATGCCCTCGGTAAAAAATTTTTATTTTGTGATGTATTTGTGAATTTTTAACATACAATAACTTGATTTCCAAACACTTCTTCGCATTGAATTAATAGTTCCGTAATTTTAAAATATTTATTTACAATATATGAAATAATTTCCATTTTACAACGTATTATAAAATTTCCGAAATTTTCATACAAATACGGGATTTACACGATGACTTTTTCCCCTGCATTTTTTTGAATTCTCTTTTGTGTTGCTACCCCTTTGATCGCCTTTGTACCCCGTTTGTCAATAAACTCTAGAAAAGTCACAGTAAAAAGTCATAGTGTGAATCCCGTAAAACAAAAACAGTTGTACAGTTCGTCAAATAAGTGTTATAAAAAGCAGAAAAATACAACATCAAAAATGCGTGTTTGCAGGGCACAATGCAATTAGTATGTATGTGTGTGTGCACAAAGAAGTTTTTGTGTGATCTCTGCGATTTTCTGCGATTTCTACATTTGGGTAAAGGTAGAGATCGCAGATGTAAGGTAAATGTAAATGTAATGTAAATGTAAACGTTTGAGCGCTTATAGAATACTTAAAAACGTGTCATGTGTTTTCGATACAAAAAAAACTTCTTTGTGCACACACACATACATACTAATTGCATTGTGCCCAGCAAACACGCATTTTTTATTTTAAATTGCGAGTTATTTGAAGTCAAACGCGAAAGTTCATATACTTATGTATAATATTTAAATTCATGAAATTCATTTTGATTGAAATTTATATACATATGTATACGGACATACACACGAGTATGTATGTATGTATTAGAACTTATAAGTAAATAATATATGAAATAGTAATGTGTTAATTAATCCAAGATTTTTTAATAATTTCACTGAAACTATTTTAATTTACTTTCTTTTGATGGCAAGATTTAGCCTGTTGGAAAAAACTAATTGAGTTTTTGAAATACCACCTTTTAGAACGAAAATGCTCCTACAGGTTTTGAAAATTATTATTATTATTATATTTAAATGAACTCAATTATAATAATTTTAATGGCAGCTGCAACGCTCAACCGTAATACATATTTGTCATTGTACATTACCAGAACAGATTTTGAGCAACTTAATTTCCAAGAATGTGTATGCTTGCAGTAGCACCTCAATAAAATCTTTACTTTCTCGTTTTTTCCTTTTCTTATTAATGTTCGTACCTACTCATAATAATTTAGTTTTATTTACAAACAATATACATATGTATATTTTTTAGCAAAAATACATACATATGTACATATACAGGCCTTTTTCTTTGTTGGGTGTTTATCAGTATAAAAAAATCATATAAAATGGAAAACAGCTGTTCGAAACATTTCGAAACTATTTTAATTTACTTTCTTTTGATGGCAAGATTTAGCCTGTTCGAAAAAACTAATTGAGTTTTTGAAATAACACCTTCTAGAACAAAAATGCGCCTAGAGGTTTTGAAAATTATTGTTATTATTTTATTTAAATGAACTCAATTATAATAATTTTAATAGCAGCTGTAACGCTCAACCGTAATATTTGTCATTGTACATTACCAGAACAGATTTTGAGCAACTTCATCGGAAAGACGAACGGTCTAATTCATAAAAAATATTTTAGGTTTATTTGACAAATTTCCCATAGAAATACGTCAAATAAGCGCTTAATAAACCTGAAATATTTGTTATGAATAAGGCAGGAAGTATTTAGCTATTTAATTTCCAAGAATGTGTATGCTTGCAGTAGCACCTCAATAAAATCTTAACTTTCTCGTTTTAACCTTTTCTTATTAATGTTCGTACCTACTCATAATAATTTAGTTTTATTTACAAACAATATACATATGTATATTTTTTAACAAAAATACACATGTACATATACAGGACTTTTTGTTTGCTGGGTGTTTATCAGTATAAAAAATCATATAAAATGGAAAACAGCTGATCGAAACATTGATGAAAGTTCAACATCTTCACATTATTTTTGATTGTATGGAAAAAGTACCAAAATTATTTAAATGGTATCAAATCATTATTTTATACTTACAAACATTGTAATAACTTTGACATTTAGTGAAATTACAATTTAAGCTTCATACCCGTATATACATATTCACATTACAACGTATTATAATTATAAAAAATATTTATATTTTTATTATCATTATATATAATTATTTTGATTATACGTACCTATTTTTATTTTTATTGTTATTATTTTTAAATAAAAATAGTTTTTTGTACGCTTGAATGTATGTTTGTACGCACATATGTATGTATATTTTACAAATTCATACATATGTACATATACATATGTGTATGTATGTATATTAACAAAAAATAAACACATACGATTGGCAAACTCTGGTTAGATTTTATAAGAAAAAAAATGTTTAGAAAACTAAATTTATTAAATATGCCATGTACGTATACAAATTAACCACTCAAAAGCTTAAATTATTAAAAGAAACAAAAGTACCAAATCAGGGCTATTGTGCCACACTCTCATTCAATATACATCTTTGTCTACAAATGTCACGTAACGTCGTCATGAAATTCTATTTTCTGCAGGTTCAGACGTTACATTTACGTGCCATTTCAGTCAGGTAAGCGTTTGCATAGCTTTTCATGCAACAGATTCGATCAGCTGACACATTTACATATACAGTTCTACATTTACAGTCGGGTAAAAGCTTAAGGCTCAGTTAGCCGACTGTAATGTAATGTAACTGTAACAGTAAGAAACAGCTGATCGATTTTGTTTTGTGAAAAGTAATGAAAATGGTTATAGAGATGTAACGTAGCGTAACATACTTTTCATATAAAAATATCAATCAGCTGTTTTCTACGTTACAGTTACATTACATGACAGTCGGCTAACTGAGCCTTTAGTTAGCCGACTGTAATATAGTGTAACTGCAACAGTAAGAAACAGCTGATCGATATTGTTATGTGAAAAGTAATAAAATGGTTATAGAGATGGAATGTAACGTAACCTATTTTCCATGTAAAAATTTCGATCAGCTGTTTCCTACGTTGCAGTTATTTTACATTACAGTCGGCTAACTGAGCCTTAATTCTGCCTTTACAGTCGGGTAATTCTGCCTTTAAACACATTCACCACAGAAGCTACCGACTACCAAATGTCAAGGATGGAATCAAAGAATATAAATCATATAGAATGCGCATCTCATACAAGCTAAAATTTTCTATGACGGGTATTTCCAGTACTACCCGTCCATCGTACGCACTCTCATTTCTATCTGCAGTGTATGCTACGCTCGCATTGCTGAGAGCAGCGTTGCCGTTGTGACAATAAAGTATCACTTTATACTCTTTTTCGCAGCGATGCCAACTATTTATAACCCAAAACGCGCTAATTTACAGCATTGTCAAATATTTATAGCAAAAACGCGCTATTTTCTACGCGCTAAATTAAATTTCAATCAAATTCGATGTATGTTTAGTATTCGTATCACAATTAATTTTTCAGATTTTAAAATGTTGCTTCCTCGACATTATATTTTAATAAACTAAAATCATTTAATACAGAATCAGAATCGCCTTCCAAATAATCGAAATCCTTAGTTTTTACTTTTAATATATTTGTAAAACTTTGTAACAACATATAAATTGTCGAATAGTTTTGCGATTCAAATGCTTTTTGTAATTCAGCTATAATAGATGCTTAATAAGTTATGTATATATTTTGGGTCATCTAGTACATAATTTAAGTATAAAAATGCGTTTTTAATTCTAACCACAGTCAAGCGAATTTTGTTTGCGACAGCTAAATCATTAACTAATTTAAAAAAAATTTTATCAGAGTTTTGGATATTAGAAAATTTTTAAATTTATACAAAAAAAGTTAAAAAAATATTGAACTGAAATGATATCATTGACTTTATTCAAAACGCGCTAATTTAGCGCTTTTTTATTAAACATGTAAACATTTTGAAATTAGCTTTTCTTAATAATAAATTAACTAATAAATTAAAAGTAAAAACATGCAACTCAATTCTGTTAGCCTTAAATTTAATAGACAAAGATATAGAAAACTGGATTGCTTTTGATAAACTTATTTTTAAATACAGATATGAAATTTCAAAAAAGTATTTTTAGTCAGGCTTAAGTTCAGTAATTTCAATTCTTTTATTGAATGAAATATTTTTATTAATTAAATTAGACTTTTAAGCTGGGGGAAATACCGATATTTTTCTGTGCAGCAACGCACTTCATCAGCACCCTAGTCTATCTACTTGCGTAGAGATTGTTATTAACATCAGCTATTTAACTTAAATTCTAATGAAACGGAATGTGAGAAATGATTGTTGTGTACAATTATTGATTTGCCTTTGGTAAATACATATGTAAGTATCACTATTTATTTCCCCTGTTTTTCCATATTTTCATTTTTCTATTTAGGTTAGCATGAAGTTATATTACTCTACCCACGTATGTTTAACTATTCTTGCTTATCTTTTACGATCATCACATTAATTATTTTTTACTTATTCGATGTACCATCGGTACATACAGTGATGCCCACTTAGCCCTTTTAGGGCTAGATTTAGCCCGTTTTCAGTCAGTCAAAACGCGAAAATAAAATGTTTAGCCCCAAACAAAAAAGGGAGCAAACCTAGCACTTTTTACAATAATCTTTCAGCCCTTTTAGCCCCTTTTTAGTTTTTGCTCGATATGGCTACATTTAAACTTTTGCGAACTTTTTCTTCCTTTAATCTAGCAAATTAAAACGAGTAAAAAGTCGATATTGCTTTACCAATTTAAAAAAGAAGAATAATATAGAGTAATCTTTTATTTCTTCCAAATTTTGTATGCCTTGAAAGTTATTCAGTACAGCCTAAAACAGATAATGTATGTTTTTGAAAGAGCGAGAAATCGAAATTTTATTTAATAACGGCCAATTTTAAATGTATCTAACATAAATACATATGTACATATATTTCTATTATATATGTATGTATATGCTAACTATTTAATCTACGTATGTACATACCTTATTGAAATGTAATATGAAATGTAAATGAAATGTGTACAATATTGCTCTCAAGCTATGTACGTGTTGATCTCATGATAGTTATTTATATTCTAACAGCCGTATTCATAAAAAAAAGTTGATTAAGGTTTAAAATTCATATTAGTTAAAAAACGTTTTAAGGCTAAATAACGTTTTTTAAATATTGGTATTCATAATCAGTTTTTTAACTAAAAATCAATTAACTAAATTTTTTTAAAATATGGTGGCAACACTGTATTCTTTATTTGTCACTTGCATATTAGCTCTGCAAAACAACGATTGTTAACTCACAAAGTACTCGTGTCTATTTTGTTTATTTGTCGGTTTTCAGAGAAATATTGTTTCTATAAAATAAAAGATATGTTGCAACTTGTATTTAATAAAATAATAAAAAAAGTTCACAACAAATCTTTGTTAAAAGTGCTTTTTATATTATTTATTTTATTGCAGATAAAGAAGGACTAGAATAACGAGCTTTATTTTGTTTGTTTTGAGTGTTTATACATCACTAGTTAATTTTCTACAATTATACTATTTTTGTTAACACATAAAATGAGAAAACAATGACTGGGAATGGAAACTGGATCGCTCTTTTTCTTTTAAATATTCTTTGGAGTATATTTGTTATTTCGGCAATAGTTTCTATAAAAAAAAATTACATTGTTTTCTGCTAAATAACACTGGCATATGCATACATACATGCATACATAAGTACATACATACATACACACATAAGTATGTACATACAGGTAAAGTTCAAAATGTAAACAAAAACGAAGCAAAATTACAACAACGTCACCTTAAAATTGGCTTAAACATGGGGGCAGTCAATTTTAAAATTTGCTGATTTACGCAAGGTTTAAAAACCGTTTTTTAAGCTAAAATTCTTTATGAATACAATTTTAGCGAATTTTGCTTAAACAATATTTTAAACGCGGTTTAAAATTTTTATGAATACGGCTGTAATAAATTACTTTACAAAAATTGATTTGATGTTTTTTTCAACAGAAACATTTTAATACTAGCCCCTTTTCGCGCTTTTTCGAAAAATTTTACTATTTTTTTATATTTGAATATTTTTTTCAATTTAGCCCTTTCTACAACAATCATTTCTCACATTCCGTTTCATTAGAATTTCAGTTAAATAGCTGATGTTAATAACAATCTCTACCCAAGTAGATAGACTAGGGTGCTGATGAAGTGCGTTTCTGCACAGAAAAATATCGGTATTTCCATTAACATTGCTGAAGTACACATACATTCACCCAAAATATATGGCGCCAAGATCAAACGAATAGAATTAAAGTAAAAAGTACACGGCGATTTATTTGAAAATATTTGTCAAAAATATCTTAAGTTTAACTTTTTTAGCTTTTTTTTAATGAATCCTACTCTTCTGACCGCAGCACCATACGACAGCCAAATTTATACTGCTTAAGTTCAGTATACATATATGAAAACATAGAAGTACATATAATGGAACTGTTATGGAATATGCACTGTTTCAACTTTTTTTTTGTATTACGCTTTTTATTAATAAAAGACGTTCTCAAACAACTTTTTTGTGCGACTTTATTTTTATAAAACGACGTTTTGTGCGACTTTTCAAAAATTCCTAACGGTAACCCTGCCAATGACACTTTTTATGACCCTTTTTTCAATTTATCCCTTTGTATCATTTTAACAGAATGTATGCCGTAGGGCAATCATATACACAGTTTAGCATATCAGGTATTAGAAAAAGAGCTGTTCGTCCAGTTGGCGATATTCGGCTCGATGATGTCGATCATTTTATTGTTTTGGTAGATAGAAAAGCCAATAAATGGTGAAAATATTGCAAAAAATCTGACACCCAAATCCTTGATTCCAAATGCAAATTATTTCTGGGAGTATCACAATTAATATGTATAATATGTAAGTATATATAATATGTATTTTAACTTACTTTCATCTTTAATCTTAATAAAACTTTTTATAAATGTTTATAAGTTAGTAAGTAAGTTTTTATAAAATATTTATGAGTTAAAATAGGTTCAAATGAAGTAAATTTGAAATCCAAAATTGGGACCTAAAAGTATACATGTATGTATATAAATGATCAGCATCAAAAAAAGTAAAGTAAAATATAGATGGAAAAACTGTTAATTCATTTTCTTTTTATTATAATTTTTCATTTACAAATGAAAAAAGGAAAAATAATTCAAATAATTAATTAAATACACTCAAAATATTTCATAGTTAAAATAAACGAAAAATGTGGTTAATTTTTACGAAAATATTAGTTGTTTTTACGGTGCGAAATACTTCTTAAATAGTAGAAATGATTTTGTCTGCAAATAACAAAATTTAGTATTTTTACAAATTTTTTTTCGTAAATTTACGAAAAATAATGTTTATATTACAAAAGAAATTCGTGAATCCTGAAAATAAATTTTGTGCAATTTACGAATATTTGTGTAAAATTTGAATCAGTAAAAAAATAAAATCTGCAAAAAATTATATTTTCTAACATTTGGGAAATAATTTTGTAGTATAATCTGTAATTCTTGGAATTGGAGGTTGTAATAATTATAAAAAGAAAAGATAATTTAAGGGGAATTGTTACAGCATCTGTATTCCTCATACATCACATACACATTATCGTACATACATACAAACATACATACATATTTTGCACTGAAACTCACGAATCAAACTGGGAACACAACTGGGACGAACAACGATTTTTTTTGTGCGAACTTTTGTCATAAAAAATAAAACGCATTTGTTCATATGAAAATTAACACAATACCACCGTCAAACGAAATCCGTCGTGCAAGAGGAAATCTGCGATATATTTATTTCTACGAGTATTTCTTACGCATATGAACCACAAAAACAATTTTATCTCTCTCTTTGCACAAACAACAACCAATTTCATATCGAATGAAATTCCAATCGAAATTAAATGAATATTTCGTTCGATATCGAGTGCCGTAATTTACCCAATTACTTAATATTTATAAAAAAAATAGGGACTGTAAAACATAAATACATATATTGGACATGGTTCATCTCACTTATTAACTTAAAAACCAGCATAACTCAAAAAATTTACTTTGAGGAAAAACCATTTAAAGTTTTGTAGAAAATTTTAAAATTCGATTCTGTGCCAATAAATAATAGTGTCTTACCCTGCAAGTGCACATGTAAGTGATTACTTGTAAGTTGTGTATACGTATTATTAACGAAAATTTCGAAGAAACAGCCGAAAGACCAGTAAGTTGCTTGAATGTTTACACAGTCAGTTGTAAGTTTACTTTTGAAACTTTTTCGAAGCGTACACGTCTTATGAAAATTTATTTGCTTTTGAATTAAAAAACTATGTTAGTAGTAACGGAATCCCACTTCTGGGACAATTAAAATTGTTAAATTGTTGCTGAAATTGTTAAATTGTGGGCTGAAATTGTTAAATTTGGGTAATTAAAATTTGAAAATTGTTAAATTCTTGGAAATTTGTGTTTTCGGCGGCGCTTTGATGTTTTTTGTTTACATTAGGAGTTTTTGTTTACATTAAGTGTATGTCTGTCTGCCCGTCTGTCGGTCTGTCTGTCTGTCTGCCTGACCGTGGATGTTTGTGTGTGTGGAATATTTTGTGTGAATGTATTAAGGCGGTTCATAGTTTGGCGGTTTTTATGTGTGTATATACAGACGAGGAAAATCATGAAAATGATTTTTCCTAATACCAATGGTGAAATAGTGATTATTAATTTTTCCTAATGCCTACGGCAATGCATGATAATTTTTCCTAATGCCGGGCAATACATGAATATTGTTTTTTCAAATGCCGACGGGAAAATGATTTTTCCTAATGACGACGGGTAAACGTGAAAGTTATTTTTTCTAATGCTAATGTAGGTGTTGCTAGACTGTGGGAATTTAAGGCTGACCGTGATTTGAGTGGGCGGCGTTGTTGCCGTAATATGTAACCATAGGAATTTGTGGATGTGTCTGTCTGTCTGTGAGAATTTAGGTGAAGGTTTGATTGGCAGGGGGCGGGGTGTAGTTGAGGTAGATCGATTGCGTGTATATATATATGTGTGTATGTGTATATGTGTGTGTGTATGTTTGTAGGAATTTCAATGTATGTATTTCTGTAGAAGTTTAAGACTATCTGTAATTTCAGGTAGGTGAGAGTGTTGTGTTGTTGAGATTTATGAGGGGTGAGGTGTTCTAGTAATATGCAGGGAATCTGTGTGTTTGTATGTCTGTAGGAGTTTAAGGCTGACCATGATTTAGGTGGGCAGGGTTGTTGACGTAATATGTAGTCATGGGGATTTGTGGATGTGTCTGTCTATAGTAGTTTAAGGCTGATCGTGATTTGAGGTAGGTGAGGATGTTGTTGAGGTAAATTGGTTATGTGTATGTATGTATGTATGTATTTATGTAAGAATTTAAGATGATTGTTATTTATTAGGGGCGAGGTGTTCTTTTAATATGTAGCCGTGAGAATCTATGTGTATAGATGCCTGTAGAAGTTTAAGACTATCTGTAATTTCAGGTAGGTGAGAGTGTTGTGTTGTTGAGATTAATCTTATATATTGTATATGTATGTATGTATGATTATGGGAATTTGTGTATGTATATCTGAGGGAGAATTTAAGGCTCGTCATGATTTGCAAAAGGTGGGGTGTTGTTGAAATTTTCTTGGATATTTCTTATATGAATTCTGCTATGTGTGTGTGTATTTGAGCTGGTATTTATATGTAGGTAGAAATAAATTGTTTTCAATATCGACATTTGGTACTATAAAATACTATCATATATCTGGACTTCCCTAATCCTAGTATGCTTTTATACTTACGATTGCCTTATATTTTCTCATACTTAAATTTGTCTCGCGTTAAAGTCTGCCTGTGTGAAATTTGTTTATATTACAGATTTTGTTTATTTAACTACATCCGTCTTCTTTGACTGAAAGAGTTTTCTGCACACAGAGAAAAAATCAGTAAAATCAGTAAAAACCATGCTGAATTAATAAGAACCATTAACAAAGGTTTAGTCATATTGAAATTTCTTATTTCAATATGGACAAAATATTAATTTACAGTATTCATTTATTAAACTCATTAGTTTGTAGATATCTCAATATACATTTTCTATTATATTAAAAATTATTGAATTAATGTGACGAATTCTTATTTTTAAGCTGCAGATTTTCCCTGAGTGTATGGATTGTTTATATTTGCATTGTGCTTTAACTAAACGACGCTTCATATATTTCCATGATGTAGATCTAATAAATACTTAATCATTGATAAGAAATTTGATATGTATACATACATATCTACAAATTGATTTTATGTATGTATGTATGTATGTATGTACATATACATATATGTACATACAAATAAGTGTTTAACTCAATCTTTGAATACATTTTTTTATTTTATTTTTTGTCATGTGATGTCTGTTGTTGTTGAAATTAAGAACATTTTAATTTTTATCTGCGTTTACTTAAAAGTTTGTGAGGATTTTCTGTTTTAAGTAAAACTGAATTCCTGAAGATATGTACTTACATACTCTATAGTAATAGTAACTATAATAGAAATATTTCTTATACTTAATTTATATTTTTTTAAAGTTGATGCAATGTTAGTTAGTCAACGTTTGACATTTTTAGGGTATAAAATTTTTTCTAGCTATAGCCTTCTACATTTATTTTGGAAAGCTTGCTTTGCTTTTTAAAAATGTATAAACATTTTTAAATGAAACTGATCCGGCACTCCAGCTTAGGTACTGATAGTTTTTTTTTGTTGTTAGTTAACTTACTTCTTTTTTATTTTTTATTAATAAACATTGGAAATCAAAAGGGAGTTTTATATTGTAATTATTATTTTCATAATTGTTGAAAACAATCGCTGCTTTTTGTTTGTTTTTTGCGATAAAATCGTTTGAATTACTTTTGAAACTTTACGCGTTTATAAAAATTATGTTATTTTCTATATTTCTTAATTTATAAGACTTTTAGACTTTGTCCTTTAGTGATTATATATTCTATTATGTGATCATGAATACGAATGCAGTAAGCTGATGTCTTTGCTTACTGTTTCAAATTAAAATTTTATTCAATTGAATAAAAGGAGGTTTTTTCTTAAACTGTGATGTAGTTAGAAGCGCTGGAGATTATTTCACATAACAGCTTTCTTGGAGTTTTAGATACATATAATATAGAATTGGATAACATTTATGTACTTTTAATTTTTATATTAAGAAGTACGAATATGAGTATGAATTTAAATGTACTTTTAAATTAGTTAAATCATAATGAACAAACATATTTTCTTCTTGAATAGCGATCAACAGAAAACGAACTCGTTTTCATATAATTTAGGTATACCCTATCGACAGCTCCTCTAGGATAAGAGATGACTTTGTATGACGAAATTTCTGTTGCTTTATACTGATAATATGTTTACATTAATAAGGTACATATACATATGTTTATTTTATGAAGGGTGAGCACCTATGGCTCTTATTTAATGTTCTATATGATTTTTTTTTTCATTTTATTAAAGTTCAGCGTATTGTATATATATATATATCTGAAATGTTTAAGTGTGTTTTGTGTGTCTATCGGACAGAGTGTACGTATTAGTTGGTCAGTCAGTCTCTCTTTTTATTTATTTTTTTTTCTAATGTGCCACTCCTTTTTTCAGATTTTACTACTTGGAATAGAGAATTTGTGTCTAATTTTTTGCTGGGTATATACATTACGTATGTAGAAATTAGTTTACATACAAAGAAATGCATGTTTAATAAACAACTATTGTATCAAATCGATCTCAAATAACTCAGTTACCTCTACCAGCAATTCACCATTGGTGTTTTCATAAAGTGTTAGAAACAATGAAATATCTATGTTTTGAGTGAATTTTTCCCCTCAAGTATTTCTACATGAGGTTTGAGGGGTCAACCACTGTCGCATTCATATGTAATGATTATTCACTTAAAAAACGTCATCATCACCATCAATCATCTCCGTATACAATACATTCATGAGTTGAGTTGATCCCGATACAATTGCTGTCTCATCACCTTCTAATAGCTTTATGTATTTTGCTAGTATGCATGCCTTAGCATGCTTCTATGGATAGTGACGTAAGAGTCCGAGATGTAGAGTGATACAATTAAAAATCTTTACTATTAGAATTTACCAGTTCGCTCTTTTGAATTTTTACAAAGTAGATACATATGTATGTATTTCATTGACCACAAAATCATAAAATTTCTTTGCTTACAAAATTGTATGACATGAGGATTTTTTTTTTTTTTTTTTTTTTTTGAAATTATACATGCTTCGGCATGCTTTCATTTTTTATTTTTTTTTTCTATAAATTTATTTAAATATAAAGTAAGATATATTTACTGTACATTTTAAAATTTATGCATGCTTCAGCATGATTCTAGTTGAAGCGTATATTCATTCACTAAGTTTGTTTGATACTTATTCATACACATGTACATTCTTAAAGATTGGATATCAAAGTCCAATTTCCATAGTTTATCTACATATATTTTCTAAAGATCTGATAGCTAAAGAAATAAATAGAGCGAAGATCTTCTATAATAATAATCCCATTTTCATATTGTAAAATTTTGCGTGCTAGCGCTTTCGATGGGAAAATGTACATATAACTTTATAAAAAGTGATAATATGATGTGCTGCTGAATATTACGCTATGTTATAGTTCATTTTAAACACTGAAGTTTTACCAATATTTCATTCAGACCATCAAGTTTAGAGAATTCCACTACATATAGTAAATTACCTTTCTTAAGACCCATCATTCCTAATCAATCCTACAAAAAACTAGATTTTTCGTTTTAATTTTATTTTTATTAAATTCAACATTCATTCTTCAAATTACTTTATACTATATTAAGCAGCTTTTTCTCATTTGTGGAATGTTTAATCGTAAACATTTTAATGGTGAGATGAATTTTTCTATTTTATACACTAAGTAAATCTTTATATATACCAATCCACTTATATGAACCATTAAAGCTAATTCTTTTCACATCATTCCTTTCAATGATCTATTAAATCATTCTAGTATTGATGCTTTCATATTAAGTAATGTTTAATCTTCTATTTATGTATGAGTTTTCCAAAGTATTTATTAAAAAATTCTTTAGAATCATCTGTTTGTAAGTTTTTTGGTACCCGTACCACTTCAAAAATATTTTCCATTCCCTTTGTTTTTAGAGTGCAGCTTTTATTTTCAGCTGTACAAAACTTTGAGAATGTGTCAATTACAGTCTTCAAAAATAAACAATTTCTATTTTCTGTAGAATAGTTCTCCATTTCACCTAACTTAGCTCCATAAAACTTCATATATTCCTGTCATTGCATCTCTACAAGCACAAACAATTGTTGAGATTTAATATGGAGTTGGTTTACTAAATTTCTTTTTAAAGATATTGAGTTGTTTCACAGATTTTTTCGAAAGTGTTGTGATCTACATGTTGCACTTTCAGCTATTTATACTAATATACTAACATGTAGTTAATTTTCTAATCTGTATATTTAATCGTAAACTCGTCAATTTGTTTGTAATTATTTAATTTTTAGAATTGCTTTTGCAATTTTATAACTGTCTTCTTTCTCTAAATTTATTTCACGTTGTAGTTCCTCAATTGGCATTTAAATATATTCTTAAATAATTATACTTTAAGCTATATTATTAATTTGTCTTGTATTTTCCAATACTGATAAGTCAGTATAAATGTCTTCAGAATTGGAAGTCTATTAGTAAAAATCATCGTCATCATCATTTTCAGTATTAGCATCATTAAATAAGAGGGTATTATCAAATATTGTTTCTTTTGCTAGTTTCTTTGGGGTACTTGTCTATATGTTGAGTGAAGGTTTCTCAGGCTTTAAACTTGTATATTTTCAACTTCTGTCTTGATTTTACTTTCTTCTTTCATAAGAATTCTTTTAATATTTTTAGAACTATTTTTGAATTCTTTTGTTATAGGTTTAAATGTATCTTTTAGTTGTTCACTTGTATCTATTTCACCAGTTTTATACTACGAAGCTTTTTCTTCATCACATTTCTTGTCAACACCAAAGGCTTTAAATCTTTGTCATCCATGTTCGCTAACAGCATATAACAGGTATCAGCTACTAGATCAGCTTATCAGGAGCTGATCTGGTTTTCAGATCAGCTTATCAAGAGATGGTCTGGTTTTCAGATCAGCTTATCAGGAGCTGGTCTGGTTATCAGATCAGCTTATCAGGAGCTGATCTGGTTATCAGATCAGCTTATCAGGACCTGATCTGATTTTCAGATCAGCTTATCAGGAGGTGGTCTGGTTTTCAGATCAGCTTATCAGGAGCTGATCTGATTTTCAGATTAGCTTATCAGGTAACAGATCAGGCTATCAAGAGCTGTTCAGATTTTCAGTTCAAGATATATGAGTCAGATTTAGTTATCACACATAAAATGAGAAAACAATGACTGGGAATGGAAACTGGATCGCTCTTTTTCTTTTAAATATTCTTTGGAGTATATTTGTTATTTCGGCAATAGTTTCTATAAAAAAAAAATACATTGTTTTCTGCTAAATAACACTGGCATATGCATACATACATGCATACATAAGTACATACATACATACACACATAAGTATGTACATACAGGTAAAGTTCAAAATGTAAACAAAAACGAAGCAAAATTACAACAACGTCACCTTAAAATTGGCTTAAACATGGGGGCAGTCAATTTTAAAATTTGCTGATTTACGCAAGGTTTAAAAACCGTTTTTTAAGCTAAAATTCTTTATGAATACAATTTTAGCGAATTTTGCTTAAACAATATTTTAAACGCGGTTTAAAATTTTTATGAATACGGCTGTAATAAATTACTTTACAAAAATTGATTTGATGTTTTTTTCAACAGAAACATTTTAATACTAGCCCCTTTTCGCGCTTTTTCGAAAAATTTTACTATTTTTTTATATTTGAATATTTTTTTCAATTTAGCCCTTTCTACAACAATCATTTCTCACATTCCGTTTCATTAGAATTTCAGTTAAATAGCTGATGTTAATAACAATCTCTACCCAAGTAGATAGACTAGGGTGCTGATGAAGTGCGTTTCTGCACAGAAAAATATCGGTATTTCCATTAACATTGCTGAAGTACACATACATTCACCCAAAATATATGGCGCCAAGATCAAACGAATAGAATTAAAGTAAAAAGTACACGGCGATTTATTTGAAAATATTTGTCAAAAATATCTTAAGTTTAACTTTTTTAGCTTTTTTTTAATGAATCCTACTCTTCTGACCGCAGCACCATACGACAGCCAAATTTATACTGCTTAAGTTCAGTATACATATATGAAAACATAGAAGTACATATAATGGAACTGTTATGGAATATGCACTGTTTCAACTTTTTTTTTGTATTACGCTTTTTATTAATAAAAGACGTTCTCAAACAACTTTTTTGTGCGACTTTATTTTTATAAAACGACGTTTTGTGCGACTTTTCAAAAATTCCTAACGGTAACCCTGCCAATGACACTTTTTATGACCCTTTTTTCAATTTATCCCTTTGTATCATTTTAACAGAATGTATGCCGTAGGGCAATCATATACACAGTTTAGCATATCAGGTATTAGAAAAAGAGCTGTTCGTCCAGTTGGCGATATTCGGCTCGATGATGTCGATCATTTTATTGTTTTGGTAGATAGAAAAGCCAATAAATGGTGAAAATATTGCAAAAAATCTGACACCCAAATCCTTGATTCCAAATGCAAATTATTTCTGGGAGTATCACAATTAATATGTATAATATGTAAGTATATATAATATGTATTTTAACTTACTTTCATCTTTAATCTTAATAAAACTTTTTATAAATGTTTATAAGTTAGTAAGTAAGTTTTTATAAAATATTTATGAGTTAAAATAGGTTCAAATGAAGTAAATTTGAAATCCAAAATTGGGACCTAAAAGTATACATGTATGTATATAAATGATCAGCATCAAAAAAAGTAAAGTAAAATATAGATGGAAAAACTGTTAATTCATTTTCTTTTTATTATAATTTTTCATTTACAAATGAAAAAAGGAAAAATAATTCAAATAATTAATTAAATACACTCAAAATATTTCATAGTTAAAATAAACGAAAAATGTGGTTAATTTTTACGAAAATATTAGTTGTTTTTACGGTGCGAAATACTTCTTAAATAGTAGAAATGATTTTGTCTGCAAATAACAAAATTTAGTATTTTTACAAATTTTTTTTCGTAAATTTACGAAAAATAATGTTTATATTACAAAAGAAATTCGTGAATCCTGAAAATAAATTTTGTGCAATTTACGAATATTTGTGTAAAATTTGAATCAGTAAAAAAATAAAATCTGCAAAAAATTATATTTTCTAACATTTGGGAAATAATTTTGTAGTATAATCTGTAATTCTTGGAATTGGAGGTTGTAATAATTATAAAAAGAAAAGATAATTTAAGGGGAATTGTTACAGCATCTGTATTCCTCATACATCACATACACATTATCGTACATACATACAAACATACATACATATTTTGCACTGAAACTCACGAATCAAACTGGGAACACAACTGGGACGAACAACGATTTTTTTTGTGCGAACTTTTGTCATAAAAAATAAAACGCATTTGTTCATATGAAAATTAACACAATACCACCGTCAAACGAAATCCGTCGTGCAAGAGGAAATCTGCGATATATTTATTTCTACGAGTATTTCTTACGCATATGAACCACAAAAACAATTTTATCTCTCTCTTTGCACAAACAACAACCAATTTCATATCGAATGAAATTCCAATCGAAATTAAATGAATATTTCGTTCGATATCGAGTGCCGTAATTTACCCAATTACTTAATATTTATAAAAAAAAATAGGGACTGTAAAACATAAATACATATATTGGACATGGTTCATCTCACTTATTAACTTAAAAACCAGCATAACTCAAAAAATTTACTTTGAGGAAAAACCATTTAAAGTTTTGTAGAAAATTTTAAAATTCGATTCTGTGCCAATAAATAATAGTGTCTTACCCTGCAAGTGCACATGTAAGTGATTACTTGTAAGTTGTGTATACGTATTATTAACGAAAATTTCGAAGAAACAGCCGAAAGACCAGTAAGTTGCTTGAATGTTTACACAGTCAGTTGTAAGTTTACTTTTGAAACTTTTTCGAAGCGTACACGTCTTATGAAAATTTATTTGCTTTTGAATTAAAAAACTATGTTAGTAGTAACGGAATCCCACTTCTGGGACAATTAAAATTGTTAAATTGTTGCTGAAATTGTTAAATTGTGGGCTGAAATTGTTAAATTTGGGTAATTAAAATTTGAAAATTGTTAAATTCTTGGAAATTTGTGTTTTCGGCGGCGCTTTGATGTTTTTTGTTTACATTAGGAGTTTTTGTTTACATTAAGTGTATGTCTGTCTGCCCGTCTGTCGGTCTGTCTGTCTGTCTGCCTGACCGTGGATGTTTGTGTGTGTGGAATATTTTGTGTGAATGTATTAAGGCGGTTCATAGTTTGGCGGTTTTTATGTGTGTATATACAGACGAGGAAAATCATGAAAATGATTTTTCCTAATACCAATGGTGAAATAGTGATTATTAATTTTTCCTAATGCCTACGGCAATGCATGATAATTTTTCCTAATGCCGGGCAATACATGAATATTGTTTTTTCAAATGCCGACGGGAAAATGATTTTTCCTAATGACGACGGGTAAACGTGAAAGTTATTTTTTCTAATGCTAATGTAGGTGTTGCTAGACTGTGGGAATTTAAGGCTGACCGTGATTTGAGTGGGCGGCGTTGTTGCCGTAATATGTAACCATAGGAATTTGTGGATGTGTCTGTCTGTCTGTGAGAATTTAGGTGAAGGTTTGATTGGCAGGGGGCGGGGTGTAGTTGAGGTAGATCGATTGCGTGTATATATATATGTGTGTATGTGTATATGTGTGTGTGTATGTTTGTAGGAATTTCAATGTATGTATTTCTGTAGAAGTTTAAGACTATCTGTAATTTCAGGTAGGTGAGAGTGTTGTGTTGTTGAGATTTATGAGGGGTGAGGTGTTCTAGTAATATGCAGGGAATCTGTGTGTTTGTATGTCTGTAGGAGTTTAAGGCTGACCATGATTTAGGTGGGCAGGGTTGTTGACGTAATATGTAGTCATGGGGATTTGTGGATGTGTCTGTCTATAGTAGTTTAAGGCTGATCGTGATTTGAGGTAGGTGAGGATGTTGTTGAGGTAAATTGGTTATGTGTATGTATGTATGTATGTATTTATGTAAGAATTTAAGATGATTGTTATTTATTAGGGGCGAGGTGTTCTTTTAATATGTAGCCGTGAGAATCTATGTGTATAGATGCCTGTAGAAGTTTAAGACTATCTGTAATTTCAGGTAGGTGAGAGTGTTGTGTTGTTGAGATTAATCTTATATATTGTATATGTATGTATGTATGATTATGGGAATTTGTGTATGTATATCTGAGGGAGAATTTAAGGCTCGTCATGATTTGCAAAAGGTGGGGTGTTGTTGAAATTTTCTTGGATATTTCTTATATGAATTCTGCTATGTGTGTGTGTATTTGAGCTGGTATTTATATGTAGGTAGAAATAAATTGTTTTCAATATCGACATTTGGTACTATAAAATACTATCATATATCTGGACTTCCCTAATCCTAGTATGCTTTTATACTTACGATTGCTTTATATTTTCTCATACTTAAATTTGTCTCGCGTTAAAGTCTGCCTGTGTGAAATTTGTTTATATTACAGATTTTGTTTATTTAACTACATCCGTCTTCTTTGACTGAAAGAGTTTTCTGCACACAGAGAAAAAATCAGTAAAATCAGTAAAAACCATGCTGAATTAATAAGAACCATTAACAAAGGTTTAGTCATATTGAAATTTCTTATTTCAATATGGACAAAATATTAATTTACAGTATTCATTTATTAAACTCATTAGTTTGTAGATATCTCAATATACATTTTCTATTATATTAAAAATTATTGAATTAATGTGACGAATTCTTATTTTTAAGCTGCAGATTTTCCCTGAGTGTATGGATTGTTTATATTTGCATTGTGCTTTAACTAAACGACGCTTCATATATTTCCATGATGTAGATCTAATAAATACTTAATCATTGATAAGAAATTTGATATGTATACATACATATCTACAAATTGATTTTATGTATGTATGTATGTATGTATGTACATATACATATATGTACATACAAATAAGTGTTTAACTCAATCTTTGAATACATTTTTTTATTTTATTTTTTGTCATGTGATGTCTGTTGTTGTTGAAATTAAGAACATTTTAATTTTTATCTGCGTTTACTTAAAAGTTTGTGAGGATTTTCTGTTTTAAGTAAAACTGAATTCCTGAAGATATGTACTTACATACTCTATAGTAATAGTAACTATAATAGAAATATTTCTTATACTTAATTTATATTTTTTTAAAGTTGATGCAATGTTAGTTAGTCAACGTTTGACATTTTTAGGGTATAAAATTTTTTCTAGCTATAGCCTTCTACATTTATTTTGGAAAGCTTGCTTTGCTTTTTAAAAATGTATAAACATTTTTAAATGAAACTGATCCGGCACTCCAGCTTAGGTACTTAGAGTTTTTTTGTTGTTAGTTAACTTACTTATTTTTTATTTTTTATTGATAAACATTGGAAATCAAAAGGGAGTTTTATATTGTAATTATTATTTTCATAATTGTTGAAAACAATCGCTGCTTTTTGTTTGTTTTTTGCGATAAAATCGTTTGAATTACTTTTGAAACTTTACGCGTTTATAAAAATTATGTTATTTTCTATATTTCTTAATTTATAAGACTTTTAGACTTTGTCCTTTAGTGATTATATATTCTATTATGTGATCATGAATACGAATGCAGTAAGCTGATGTCTTTGCTTACTGTTTCAAATTAAAATTTTATTCAATTGAATAAAAGGAGGTTTTTTCTTAAACTGTGATGTAGTTAGAAGCGCTGGAGATTATTTCACATAACAGCTTTCTTGGAGTTTTAGATACATATAATATAGAATTGGATAACATTTATGTACTTTTAATTTTTATATTAAGAAGTACGAATATGAGTATGAATTTAAATGTACTTTTAAATTAGTTAAATCATAATGAACAAACATATTTTCTTCTTGAATAGCGATCAACAGAAAACGAACTCGTTTTCATATAATTTAGGTATACCCTATCGACAGCTCCTCTAGGATAAGAGATGACTTTGTATGACGAAATTTCTGTTGCTTTATACTGATAATATGTTTACATTAATAAGGTACATATACATATGTTTATTTTATGAAGGGTGAGCACCTATGGCTCTTATTTAATGTTCTATATGATTTTTTTTTCATTTTATTAAAGTTCAGCGTATTGTATATATATATATATCTGAAATGTTTAAGTGTGTTTTGTGTGTCTATCGGACAGAGTGTACGTATTAGTTGGTCAGTCAGTCTCTCTTTTTATTTATTTTTTTTTCTAATGTGCCACTCCTTTTTTCAGATTTTACTACTTGGAATAGAGAATTTGTGTCTAATTTTTTGCTGGGTATATACATTACGTATGTAGAAATTAGTTTACATACAAAGAAATGCATGTTTAATAAACAACTATTGTATCAAATCGATCTCAAATAACTCAGTTACCTCTACCAGCAATTCACCATTGGTGTTTTCATAAAGTGTTAGAAACAATGAAATATCTATGTTTTGAGTGAATTTTTCCCCTCAAGTATTTCTACATGAGGTTTGAGGGGTCAACCACTGTCGCATTCATATGTAATGATTATTCACTTAAAAAACGTCATCATCACCATCAATCATCTCCGTATACAATACATTCATGAGTTGAGTTGATCCCGATACAATTGCTGTCTCATCACCTTCTAATAGCTTTATGTATTTTGCTAGTATGCATGCCTTAGCATGCTTCTATGGATAGTGACGTAAGAGTCCGAGATGTAGAGTGATACAATTAAAAATCTTTACTATTAGAATTTACCAGTTCGCTCTTTTGAATTTTTACAAAGTAGATACATATGTATGTATTTCATTGACCACAAAATCATAAAATTTCTTTGCTTACAAAATTGTATGACATGAGGATTTTTTTTTTTTTTTTGAAATTATACATGCTTCGGCATGCTTTCATTTTTTATTTTTTTTTTTCTATAAATTTATTTAATACTCATACAGATATAAAGTAAGATATATTTACTGTACATTTTAAAATTTATGCATGCTTCAGCATGATTCTAGTTGAAGCGTATATTCATTCACTAAGTTTGTTTGATACTTATTCATACACATGTACATTCTTAAAGATTGGATATCAAAGTCCAATTTCCATAGTTTATCTACATATATTTTCTAAAGATCTGATAGCTAAAGAAATAAATAGAGCGAAGATCTTCTATAATAATAATCCCATTTTCATATTGTAAAATTTTGCGTGCTAGCGCTTTCGATGGGAAAATGTACATATAACTTTATAAAAAGTGATAATATGATGTGCTGCTGAATATTACGCTATGTTATAGTTCATTTTAAACACTGAAGTTTTACCAATATTTCATTCAGACCATCAAGTTTAGAGAATTCCACTACATATAGTTAATTACCTTTCTTAAGACCCATCATTCCTAATCAATCCTACAAAAAACTAGATTTTTCGTTTTAATTTTATTTTTATTAAATTCAACATTCATTCTTCAAATTACTTTATACTATATTAAGCAGCTTTTTCTCATTTGTGGAATGTTTAATCGTAAACATTTTAATGGTGAGATGAATTTTTCTATTTTATACACTAAGTAAATCTTTATATATATATACCAATCCACTTATATGAAGCATTAAAGCTAATTCTTTTCACATCATTCCTTTCAATGATCTATTAAATCATTCTAGTATTGATGCTTTCATATTAAGTAATGTTTAATCTTCTATTTATGTATGAGTTTTCCAAAGTATTTATTAAAAAATTCTTTAGAATCATCTGTTTGTAAGTTTTTTGGTACCCGTACCACTTCAAAAATATTTTCCATTCCCTTTGTTTTTAGAGTGCAGCTTTTATTTTCAGCTGTACAAAACTTTGAGAATGTGTCAATTACAGTCTTCAAAAATAAACAATTTCTATTTTCTGTAGAATAGTTCTCCATTTCACCTAACTTAGCTCCATAAAACTTCATATATTCCTGTCATTGCATCTCTACAAGCACAAACAATTGTTGAGATTTAATATGGAGTTGGTTTACTAAATTTCTTTTTAAAGATATTGAGTTGTTTCACAGATTTTTTCGAAAGTGTTGTGATCTACATGTTGCACTTTCAGCTATTTATACTAATATACTAACATGTAGTTAATTTTCTAATCTGTATATTTAATCGTAAACTCGTCAATTTGTTTGTAATTATTTAATTTTTAGAATTGCTTTTGCAATTTTATAACTGTCTTCTTTCTCTAAATTTATTTCACGTTGTAGTTCCTCAATTGGCATTTAAATATATTCTTAAATAATTATACTTTAAGCTATATTATTAATTTGTCTTGTATTTTCCAATACTGATAAGTCAGTATAAATGTCTTCAGAATTGGAAGTCTATTAGTAAAAATCATCGTCATCATCATTTTCAGTATTAGCATCATTAAATAAGAGGGTATTATCAAATATTGTTTCTTTTGCTAGTTTCTTTGGGGTACTTGTCTATATGTTGAGTGAAGGTTTCTCAGGCTTTAAACTTGTATATTTTCAACTTCTGTCTTGATTTTACTTTCTTCTTTCATAAGAATTCTTTTAATATTTTTAGAACTATTTTTGAATTCTTTTGTTATAGGTTTAAATGTATCTTTTAGTTGTTCACTTGTATCTATTTCACCAGTTTTATACTACGAAGCTTTTTCTTCATCACATTTCTTGTCAACACCAAAGGCTTTAAATCTTTGTCATCCATGTTCGCTAACAGCATATAACAGGTATCAGCTACTAGATCAGCTTATCAGGAGCTGATCTGGTTTTCAGATCAGCTTATCAAGAGATGGTCTGGTTTTCAGATCAGCTTATCAGGAGCTGGTCTGGTTATCAGATCAGCTTATCAGGAGCTGATCTGGTTATCAGATCAGCTTATCAGGACCTGATCTGATTTTCAGATCAGCTTATCAGGAGGTGGTCTGGTTTTCAGATCAGCTTATCAGGAGCTGATCTGATTTTCAGATTAGCTTATCAGGTAACAGATCAGGCTATCAGGAGCTGTTCAGATTTTCAGTTCAAGATATATGAGTCAGATTTAGTTATCACAAGTACCCCAAAGAAACTAGCAAAAGAAACAATATTTGATAATACCCTCTTATTTAATGATGCTAATACTGAAAATGATGATGACGATGATTTTTACTCATAGACTTCCAATTCTGAAGACATTTATACTGACTTATCAGTATTGGAAAATACAAGACAAATTAATAATATAGCTTAAAGTATAATTATTTAAGAATATATTTAAATGCCAATTGAGGAACTACAACGTGAAATAAATTTAGAGAAAGAAGACAGTTATAAAATTGCAAAAGCAATTCTAAAAATTAAATAATTACAAACAAATTGACGAGTTTACGATTAAATATACAGATTAGAAAATTAACTACATGTTAGTATATCTATATAATTAATAGGCGAACATGTTTTTTGTAATCCCTTTTACGCTGGTACCACTGCACCGATTTTAAAAAGATTTATATGGTTTTAAAGAATTTTTTATACAGATGTGCAGAATCTATATTTTATTGAAATCGGTTTAGTATTTTGGGAGCTATAAGCGTTTAAAGTTGCTACTACTACATGCACACATATTACACACGCATTTATTAGCTTACAAGTGAAAAAAGAAACAAAACATGAGTGTGTGTGTGTGTGTTTGTAGTATTTCTCTTGACCTTACAATTGTTTTTCTCTTATTTGTTGTTGTATTAAAGCCATAATACTTAAAGGAAGAGAGTTGAATAAATTGAATTAGGTTGGTTGAAGGGATTTTGTTTATGTTTTTTTAATTTCATGTATTATTTAATTATGCTTGCATATGTATGTAAGTTTGTGTGTGGCTGTGTTTTAATGAATTTTTTTATGACGTTTAGATACATTTTCTTTGAATCTTGAATTATTTACATTTTGATTCTAGAATACGGACGAGTGTGTCGTCCGTTTGGTATATCTAGTTAGTATAAATAGCTGAAAGTGCAACATGTAGATCACAACACTTTCGAAAAAATCTGTGAAACAACTCAATGTCTTTAAAAAGAAATTTAGTAAACCAACTCCATATTAAATCTCAACAATTGTTTGTGCTTGTAGAGATGCAATGACAGGAATATATGAAGTTTTATGGAGCTAAGTTAGGTGAAATGGAGAACTATTCTACAGAAAATAGAAATTGTTTATTTTTGAAGACTGTAATTGACACATTCTCAAAGTTTTGTACAGCTGAAAATAAAAGCTGCACTCTAAAAACAAAGGGAATGGAAAATATTTTTGAAGTGGTACGGGTACCAAAAAACTTACAAACAGATGATTCTAAAGAATTTTTTAATAAATACTTTGGAAAACTCATACATAAATAGAAGATTAAACATTACTTAATATGAAAGCATCAATACTAGAATGATTTAATAGATCATTGAAAGGAATGATGTGAAAAGAATTAGCTTTAATGGTTCATATAAGTGGATTGGTATATATAAAGATTTACTTAGTGTATAAAATAGAAAAATTCATCTCACCATTAAAATGTTTACGACTAAACATTCCACAAATGAGAAAAAGCTGCTTAATATAGTATAAAGTAATTTGAAGAATGAATGTTGAATTTAATAAAAATAAAATTAAAACGAAAAATCTAGTTTTTTGTAGGATTGATTAGGAATGATGGGTCTTAAGAAAGGTAATTAACTATATGTAGTGGAATTCTCTAAACTTGATGGTCTGAATGAAATATTGGTAAAACTTCAGTGTTTAAAATGAACTATAACATAGCGTAATATTCAGCAGCACATCATATTATCACTTTTTATAAAGTTATATGTACATTTTCCCATCGAAAGCGCTAGCACGCAAAATTTTACAATATGAAAATGGGATTATTATTATAGAAGATCTTCGCTCTATTTATTTCTTTAGCTATCAGATCTTTAGAAAATATAGATAAACTACGGAAATTGGACTTTGATATCCAATCTTTAAGAATGTACATGTGTATGAATAAGTATCAAACAAACTTAGTGAATGAATATAGGCTTCAACTAAAATCATGCTGAAGCATGCATAAATTTTAAAATGTCCAGTAAACAGATCTTACTTTATATCTGTATCTGTATGAGTATTAAATAAATTTATAAAAAAAAATTAAAGCATGCCGAAGCATGTATAATTTCAAAAAAAAAAAAAAAAAAATCCTCATGTCATACAATTTTGTAAGCAAAGAACTTTTATGATATTGTGGTCAATGAAATACATACATATGTATCTACTTTGTAAAAATTCAAAAGAGCGAACTGGTAAATTCTAACATTAAAGATTTTTAATTGTAACACTCTACATCTCGGACTCTTACGTCACTATCGATAGAAGCATGCTAAGGCATGCATACTAGCAAAATATATAAAGCTGTTAGAATGTGATGAGACAGCAATTGTATCTGGATCAACCCAACTCATGAATGTATTGTATACGGAGATGATTGATGGTGATGATGACCTTTTTTAAGTGAATAATCATTACATATGAATGCGACAGTGGTTGACCCCTCAAACCTCATGTAGAAATACTTGGGAGAAAAATTCTCTCAAAACATAGATATTTCATTGTTTCTAACACTTCATGAAAACACCAACGGTGAATTGCTGGTAGAGGTAACTGAGTTATTTGAGATCGATTTGATACAATAGTTGTTTATTAAATATGCATTTCTTTGTATGTAAACTAATTTCTACATACCTAATGTATATACCCAGCAAAAAATTAGACAAAAATTCTCTATTCCAAGTAGTAAAATCTGAAAAAAGGAGTGGCACATTAGAAAAAATAAATAAATAAATAAAAATAAAAACTGACTGACCAACTAATACGTACACTCGGTCCGATGGACACACAAAACACACTTAAACATTTCAGATATATATATACAATACGCTGAACTTTAATAAAATGAAAAAAAAAATCATATAGAACATTAAATAAGAGCCATAGGTGCTCACCCTTCATAAAATAAACATATGTATATGTACCTTATTAATGCAAATATATTATCAGTATAAAGCAACAGAAATTTCGTCATACAAAGTCATCTCTTATCCTAGAGGAGCCGTCGATAGGGTATACCTAAATTATATGAAAACGAGTTCGTTTTCTGTTGATCGCTATTCAAGAAAAAAATATGTTTGTTCATTATGATTTAACTAATTTAAAAGTACATTTAAATTCAGTCTCATATTCGTACTTCTTAGTATAAAAATTAAAAGTACATAAATGTTATCCAATTCTATATTATATGTATCTAAAATTCCAAGAAAGCTGTTATATGACAGAATCTCCAGCGCTTCTAACTACATCACAGTTTAAGAAAAAACCTCCTTTTATTCAATTGAATAAAATTTTAATTTGAAACAGTAAGCAAAGACATCAGCTTACTGCATTCGTATTCATGATCACATAATAGAATATATAATCACTAAAGGACAAAGTCTAAAAGTCTTATAAATTAAGAAATATAGAAAATAACATAATTTTTATAAACGCGTAAAGTTTCAAAAGTAATTCAAACGATTTCATCGCAAAAAACAAACAAAAAGCAGCGATTGTTTTCAACAATTATGAAAATAATAATTACAATATAAAACTCCCTTTTGATTTCCAATGTTTATCAATAAAAAATAAAAAAGAAGTAAGTTAACTAACAACAAAAAAAACTATCAGTGCCTAAGCTGGAGTGCCGGATCAGTTTCATTTAAAAATGTTTATACATTTTTAAAAAGCAAAGCAAGCTTTCCAAAATAAATGTAGAAGGCTATAGCTAGAAAAAATTGTATACCCTAAAAATGTCAAACGTTGACTAACTAACATTGCATCAACTTTAAAAAAATGTAAATTAAGTATAAGAAATATTTCTATTATAGTTACTATTACTATAGAGTATGTAAGTACATATCTTCAGGAATTCAGTTTTACTTAAAACAGAAAATCCTCACAAACTTTTAAGTAAACGCAGATAAAAATTAAAATGTTCTTAATTTCAACAACAACAGACATCACATGACAAAAAATAAAATAAAAAAATGTATTCAAAGATTGAGTTAAACACTTATTTGTATGTACATATATATGTACATACATACATACATACATACATACATAAAATCAATTTGTAGATATGTATGTATACATATCAAATTTCTTATCAATGATTAAGTATTTATTAGATCTACAGCATGAAAATATATGAAGCGTCGTTTAGTTAAAGCACAATGCAAATATAAACAATCCATACACTCAGGGAAAATCTGCAGCTTAAAAATAAGAATTCGTCACATTAATTCAATAATTTTTAATATAATAGAAAATGTATATTGAGATATCTACAAACTAATGAGTTTAATAAATGAATACTGTAAATTAATATTTTGTCCATATTGAAATAAGAAATTTCAATATGACTAAACCTTTGTTAATGGTTCTTATTAATTCAGCATGGTTTTTACTCATTTCAAGTTGGTTTTTCTCTGTGTGCAGAAAACTCTTTCAGTCAAAGAAGACGGATGTAGTTAAATAAACAAAATCTGTAATATAAAGAAATTTCACACAGACAGACTTTAACGCGAGACAAATTTAAGCATGAGAAAATATAAAGCAATCGTAAGTATAAAAGCATACTAGTATTAGGGAAGTCCAGATATATGATAGTATTTTATAGTACCAAATGTCGATATTGAAAACAATTTATTTCTACCTACATATAAATACCAGCTCAAATACACACACACATAGCAGAATTCATATAAGAAATATCCAAGAAAATTTCAACAACACCCCACCTTTTGCAAATCATGACGAGCCTTAAATTCTCCCTCTGATATACATACACAAATTCCCATGATCATACATACATACATATACAATATATAAGATTAATCTCAACAACACAACACTCTCACCTACCTGAAATTACAGATAGTCTTAAACTTCTACAGACATCTATACACATAGATTCTCACGGCTACATATTAAAAGAACACCTCGCCCCTAATAAATAACAATCATCTTAAATTCTTACCTACCTCAAATCACGATCAGCCTTAAACTACTATAGACAGACACATCCACAAATCCCCATGACTACATATTACGTCAACAACCCTGCCCACCTAAATCATGGTCAGCCTTAAACTCCTACAGACATACAAACACACAGATGCCCTGCATATTACTAGAACACCTCACCCCTCATAAATCTCAACAACACAACACTCTTACCTACCTGAAATTACAGATAGTCTTAAACTCCTACAGAAATACATACATTGAAATTCCTACAAACATACACACACACACACACATACACACATATATATACACGCAATCGATCTACCTCAACTACACCCCGCCCCCTGCCAATCAAACCTTCACCTAAAGTCTCACAGACAGACAGACACATCCACAAATTCCTATGGTTACATATTACGGCAACAACGCCGCCCACTCAAATCACGGTCAGCCTTAAATTCCCACAGTCTAGTAACACCTACATTAGCATTAGAAAAAATAACTTTCACGTTTTCCCGTCGTCATTAGGAAAAATCATTTTCCCGTCGGCATTTGAAAAAACAATATTCATGTATTGCCCGGCATTAAGAAAAATTATCATGCATTGCAGTAGGCATTAGGAGAAATTAATAATCACTATTTCACCATTGGTATTAGGAAAAATCATTTTCATTATTTTCCTCGTCTGTATATACACACATAAAAACCGCCAAACTATGAACCGCCTTAATACATTCACACAAAATATTCCACACACACAAACATCCACGGTCAGGCAGACAGACAGACAGACCTACTGACGGACAGACAGACATACACTTAATGTAAACAAAAACTCCTAATGTAAACAAAAAACATCAAAGCGCCGCCGAAAACACAAATTTCCAAGAATTTAACAATTTTCAAATTTTAATTACCCAAATTTAACAATTTCAGCCACAATTTAACAATTTCAGCCCACAATTTCAGCAACAATTTAACAATTTTAATTGTCCCAGAAGTGGGATTTCCCTACTACTTATGTTTATTTCAAAAATATATGAATCCAGTATTGCCGTATTGCCAAAATCATAAATTGCTGAAAACAATATTTTTTTCAACAACTTTTTTGTAAAAATGCATGAAATTCATATGTAAAAACATAATCAAGATGCGTTGTTGCATAGTTTTGATCTTTTTTAAATATTATTTTCTTATACATATGCAAGAAATCAGCAATAAATATTACTTTTATAATACGAAGTACTAATAAATTTATACAAAACTCATTCTCGGTAACACTGTTTCTTCATTTGTCATTTTACTTACACTGCAATTACACATGTAAGTGATTACTTGCAAGTTGTGTATACGTATTATAAATGAAAATTTCGAAGAAATAGCCGAAACACCAGTAAGTTGCTTGAATGTTTGCACAGTCAGTTGTAAGTTTACTTTTAAAACTTTTTCGAAGCGTACACGTCTTATGAAAATAAAATTGCTTTTGAATAAAAAAAATATGTTTATTTCAAAAATATATGAATCCAGTATTGCCGTATTGCCAAAATCATAAATTATTGAATACAATATTTTCTGCAACAACGTTTTTGTCAAAATGCATGAAAATCATTTGTAAAAAACATAATCAATATACGTTGTTGCATAGTTTTGTTCTTTTTTAAATATTATTTTCTTATAAACACGCAAAAATTCAGCAATAAATATTATTTTTATTATACGAAGTACTAAAAATTTATACAAAACTCATTCTCGGTAACACTGTTTCTTCATTTGTCATTTTACTTACAAAAATTACTTACAAGAAAATTATGTTGTAAGCTGAGCAGTAAGTACAAAAAAATGTGATTGTATTAGTAAAAAATTGTGAATGTATTGAGCATGAAGCATTTTTACAAAAAATTTTATGATTTATGATTTTATGATTTTGGCAATACGGCAATACTGGATTCATATATTTTTGAAATAAACAGTTTTTTCATTCAAAAGCAAATAAATTTTCATAAGACGTGTACGCTTCAAAAAAGTTTGAATATTTAACTTACAACTGACTGTGTAAACTCTCAAGTAAGTTGCAAGACTTTCGATTATTTCTTCGAAATTTTCGTTGATAATAGGTATACACAACTTACAAGTAATCACTTACATGTGTAATTGCAGTGTTACAAAAATTACTTACAAGGAAATTATGTTGTAAGCTGAGCAGCAAGTACAAAAAATGTTATTGTTTAGTAAAAAATTTGCAATGTATTGAGTTTTTCGAACTTGCACTTACATGTGTAAATGCTAAGTTAAGTCGAAATTTCATGTTTTGAGATATTAAGGGTTTTGATTAAAATTAATTGTGTGTGTTGTTTTTTTTTATTTTTGGCCAAATCAAATTTGTGAATTGAATTATTTTTATTATTTAGCTGGTGAGGCCTATATTGTCTTATGTCAATAAAAACTCAATTTTTATTACATATTTTCCCCGACGTTTCGTGAATTTTATGTTCACTTCTTCAGGGGATTTGGTTAACAATCGACTTGTGTTGTTATTAAAACATCAAAAATAAAAAATATACAAGTTTACTTGAACTAAAAATTACAATATTAATAAAGATGGCTTTAAACGTTCCTCATTATAACAGTTTAAACTTGTATATTTTTTATTTTTGATGTTTTAATAACAACACAACTCGATTGTTAACAAAATCCCCTGAAGAAGTGAACATAAAATAAAACTCACGAAACGTCGGGAAAAATATGTAATAAAAATTGAGTTTTTATTAATTGTGTTTGGTTTTTATATAAAATTTTTAGCCTCCGAAAAAGATGCACATTTATTTAGAACAAAACTTTTAATTTTAATATAAAAAAAATGAAAATGTTTTATTAGTTAATATTCGCTCTTTTTTAGTTAAGATGTTATGAAAGTGCACTTAAGCTATTATATTGAAAGGCAAAATAATTTTTATTGATGGTAAGTCGAGATAAGTGCTTTAAATTAAATTGAAAAATGCGGAAAATCTGAGATAAGATAATTTTTTTAAGTCTTAGTTAAATATAAGTTTTTTTTTAATGAAGAGTAATTTGGATGCGATGTTCGTTATTGAACTTAAGTCTATACAAGTTTTTATGCTCAAATATTTTAATATTGATGTAGCTACCGAAAAAAAATTAAATTGAGGTAAGATGTTATGGCTTACGTATTATTTTCCAAGAAGACTTAAAATATAAATGCGTATAGTTTTATTAATAATGACATTTTTTAATTGAAATTTAGTTGAGTGATAGATCTTGAAGAAGAGAATAAGAATATGTAATAAAATGAAAAAGCACTTATGTCAACTTAAGTCATTATTTATTGCCACAGATATAGTATTATGCATAGTTCTTAAATACTATGTAAATTATATTTTGTAAAGATGAAGAAATAATGTGTAATTCACTAACTTTACAACTGCTGAATTTGGAAACTTATCATCCTTAAAACAAGCTTTATTTCAGCAACAGCAACTTTCCTCCGAAAATCGCTATTTTTTGTGGTAAAACTCGGATATTTTTACATAAGCGGAGTTCGATGTTTGGTTGCAAATTGTCTTGCGTAAGTGTAAATGCAAAATATCGTAGCTTTTCTTTCAAATCCAACAACAAAATACACACACAATCCAAAGAAAAGCTACGATATTTTGCATTTGCACTTAAGCAAGACAATTTGCATCAAACATCGAACTCCGCTATAGTTTTTTTTTGCAAATGGCCGCATGTTTTGCTGTTGAAAAAGTAGCAAAATGCGACTTAAGTCGAGCAACGGCAACGCTGGTGATAAGAACAAAGAATATAATGCTCTCAGAGTGTGTTTGCTTGCGCTTTATACTTTCCCCCCGCATCTAAAGCGTAAGCAAAAAATTTTTAATTTTTTAGCTCAGATGCGCATTCTATACAATTTATATTCATTTGATATGAGTCATTGTGCGAGCCTGGCGTGTGATTACACACCACTGGCGAGGTTACCGACTAGCTGTTCACCTCAGGTAGGTCCCAACCCTCTCGCCAGTTGCGATATACTCAAACAAGAAAACAAAGAATTGCAAATAAAAACAACACAAAATCAAACATACAAACATTACGTACAGCACACCACAAACGAAAGAACCAGAGGTAGGTGTTTTCCTCTATATGCCCTCCCAACCTTGTTATGGTAAGTACTAAAAGCAAACATTTGACCATAACCCGTATATCCACTCGACCGTTTTCTTCCACTTACCAATCCATTATTAACGTGACTTCAATAAATTTAAGCTATCATTTTTTTTTTAATTTCTACCAATCTCAAAATATAATTTATTAACAAAAAATGTATTAAAATCTTATATTTACTTATTTTGTCTTAATTTAATTTGTCTTTTCTATATTCTGCTTTATAACTTTAAATATATTCTAGTTTGTCTAAGTCAATATGGACATAAATCTCTATGGTTCATTTACTTTTACTCTCATCAATTAATTGATTTTCTTTTCTTTCACCTCCTAGTTAGAGCTCAAATTGTTTATTTTGTGAACCTAATAAAAGGCTAACGATCTAAACTATTTTTTATATATTTCTCACTGAAGGAGCTCCCTAAGTTCGACTATTTTCTTATTTTCAATATTAAGACTGACTATTCGCGACTAATTTGAGCGCCTAGCACTATTTTCCAACTTTTATTCTACTAACAACAGAGATTTATGTGGACACTCATATGGACAAAATACTTAATACCTTTTATTTTTATTCCTATCAACTTTTTATAAAAATAATATTTCTTTATATACTTAACACTAATTGTTCTTCTTCTTCTTCTTTTTTTTTTTTTTTGACGGACACACACATACGTTACATTAATTTTATATTTCCTAACACTGTTTTTATTTCGATGATCCTTTTTTTCTCCTTTAGTATTTATTAGTGGGACCACGATTGGTTACAAATATTCTGAGCCACTTGGTGTGAAATTATTATAAATATTTTTTTAACGCTGGTATGATTTACGTGCTTAAACTTTTATTTCTGGCTAACTTTCGCACTTTGCTATCTTTTCCTTGTATCACGATAAAAATATATTAAATTTATAGTTTTACCTGGCTGTTTCCGGTGAAATACCTCAGTGCACCTTGTTTTGGGTCCGTGTTCCCTTATTTTCAGTACAGCCAGGTTTATTTGTATTTTATTTTTATATATGTTTTGTTGGCACATATTTTCCTATGATACTTTTTATCTCCGGAAGTATTTAAAGTTTTGCTCCTGTTTTTTTTTCTTTGGGTTTTAACAAAAAAAATTTCTAAATAATGGCTTTATTTATTACCACACAGCTCAAATTTTACTTTGGTTTTTCTCTACATTTTTCCCATCCGGACTATTTATACCACCATCCAATCCTATACACAGTATTGGAAGGATCTTCCCGCGTACATATGTATGTATCTATTATGTATGTACTTATGTATTTTACAGCTTGGTTTTCGCGCCTATCCTTAAGATATTTATGAAAGACAAAGACAACAACTTGAATCCTTTTCTAACTGCTCGTTGATCCTGATAAATAAAGGTGTAACTGCATACTATGTAATATGTTTATATGCAATTCTCACATTATATAATTTCGGGCAATTATAAAAAATGTTGTACTGTATATCTATTTGTTGTGTAACACATATAAAAACATCTTTTTATTTAATTAGTTTATTTTTTCTTACTGACTTTCCTTATCCCCCGTGTAACCTCTCATCTATCTCTAAAAGGATCATCCATATCCTATATTTTACCAGGTCATCAGCATTTTCAGTAGCAGTTTTGAATACGTTAGAAAGTTTTCTTTCCTTTCTATCCTACCCTAAATATGAATGAAAATAGGACTCTTCATTCCCCATTCATTTGTTTACGTTGGCAGTTCCGTTGCTCCTTATGTACTAACACACTCACACTAGTAACCAGTGATGCCAACTTTTTTGGCTCTAAAGGCAAATCAACATTTAAAAAAAGTACTTAAAAGCGTAATTTTGATATCTAAATAGCGTAAAAAGCACTTTCGTGAAAAACGACTGAAAATCCATAACGTGAATTAATGTGAAGTTTAGTAATGTTTAAAATTTTCTTAGCTATTCTCCATTTAATGAAATATATTAGACGAAAAATGTATGCTTTACACTGAAAAAATAAATACGCCGAGTAATTATTAAAATAATTTTAAGAAATACACAAATTTCTTAAAGGCACTAATTAGTGCTTTTTCTTATTTTGGCACTAGCGCTCAAAATTTGGCGTTTTGAGTCTTCAAAAAGCACTAACACTAGTGCCAAAAGCACCAAGTTGGCATCGCTGCTAGTAACCACATCAACTGTCATACACAGACACTCGACAATTTTAACCTGAAGCACATGTAAGTAGACTTGCATTGATAATTTTTATAAATCTTTTATTTTAGGTAAATCGCTCGATGAAATGGCTTGTAAGTATACAAAAAAAAATTACCTGTATCGTTCTTCCTCAGGTAGATGAAAGTGCCTTGGGTTCATCACCTATTTATTTGCTAATTTCACTAACCTTTTTTTCTCTTGTTCTTTTTCAGCCTGGCAATGAATTGTTTTACACACCGGGACAAGGGCTGGAGTTTGTGTCTCCAAATAGACAATGCCCCTCTCTATTCCTAGCCTGCGGGACTCGTGGGTATTAAGTTTATTTTATTATGGCCACCTCCTGCATGAATTACTTCATAGGACTCGTGGCCTCCCTACTTTAATTGGTCACCTCCCGCATGCTTACCTTTCTGGGGAACTGTCGAACTGTTCCATGGGACTCGTGGCTTTCCTATCTAATTGGCCACCTCCCGTATGAGTACAATTTACAGTGAGGGACTCGTGGCTATCCATTTGGGCCACCTCTCTTTCGTGAATTACTTTTTTTTTTCACCGAAATCGCAACAAAACTTCGGTCTCTGGTTCTAGCCAGAGTGGACGGTGTGCGGTTGAGCTATGTTCTGGGCGATTAGAACGTGGAGAACTCTCACGCCCTGAGAAGAGTCTCGCTATGGGTGAATTAGCCGTGATATACACATATATATATGGACTACTGTTTTTAACTGTGGTTGGGTCGTATTACGGGAAGTATATGAGGTTTATTTTTCTTATATGCTTTTACTTTGTTTACCTGTTTTTATCCTTGCATGCGTTAAATTTATTTGGGTATTTCTACTATGGAACAGTGGGGTTTCATAACATTTTCTGGTCGAACAATACTACAACTCAAGGTATGTACGCCTGAACTTTCGGTACATATTGATTTTAAAGAAATCTTGCTACCTTTCGTGTCTGCTTGTGTTTTAATTAATTCTGAAAGACTATATGCGAACGTAAAGGAATGTACCATGCCAGGTTAAATTTTAGATAATATTGAATTCTAATATTGCACGTTATCTTGGCCTCACTCCACAAAACTTAAGGACTAAAAATCAGGTACTTTGTTTTACAATTAGACAACACGAACAAATACGAATTAAAAATAATTGTCATGGTGGGTGTCCTTATTCTAATATTGCACTAATTACCGACTATATCACAGATTTTTAATTCTTTGGATTTGTTTCTAAGCCTTTATATCTTTCACATGGAATATACCTATGCACCTTCCACTCAAGTCTTCCAACTCGTACATGTTGTTACCTATTGGTCTGACTATTATACTTTTTAGGAACTTTCTACAAAATTTGGCATTTATATTTTTGCTAAAATCGCTCAGTGTAGTATTTCTTCGGAAAACTTCTTGTCCGGGAATAAATTTAACTTTTCTGGCCCTCTTGTTGTACCTCACCGCGCTGTTTTCATAGGCTTTATGCATATTAGTTTTAATTTTTTCTCTAATTATTTCCAATCTATCGTTAGGCTTAATATTTATAACTTCATGGTCTGTAAGCGATATTAGTTTTCGTGCTAATCTATAATCTGCTCCATTAGTAAACATGTGAAAACCGAATAGTGCAAAGAAAGGTGTACACCCAGTGGCTGAGTGGACAGAATTCCTCAAAGCACATTCAATTTCAGGTAAATACAAATCCCAGTCCCTATGGTCCTCATTCAGGTATGCCCTTATAGCTGCAATCACTGATCTGTTTACTCTTTCAGCTGCATTCGATTGCGGAGAATACACAGCAGTTCTCATATGTTTTATCCTAAACGTTTCCACTAACTCTTGAAAACTTTTCGAGATAAATTGTGCCCCATTATCGCTATGGATGATTTCAGGCACACCGAATTTATAGAATACCTCTTACGTCAAAAATTTTACCACAAGGCATGTTCTCACACTCGCAACTCGTATAATATTTGCGATTATGACTTGAACTCGCAAGATTAGTGTTCTGTAAATCGCAAACGCCAGAATTTTGGCGAGTTGAACTCGCAAAGGTATACTGAAGTGAACTGATGAAATTACAATACTGAACTTTAAACAAACAATAAAATGATAAATATATTAAATTAAATATGTTTTCTTTTTATTTGTATAAAACTAGACGATTTTGCTGACAATTTTAATAAAATATATTAAATTTAAAAAAAGCTTTTTTTGTTTTGCTTATTTTTCCTCTCCATTGTTTCCTTATACTCTGGCGATTTGAGCATAAATCAATATGCCAAGTCGCAAGCAAAACGCATGAGTTACAGAACATGTAGAAACAAGTTTAGCGATTTGCAACTCACATGCGATTTGAAAACCTTGCGAGTGTGAGAACATACTTGCACATTCGTAACAGTAGCTTCTCTCATTGCTTTAAGGAAAATAAATTTAGTAAAATGATCCATAACTATAAATATGTAGCAATTGCCGCTGTTCGATCGGGAATATTTGCCTAAGAAGTCAACATACAGTTTTTGAAAAGGCCGTTCGGTTACCACTTCTTGGCCTATTTCAGGCATTAAATTACAATTCGTTGGCTTCGTTTCTTTGCATATTCGGCAGTTTCTGACAAATTCTTTTATTTGTACTACCATTTTCGGCCAGTAATAAAATCTTTTTACCCTTTCTACAGTTTTGGCTATGCCTCCATGAGCAGAAGTGTTAGTCGAATGAAGCTTTTCGATTATAGCTCGCGTTAAATTAGGGGGTACCCACAATTTCCATTGATTCGGCTCTTCCAAACTGGATTCACAACTAGTTCGCTTGTAGATTTTTCCATCCAATATTTTAAGGTCTGGTAGACGATTTATGTTAGCTTGTATCTGTTTGACCAGGTCCGTATATTCTTCGGAGTCGAACTCGGTGGATTCAATATCTAATAGTTCTGTCTGGATTTCATCAACCTTTTCTTGTGGGATACGTGACAGCATGTCAGTAACCACGTTATCGGATCCTTTCCGGTGTTCAATTAGGAAATCAAATGCTTGCAATTGCAACGACCACCTAGCGAGTCTGCCACTTAAATCTTTAAGGGTCATCAGCCACTTCAGGCTAGCGTGATCTGTTATGATTGTAAAAGGCATCATTTCCACATAGGGTCTGAATTTTTTTGCAGCCATCACAGCTGCTAAGCATTCTTTCTCCGTTACTGAATACTTCCGTTGACATGGATTAAGTTTCTGGGTGTAGAAAGCGATAGGATGTTCCTCGTTTTTTTTCATTATATTGACACAGTACAGCTCCTATCCCATAATCCGATGCATCACATTGGATATAAAAATATTTGGAGAAATCAGCATGTCGCAAGACAGGTGCGGACGTTAAGGCCCTCTTGAGTTTTTCGAACGCTTCTATTGCTGCAGGTGTCATAAAAAACTTCTTAGACTTTTTTAAAGTGTCTGTCAAAGGCGCAGATATAGTGGCGAAATCTTTTATGAAACGCCTATACCAGCCCGCAGTACCTAGGAAACTCCTAACTTCTCTCACTGTCTTATGCATTTTTATGTTACGTATTGCTAGCACTTTATCCGGGTCTGTTTTTAATGTTCTACCTCCTATTATAAATCCTAAATATTTGAGCTCTTGGAAACAAAATTGGGATTTTTTAAGACCTATAGTTAAATTAGCCTCCTTCAAACATATCGCTACTTCTCTCAACAATTCTACGTGATCCTCAACGGTACTAGATATAACGAGTAAATCATCTAAATAAATAAATACTTTTTCTTTCAATCTGCTCGGTATTACCTTATCCATAAGTCGGCATAGTCTTTGCGCCGCGTTGCATAAGCCAAATGGCATTACCCTAAACTGATACAATGGTCTGCCTGCTACTGTAAAGGATGTATACGCTTTGCTTTCGTCGTCCTATTCAACTTGCCAGAAAGTATATTTGAGATCGACGCTGCTTATAAAGTGAGTCTTATCGATCCTACTCAGAATACCATTGATTTTTTGGAGAGGGTAAGCATCTTTAATCGTGAGTTTATTCAGCTTACGCGCGTCTAAGCAAAATCGGTTTTTGCCGGTTTTCTTACAATCGTAGTTCGGTTAGACCAAGGGCTTTCACTTATTTCTATAACTTTTAATTCGAGCATCGCGTCTATTTCTCTGTGGTGTGCGCGTAGCCCGGCATGTTATGGCAGGGCATTAGCAGGTGTAAACCTGGGATGTAAGTGTTGTTTAAAAGGGATAGTGGTATAGAGTGTAGGGTTGCATTAAAGGTAGTCAAAAGTTAAGAAGAGGAGATAGATATTTAATGTCAAAAGAAGAAAAAAAGATGGCTGTCGAGCGGGAAGATAGATTCAATGCCAAACGAAAGAAGAAAAAGATGGCAGTCGATAGATCGAGAAGATTCGGTGAAAATGGCGTCGTTGTGAGGTGACTGCGTGAATTTCAGGAAGAAGAGGGCAGAAAGGTTTTGGCAATGAAACAGTGAACTTTAAAAAAAAGGTATAAGTGACATTCGTTCTTTATTAAATTAAATAGGAAAGTAAAAGTCAAAGATAGTTAAAACTAGTTAAGAAAAAAACCGGGATATTCAATAGAAACGAAAGAAAAGGGCAGTAATTAAAACGCAGAATAGCAGAAATAAAATGTCTATCTGGTTAAAATGAGAATAGTGAAACTACTAAACCTCATCCAAAAATAAAAAAAGGGACACAAAGGAAGTCACCCAGAACCCGCTGTACTTACCAGTAAAGAAAGAAGGTTAAACATAAACGTACGAAACCCAAAAAACTGTCTACAATATCGCGATACATATATGTGCCTCGGTTAATCATAAGGGCCTAAAAGAGTAAGCACGGGAAATATTGCCATCGCCTCCCTGTTCACCGCTGTACCCACCGGCTGAGACATATATCTACAAATTATAGTTACCTGCTATAACAAACATATATATATACGAAATTCGACTTACCTCCAAAAACAAATTTACCTACCCGCCAAGAGAAATATACCTACAATTTATAATTACCGGCTAAAACATATATATATATATATATATATATATATATATATATATATATATATATATATATATATATATATATATATACGAAATTCTACTTACCTGCTAAAACAAATTTACCTACCTGCCAAGAGAAATATACCTGTAAATTATACTTACCGGCTTAAACAAGAAGACACCATCGAAATATACATTCATACATACATGTTTATCGCCGGAAACTTCATATGAACGCTCTACGGGCCGGCGCAACAAAATCAACAATTCAGCAAACCAATCAGAACCACCAGACGTAGCTGCTCATAATTCCGGAAGGAGTTCGAGAAGGAAACCCGGATAACAGTTCCCGGACGCCTGTAACGAGGAAGAGCAGCGAAGTCCCAACTAAGCTAAAGGAGGTATAGGTACCGCTACACCAGCGGTACCTCTGGTAAAGTGTTTTATTGTATTTATTTCCATTCTAGTTTCAATAAGCTTACACTTGAGACATATTTGAATATTTTATAGAATTATACATGTACATACGTACATTTACGAACGTACATGCATATATATATATATATATATATATATATATATATATATATATATATATATATATATATATACTTACGTATATAGCCAATGTAATTGTGTCATAATTGTTATATATTTTTTTTTATTTGCACAGTCAAATATCTTTTTAAACCTACATACCTACATACGTATGTATGTATATATACATACATACATATATATATACCCTACATAGCATATTACATTTTTTTTGTGGTGACAGAGAAAATTTCGCGGTTGGCAGTAGCCAGAAAAGGCAGTATAGGGTTTTGAGCTCAAAACTTTAGGTGCAAAAGAAGAATTAATTTCCGACAACCTTTTTTCAACAACAACAAAAAAGGGGGATATATGTACGTAGTATTCATGTATATTTTGTAATTATAGTTATAATAACAGTGAAAGGCTCGATGTACTAAGTAGAAATAGTTGTACCTCGAGTGTTTCACAGCCCAACAAACTTTAATACGCCGTGTTCGAATAAAGGGTACGACCGGGTGACAAGTTTGTTTAGCAAATCCCAAGGCAACAAAACCTTGTGATAAAAGTTACTTATTCTTGAATTTAAGACTTACTTAGTGGTAAAGCACATTAACTTTTTATAAATTTTAAACATAAGTACATAAAAGTCACCAGAATTATATATATTTTTTTTTTTGCTCAAGATGGAGTTACAAAATGAAATCTTTATTTAGCATTTTGTTTTGTTTATTACCACACTTAAACCTCCAATAAATTTTTGTTCAATATATATATATATATATATATATATACATACTAGATACTAGTTTAAAAATAGACATCTAAAAGCAAGATATGTACGTTTGATTAACATATGAATATTTATAAATATCAGAATATATTATTTTTGGTATTGAAGAGAAAATTATGGCTACGATTTTGCTTTTATTTTTTTTATATGAGTGAATAATCGATCTTGGCGGTTATGGACGGGTGATAAAAGGGTAAAGTATTTCATTTAGGGATGATTCGTTAATAAATACGGATTCTGGGCCCGAGTCATCATGGTAAAGGAAGGGCGTAGCCCCTTAATTCCTTGTGGGTGGGCAACCAGTGTTAGCTTAACATCAGCTAACTAGATTTTTGTTTTTGTCGTGTAAAATAGGGCTGTGAAGCAAGTATGTGAGGAGCAACCGATAATTTAGTGTTTTTGTGTATTCTTGCTTTCGGGTTCCTCCCTCTCATCACTTAATTCTCGTTCATGTGATCTTATGTCACCAAAGGCTTGCATGTATATTTTATTTTGTTATTGTTCGATAGTGATAAAACTCAGTTTGGTTAGCAAGGACCACACCCCAATACGGCGAGCCCAGCCGGAGCATCCGCCATCATGCCAGCGCGGCTAACAAACTGTTTAACAGCGTTTACGTTTCTTTTTCAACCTGATAAGGTAACTAACAAACATGCTTGAGGGACAAAGACAAAAATCCATCTTGTCAACACTATTAATAATTTTGAACAAGGACATATAACATAATACGTTATTTCCTGAACTGCTGGAGAAATCGGATAAAAGCGGTCCTTTATAGGCTCGGCTCCCTCCACCAATTTTATAGAATGTTTTTCTAGGTGAGTTACTCCTAAGCCTTTCTCCTCAAACGTATCAAATTCTTTTATGACGTCTTTCAGCCTTTGCTTTTGCTCTGCATTTAACTCGTGTGGTCTTAATTTATATTCTCCCGACTCGGACTCGTACTCATTTCTCAATTTCTCTATATCCAGTTCTTCTATTCCTACCACTTCTGGGGCTAAATTAAAAAATCTCCAAAAATCTATTCCTAAATAAAGATTTTGTTCCAAATCGAGACAAAGATACAAAACCATTGTACGGTCTTGATCTTTATACCTTATGGATATGTTTACTTTACCCAATATCCTAAAATATTGACCACTGGCTGTTTTGGCATTGGTCAATATAGTTTGCATATTTAAGTTAAGCTCTTGCAATAATTCTCTGCACCATTTACCTAAAATACTAACTGATGCTCCCGTATCTAATAATCCCATAATTTTTCTGCCTTCTAACAATACCTCTGCAAAAACTCTATTATCCTTACGTACTTCACTGGCTCTACTAATCGATTCTACCACAAGTTGTCTCTTCTTTCGGCACTCTGCGAATTTGTTTCTTAACTTTATAATTCGATTTGACATACAAGCAGGTTTCTCTGAACCAAATATACGTTCCCTAATATTCTTATAATTTTCCTCTCTAATGTCCCTAGGTAAATAGTGTCTTATGTTAGTAGTAGGGAACTGTTCGTTCTGCCCCAATTAAAATTGTTAAATTGTTGCTGAAATTGTTAAATTTGGGTAATTAAAGTTTGAAAGTTTTAAAATTCTTGAAATTTGATACCTACGAGGGTGGTTCGATAAGTCCGTTAAATATTTTTCGAGGGTGGTTCGATAAGTCTGTCTTTTTCCTAATGCCTACGGCAAAACATGATTATTATTTTTTTCAAATGCCGACGGCAAAACATTATTATTTTTTTCAAATGCCGACGGCAAAACATGATTATTATTTTTTTCAAATGCCTACGGCATGCATGATAATTTTTCCTAATGCCTACGGCAATGTATGATAATTTTTCCTAATGCCTACGGCAATGCATGATAATTTTTCCTAATACCTACGGCAAAACATGATTACTATTTTTTTCAAATGCCGACGGCAAAACATGATTATTATTTTCTAATGCTACCAGTGTTGCCAGACTGTAGAAATTTGTTATCGTAAAACTATATCAGAAATGTCAGAGAAAATAGATTTGATGACTACTAGGCGATTCTCATAGGAATCGTGGGAATGTGCTTGTGTGATTTCCTCACGCCAATAAATTGTTATAAAATAAAATAATTAAATAAATGAATAAAATAATTAAATAAATTATTTTATTTATTTATAAAACGTTCTCATGTATGTGAACACTCCTAATGCTTGTGTGGGGGGTCCAGCTTGTTTGTCGCTGGTAAGCTTATATTCTGTTTATTTGTTTAAGAAATATATTTGTATGTATGTATGTATATATGTGTGTATGATGTATGTATGTATGTATGTGCGATCAAAAGAACTTGTGCGTGGAATATTTTGTGGCTGTGTAGAATACATTTATATTTTGCAACGTAATCATTTTCTTTGTCTGCGATTATTTTAAAGCAGCAAAGTTTCAACCTGGTACAGTCATCAGCAGAGAAACAAAAAGTAAAAACTGTGAATGCTGCAAGGATACTGCCACCAATTTTAGTATAAATACGCCAACTTTTCTAACTAACACATCAGTACTTTATTGTATTTACAAGTAGTATCATCAGCAATTGTGTTAAAGTTTTATGATAGTAAAATAATTAAAAATGAGTTATACAGGTTATCAGTGTAATAGATGCCATAAGGTATACAAATACCAAAAGTCCTTTTTGGATCATGTGAAAAGTCATAGCGTGCAGGATCAAATGGTCATAAGTTGGGGTAAAAATCAAGAGCAACCGCAGACATTTGTTCAAAATCGTCAACAGCAGATAAATTCATTTCATCACCAGCAGCACCCTTCTCTACAGTATCCCAATATCAACAATACGGAATGCCTAACTGTTACCCTACACCAATGTCATGGAGTAATCAGTTTTTGGCATCAGGAGTACCAATGCAATATGAGTATCCAAGTTACAATTATAATCCCGTCACACCAGTTAATCAAATGGAGCAGTATTCCAATTTGATGCAATGGCAACCTCTTAATTATCATCAACAAGAGCAGCAGCTACAACAACAAGCTCATCAACAAGGTGTGGATATCCTTGGAGGGACTTTATACAACGATGCTATGGACATAAGTTTACCGGAAAGTGATGGAGAAGTAGAAGTAGAAGAAAAAAGAGAAGAAACTCTGCCAACTCCAATGAGTACTTCGCATGCTAGGAGAGAAGAAGTCGAAGAGAATGTGAGATATTACAAAATATCGAAAGCCTTCAAAAATTATATCGCCACATATGTAATACTAAATAAAAAGGACCAACTTCTCTTGGAAGAATTTATTAAAGAAAACATGAATATTTTTATTGAGAGACTTCAAATGTCTTTGTCTAAGCATATAATAATTAAATTTCATGTGAGTATTGTAGCGGAGTACATCAAAATTGTAGAAGAAGAATTGGAGTCGTGTGTTATAATACATGTAGCCAAAATGAGTTTGCTGACGAAGGCAGATAACATTGAAGAATGTCCGAATTTGAAGAGCGAGATTCTGGTTGGACTTTGTCACGCATAGTCCGAGCAGAAATCAACATCAACAAATCTTCGCTAGTCAAAGGATCAAGTTGGATATCCACACCTCAAAAATTAGAAGGCAGAAAAGCATGCATTAATATTGAAAATAGTGATGAATACTGCTTCAAGTGGTGTATAATCGCTCCCATGGATACTACCAAATACAACCATATAGAACGTTGCAGTACTTATAATATTCAGGATATTTCTGCAGACATTATTTCTACGCGAAATGGTGTAACACTAAATTCCAAACACTTAACTTACCCATTAGCACTAAACAAAATTAAGGAGTTCGAAGTAAATAATCCAGCAATAAGTGTTAATGTGTTTGTGTATGATGAGGGAGCAGATCAAATCATTGGTCCCTATTATGTGACCAATGATGAGAAAGTAAAGCATGCCAACTTACTGCTTTTGGAGAATGGTGAAGTTCATCACTACATTTTGATAAAGGACATATCACGGTAAGCTAGAAAATTATACAACACTTTAATTTAATGACACATATACTTGTTTTATATATTTTATAATAGACATTTTACTAATAAACTTTTGTATATTTTTTTTTTCATTCACAGGCTTTTACGAAGTCAGTCTACCAAAAATCACAATAAGCTAGATTTTTGTAATAGCTACCTACAGTACACTCATAACGAAAATGGTATGAGTACTCATAAGGCGGAATTCGGCAAAATCGTGACAACTATGCCGTCAGGTCCAGATGCAGTTCTAAGTTTTAAGGGGCATCAGAGGAAAATGGATGTCCCCTTTGTGGTGTACGCAGACTTCGAATGCATCCTGGAAGATATTAGTAATAACGTGAGTAGTAAAACCAGTCTTGTCAAAAAGCACACTCCTTTTGCTTTTAGTTACTACATTAAGTGTCTCCATAACAATAAGTTAGATAAATTAAGGGTTTATACAGGGAAAGATGCTTCACAAAAATTTGTTTCATTTTTAATTAAAGATTGTGAGGATATTTATAATAATCATTTAGTAAATAATAGGCAAATGGATACTTTATCCCCTTCTGATATTTATAATTTTTATAGTGCGGTGAATTGTCATATTTGTCAAAAATTTCTAGGTAAAGATCGCGTTAGAGATCATTGTCACATTAGCGGTAAATATAGAGGTGCAGCCCACAATAACTGTAATTTGAATTACCAAATTCCCAAGTTTATACCAGTTTACTTTCACAATTACTCAAATTATGATTCACATCTTTTTATTAAAGAACTAGGTGAAATTTCTATGCAACTGAAAGTACTCCCTCTCAATAAGGAGCTTTATATATCACTCTCGCAATTTACAGAAATGAGCGATGGTCATAATCTTGAAATAAGATTTCTTGATACATTACGCTTTATGGCTGAGAGTTTAGAATCATTAGCCTGCAATTTGTCGGATAATGATTTTAACACTATAAGGTCCTTATTTCAAACAGAAAAAGAATTTCAGCTTATTAAGAAGAAAGGCATTTTCCCCTATGAGTACCTAAATTCATTTCAAAAATTAGACGAGTGCCAGCTGCCTTCACGCAGTGATTTCTTTAATAAGTTGAACAATAAAGAGTGTTCTTTAGAGGAATACTCACATGCTGTAGAGGTATGGAATACTTTTGGGTGCAAAACAATGAAAGATTACATGGAACTTTACTTAAAAACAGATGTCCTCTTACTGACAGATATTTTCGAGAACTTTAGAAAAGTTTGTAAAGGTATTTATGAGCTGGATCCATGTCAATACTATACCGCACCTGGACTTTCCTGGGATGCAATGTTAAAATACACAAAAATTGAACTAGAATTATTGACGGACATAGACATGTACAATTTTATGAAAAAAGGAATACGTGGGGGAATCGTACAGTGTAGCCAAAGATATTCGAAAGCCAATAACAAATATTTGGAAGATTTCGATAAAGAGAAGCCCTCAGAGTTTCTTGTCTATTTAGACGCAAATAACCTTTACGGTTGGGCAATGTCGGAATATCTTCCTCATGGTGGGTTCAGATGGTTATCGCAAGACGAGCTGAATCTGGATCCAAACAGCATAGCTGACAATGGAACAGACGGTTATGTATATGAGGTCACTTTAGATTATCCTTCTCACTTACATGACTTGCATAATGACCTACCTTTTTGCGCTGAAAATAAAAAACCACTGCAAGCGAAATATAGCAAGTTGATAACCGATTTCTCTACAAAGCAATCATACGTGATACACTTTAGAGTTCTGAAACAATGCTTAGAAAATGGGTTAGTTTTAAAGAAAACACATCGTATTCTAGCATTTAAACAATCTCCATGGTTAAAAGGCTATATTGACCTAAATACCAGACATAGAGCCACTGCTAAAAATGCTTTTGAAAAAAACTTTTTCAAGCTACTTAATAATGCAGTCTATGGTAAAACCATGGAAAATGTGGATAAGAGGAGAGATGTTAAAATTGTCAATAATTGGGAGAGAACGAATTGTAATCGTTTGGGGGCTCAAGATTGGATATCAAAACCAAATTTTCATAGTTTATCTATATTTTCCGAAGATCTGGTAGCAATCGAAATGACTAGAGTCAAAACCTGCTACAATAAACCAATTTACTTAGGATTTTGTGTACTTGAATTGTCCAAATGGAAAATGTATAATTTTCATTACGGGTACATGCAACCTAAGTTTAAGACAAAACTCTCATTGAACTATATGGACACGGACTCTTTTATATATTCAATAAAGACGGATGACTTTTACGCTGACATAAAAAATGACATAGAAGAACATTTTGATACATCGGACTATCCCCCGGACAATACTTATAATTTCCCATTAATAAATAAAAAAGTTTTAGGCATGATGAAAGATGAAAACTGCGGTAAGATAATGACAGAATTTGTTGGGCTGCGATCAAAAATGTACTCATTCAGTGTACAAAATCAAAATAACGTTAAAAAATCAAAGGGGGTAAAAAGATCCATATTAGATAAATATAGTTTAGCTACTTATAGAAACTGTTTATTCAATAAGACTAATGTATACGATAATATGTTAACATTTAAATCTAAGCTTCACCATATATATACTAGTAAATTAAATAAGGTAGTCTTAAGTTATGGAGACGATAAGAGAAAAATTAGGTCAAATAATATTAACACATATGCATGGTATCATTTTCGTATTAAGGAAACTAACCCTGAATACGAACTTGATATGTTGCTAGATGAAATTGCTAGAATGCAAGAAAATAGCTAAAATTAGTTAATTTTTAGTTAAGTAGTTAATTTTTAAATTGTATATAAAATCTTAGTTATTAAGAAACATTATTGTAAATAAAATCCTATTTATTGTTGTTAAAATGATTTTAAATAAAATCCTATTTATTAAGAAAAATTATTGTACATAAAATCCTATTTATTAAGAAAAAATGATTGTAAATAAAATCCTATTTATTAAGAAAAACTATTGTACATATGTATATGAGTTTTTAAGAAAAAATTTGAAATAAAATATTGAAAAAAGAATTAAATGTGTGAATGACTTTTATTTCTTTATTGGCTTTACTTCGTTGGATAAAAAAAAAATGATATCTTCCATATCGCTTAAACATGCACAGTCTTGTTTTCCCTGAGAGGTTCTGCACAAAACAAATTGAATTTCACAATATTATGAAATTCCATTAAATTTCATATTTTCATAAAGAGAAACAATTTAGATAATCGGATAAGTCCTTATATTTTTCACTACATACAAGTTTCTGTAATTTTCTATTCGAATAAATGATTCCTAAATATCCTTTAAAAAATAATACAAAACAAGGAATAATTTAATTTAATTTTATTTATTTTTATTATAATGATGGAAACATTTCATAGTATCTAATTATTAAATTTTCTAATATACTTTTGCGCAAAAAATATATTGTACATCTACAAGTATCAGGTCCTTCCTCACACTCAGGATCATACCAAGGACAGCTTTTGAAGTGTCCTTCTGTGTTGTCTTCATCTTCCATGATACCATATTCTTCGTTCTCATCTAGCATATTTTCGAAAAATTTGATCATCTCCCAATGATCAAAAAGCCTGAAGTTTTCAAAATCTCTTATAAATTGGTTTAGAGATGTCTAATTTGGCTCATTATATTTGCCGACAAATTAATGAATGATGATTGTTTGAAGGTTTCTTTAAGACTAATTTGCTCTTTAAATTTTTAAAGTAGTATCTCTTGATCTTTAAAATATCTATACCATCATATATATTCCATACTTCTTTTTTAGCACTCTATCTCTCTCTATCCCTTTTCTCTCTATAACCATCTCTTTCTGTCTATCACTATCCTCCAATTATTCACTATTTCACCATAAATATTCTCGATTAGCCTTCTTGAAGTCATCATCGCTACTTTTAAGATAATTTTCAGTTAAACATTCAAAGTGAGCAGAAGTAAATAAAAAAATGGAGTCTACATCAAATCTAACATCAAAATTTAATTCACTAAAAAATAAAACCTTAATCCACATAAAGGAGCTTGAGACATCAATTAAATACACCATTCGAAAAGTGACAAGAGTACCAATAAAATATGGACCAACACTAAAAGTTGAAATGGAAAACCACATAATGTTCCTGCCAAAGCGATATAATACTTTAACCGATGATGAAATTAAAGAACTCTCGAGCGGATCATATTGCTTAAGCAGAGAAGGTGAACAAAGCTTAATAGTTGAAAGCGAGCTGAGTGAATTTCTAATTCAAAATTCCCAATTTCCTATTTGGCAATAATATATAATAATTTTGTATTTTAAATTATAAATCAAAATACATGAAAGAGTTTTGTAAAATATAAATGTTTGTGCTTTTTTATTTAATATTTTCAGTTATTTCATACAGAAATTGAAGACATAAATGACCACAGGTAAATGTATTGAAATTCTGATGTTGATTATAGTTGTATTTTATATTTGTACCAAGATATTTGACTACTTCCGAAGGAGGTTGTAAGTTTCCAAAGCTGTCGAAATATTATTTTTCATTGTTGTTTTTATAATATGCTACCCAATGTGTACCAGGTCCTGTTGATACGTCTAAATTGATTATTCCACATTCTATTTTCTTTATTCGTTTTGGTAGAGTATTCAACATGAAAACTTCTCTAAAATATGGAATATTTATAGAGAAACGGTTTATGTCCACATCAGATAGTGGTCTGTTCGTAGCATCTCTAAGAGTTTTTTGATTCCTCTTTGTAAACTAAACCATAACCCTTTTTATATGGTTTTAAGTAAAGTCCCTTTCCAACTGCTATAGATTCCATCGCTCTATTATGTCTAGTTGCTTCATCAAGTTGATTTTTTGCATTCTTTGTTGCATTTACAGCTTTAGCTATACCAGCACCTCCAGTTGTTAGACTACCAATTGCACCCAGAGCAGTTAAAATCGGTATTAGAGGCAAAAAACCACCAATTTTTGGGACACATATCTAATGGTTTTTCCTTCTTTAGTATTTTTGTTGCAGCTCTAATTGATGTTCTAAACAGTTTTTTATCATTTAGCTTGTTCTTTTTAACATTTTTCTTTTTCCTCACACCCATACCAAATTTTGTTTTGGCTTTCATTGCGTTAGTACCCATATAGGCAAATGATTTTTCAGCAATACTACTATCTTTTGATAAAACTCGATCCCAAGCTGAATTTTCAAGTATTTTATCAGCTTTATGTCTAGTGCTTAAATCCTTATTTTTTGAATAAGCTATATCGTAATCTTTACAAGCAGAGTCCAATAAATTAATTCCTTTATCACCTCGATTCAAACGTTTTTGTAGTTTTGTTCCAGGTCCACAGTACTGATATCCACGAAGATGAAGTTCAACAGATAGAGAGTTTATTATTTTATCTACTATACCTCCTCCAACGAAGGTTTTTTTATGACTAAACGTTTTCTGATATCGTGTAACCATATTATCTGATTTTTTCTATAATAAGAGGTAACATTTATGAAATGTATTTAGTTACAAAAATGCAGTTAGTGAAACAACATAAAAATATTTTAGTTCGTAATATTGATGAATCATCGAACATCACTTCAAAAATAAAGCATAGTAGTGCCCTCTTACCAAATTCTATTCGTGCTCTAATAGTGGGCCATCAAATTGTGGAAAGACTAATGTTATGATCGGCTTACTAGAAAGTCCTAATGGACTCAAGTTTGAAAACATCTATTTATACTCAAAATCTCTTTATCAACCCAAATATGAGTACTTGAAGAAACTAATTTCACCAATTAAAGGAATGGGATATTATACATTCACCTATAGTGAATCAGTTATTCCACCTGACGAAGCTAAAACTAATTCAATTATGATATTTGATGATGTTGCATGTGAGAAGCAGAATAATATACGTTCATATTTTTGTATGGGACGGCATAGGGATGTTGATTCATTCTACTTGTGTCAAACTTATACTAGAATTCCCAAACATTTAATAAGAGACAATGCAAATGTTATTATAATGTTTAAGCAGGATGAGACAAATATGAAGCATGTTTATAGGGATCATGTTGGCAGCGATATGAGTTATGAAAAGTTCCAAGAAATTTGTCGAGAGTATTGGAGGGATAAATATGGCTTTTTAGTGATAAGCAAATATAATGAATTAAGTGATGGTCGCTACAGAAAACAATTTGACTATTTCATAACTATATAATCTACTTCTCATAAAAGATTGACTTTAGCTATTAATCTAACTTTAAACTTGATACATCTATTTGCTATAACCTCATCTGATACCTGATAAGCTGATCTCCAAACTATACCAGCTACCTGAAAACCAGACCAGCTCTTGATAAGCTGATCTGAAAACCAGACCAGGTCCTGATAAGCTGATTTGAAAACCAGACCAGGTCCTGATAAGCTGATCTGAAAACCAGACCAGGTGCTGAAAAGCTGATCTGAAAACCAGACTAGGTCCTGAAAAGCTGATCTGAAAACCAGACCAGGTCCTGAAAAGCTGATCTGAAAACCAGACCAGGTCCTGAAAAGCTGATCTGAAAACAAGAGCAGGTCCTGATAAGCTGATCTGAAAACCAGACCAGGTCCTGAAAACCTGATCTGAAAACCAGACCAGGTCCTGATAAGCTGATCTGAAAACCAGACCAGGTCCTGAAAAGCTGATCTGAAAACCAGACCAGGTCCTGATAAGCTGACCTGAAAACCAGACCAGGTCCTGAAAAGCTGATCTGAAAAGCAGACCAGGTCCTGAAAAGCTGATCTGATTGCTGATACCTGTTATTTCCTCTTAGCAAACATGGATGAGAAAATTTTAAAACAGTTGGTGTTGACAAAAGTATAAAAACTAGTGAAATAGATACACGTGAACAATTAAGAGATACATTTAAACCTATAACAGAACCTCTTGAAGAATTCATAAATAGTTCTAAAAATATTAAAAGAATTCACATGAAAGAAGAAAGTAACATCAAGACAGAAGTTGAAAATATACAAGTTTAAAGCCTGAAAACCCATCAGTCAAGATAGAGACAAGTACACCAAAAAAAACTAGTAGAAGGGACAATTTTTGATAATACCATCTTATTTAATGATGTTAATACTGAAAATGATGATGATGATGAAGATGATTTTTACTCACAGTCTTCCAATACAGAATATACTTATACTGATTTATCAGTTTTGGAAGGAAGAAATGAATTAGATACAAACTATGGCCCACATAAAGATTACAATAATGAATGGAAATTTGGTGATAGTTGCCTAAAACTGAATGAAGATAAAATACAAGTTGGTGGTCAAATATGGGCTCTAACACCAGGACTATTTTCTCTAATGTTTCATAAAATACCAAAAAATTACGATGAATTTGAACTTGAAATCTATAAAAAGATTTTAATTACTACTAATGCATATAGAAGAGACTTTAAACCTGATGGTCAAATTAAGGGTACTAGAGGATATAAATACAAACATATTATTAAGAAATTTATTGATGAGAAAAACCAGAAGAATTTACCTGAATCAACAGGATCTCAGCCCAAAGGTAGCTATTTAGGTGAGGGAATGATGCAAGTTAACATCAATAAGCCCAACTATATATACTGGGACGATCCAAATGAGTTAGTAGATCGACTTCGACTACTGCTCGCATCACAAGGTGCAGGTCATACTAATCACAATAACGAAATTGTATCAATTATTGAAGAACTACGTGAAGCGAATATAATACACTAACTTTAATAAAGTATATAGAGTATGTCTGTTGATAAATTTGGACACTATTTAAACGATACTAGCAGCACAATTTCTTTGAAAAATTTACCAAAACTACTGGGGTTCTTTGTGGATACGAACAACAACATTAGATTAGTAAATTGTTAATGGGGACGGACGACATGTTTTGGGAATTCAAAACCGGGGCAAAAATAGAAACGAGGGCAATCCTGTTACAAGTTGGGGGATTTTGGGGATTTTCATGCTGATATTGTGTGCGTGTGTGTGTGATTGATTCTTCGTTCGTGTGTATGTATGTATACTTGTGTGCACAGCTTTTGTTGTTGTTGTATAGAAATGTTGTGCTTACAGTGAATGGATGTATGTACGTGTGTGTGTGTGTGTGTGTGTGAGTCTGATTCTTTGCTTATGTGTATGTATTGTATGTGTGTATGGGGGTGTGTGTGTGTTTGTGTGTGTGTGTGTATGAGTGTGTGTTTTGGTATTTACTTGTATGTTTGATGGTGTCCGATACTTTTGTTGTAGTGGCAGACAATCATTATACCCAGTAGGAAATGTCGATGGTGAAAATGTACTGAGTCGCTTTCGACTTGTCGCTTTTGTGACGTATATACAAATGTATGTATATTCAAAACTTATTGACAATTCCACCACAAATACATCATATCTGTTTTCTCTTCTTCTTTTATACTGACGGATAGAAGAAAACTTATTATACCACTATTTTTACTAGAATTTTAGTGTTGACACAAAGAAACTTGCTCCCAGTCTGACTGCAGGGTAGTTACAAGGGATCTGTATATTTGTGTGCATATAGTGATTGTTATTTGATAGACTTTGGGCTGCTGTTTTGAGCTATCGTTGGTATGCTTATGTAGGGTTATTGTGTATATATGCATTTATGTTTGCGATCTCTGGGGAAATAATCTAATAGCTGCAGAGAGTGGCAGCCCTGTTTCCATATGTTGTTGTATTAATGTATGTGATCTTATCTATTTTTTGCTTTGAAGAATATCATTGTTTGTGTGAATTACATCATCACTTTGTCATACATATTTACAAATGAATGTATATATGTTTTAAGGCTATTGACATTGCTATTCTTATGGAGATAGAAAAATATCGTGTTGGCATAGGTTTTATGTGTACAAGTGAATTTCAGATCTTAAATGTTTTGAATCCAATCAGGTTGATAAGAAGAGCTTTTGAATAGGGGTAATGATATTTTTATTTTAATATATTTTATTTTTGGTGTAACAATTGTAGAAAATAGCTTTTAGAGAAATGCATCAAGAACTTGTAGAAGCACCTACTTTCACGTATCCCGATTTTTCTCGTACCTTTGTATTACAAACTGATGCTAGCGACTTTGTTCTGGGTGTTTCTAGACTGTGGGAATTTCATCATATCTCGTAATACCAACAGAGAAATTAGATTTGACGACTACTACACGATTCTCATATGAATTGGGGGGAATGTGTATATATATATATGTGTGTGTGTGTGTGTGTATGTATGCAGTATGTGTGTGTATATATGAATTTCATCATATGTCGTAATACCATCAGATAAATTAGATTTGATAACTACTACGCGATTCTCATATAAAGTATATAAGAAGAAGAAATAATGTAGATTGTCATCAGTCTGCTCTGATATCTCAACAAGTGACAACCTATTTTCCCAACCAAAATTTCTAAGGTGTTTGAAATCCAAAAACTATAAAAGTGCTAGAACTAATTATTGTTTGCTAAACAAGTTTACAGTGCATAAAAAATAATTAAATAAATTGTTTATAACTGAAATAAATTGTTTATAAATAATATAATTAAATAAATTGTTTATAAATAAAATAACTAAATTAATTAATAAACAAATAAATAACTAAATAAAATGAATACAACAAGTTGTACCAACTGCAATAAAGTGTTTATGACGCAAACAAAACTAAATCAGCATATTGGAACGCACTCATATGCTAGCCAATCGAAGGCTGTCCTTGGAACTAGTAAGCTAAATCTTCAAAACAAATATTGTGAGGATTGTGATGAGATGATCCCATCAAATGGTTATATGGCCCATGTCAGAACCACAAAACACAAAAACAGTTGTCAGCAAGAACGGATTGGAGATTCTCTCACTAAGAGAGCAAGCAACTTCAATGGGAAGATCAAGACATATATCCTCCTCAACAAAAATGTGGGTGTCTTGTTTCCGGAGGACTTTTTAAAATCGGGCAAGAGCTCCATAGTACAACAACTCTATGAACGTAGTAGGGTACATACTATGGATATGGAGCACACGTGTGATTATATGAAGATGGTGAATGATAAGATGAATGTTTCCCAACTTGTTCATATTTCGAAAATGATGTTGGTGACTTTGTCTGATGACATAGAGGATATGTACAAGAAACAAGCCGAGGAGCTGAAAGTCAAAATGGAAGAATTTCAAGAGAGGGATAGCGGATGAACCTTTATTTCAATAAATTCCCTTGAAGTTAATATAAACAAGGCGTCCATAATAAGAGGGTCGAGCTTTATCCCTCTCCCAAAAATTATTGCAATGAAACGTTCATGCATAAATGTCGAGAACTGTGATGTTTATTGCTTTAAATGGTGTCTTATTGCGGCTTTGAATGTAAACAGTGGTCTGAATCCTAAACAACGGAAAAACTGTAGAAATTTCAATATTACAAACATTTCTGATGAGAATATTAATATAGGGGAAGTTGTATTAAATTTTAAAGACCTAGAGTTTCCACTCCCATTGAAGCAGATACAAAAATTTGAAAGTCAAAATTATGTGAGCATCAATGTATTTGGTCACAATGGAACATCGCTTATAGGACCATACTACATAACAAAAGGAGAAAAAAATGTTCATATTAATCTCTTATTGCTCCAGTCCAATGAAAACTTCGACTATGTACTCATCAATGATATATCAAAGTAAGTTTCATTTGTGCATTTAAGCGAAATATGTTTTCATATCTATTTAAACAGTTACTTATTATTGTTATATTAATTTACATACTATTTTATTTTCTATATTTTCTTTAGACTTCTTCGTTCCAACATGACGTCACACAGAAGTAAGATTCTGATATGCAACACCTGCCTATATTATACACATGATGATTATGTGTATAATCATCACAAAAAAGTTTGCGGCAAAAAAGTCATCAGAATGCCAGAAGATGGATCTATTATCAAGTTTACGAAGCACTACAAACAGATGTACAAATGTACCATTTGTAATATACGCAGACCTTGAGTCCATTTTAGAAAAAGTCAATGATTATGTAAGTAAAAGCATTACAAATGTACAGAAACACCATGCGTGTGCATTCGGGTATTTTATTAATTTTAGTTTTAAGAGAGAAAATAATTCATATAGGAATTATTTTGGTGAAGATTCGGCAAATGTATTTATCAAAAAAAAAATAGTTGAAGATTGTACAGATATTTATCTAAATTATTTACTTAAAGTTAAGAAAATGTTCATAACCCCAATAGAAATAGCTCAATATAATAATGCAAAAAATTGTCATATATGTAAGAAAATATTAAATAACGATAAAGTTAGAGATCATTGTCATCTTACGGGCAATTATCGTGGGACAGCACATAGCGAATGCAATTTGAATTATAAAACACCTCAGTTTATACCGGTTATCCTGCATAATATTTCTGCATATGATATACACCTATTTTTCAAAGAACTTTCTACTATAAAATATTCCACAATAAAAGTGATTCTCCAGAACACAGAGCGTTATATTTCCCTTTCAATTTTCATCAGATTAGATGAAAAACGCGGAATTCGAAATAAGATTTATAGACTCGTTTAGATTTATGGCTTCGAGCTTAGATATGTTAGTGAAAAATCTTGATTTTGATTATTTTAATGATTTTAATACTATTCGATCATGTTTCGTTGATGAAGCTCATTTCAACCTGATAAGAAGAAAGGGTGTATTTCCGTACTCTTACATGGATTCCATGACTAAGTTTAAGGAAACTAAGCTCCCTAGTAGAGACGAGTTCTTCAATATTCTAACGAATTAAGAATGTGATGTAGTCGAGTATGAACATGCTCAAAAAATATGGAGAGAGTTTAACTGTAAAACCCTCCTTGACACTACTACTATCTCAAGTTTAAAAACATAAATTTATACTAAAATATAAATTAAAGAATGGGTTATTATACATTTATTTTTTTTCTCGTAATGAAGCTTAAAACATTTCAATTATGATATTTGCTGATGTTGCATGTGGAAAGCAGAATAATATACATACATACATATGTACGTGTATATTTTTGTATGGGGCGACAGAAGAATGATGACTCATTCTACTTGTGACAAGCTTATAGCATAATTCCTAATACATACATATATAGATACATACGGGCAAAGTTAACAATATAAATAAACATGAAGCAAAACTACAACGACGTCAACTCAAAACTATTTTAAATATGGGTGCATTTAATTTTTAAGATTTGGTGATTTACGCAAGTTAAAAAACGTTTTTAAGCTAATATTCTATTATGAATACAATTTTAGCGAATTTTGCTCAAACAACATTTGAAATGCTGTTTAAAATTTAAATGAATACGGCTGTAAGCATTTAACAAGAGACAATGCAAATGTTATTATAATGTTTAAGTAAGATGAGAAAAATATGAAGCATCTTTATAAGGTTTATATTGGCAGTAATATGAATTTTGAAAAGTTTTAAGAAATTTGTAGAGTATTGGAAGGATAAATATAGATTTTGGTTATAAGCAAAGATATTGAATTAAACGATTTTCGTTATAGAAAAAAATTTACTGCTCATAAAAGATTGACTTTAGTTATTTCATTTATATAAATTATATAAATGCCCAGATACTTGTATACTGATAACCTGATCTGAAAACCAGACCAGCTCCTGATAAGCTGATCTGAAAACCAGACCAGGTCCTGATAAGCTGATCTGAAAACCAGACCAGGTCCTGATAAGCTGATCTGAAAACCAGACCAGGTCCTAAAAAGCTGATCTGAAAACCAGACCAGGTCCTGAAAAGCTGATCTGAAAACCAGACCAGGTCCTGAAAAGCTGATCTGAAAACCAGACCAGGTCCTGAAAAGCTGATCTGAAAAGCAGACCAGGTACCTGATAACCTGATCTGTTACCTGATAAGCTAATCTGAAAACCAGACCAGGTCCTGATAAGCTGATCTGAAAACCAGACCAGCTCCTGATAAGCTGATCTGATAGCTGATAAGCTGATCTAATAGCTGATATCTGTTGTACTATTTGCTGTTAGCAAACGTGGATGAGATGGTGTTAAATGTGGTGTTTAACGATATGAAAAGAAAAAAACAAGAATTTGTTAATAGTGTAAATATCAATAGTGAAACAAAATATAAAAATGTTGACATTTGTAGTTAAAATTTCTATTAAGTAAATTTAAGTTGAAATAAAAACCATTTATATATATTATTATTTCTTCAATATTTTATTATTTTTTTTCCAATATTGTATTTAACATTTTTTCTTAAAAATCTTAGTACCAATACAAATTTAACTCTATGTATAAATGAAAATATACAAATATAAAAAGAAAAAAGATCATTAATCTAATATTTAATTTTTATTTAAAGGTAACTTAGGTATAGGTAAAAAGATAAAAGCTTTAAAGCATTAAATTTTTACATACTTTTGTGTGAATGAAATACTAGAATTAATAGATAAATTCGTAAACAAATATATAAATAAATTAATAAATAAATAAAGAAATAAATTAATAAAGAAATAAAGGAATAAACTAATTAATAAACTAATAAACAAATAAATAATAAATACATAAATTAATTAATAAACAAATAAGTAAATAATAAATAAATTAATAAATAATTAAAGAAATACATTAATAAATAAATACAATTAGTACAAAATTTAATTTTCATTGACATCTTACATGCAATTTAGTAGGAATCATTCTATTCTACATCCATTGTTTCATTATTTCGGTCTATGTAATGTCCCCAAGCGCGCCTTTTTATTTTATCTTTCATTATATTTCTTTTATCATCAGAAAAGCTAAGTGCTATTTTATGTAGTTTTTGGGTATAAAGTTGATGTGTTTTAGATCTAAACAAAAACATTTCATCCGAGATAATTTTGGATTCGAATAAGCAACTTTTGTAATCATTAATGGACAACTTTTTAATTACAGACTTTTTGACCCCTTTTGATTTTTTAACAGCTTCCGAGCGAAGAGTCGACAGAGAATACATTTTTGCTCTTAAACCAACAAACTCTGTCATTATATCCCCATTTTTTTCATCTTTCATCATTCCCAAAACCTTCTTATTGAGTAGCGGCAAACGAAATTGATTATCTATAGGATATTCTGACGTATCGAAATTCAAACTAATGTCATTACGGATGTCGTCGTAAAAATCATCAGTTTTTATTGAATAAATAAATGAGTCAGTATCCATATAGTTGAGAGAAATGTTGTCTCCAAATTTAGGCTTCATGGAGCCATACTGGAAGTCATACATTCTCCACTTGGATAACTCCAGTACTGTGAAACTAACATATATGGGTTTATCATATAGTGGTTCCATTTTTTTCTAACTCTACCGCATACATATCATCAGAAAATTTTGTCAACTGCTTAAAATTTGGTTTCGCAATTAATGCTCTGAGACCTAAATGATTCCTATGTGTTGTTTCCCAAGATGAAGTAATTCTAATGTCCCTACGTTTTTCAATGTTTTCCATTGTCTTCCCGTAAACAGCATTGTTTAAAAGTTTGAAGAAATCTTTTTCAAAATTATTTTTAGCATTTGTCCTATGAAATGTGTTTAAGTCAATATATTTTTTAAGCCAAGGGGATTGCTTAAATCTGAGTATTCTATGGATTTGTTTCAAAATGAGGCCATTTGAAATGGCTTGTTTTAAAACTCTATAGTGTATGGTGTAATTTGTTTTTGAGTGTAAGTCTGCAACTAATTTTTTGATTTTGGATCCCCCCACGGTCTTATTTTGGGGACAAAATGGCAAATCATTATGAAGATCATGCACTGAATCCGGATAATCTATATCCACTTCCAAAATGTACCCATACTCTGCAGTATCAGAAATTTTTTTAACATCAAAATCAGTATCACATACCCACTCAAATTCACCGCAAGGAAGATATTCCGACATCGCCCAACCATACAAATTGTTAGCGTCTAAATATACAAGAAATTCTGATGGTTTTGATGCATCAATATCTTACAAATATTTGTTATTTGCTTTGGAATATCTTTGCGAGCATTGAACTAGTCCACCGCTAATTCCGTTTTGCATAAACATATACATTTCGGAATCAGTGAAATGTTCCAGTGAAAGTTCTGTGGTTTTCAACATTACATCCCAGGATAAGCCTGGTGCTGTATAATAGTGGCAGGGGTCTAAATCGTATATATCTCTACAAATTTTCCTAAAATTTTCAAACGCGTCGGTTAGAAGTAGAACATCTGTCTTTAAGTAGAGTTCAGTGTAGTCAAGGAGGGTTTTACAGTTAAACTCTCTCCATATTTTTTGAGCATGTTCATAATCGACTACATCACATTCTTCATTCGTTAGAATATTGACGAACTCGTCTCTACTAGGGAGCTCAGTTTCCTTAAACTTAGTCATGGAATCCATGTAAGAGTACGGAAATACACCCTTTCTTCTTATCAGGTTGAAATGAGCTTCATCAACGAAACATGATCGAATAGTATTAAAATCATTAAAATAATCAAAATCAAGATTTTTCACTAACATATCTAAGCTCGAAGCCATAAATCTAAACGAGTCTATAAATCTTATTTCGAATTCCGCGTTTTTCATCTAATCTGATGAAAATTGAAAGGGAAATATAACGCTCTGTGTTCTGGGGAATCACTTTTATTGTGGAATATTTTATAGTAGAAAGTTCTTTGAAAAATAGGTGTATATCATATGCAGAAATATTATGCAGGATAACCGGTATAAACTGAGGTGTTTTATAATTCAAATTGCATTCGCTATGTGCTGTCCCACGATAATTGCCCGTAAGATGACAATGATCTCTAACTTTATCGTTATTTAATATTTTCTTACATATATGACAATTTTTTGCATTATTATATTGAGCTATTTCTATTGGGGTTATGAACATTTTCTTAACTTTAAGTAAATAATTTAGATAAATATCTGTACAATCTTCAACTATTTTTTTTTTGATAAATACATTTGCCGAATCTTCACCAAAATAATTCCTATATGAATTATTTTCTCTCTTAAAACTAAAATTAATAAAATACCCGAATGCACACGCATGGTGTTTCTGTACATTTGTAATGCTTTTACTTACATAATCATTGACTTTTTCTAAAATGGACTCAAAGTCTGCGTATATTACAAATGGTACATTTAACTGTTTGTAGTGCTTCGTAAACTTGATAATAGATCCATCTTCTGGCATTCTGATGAGTTTTTTGCCGCAAACTTTTTTGTGATGATTATACACATAATCATCATGTGTATAATATAGGCAGGTGTTGCATATCAGAATCTTACTTCTGTGTGACGTCATGTTGGAATGAAGAAGTCTAAAGAAAATATAGAAAATAAAATAGTATGTAAATTAATATAACAATAATAAGTAACTGTTTAAATAGATATGAAAACATATTTCGCTTAAATGCACAAATGAAACTTACTTTGATATATCATTGATGAGTACATAGTGGAAGTTTTCATTGGACTGGAGCAATAAGAGATTAATATGAACATGTTTTTCTCCTTTTGTTATGTAGTATGGTCCTATAAGCGATGTTCCATTGTGACCAAATACATTGATGCTCACATAATTTTGACTTTCAAATTTTTGTATCTGCTTCAATGGGAGTGGAAACTCTAGGTCTTTAAAATTTAATACAACTTCCCCTATATTATTATTCTCATCAGAAATGTTTGCAATATTGAAATTTCTACAGTTTTTCCGTTGTTTAGGACTCAGACCACTGTTTACATTCAAAGCCGCAATAAGACACCATTTAAAGCAATAAACATCACAGTTCTCGACATTTATGCATGCACGTTTCATTGCAATATTTTTTGGGAGAGGGATAAAGCTCGATCCTCTTATTATGGACGCCTTGTTTATATTAACTTCAAGGGAATTTATTGAAATCAAGGTCCATCCGCTATCCCTCTCTTGAAATTCTTCCATTTTGGCTTTCAGCTCCTCGGCTTGTTTCTTGTACATATCCTCTATGTCATCAGACAAAGTCATCAACATCATTTTCGAAATATGAACAAGTTGGGAAACATTCATCTCATCATTCACGATCTTCATATAATCACACGTGAGCTCCATATTAAATTTAAATGTAGTATGTACCCTACTACGTTCCTAGAGTTGTTGTACTATGGAGCTCTTGCCCGATTTTAAAAACTCCTCTGGAAACAAGACACCCACATTTTTGTTGAGGAGGATATATGTCTCGATCCTCCCATTGAAGTTGCTTGCTCTCTTAGTGAGAGAATCTCCAATCCGTTCTTGCTGACAACTGTTTTTGTGTTTTGTGGTTCTGACATGAGCCATATAACCATTTGATGGAATCATCTCATCACAATCCTCACAATATTTGTTTTGAAGATTTAGCTTACTAGTTCCAAGGACAGCCTTCGATTGGCTAGCATATGAGTGCGTTCCAATATGCTGATTTAGTTTTGTTTGCGTCATAAACACTTTATTGCAGTTGGTACAATTTGTTGTATTCATTTTATTTAGTTATTTGTTTGTTTATTAATTAATTTAATTATTTTATTTATAAACAATTTATTTAATTATATTATTTATAAACAATTTATTTTAGTTATAAACAATTTATTTAATTATTTTTTATGCACTATATACTTGTTTAGCAAACAATAATTAGTTCTAGCACTTTTATAGTTTTTGGATTTCAAACACCTTAGAAATTTTGGTTGGGAAAATAGGTTGTCACTTGTTGAGATATCAGAACAGACTGATGACAATCTACATTATTTCTTCTTCTTATATACTTTATATGAGAATCGCGTAGTAGTTATCAAATCTAATTTATCTGATGGCATTACGACATATGATGAAATTCATATATACACACACATACTGCATACATACACACACACACACACACACACACTACATACATACATACACACACACACACAGACACACACACACACACGCACACACATATATACACATTCCCCCCAAATCATATGAGAATCGTGTAGTAGTCGTCAAATCTAATTTCTCTGTTGGTATTACGAGATATGATGAAATTCCCACAGTCTAGAAACACCCAGAACAAAGTCGCTAGCATCAGTTTGTAATACAAAGGTACGAGAAAAATTGGGATACGTGAAAGTAGGTGCTTCTACAAGTTCTTGATGCATTTCTCTAAAAGCTATTTTCTACAATATCATTACCCCTATTCAAAAGCTCTTCTTATCAACCTGATTGGATTCAAAACATTTAAGATCTGAAATTCACTTGTACACATAAAACCTATGCCAACACGATATTTTTCTATCTCCATAAGAATAGCAATGTCAATAGTTTAAAAACATATATACATTCATTTGTAAATATGTATGACAAAGTGATGATGTAATTCACACAAGCAATGATATTCTTCAAAGCAAAAAATAGATAAGATCACATACATTAATACAACATCATATGCAAACAGGGTTGCCACTCTCTGCAGCTATTAGATTATTTCCCCAGAGATCGCAAACATAAATGCATATATACACAATAACCCTACATAAGCATACCAACGATAGCTCAAAACAGCAGCCCAAAGTCTATCAAATAACAATCACTATATGCACACAAATACACAGATCCCTTGTAACTACCCTGCAGTCAGACTGGGAGCAAGTTTCTTTGTGTCAACACTAAAATTCTAGTAAAAATAGTGGTATAATAAGTTTTCTTCTATCCGTCAGTATAAAAGAAGAAGAGGAAACAGATATGATGTATTTGTGGTGGAATTGTCAATAAGTTTTGAATATACATACATTTGTACATACGTCGCACAAGCGACAAGTCGAAAGCGACTCAGTCTATTTTCACCATCGACATTTCCTACTGGGTATAATGATTGTCTGCCACTACAACAAAAGTATCGGACACCATCAAACATACAAGTAAATACGAAAACACACACTCATACACACACACACACACACATACCCCCATACACACACCCACATATACATGCATACACATAAGCAAAGAATCAGACTCACACACACACACACACACACACACACACGTACATACATTCATGCACTGTAAGCACAACATTTCTCTACAACAACAACAAAAGCTGTGCACACAAGTATACATACATACACACGAACGAAGAATCAATCACACACACACACACACACAATATCAGCATAAAAATCCCGAAAATCCCCCAACTTGTAACAGGATTGCCCTTGTTTCTATTTTTTCCCCGGTTTTGAATTCACAAAACATGTCGTCCGTCCCCATTAACAATCTACTATGTCCAAAACAAAGGATCAAAAATGTTGCAAAAGCTCTGGAGGAAAACGATGTTATCAATAAATTGTTTTTGTAAACTCAAATTGAAAAATTAGAAGAGAAATTATTAACATACTTTAAGGGGGATAATGCTATAATACGAGAAGATATTCAAATGCAAATTGAGGAACTACAACGCGAAATAAAATTAGATATAGAAGAAAATTATAAAATTGAAAAAGATATTCTACAAATTAAAACATCCTTTGAAGAACAAATTGAACAGCTTAATGAAAAAATTTATAGATTAGAAAATTACATGTTGTTATCAATCGCTGAAAGTGCGTCAAGTAGATCACAACACTCTGCAAAAAATCTTTAAAAACAACTTAATGTCTTCAAAAAGAAATTTAGTAAACGAACTCCATAAGCAAGCACGAAAACATTTTGTGCGTCGCAGAGTTGTAATGAAAGGAATAGACGATCTTTGGCAAGCTGATTTAGTTGAAATGGGGAACTATTCTAAAGAAAATAGAAATTATCGATTTTTGTTGACTGTAATTGACACATTCTCAAAATTTGCATGGGCAGTACCGCTAAAAACAAAAACTGCACTCGAAACAACCAAGGCAATGGAAAATATTTTTGAACTGGGACGAGTACCAAAAAACTTACAAACAGATGATGGCAAAGAATTTTTCAACAAACACTTTGGAAAATTAATGCATAGATACAACATTAATCACTACTCAACATATAGCAGTATGAAAGCATCAATAGTAGAACGATTTAATAGAACATTGAAAGGAATGATGTGGAAAGAATTTAGTTATAATGGTTCATATAAGTAGATTGACATATACAAAGATTTACTCAATGCATACAATAGAAAAGTTCATCGTACCATTAAATTGTATTCTATTAAAGTCAACTCAACAAATGAGGAAAAGCTGCTAAATACAGTATACAGTCATTTGAAAATGTATAAGATGTCGAAATTTAATGTGGGAGATCATGTTCGCATAAGCGAATATAAGCACACATTTGAAAAAGGTTATACTCCAAATTGGACTACAGAAATTTTCACAATTACAAGAGTTCAAAATACAAATCCTGCAACATACATAATAGAAGACTATCTTGGCAATCCTATTAAAGGTGGCTTCTATACTGAGGAACTTTCAAAAACTAGATTTCCAAATACATATCTAGTTGAAAAGGTTCTTAAAATTAAAGGGAAGGAGGTATATGTTAAATGGCTGGGATTTTCTAATCAACACAATTCTTGGATAAGTAAAGATGAAATATTATAGTTGGAAGAAAAACTAAATTAGAAACAAAAACAACATCAATAGCAACAACAACAATAGCATTAATATTAAAAAACTAATGTTAATTTTAAAATAAGAAAATGAAATAAATATGCAAATCATACTTATAAACCATACTGTGTACTAAACATTATTTAATTGTAATAAGTCTGTTATAATGTCAATAACACTTACTCTGAGCTCTAACTCATCAGAACTATCTGCTAGTTACTTTCCTCCTATTGAATTACATGGTGCATATGAGTGTGCTCTAACTGATTTTCATTCATACAACAGTATTCCAAATGTAGGCACCTACAACAATATGTTTCATATAGGGGAACATATAATTGAAATACCAATTGGATCTTACGAATTGAATGATATAGTTGATTTTATAGAAGAGGAATACAAACGAATCTGCCCAGCAAATAAGATTTTTATTGAAGCCAATAACAATACAATGCAAGTTAAAGTTAATAGTTCCAAGGATCCTGTATATTTTAATAAAGACAATACAATTGGAAAACTTTTAGGATTCAATAGCAAAATCCTAACACCAAACAAATATTATTATTCAGATCTTCCAGTTAATATTTTTAAAGTGAATCTCTTGCGAATTGAAAGTAGTATCGCTATAAACACATAATTATATGAATAACTCGAAATCGCATACACTTCATGAATTTCCGATTAATGTGCCTCCAGGCTATAAAATAGATGAGGTTCCAAGAAATCTCATCTATTTACCTGTAAACACCAGAGAGATAAGTTCACTAGCGCTGCGCGTATTGGATCAACACGATGATTTAATTAATTTCCGAGGAGAGGAAATTACAATACGAATACTGAAAAACCTTAAGCTTTTTTAAGATGAAAATAGAAGATGGTGGTCGGGGACAATTAAAAATCGCGTTAGCCGAAGAAAAGAAGTCTTGTCGCTTCCAGAGTTAATACAAGAGAGATTTATTAATTTCTAAATGATATACGTAAAACTTCAAGTATGCCAGTTAGCGAAATAAAATCCCAAGCCCCTTTTAGCGCGAGAGACTTGACAAGTAATATCATAAATTAAGGTAGTTGGCAATTGTTTCATTACATTGAAATTTCGGTTAAATTTGAATTCAAATGGCTTAATTCAGCAAAATTTAAGATTGATAAAATGTTAGTAAAAAAAATAAGATTGATGGCTAAACACACTGGCCCCATTGAATGGCCAATGGTCTTCAATTACACGGCAACAGTGCTAATTTGTGAATTGGACGTTTATATACGCCTTTTGTCGTCTTTATTTCCACAACCCTTATTTTGTGGTCTTTTCCTGGCATTACGGCTTGTACTCGACCTGTCATCCACTGTAGTGGTGGCAAATTCTCTTCCTGTATCAAGACGAGTTTCCCTACGTCGAGGTCTGGCTCTTCTACGGACCATTTGTTGCGAGTTTGTAGACTGCGGACGTAATCTTTGGCCCAACTCTGCCAGAAGCGTTGCTTGAGTCCGCATAACATTTGCCATCTCTTCAAGTACGTTAGCTTGCCGGGTTCTCCTTTGTGCAATCCTTGACGCAGCGCTCGCAGGCTTTCTCCTATCAGCAAGTGAGCTGGAGTCAACGCTTCGCCATCGTTTGGGTCGCTGCTGAGTGGAGCCAGAGGGCGTGAATTGAGTACTGCTTCTACTTCGACCAGCATAGTATGCAATTCTTCGGGCGTTAGTAATGCGTTCTTCACTGGTATGAACAAAAGACCTTTGGCGGACTGCACAGCAGCTTCCCAAAGGCCGCCGAAATGAGGAGCTCTGGGTGGTATGCAAGTGAACTCTATTCCCTTGCTGGCAGCGTACGATGCGACGTTGGGAGCTTCCTGGTGAAACGCAGTTGCGAATTCTCTCAGTTCTCTGGCAGCACCTACAAAATTGGTTGCGTTGTCGCTGTAGATTTTGTCTGGGTGCCCTCTTCTTCCTACGAACCTCTTAAGACATAAAATAAAACAGTTTGAAGTGAGGTCGGAGACTAGTTCTAAGTGAACAGCTTTGGATGTGAAACATACAAATACCGCGATGTGCATTTTGGTAGGTGGTCGTCCTCGAATTTTGAGTGTGACATTTACAGGACCGCAAAAGTCAACCCCACATATTTTGAATGGACGAAGAGCTCGAACACGGTCTGCGGGTAAATTACCCATAATTTGACTCATTAGCTTAGGCTTATAATGAAAGCAGTGAACACAATTACGCACTATTTTGGCGCACGCTTCCTTTGCATTTATTAGCCATATATATTGACGAAGCAAAGCTATCAATGCCTTTACTCCTGCATGACAATTTGTGTAATGTAAGTGGCGCAAATATAAGGTAGTGAAATGAGATTTGTGTGAAATCAACAGCGGAAATTTAGCGTCGTAAGAGATTGGTGCATTTGCCGACCTCCCGTTTACCCTGACAAGTGAAATTGTTCGTGTCTCGTGTTTTAACACGTGAATGAATGGGTTAAGTCTTTGCAAATTTGGTGGCAATGATACACCTTTTTTCAATTTACCAATTTCTTTGGTATATTCTCTAACCTGTATTATTTGAATTATGTGGTAGAATGACAATTTTAATTCTTCCGCTGTGAGAGGCATTCCCCTATTCTGTTTGTTTGCTTCGCATACATCCACAAAACGGAAAACGTATGCAAATATACGAATTACTTTTAGATAAGAAGAATGTTTATTAATTACTTTCAAGAACGGATCGTTTTCTTGCGCTTCGTTATCAATAACAAGAAGTGAATTAGTTGTCTTTACTTTTTCTAGGAGTTCTTGCTCTTTACTGAGATTAAAATGGTTATTTATGGGCCACTGATCGCATTTTTCAGGTAAAAATGATGGACCTTCAAACCATATAGAAGTGGCCAATTCGTTTACATTGCATCCCCTTGACACTATGTCAGCCGGATTTTGTTTCGTAGGAACATGCCTCCAGGTAACCTGGTTTGATAAGTCTTGGATGTCTGACACTCGGTTAGCGACAAAAGTTTTTAAGATTGATGGATGAGCTTGGATCCAGTGGAGGACTATCTCGGAATCTGTCCAGAATATAACATTTTCTATGCTATAGTTCAACGTGCTTTTGACTTTTGACCAGAGCTTAGCTAGCAATTGAGCTGCACAAAGTTCAAGTCTAGGTAAAGATATAACTTTTAGAGGGGCTACTCTCGATTTTGCTGTCAACAATCGCACTATAGTTTGACTTGGAGTCTGACTCCTTACGTATAAACAGCAACCATATGCTCTACCTGATGCATCAGAAAATCCATGTACTTCGCAACTGTCGTTTTTACTCATCCCTACGTAGCTAGGAATTTTAATAAGGTAAATTTTTGACAAACTTTGTTTGAAATCTTCCCATGAGGAATATAAATGCTGAGGAATAGATTCATCCCAATCTAGCTTTTGAAGCCAAAGTTCTTGTAGTAGAATTTTGGCTTTGATAACTAGTGGACACAGTAAGCCTAAAGGATCAAACAACCTGGATGATACAGACAGAATGTTACGCTTTGTAGCTTTTCATTCGTCAAATGATTCCTGAAACTGGTACGTGAAGATGTCCTCCTTAGGTAACCAGTATGTTCCTAAAGCTTTAGTAGAGTCGGAGTCGTTAATTTGCATGGTTTTCTTCTTTTGAATATCAGACTATTTATAATTTGAGAAGAATTTAGTTAAATTGAAACCAGCAGATTGCAATATGTCAGTCACTTCAGTACAAATAACTTCAAGTTCCTCAATTGAATCAGCACCCGTTAACAAATCGTCGACATAAAAGTCTTTGCGAATAACTTTAGAACCAATAGGATATTTATATTTATATAAATCACCAATCTCAAAAAGACAACGAATGGCAAGAAATGGAGCGGATGAAGTACCATATGTCACGGTATTTAGGCGGTATATTTGTAAGGGATCAGTGGTTTTTTCACGCCATAGTATTAATTGAAAATTTCTATCGGCCTCGTCAATTTCCACTTGACGGTACATTTTCTCAATGTCAGCCGTAAGCGCGTATTTGTGTGTTCGAAACCGAATGAGTATAGAATACAACTCCTCCTGTATAGTAGGGCCAATCATTAATAAGTCGTTTAATGAAAGTTGTGTTGATGTTTTGCATGAAGCATCGAAAACTACACGCAGTTTTGTTGAACTACTTTGTGGTCGTAACACACACTGATGCGGTATAAAATAGTGCGGATAATTAGGAATTTTGTTGTCTGTTATAGACATATGACCTAAAAGAAGATATTCTTTCATAAAGGTATTGTATAGCTCTTTCATTTCCAAATCCTTCGAAAAGCGACGTTCAAGTGCCGTAAATCTCCGCTTAGCGGCTTCAAAAGACAAACCTAGCAGCTGTGGACTTCGTTTGAAAGGCAATGACACGGTGAATCTTCCTGACTTTAGTCGTCGGACTGATTTAACAAAATTCTTCTCGCACTGGTGTTGCTCTATTGAAAGAATATCTTTATCATTTGGAATTTCCTCTAATTCCCAGAATTTTCGTACACATTCGTCGAGAGATTTTTCGTTTCTGATATTTGCTACATGACACGAGCTTTTCAGCTTATTGTTTAAAGGCTGATATTTGCCTGAGACTATCCAGCCGAGTAGTGTTTTTTGAAGAGTAGGCAGGCTATGGCTCTTTTTAATTTGACCTATACACAACAATTCGAAAAAGACCTCTGCACCAATTAACAAGTCTATTTTCTGTGGCTTATTGAACAATGGGTCAGCAAGTTTCAAGTTATTTGGTATATCCCAGCCACTTGTTGCAATAACTTGATCTGGTTGATATGTAGAGATAGATTTGAGCACCCAAAATTCGGTGGAAAATTCGTGCTCATTTATTCGAGATTTTACGGTACCCTGCAGCTTGTATTTTACTGAAGAGTTTGTATTGCCAATACCTACTAAGTTAAGACCTTGGTGATCTTTTTGCAATTGCAGATGCTGCGTTAGTTCTTCGGTTATAAAGTTAACCTGTGAACCTGAGTCCAGTAAGGCTCTAGCTCTCTACTACAGCTGTAGCCAAAATAACGTTATCTTCAGCTGAAGCTGAATGGTTGACAAACGCTCGTGACGTGGATGGCTGATTAGGGTCTGGATTTAAAGTTACATTCAAATCTTGATTACTAGTCGAATATTGATGCAGCAGTGTATGATGTGAGCGATTGCATATACGGCATTTTGACAATTTACATTTAGACACCGTATGCCCCTTTTTTAAACAATTTATGCATGCCGGGAAATTTTTAATGAAATCAAACCGCTGTTGGATGTTTATTGCAGCAAAAGTAGGGCAAGCGGAGACATAGTGCTGATCTGATCTGCAAAATATGCATTTAGACGACCCCTGCTGCTTTGTTTGGCATGAAAACGATTAAGATTTCTTTTTGAGTTTTGAGTCATTTAGTATTGACTTATTGATCTTAAGCTTTGTACTTGAAGATTCTTCTGCAGAAATATGTTGATACCTTCTGTTTAGAGCTGTTTCGCAATCGCTCCATAAAGGGAGGTTATCATAATCAAGTTGCTCTTCTTCTTCATCTACTTTCATCATAACAAGATGAATTATCAAAGCATTGGTTATGTGTTTGTCGTCACCTATTGAAAGGAGCGAATCATAAATTGCTGAGACGGCATCTATTAGATTTCTCAGAGCCGAAGACGAAGGCTTCGACATTTCGGGAAGATCAAACAGACTTGATATATTATTAAAGAATATCAGACAGGGATTATCATAAACCTTTTTTAGACTCATTATGGCCTTGGGATAGTTTTCATCTGTAACTTGATAAGCATTTACAGTGCCAAGAGCTTTATCTGTTAGGCACGATAATAAATGATTGAATTTTTCGATATTGGTCATGGATAAATCATTGTCTACTAAGCTTTCAAACAAACTCATGAAGTTCTTATAGTCTGAGTATTTGCCACTAAATTTTGGCAACTTCATGGCAGGCAATTTATTAACATGATTTTGAGGGCTTAGTGTAGTATCACCGAAGCTTACGTTTCTATTTGAAGGAAGTAAATCAATTAGGAGATATTTAGTAGAAACGCAAAGGTCCTCCAACTCTGATCTTTCGTTGTTGGAAGGATCGATAATATCTATTTCCGTCTGATATGTCATAGCTTGACTGATGTATTGTTCAAGGACTTGTAATCGACATTGTATTTCGGTTGGATTAAGAGTTATCGACTTTTCTTTTATTGAACGACGTATTCTTTCAATATTACTCATAAAGGTATGCTTTTGAGTATATAGCTGTTCTACACTCTGTCTTCTGCTTAGCGTTTGGTGTTTTTTTCCACCACCCATGATTACGAGTATAAATTTGCAATGGGCGATGAAGGTAACTAGCCGCTTATGAAAGCACGTCAATACCTTAGAGCTAATGTCTTTACTAGCTTTTAGAACAATCAAAGGAATGAAATAAATATCCCTATAATATCAAGTGATGTGATTAGTAAGAATTCGTAATAGTTTGTATTCTATGTTTTGTTGCTAAATTTATGTATATCCAGAAGCTACTACATGCTTATTTTTGGTAAATTTTAGTAATAAAATGTGAATTTTATTTGGTTTGTACCTTTATGAATATTACTCGTTAGTGTAAAACTTTAGTTAGAGCAAAGAATTATTATTGGAAACTAATCACGTTTTTATTCAAAATATTATTATACGTAGCAATATGTATACGTACATAAATGCACGGGATTACTTACAACACAAAATGATTTTTCTCATTTACCATTTGTGGACACACCAACGAGAACCTAGATTCCAGTCAAGATTCGTACTTTGAAACAAATTCCTTGGCTTTGACTTCTTCAATTTAGTATTCGATTAGTTATTATTTCTTACACTTTCCTTATGAGTAATTTGTTTGACTTTTATGATTTTAATTCTTGGTGATACTAATTTTACACGTGTTTAATTACTCTTCGTATACTTGTGCTTCTTCTTTATAATTGCAATTCAGAATAAATTTTCATCTAAGCGGCCGATTCTACACATTTTGGGACTACTTACTAATTTATATGTATTTATGTATTTTATATATAAATAGCAATTCTTAATTGAAGTAATTAATTTTAACGATGTAAAACTTGAACTGGCTCTATTACCTTGTGTATATGTATGTATATGTGTAAGCGTTTAACAAACTAATTTCTTGCAGGTAATCCTGTTGGCAATATGTATATTGCAACGATTGCAAAGTGCGAAATTGATCCAACTGTGTATTGTAAAAGTTGGATATATGTAAAGAAATATGTACATAATCATTAACATAAGCAAATTATGCTGATGTTAAGTATATGAAACAGTCAATGAATTTAGAATATTCGAGGAAAATTCAATGAATTTTAATACTTTGGAATACACCTGTGGCACGATTTGCGATACATGTGCATATGTATGTATAGCACTCAATTGTATGGAAATGGATATTGCAGTGAATGCAAAGTTAGGTTAGGAATAAATGTGTAAATGCTTGTTCGATAATTAAGTTGTGTTCACAACTAATACTTAATAATGAAGTTTTGTATGTTTAACTTTCAAAGCAAATGCAATTAATTATTTTGCAAAAGGACGAATATATCAGTATGGTTAAACTTATCCTTTTTAAAGTTTAGTAAAATTTTTTTTTCAAATTCTCACACTAAATATTCGTACTTTATACCTGGATTTGGTTGTTCTTAGCACTTTCCTTTTTGCAACAATTGCACCTGGACATGGTAATACTTAGTTAATTAGTACCAATGAAGGCTGTGATGATTAAACGATTGCGTCGGTGGAAAGCCTCTTAATACGTTGAAGGTTTAAGTCCTCAGTAGTTTTGAAGACGTTGATCCTCAGTAGTTTATAGAACCAGCACTCTTGTTATTACGATACTTCCAATAAAATAGAGGTGTCAAACTATCGATAGTGCCACCATCGATATTTCTTGATAGTTTAAAAGAAACTATCGATACATCGAGTCCCAACTATCAAAACTTGGAAAAACTATCGATATATCGACGATACTATCGTGATACTATCGGATTTAAAAAGTTCACGAAGAAAATATTTATATACATCAATTATGTAAAAATGTCATATTATACACCTTTTTCTAACAAAACAAAAATATATTTCTTTCTTCATTAAATAACAAAACAAAACAAAAAGTATGTATATCCATTTTTTTTTAAATAAAAATGTAAAATGTGAGATCAATGGTCAGTCAGCCAGTTATTTTTGTTTATAAAAAGCAGCATATCGACATTTGCGTCCTTTAATTTCGTACGCCTTTCTGAAATTATTTGTCCAGCTTTGCTGAACATTCTTTCAGACTCAGTTGATGTGGCCGGGATGCACAAATACTTAAGTGCAAGTACTTGCATCTCTTTCATATCGGTGGATCGGGTCTGTAATTAAAGCAAATTAATAATGTAAATAATATAAGTTCAAAATAAGAATTACCTTCCAGTACTCCAAAGGGTCCATACTTATGGGTTGATTTGGCTTTTCAGCATATTCGCGCAAGGAAATAATTGCATCTGCCCGTTTAGACACGGCTTTAGTTAAAAGTTTTTCCTTTATAAATTGGAAAATGTAAGGTACCTCGTTGTACTCTGCTGCTGGCGATTCCTCTCTGTTTTCTCTTGACTCAATAACTCTTCTGATGGTAACCAGTTCATTTTCAAGCATGTTGTATCCTTGTGTTGCATTCTGAGTAGACCGAAAGCCTTCTTTTTTGAATCTAGGATCCAAAATAGTTGCAAATCTTGTGACACTTCTAGATTCGTAAATGAAAAGTCGTTGTTGTATTTTTTCGACCAAATAGGTGCATGATTCCAATCCAAGTTCAGTTTTCATGTTTGGTTGAAGTTTCATCATCGCGTAATATAAACCTAATGCTACGGGAATCACTTGTGAAATAGTAACATATTGATTTCCGGATATAACATTTGTATTTGTGTCGAATGGTTCCAGCAATAAACATAAGTCTTCCAATTGCTCTATTTCTTCTGCCGTTAGAATCTGAGGGGACTTAGGAGTGCTTAATAAAACTGAAAAGATGGCATCTTTAGTAAGCAGAATTCGCTTCACCATTGCAAATGCGCTATTCCACCTAGTGCCCACTTCTTGAATAAGAGTGTATTGTTAATCTTCGCTCTGTTCCATTCTGAATTTTGCATATGCAATACTGCTCTTTTTAAAATATGTGACTATGGTTTTGCATTAAGTCATTAATATTTTAACTTTTTCAATTCATATAACATCTTGCACAACAAGGTTGATTGAATGAGCGAAGCAAGGAAGATTTTTTTTTCTGAAGTAGTTCGCAAGTCTTAATCATTGAAGCTGCGTTGTCTGTTACGATGCACGAAACTTTCTGGAATATATTCCATTTATTAAGGCACACTCGCATTGATTTGGAAATGTTTTTAGATTTATGATTTAGCTCACTAACGAGCTTTGATGTTGTTAAAACTGCCGATCTTAGTTTGAATTCTCTGTCAACGAAATGGCACGTGACAGTCAAATAACTTTCGTTTGCCTTCGATGACCAGCAGTCTGTGGTTATAGCACAACTCTCTACTTGGTTAAGAACATCCTGCAAATTTTTGCAGCCATCAGCATAAATCTTTTTCAAAAAAACATTTCGAATGGTGTTTCGAGATGGTAACTCATATCGTGGATCTAGACAGTGCACGAACTCTCGAAAACCCCTGTCTTCAACTATACGAAACGGCTGCACATCTAAAGCGATCATTTTTGTTAGAGCCAAATCTAGATCTGTTTTTCGCGCCGAATTATTGTCGTATGTGCTTTCTTTTTTATAATAGTCTGTTATAGGGTTCGATGTTGTTGGTTCTATACGCAAAGGATGACTACGCTTTAAATGGTCCATCAGATTTGACGTATTCCCACTTGTCCTATAAATTTTTTTGCATGTCAGGCATTTTGCGTGTTTTTTGTCTGGAGCTATTGCAAAATGCTTCCAAACGTCCGACACACTTTTTCTAGGTCTTTTACTGGCTTCAGAGTCTGTGTGTTAAGGAACGGATTATATCTGTTTTATCTCAATTTAAATAAAATATAATCTACCTGTTGTGTTATTATTGTTATTTTCCATTGTATACTAACGTTGGAGGAACCGCCAATCCACCTGCTGAAGTTTTGTTTCTTTGTTTACGTTTAAAAACTTGCCGCGTTTAATTTTACAATACTAGTGGTGGATCATTTCCGATGGACTATCGATAGTAGCTAAAAACTATCGATAGAAAAAAAGTTCTAGAATCCCCAAAACTATCAATCGATAGTCTCAAAAAAATAAACTATCGATACTATCGATAGTCCCATCGATAGTTTGACAACTCTACAATAAAAGGTTTGCGATTTATAAATTTACTTTAATTGGTCCCTGCTCGGGCGCCATGAAAAACCTTAAGCTTTTTTAAGATGAAAATAGAAGATGGTGGTCGGGACAATTAAAAATCGCGTTAGCCGAAGAAAAGAAGTCTTGTCGCTTTCAGAGTTAATACAAGAGAGATTTATTAATTTCTAAATGATATACATAAAACTTCAAGTATGCCAGTTAGCGAAATAAAATCCCAATCCCCTTTTAGCGCGAGAGACTTGACAAGTAATATCATAAATTAAGGTAGTTGGCAATTGTTTCATTACATTGAAATTTCGGTTAAATTTGAATTCAAATGGTTTAATTCAGCAAAATTTAAGATTGATAAAATGTTAGTAAAAAAAATAAGATTGATGGCTAAACAAATACATTTAAGGCCAACTAAATAATGCTAATATACAACACAAATACATTGAAAAATATAGCAGCAAGAACAACAACAACAACATTAAAGCAACCAGCTCAACAAAAAGCTCTAACAACATCAAATAAAAATTTTCTAAAGTCCTTGAATTTTAAATTGAAGACAAAATGAGTTCAATAATAGATGTCTTAGATAAACCCTGGTCTGATGAGAATATAATCAAAAAGGACTATCATACATATGTACCATACTTACAATCTAACAACAATAATGATGAAATTATAATTTCAATACAAAATCAAGATTTGTACGTGCTACCCAGTGAGAGCTACATTTATGTAGAGGGGTTTGTTGCCGATGGTAATAAGGCCAAATCTTCTTCGGAGAACTTTTTATTAAAAAACAACTTTGTAGCATATCTATTTGATGAAATTCGCTATGAGCTCAATGGAATTGAAATTGACCATACAAGATATTTAGGAGCCACAATCACCGTAAAATATTTGGTTTCTCTGTCACCAACAGAAAGCAATGTGATGCAAAATGCTGGATGGAACAAAATTGACGATGTCACTCTTGAAAATGGATATTTCAATTTTTATGTACCTCTAAAAATGCTTCTAGGATTCGCTGAAGACTACAACAAAGTTATACTAAATGGAAAACATGAATTGATAGTCCTGCGCAATAAGAATGACGAAGATCTTGTACGCTCGAGTGTTTCTACTAAAAAAGCTAAACTTACAATTTCACTCATCTCATGGAGAATCCCACATGTACAATTATCCGACTTTAGCAAATTGAATATGATAAAAATTATTAACAATGGTGCTTCTATACCTATAGCATTTCGCAGTTGGGATTGTCATGTTAATCCACAATTAAACACAGGTACTAGCCATATCTGGAATGTTAACCTGGCTGCAAATAGAGAACGCCCCCGTTTTGTATTGATTGCTTTTCAACAAGAAAATAAGTTCGTTCATTGTGATTTGACTAATTTAAAAGTACATTTAAATTCAGTCTCATATCCATATGATGATCTTACATAAAGTTCAAAAATGAACGATATGCAATTCTATATGATATGTATCTAAGATTCCAACAAAGCTACTATATGAAAGAATCTCAACCGCTTCTAACTGCATCAGAGTTTAAGACAAAAGCTCCTATTATTGTAGTAGATGTCAGTCACCAGAATGAATTACTCAATAATGGACCGATTGATATAAAAATAGCATTTGAAACAGCAACTAATATTGCAGCAAAGACATCAGCTTACTGCATTCTTATTCATGATCGAATAATAGAATATATACCCATCAAAGGACAAGTTCGAAAAGTCTTATAAACTGAGTAATATGGAAAATAACACAATTTTTATAGACGTACAAGGTTTCAAAAGTAATTCAAATGATTTCATCGCAAAAGAAGTAGCGATTGTTTTCAACAATTATGAATATAACAATTTCATTATAAAACCACCATTTGATTTTAAATGCTTATCAATAAAAAAGCAAAGAGAAGTAAAGTGGCTAACGAAAAACTATCATCACCTCAGCTGGACTGCTGGATCAGTTTCTTTTCAAAGCGTTTGCAATTTTTTAAAAGCCAACGCAAGATGTTCTAAAATTTATGTAAAAGGCGAAGAGAAAAGACGATGGTTGGAAAAAAATTTATGCGGAAAAATTTTTAACGTTGAGGATATAGGCTGTATCAACTTTAAACAAATGGAGATTAAGTATCCAGAATCTTTTTATTGTAATTATCATAAACTTGGTGTTTGCGCATTAAAAAATGCTATTTTACTAACAAAAGAAATATCTTGCTTTAAATGAATTTTTTCACTCTTTAAAATATTAATGTATGTATTATTATAAAATTTTAAAAAATTTTAAACAATAAATGTATAGAAAAATAAAACAATAAAAAATAAATAAACAAGTGTTTTCTTATTTCAAATACAAACTACATAAAGGAAAGAGAATGAAGTGGGAAGGAGCAGGAGAAGTTAGCATTTTTGCTAACTTGCAAAGTTTTACTTTTTGTTTCTCTGCTTATGACTGTAGTTAGTTGAAACTTTGCTGCTTTAAAATAATCGCAGCCAAGGAAATAACCTAATCAACGTTGCAAAATATAAATGTATTCTGCACAGCCACAAAGTTCCACGCACAAGTTCTTTCAATCGCACATACATACATACATACATACATACATCATACACACATACATACATACATACAAATATATTTTTTAAACAAATAAACAGAATATAAGCTTACCAGCGACAAACAAGCTGGACCCCCCACACACAAGCATTAGGGTGTTCACATAGATGAGAACGTTTTATAAATAAATAAAATAATTTATTTAATTATTTTATTCATTTATTTAATTATTTTATTTTATAACAATTAATTAGCGTGAGGAAATCACACAAGCACATTCCCACGATTCCTATGAGAATCGCCTAGTAGTCATCAAATCTATTTTCTCTGATATTACTGATATAGTTTTACGATAACAAATTTCTACAGTCTGGCAACACTGGGAGCATTAGAAAATAATAATCATGTTTTGCCGTCGGCATTTGAAAAAAATAATAATCAAGTTTTGCCGTCGGCATTTGAAAAAAATAATAATCATGTTTTGCCGTCGGCATTTGAAAAAAAAATAATAATCATGTTTTGCCGTCGGCATTTGAAAAAAATAATAATCATGTTTTGCCTACGCATTATGAAAAAGACGGACTTATCGAACCACCCTCGAAAAATATTTAACGGACTTATCGAACCACCCTCGTAGGTATCAAATTTCAAGAATTTTAAAATTTTCAAATTTTAGTTATCCAAATTTAACAATTTCAGCAACAATTTCACAATTTTAATTGCGGCAGAACGAACAGTTCCCTACTACTTATGTTGGCCATATTTTCTATCTTATCTGAATGCGTTCTGCAATCATGGCTTATGTGTTCATTGGGGTTTGATTTCCGGATGAGCGTGAGTCCCCCATTGTTTCCAAGCTCCGGTTCTGGTTTCCTTGCTGACACTTCGGGCACCTAGGTGTTATTACATTCGGGTATCCACACTTATAACAAAACAATGATCTCTCTAGGGAAGTGCACTCCATGAACACGTGTCCTGTTTGCTTGCAGTTCCAACAGTTTGGTGGTTGTTTCCGTTGCTGTTGATTTATTTTTAGGGCCGCCACCTCTTCATAATCTTCTGCTGGATTTATTAATTCTAAATCCTCTTCCGACTGATCATAGCAGACTTCGTTGGCATATCTGGTGGGTCGCATCAGAGGCTGCATATTTCGCATATCTCTCTTAGGAAAGTTCTTTTCTGCTTCATTCCACTCAACTCTGAGTTGTTCCACCGAAGATGCCGCTACCGGGTATACGATTCTGCCTATACTTTATTTTACATTTCATTTTAATATTTTTATCAAATCATATTCCGGAATAGGCTGAATTAACCGCGACCTGATCTGACACATCGCATGGAAATAGTTGTCCACTGTTTCTCCGTTTTGTTGTTTGCGCTCAACTAACTCCCTCATTATTTCAAAGTTAGACCTTTTTATTTGATATTGCGCTAACAAAGCGTGTTTTAGTCCTGGCCAATCTACCATTCCATGTGTTTTTACATACAGCCAGTACCATTCTCTAGCGGGTCCAGATACGAGCAGATGAAAATCTCTTAAAACTTCTGCCCATGGAAGTTGATAGTGGGCTTGAAGGTGTTCAAGACGAAAAACAAAGTCATCAACGCTGATATGCATAGGATTCCCATCAAATATTATACCAAATTTATCTACCCTGATCCTAGCTATAGAAATTGCATTAAGCATGGATATGCCTGCGCTTTGAATAGGCAATGCTACACTTTCCCCTACACTATTTGTTCCATTTCCAGAGCTATTTTCTGAGCCCAATCTCAGGTTAAGTCTACCTCCTGAGTGTGATGAATTCTCACTGCTATTCGAATTGCCAACATTCCCGCGTATCTCTGTCGTGTTCTGATTATATGCAGCCATACTAGACATATTGCCAACACTCCTCGCTAGGTCCGCGATACTTTTTCTAACTTCGGACATTTCTGCCATGACCATTTCTTGAACTTTGTCTTCTAAGGACTTTTGCACTACTCGGGCTTCATCTATGACTAGTTCCCTGACTTCTGGAGTTACATTCATTCTATAAACTGATCCCTACTTGGCTCAGTTGAATTGGACATTTTTGAGTTTTTCTCTAATTTTCTAATTTTTTTTCAACTAGGGGCATCGACAAATTGAAATTAGTTGTTCTAGGTATTTTCCTATTAATAACTTGTGAGCGGGTTTCTCTATTCATAAGGGCTTCGTTTATTAATTTTTTTTATTTTTTTTCAGGACTGTAGACAAATCAAAGTATTCGCAAAACCAAAGGTATATATTTAAGTAAACAAAAAAAATCTGAATAAAGCGAAAAAAAATTAATTTATGTGAGTGAATTCACCAATCAATATTCATGTAATTTAAGTGATATTTGAAGGAACAAAAATGATTAGTATACAAAAAAACTATAGTTTTGGAAAGTAACAGATGCTAAATAAATAAGGGTTTTAATTAAAATCACTCTGTAAATGATGAACTTAATAAATAAGGATTAAAATATGTATGTAAATAAGAAAGAGTAAAATATGCTCAAATAATCACAAATAAATAAATGAATATGTATATATATCTAAATAATATTCCAACAATAATTCTATAAAAATTTTATTATTATTTTTTTTAACCTTACAATTTTGCTATAAAATTTAAATTTCTTCCTTCTAGTCTGGTAATAATAGACGGACGTGGAGATCGCAGCGGCATTATGCTTTTTATTATTCTTTCGAGTGTGGCATGTAATCAAACTACATACATATAATCTACTTATGTTTTACTACGCCTGTGAGCCGTCATACATCGTTCATTTCACACTTTTCGTTCAGACATGAGATTATGACAACATGTAAACATTAAATACAACAATATTTATAATCACAATAAACATGACTATTTAACTTTTTTCACATACACTTAGACCTGTTGTACAATAAACAAATATTACACTTAATTTAAGAAAAAATTATGGAACAAGCACTGTACATTGAAAACGTTCACTAAACCTTTCAGCTACAGTTGGCTGTCCCAAGGAGTTTCTTTAATGAAACCTAAATGAGTTCATCGTACAACTTTGCAAATAACTGCTAATTGCAAAGGCTACGACTCCTTCATTCAGAATTTCCATCATTTTTGGATTATTGATGAAAACATTTAATGGGCTATTGCCGCATGTATAGGTATTAACACATGTATTTTTCTATAATCGACCTATTATCTTCAAAAGATGCTAAGTCGCTCCATTTGTTTGGGCGCCATTTCTGTTACGAGTTATTGTGCGAGCCTGACGTGTGATTACACACCACTGGCGAGATTTCCGACTAGTTGTTCACCTCAGGTAGGTCCCAACCCTCTCGCCAGTTGCGATATACTCAAGCAAGAAAAAAAAGAATTCCAAATAAAAACAACACAAAATCAAACATACAAACATTACGTACAGCACACCACAAACGAAAGAACCAGAGGTAGGTGTTTTCCTCTATATGCCCTCCCAACGTTGTTATGGTAAGTACCAAAAGCAAACATTTGACCATAACCCGTATATCCACTCGACCGTTTTCTTCCACTTACCAATCCATTATTAACGTGACTTCAATAAATTTAAGCTGTATTTTTTTTTAATTTCTACCAATCTCAAAACATAATTTATTAACAAAAAATGTATTAAAATCATATATCACTTATTCAAGCTGCAATAAGTGAGCTTTTTTGTTGTGGGTCCGTGTTCCCTTATTTTCAGTACAGCCAGGTTTATTTGTATTTTATTTTTATATATGTTTGACATATATGACACTTTTTATCTCCGGAAGCATTTAAAGTTTTGCTCCTGTTTTTTTCTTTGGGTTTTAACAAAAAAAAAATTTCTAAACAATGGCTTTATTTATTACCACACAGCTCAAATTTTACTTTGGTTTTTCTCTACATTTTTCCCATCCGCACTATTTATACCACCATCCAATCCTATATACAGTATTGGAAGGATCTTCCCGCGTACATATGTATCTATTATGTATGTACTTATGTATTTTACAGCTTAGTTTTCACGCCTATCTTTAAGATATTTATGAAAGACAAAGACTCGAATCCTTTTCTAACTAACTGCTCGTTGATCCTGATAAATAAAGGTAATATGTGTATATGCAATTCTCACATTATATAATTTCGGGCAATTATAAAAAATTTTGTACTGTATATCTATTTGTTGTGTAACATATATAAAAACATATTTTTATTTAATTATTTTATTTGTTCTTACTGACCTTCCTTATCCCCCGTGTAACCTCTCATCTATCTCTAAAGGGATCATCCATATCCTATATTTTACCAGGTCATCAGCATTTTCAGTAGCAGTTTTGAATACGTTAGAAAATTTTCTTTCCTTTCTATCCTACCCTAAAGATGAATGAAAATACGACTCTTCATTCCCCATTCATTTGTTTACGTTGGCAATTCCGTTGCTCCTTATGTACTAAAACACTCACACTAGTATCGATGTGAAGAAATCGTACTTTTACAGCGTACCGGGACTCAGGGTTGCATATGTTGGTACTTAGTATTAAATATTTTTTTTTTGCTATTATGGTGTAAAAAGTAGCAAGTACGCACATTTGCAACCAATTAGGTGAAAAATTATGCAGAAAACAAAATGTTTGCAGCACATGCAAGTTTTTGAATATATTAGCTTTAAATAATGAAATTAATTAAATTATTTTATATTTGCACATGGATTTTCAATATATATGCAAAATAATTATAGTATATTATTATTGTTACAGTGTATGTGTGGGGAAATCGGTTCTATTCCATTCGTTCTTAGTAGATCGTGTGGCAGCACTGGAATTCATCATGGCGTCAGTATTTATTCTATCCATTCGAGAAAATGCTGTGTGAAGAAAAATTATTTTCATTTTTCTTTATTATTATAAAAATAAGAACATGGGGTTTTAAACAAGTTGGTCGTGTTGTTGCGCTCTGCTATTCAGATATAGAAATGGATAGAATTGATATACCCGGTCGCACATTACTCTCCATTTCGGGCTATGATGAAAAGGAAGTTTGCTTACAAAGAAGAGATTATTGTGGACACCACGCGCATTGAAACCATGGGTGATACGGCGATGGCTGTTCATCCGAAGGATGAGCGTTAAAAACATTTGCATGGCAGATTTGTAAAGCACCCTTTCTGCACTAGAGGTTTGCCCATTGTGTGGGACGAATTTGCGGAAATTGAATTCGGTACGGGAGCTGTTAAAATTACTTCATCCCATGATTCCAACGATTATGATGCTTCCGATGAAAATAATATGGATGTTTGTATCCTGTCACGTTTGTCGGCGGCCATTGAGGCTTGTAACAAGGGCATCCACCAATGCTTGGTATAGTTTTTGGCTGTACGATTTGTGTGATGTTTATTTGGAATGTTTGAAGCCCATATTTCAAAATATCACCGATGATCAGAACGCTTCAGCACGTAAAGCTTTGTTTGCTTGCCTTTATTTGGGCATTAAATTACTGTCACCATTTGTGCCTTTTATTTTGGAAGAATTGTATCAACGCTTCCCCAGATCTGATACCACACTCAGTATATGTGTGGCTGCTTATCCCGGTTAGTAAAAAACATGTCATAATTATCCACATGTTATAATTTACCAATTATTATTTGTTTTTATAAACAGGTAATGTTACTTGGCGTAATTAAAGGGTTGAAAAAGAAGTTGATTTCATGCTAAAGGCTACACAAGTCATACGTTCAGCTCGCTCTGATTACAATTTGCCTAACAAAATAAAACGGAATCGTATGTTGCTTGCACAGACGCTCATTTAAAATATTCCAGCTATTTGTCCGTAGTTTCCTACTGTTGCAAGTTTTAGTTCAATACAACACCACCCGTTGGCTGTGCTATTCTAACATAGCGTCTATACCTGATAAAAATTTATCATAACAACTAACAAAACGTCGGCAGAGCCGTTGTCAAATTTTTGTTAATGCAAGCATACATGCGAAGACGTTGTGCTTTTTTTATTATGATAAATCATAATTTCTTTGTAGTCGTGAAGAAAGCTTGTCACAATACCTGCAATATTTCACTTCATGTTTATTAAAATGGTTTTATTTAATAAAAACATTAATAATTTTCTTTATTTTTATAGTTTTTTCTCAAAAGTCACATAAAAATTGTATTTTCTGCAAATAAATTAAAACGTCAAACAGTTTGTTTACGTTTTTTATCAAGACAAATTTGAGCTTGAGCTCTGACAAAATTGTCAAGACATTGCAATAACATTAATAAATGGAGTATATCTGATAAATTTTTCTCTTGATAACGATTTGACTTTTATCATGATAAAAATTTATCAGGTATAGACTCACTGTTACTATTTCGGGGCAATGTGAAGTTCATTTGCTTTTAAAATGTTTAATCGAGGCGGATAAAGAAATTTCCAAATTGCAAAAGAAACAAATGCAATTGACCCAAACTGTTAGCAAATTGAAACAAGCCATGGAGGCTGGTGATTATGCCACAAAAATACCCGCTGATGTACAAATTGCTAATAGGGAAAAGCTGCTACAAACGGAAAGTGAAATTCAGCGTATAGCTCAAGCAATAGAAACTTTGAAGCTGATGTATTAAAGTGTGTTTTCACATGCATAAGTCATGTTTCAGACAAAGCAGTTTTTCTTGAATATTAATATTATTTTGTATACATATGTACCCTACAAGAACACTACCAGTCAATTGACTGCTCATTTGATCGATAGTCATGCAGGCTATAATCATCATTGCGTAGAACAAAGTTTCTATCACATTCTTAAAGGCAAAATGAAAAATGTTATGGAAACTCATTCCGATCAAATGACTAGTCAATTGACTGTCATTATTGAATTGAATGTAAAATTGTTTTAAATGTGTTAGTGAAAAAATTTGTTTGTGTGTTCAATCATTCATTTCTTGTAGGGTACATATGTATGCATTTTTTTGCTTCTTATTTATTAAAAATAAATAAATACATTCGTATTTGCTACATATTTTTTTATGCGGTTTTGATTAAATTTTGACAGTCTTTTTTTGAAGCAGGAACGTATCTACCCCTTATATATAGAAGTAATGCCCTTTTTATGCGGGTTTTTTAATTCAGTTTCTTTTGGAACGCATCTGATTTTTAAATTCTTTTTGCATATGGAAAGGACTACTAAAACCTTTTGAGATTTTGGTGGGGGGACAAAGTGACTGCCCCAAATTTACACCAAAGGTGAAAATGAACCCTATTGTTTTCGCTACGCTGTCTGTCACAGGCTATTTCCTAGGGAACCGTAAGAACTACATATCTGAAATTTGGACAGGGTGTGTAGAACCTTGGCCGCTACAACAAAAAATATATGAGAGTTAAAAATTAAAGGGTGTTCCAAAACGCAACGAAAAATGATAAAATCCCATGTAATATACATACAATTGTATGTATATACCCTTGAAATTTGTAAAGTTAGTGTATTTTTATACAGACTACAACAATTAACACTAAAATTTAAAAAATTAAAGGATATTCTATCAGTTAATGTAATTTTGACCATATAATTTTGACAATTTGATATATCTTGGAAACCGTAAGAGGCAAACACTTGAAATTTTCAAAAAAACGGTAAAACTAGAAAATTGCAAAACTTAAAAATCGTCAAACCAAAAAAATCGCCAAAACGAAAAAAGGGCAAAAAAAATTCTGAAACGAAAATAAATCTCCAAAAACCGGAAAAATTAAAAAATCCCCAAAATGAAAAAATTTAAAAACAATCGCCAAAAATTTTCAAAAATCAGCACGAGAAACAAAGCGAAAAAACAAAATAAAATCGCCAAAATAAAAAAAGTCCCCGAAATGAAAAAAAAAATTGCCAAAATGAAAACAAATCCCCAAAATGAAAAAAATTCCCAAAATTAAAAAAAAAATCGCCAAAAATTAAAAAAAATCGTCAAAACGAGAAACAAAGCGAAAAAACAAAATAAAATCGCCAAAATAAAAAAATCCCCGAAATGAAAAAAATTGCCAAAATGAAAACAAATCCCCAAAATGAAAAAATTCCCAAAATTAAAAAAAAATCGCCAAGAATTAAAAAAAAATCGTCAAAACGAGAAAAAAAGCCAAAAAAACAAAATAAAATCGCCAAAATAAAAAAAAATTGTCAAAATGAAAACAAATCCCCAAAACGAAAAAATTCCCAAAATTAAAAAAAATCGCCAAGAATTAAAAAAAATTGTCAAAACGAGAAACGAAGCGAAAAAACAAAATAAAATCGCCAAAATAAAAAAAAGTCCCCGAAATGAAAAAAAATTGCCAAAATGAAAACAAATCCCCAAAATGAAAAAAATTCCCAAAATTAAAAAAAAAATCGTCAAAAATTAAAAAAAATCGTCAAAACGAGAAACAAAGCGAAAAAACAAAATAAAATCGCCAAAATAAAAAAAATCCCCGAAATGAAAAAAATTGCCAAAATGAAAACAAATCCCCAAAATGAAAAAATTCCCAAAATTAAAAAAAATCGCCAAGAATTAAAAAAAATCGTCAAAACGAGAAACAAAGCGAAAAAGCAAAATAAAATCGCCAAAATAAAAAAAATCCCCGAAATGAAAAAAATTGCCAAAATGAAAACAAATCCCCAAAACGAAAAAATTCCCAAAATTAAAAAAAATCGCCAAGAATTAAAAAAAAATTGTCAAAACGAGAAACGAAGCGAAAAAACAAAATAAAATCGCCAAAATAAAAAAAATCCCCTAAATGAAAAAAAAATTGCCAAAATGAAAACAAATCCCCAAAATGAAAAAAATTCCCAAAATTAAAAAAAAATCGCCAAGAATTAAAAAAAATCGTCAAAACGAGAAACAAAGCGAAAAAACAAAATAAAATCGCCAAAATAAAAAAAATCCCCGAAATGAAAAAAATTGCCAAAATGAAAACAAATCCCCAAAATGAAAAAATTCCCAAAATTAAAAAAAATCGCCAAGAATTAAAAAAAATCGTCAAAACGAGAAACAAAGCGAAAAAACAAAATAAAATCGTTTCAGCTGAAAAACCTCAAAAACGCCAAAAAAAAATTCCATTTAAAAAAATGCTCAAAACCAAACGTGCGCGAGTCAAATTCGCACTTAACTGAATTTATTTGTTTTTAACTTATAGAGGGGAATCAAAGTGCCCACCTTTAAAAAGTAAATATGGACATTTTTCTTTTAAAATCATATTGTTTTTAATTTGTATAATTTGGTTTTCGTGTAGGTTTCCACACTACCGTTGAGGTACTACACTCAGTGCGTTGCCATTTATTTTGAATGGCTGGCTCCCCAGTAGGCCTACACCATTTTAAATGCATACAAATGTGTAGTAATAAGAAATTTATAGCTCTGCTATTTTAGTTTTTTGTATTTCATGCATAATACAAACATCTTTCATGGCTTGTTTGTGTGTACATATGATCAATTTTCAATTGCATTTCATGCATAATACAATTTTATTGATTTTTTTAATTGTATTTCGTACCTTTAGTGCCAAGTTTCTTATTGTATTTCATGCATAATACAAATATCTTTCTATTGATTTTGGCACTGTATTTCATAGCTTTTAGTTTATATATATATATTTGTATTTCATGCATAATACAAATATTTTTCAAAGCCATTTAGGTATGTGATGGAAAACGGTTGTTTTCAAAATGACTTCAAACCAGTCGTTTTGAAAAGCCAACCTTAAGCTACTGACTTTTAAGAACTACACTACAATATAGTAGGGATGTGAAAAAAATTTATCAAAAATGATTGCTAGAATTATTAAAAATTTTAATTATTGCCAAACCGACTATAGAAAACATATCACACCTTTTATAATTTTCAAATTTGTTTAGTGTCATCTTCGAAAACAGTTAAATTTTCCAAATCACTCTCACTAAATTCCATTATATCTCTTTTCAAAATATTGTAGCTGTTCTTAAATTCCTGACCTTTATGTGGACTCAATAGAACAGTGAATATATTTTTAAACCAATATTTGCATTGGTCGATTGTGTTCAAATCGAAAGCTATAGTTAATGCATTTTTTAATAAATTTCTTAATGCATTACGTTTGCCAATCTTATTATTTAAGTCTTTGCAAATTATATGAATGTAATGAGCTTTGCACCACTGTATTATAACCTTTGGTCTAGAAGTTAAATTCGGATTCTCTAGATGATTAAAGCAATCGCTTAGATAATCGGAAAATTTTTGATTATTGCAAGATCGTAAAATTACTCCAAGCAGTGCCGAGCTTACATCTATGCAAACTCTTTAAAAAAATGGCCACTTATACTTACGATCTTTACAATAAAGCTCCAATTTTTCAAATATTAAATATATATCGGTAATAGTGTGCCGAGACAGTATTCCTGTTACAATTGGAATAATCATTTTTAGCTTTTTAATCCGTATAACAATTTTATAAATTAAATTCTTCTTTTTGCGCATTGAATTTGTCTTACACTTTGACCAGTAGCATCAAAATGAATTGTATAATTTGCGTCTTTTAGTATTTGTGGATTTTTGGAAAAAGTTTCGAAAGTTTTATCTTCCCAGCAATGTATGGTCAATGGTGATGCTATATACTGTATATATCCTTTATAGCATCCTTGTTGCATTTTGTAAACATCGATAAAAGAGTCCGGGTCACAAAAGGAATCAAAATTATGCTCGGACTTGCACTTTGTATATTCTGAAAATTTCCGCTTTGAGCTATTTCATCAGATGCTTGAAGAATTTGTTCTTTTCTGTACAAATACGCACTCTTATTTTTCAAATCATGTTTAACAATGGCACGGGTAACACCTCGAATTTGTGGAACTCGTTTTTCCCCTACATGGTTGGGTTCTCCCAATCTGCAGACAACAACCGTACCATCGAAAGATATTTTGAATCGATGTCTACAGCAATCTTTGAAAGGACAGTAAGTATATACTAACATTCCACTGACTAAGCGCTTTACGCTTTTCATTGAAATAATGCAAGAATTATTTACCTTAGCATATTCTAGTCTAAGTACATCTATAATAATTTAATTTCGACATAGTTTAAGTTTTTTATCGCCCTTAGAATTAAAAATCAAATCAGGATTGACTTTGAAACTGCACTCCGGGGCCCTTATATCAAAACGCTGAACTGGTCTTACATCTGTCCCTGGAAGTGGGATAACTGGCTTGATAAGTTTTTCTTTTGGGTCAGGTTTTTTCCTATAAATTTTGTACTTAGATAAATCTAAATCGTTATTTTCAGTTTCAAACGGTCCTAGAATGTGACCTTGTCTTTCTAAAGTGTCTGAATCTTCAAAATTAGAAGCGTTGTTATCATTTTCTTCAACGCTTTCACTTTGAAATACAATTTTATTTATTCCTTTATCATTTAAAGCTTCGAATTTTTCATTAACAATATCTGATAACGTTAGTTTCATTTCACTCATAAGATCCTTGAAGAAATCTTTTAATATTTCCGGATTGTTACAGCACGTTTCTTTTATAATTTTTTTACAACCTGTTTCTTTTATATATTTTGTACTAGGACCCGGAATTTGAAATAAGATGGGGTTATATTCTAAACCTTCTATAGAATTTTTATTATTATTTATTTCATTTTCGATAAAATTTATGAAATTTCCATTCACCAATATTAGTGGATTTTCGCTTTCATTTCCTACATTACCTCCCAAAAAATCTGCAGAAGTATTATTCATTGTGTTCAGGGTTTTTTCTTCAAATAAAGAAAGAAGAGCAACTGCAGCACATTTTTCATCCTCAGTATAACTTTTGCTTTTAGTATATACTGATATTACTGGATGTACGTTTTCATTTTCTGCATTATCTTTCAAAAAATCTGCAAAAGTACTATTATTTATTGCTGCAGTGTTTCTTCAAATAAAGAAAGAAGAGCAACTGCAGCACAATTTTCATCCTCGGTATAACTTTTGCTTTTAGTATGTACCGATATTACTGGATGTTCATTTTCGTTTTCATTTTCTGAACACTGAAAACGGTTTCTTCGCAAATTATGCATTTTTTTAATCGTTTCAAAATTATTTTTCGGTTATTATAATTATTAGCCATTTTAAGACGAGTTGGCTGATTTTTATTGTATGCCGCAAAAATTTTATCAAAAATTTCACTATTTCGGTAGCATTGCAGACTTCCGACGTCTGATTCCGAAGTTAATTCTAACATAATGTTTTCAAGTTTGATCCTATTTAAAACCATTTTTATTAAATATGTTTTAAAATAACAAGTTTTACTTCCTTTTAAGTCTTTATTTATGAATATATATAAATAATTATTGAATTTTAATTTAGCAAAGATCAATTAAATATATTTGATTAATTATAATATATATAACTAACTTTGAATTACACGTGTACCTATTATTTTGAGCACACTTGTAATAAATGTATACGTATATATATATATATATATATATATATATATATATATATATATATATATATGTATATATATATATATATATATATATATATATATATATATATGTATATATATATATATATATATATATATATATATGTATATGTACCTGGTTTTTGTAATTATTGAACTTTAATTTAGCAAAGATCAATTAAATATATTTGATTAATTATAATAATTATAACTAATTACACGTGTACCTATTATTGGTCTTCTTTTTTTCACACCATTAAATTTACAGATTTTATTCAATGGCGCACTTTTGATTTTGGCCTAGTATGAAATTTTACTTAAGGGTGGTATACCCTCTAAATGGCTAAAATGCCAGAAATGACATTCCTATAGCCGTTTAGAGGGCTCTTTCACCTATTCAAAACTGGTCTTCTTTTTTTCACACCATTAAATTTACAGATTTTATTCAATGGCGCACTTTTGATTTTGGCCTAGTATGAAATTTTATTTAAGGGTGGTATACCCTCTAAATGGATAAAATGCCAGGAATGATATTCCTATAGCCGTTTAGAGGGCTCTTTCACCTATTCAAAACTGGTTTTCTTTTTTTCACACCATTAAATTTACAGATTTTATTCAATGGCGCACTTTTGATTTTGGCCTAGTATGAAATTTTACTTAAGGGTGGTATACCCTCTAAATGGCTAAAATGCCAGGAATGACATTCCTATAGCCGTTTAGAGGGCTCTTTCACCTATTCAAAACTGGTCTTCTTTTTTTCACACCATTAAATTTACAGATTTTATTCAATGGCGCACTTTTGATTTTGGCCTAGTATGAAATTTTACTTAAGGGTGGTATACCCTCTAAATGGCTAAAATGCCAGGAATGACATTCCTATAGCCGTTTAGAGGGCTCTTTCACTGGTCTTCTTTTTTTCACACCATTAAATTTACAGATTTTATTCAATGGCGCACTTTTGATTTTGGCCTAGTATGAAATTTTACTTAAGGGTGGTATACCCTCTAAATGGCTAAAATGCCAGGAATGACATTCCTATAGCCATTTAGAGGGCTCTTTCACCTATTCAAAACTGGTCTTCTTTTTTTCACACCATTAAATTTACAGATTTTATTTAATTAGCGTACTTTTGATTTTGGCCTAGTATAAAATTTTACTTAAGGGTGGTATACCCTCTAAACGGCTAAAATGCCAGGAATGACATCCCTGTAGCCGTTTAGAGGCCTCTTTCATCTTTTCAAAACTGGTCTTATTTTTTTCACACCATGAAATTTACTGATTTTATTTAATTAGCGTACTTTTTCAGAATCAAAATATTTTTCTTTAATTGTTTACATAATTGTTTGACATATATGATAGTTAGTAGTTTCTCACCGCAGTTTAAATGCAACACTGTATGGAAAAATTATGTGGAATGGAACAGAATTTCTCTTATCCTCCACGAATTATTTCAGCAAGGTTGAAATAAATTGGTTTTGGGTACATTTTTTGCAAAATTCAAGCCTTTTTTTCCTACTACATTTTTTTTCAACTGTGGTTAAAAGGTGGAAGAAATCGGTTTGATTCCGGTGCGATTTCTTCACACGCGTCACACTAGTAACCACATCAACTGTCATACACAGACACTCGACAATTTTAACCTGAAGAAGGTAGTTTAGACCAGAACAATTTTTAAGCCGCACAATTTTTGTTCTTTTCCATATTACACGAGACTAATTCATCTGGCACAAAATGTATTCGTATACACAGCTGTGTGTGTTAGTGTTTTTAGTATTCATTTAACATTTGCTGTGTTTTAAGTTGTGTGTGTATTGGTTTTATGCTGGTAATGCGGGGTTGAAGCTGGTTGAAAAGTTATGCCAACCGCAAAACCACTCTCTTTGCCTCTCTCACCTACAAACTGGCATGCTATGCCAGCACAATTATGCCCGTGTAAATCAGCGCAAGCACATGATACAATTATACAGGTAACCGCGAAGCGCCAGCTGTGTTGCTTCTTTTGTGATTTGATCTGCCAAATTGTGCTTATGTTTTACCAACACACGCGCAGTGCCTATTAAAACTGTACTAATACAAACATGCTTTGCAAAGCCAAGAGAAAACGCAAGTACATGTATATTGTTTTCCTCTCTTGTCAATCACAAAACAGCAATAAAAATTACTGTTGTTTTATTTGTTGTACATTTGTTGTAGATTCGCGGCTACCTGTATTATTGTATCATGCTGAAGCACATGTAAGTAGACTTGCATTGATAATTTTTATAAATCTTTTATTTTAGGTAAACGCTCGATGAAATGGCTTGTGAGTATACAAAAAAAAAATTACCTGTATCGTTCTTCCTAAGGTAGATGAAAGTACCTTGGGTTCATCACCTACTTATTTGCTAATTTCACTAACCTTTTTTTCTCTTGTTCTTTTTCAGCCTGGCAATTAATTGTTTTACACACCGCGACAAGGGCTGGAGTTTGTGTCTCCAAATAGACAATGCCCCTCTCTATTCCTAATATTAAGCCTGCGGGACTCGTGGCTATTAAGTTTATTTTATTATGGCCACCTCCTGCATGAATTACTTCATAGGACTCGTGGTCTCCCTACTTCAATTGGTCACCTCCCGCATGCTTACCTTACTCTGGGGACTCGTGGATCTCATTTCGGGCCACCTCCCTGTCGAACTGTTCCATGAGACTCGTGGCTTTCCTATCTAATTGGCCTCCTTCCGTATGAGTACGATTTACAGTGAGGGACTCGTGGCTATCCATTTGGGCCACCTCCCTTTCGTGAATTACTTTTTTTTTCACCGAAATCGCAACACATTGATAGAATACACATGTTTATATGAGAATGATTCTTTTGAAGACAGCAAGGCAACAGGGCGACAGGTTGTTGTCTATGCTAATTTTGCCGTTGTAGTCCAATTAAACTAATATCTATTTCTTTGGCTACAATGAGAAAATTCAGTATTGCGAGTACAATACAAAATGTTGAATGAATGATTTTGTACAATTATTTCATATTATTTAACAGAAATAATATCCAAAAATTGATGTAAGGAATAAATTGATTCATTTTTGTACTTTTGCGGGAAATAAGTATATTTTAAAAGAGTAACTAATTTTTATAAATGCAAAATATATAAGAGTGGCAGTACTGAACTATGTATTTGTACTTGAATATCACAAGGCGCATTTATTAGGTGGCAGCACTACACCAGGTGACTAATGTCATTATACCAATCTAAATGTCAAATTTGGATTGTGTAGGTATAAGCCTAAAAGCATGCTTTTGTTTGGGTATCCATAAACACCTTTCGAATATTCAGTTTTGTATGGTGTTTGACATTTCCTATAAGAAACACACAATCTGACGATACTACCCTGTTTTGAAAAGTAAGAAGGTAATTTATACCAACAAAGTACATGTGGTTGTTGCTGTTGTAATATTTGTAGAATCACGGGTACCTGATTGATGTGCCTTGGAATATCAGCTGCAGATGGTGCTGCTGCCGTCTCCAAAATAATTATGTAGCCGGCTACGAGGCGACAAATGCGGCATTTGAAGTCGTGTGTCCGTGTAGCCTGCTGTGGTGAATGTGTTTAATGCATTAGTTTAGTTGGGCTACAATGACAAAAACAGTATAGACAACAACCGATCGCCCTGTTGCCTTGCTGTCTTCAAAAGAATCATTCTCATATAAACATGTCGCACATTTACTTCAATAGTGGCATAACTCAAAATATGAGTTTTTTGAGTTAATAATACAGAAAGATGCGGCATTTCGTATTTTATCTTGCGTAAAAATTTCATATAAATAGCTTGTACCATCACTTCCTGAGAGAAGGATTTTTTTTTCATTTCTCCATTGAGTTGTATGCAAATTGAAAACTTAAAACGCGTTTTCTGCAAAACTGGTTTTTTTGAGTTATGCAACTATTGAAGTATATATGTGTGGTGTGTATTCTATCCTTGACATTTGGTAGTCGGTAGCTTGCTGTGGTGAATGTGTTTAATTCATCAGTGTGAAAACAATAAATAAATAATAATTATTAACACAAACGTGAAAAAAAAATTTCCACGGCAGCATCCACTAACAAAATTTGCAACGTTTAGCGCTTTTTACAATTTTTTAATAGTTTTTTTTCATATTTTTAAATTTGTTTTTAAAGAATTTTTTAAGAAAATATTTTTCATGTTGAAATTTCTTTTAGCATTTATTTTAATATCTCTTTCGTAAACAATTTTTGAAGTTTCGGTCGGATGAACTTTAATTTGAAAAAAAAAAAATAGATGAGCTGCGTTTCCGCTACTACCTGGTGAATGCACCTTGAGTACGTACCAGCACATTTATTTATTTCAAATTCAAAGGTCTTTGAACATTATTTTGTGTTAGCAATTACTTCTTAGATTCTTCGGAATATGGCCAGGAAATGAGATCCTTTATTTCGCACTACTTTGGCACCTTCTTCACTACTTTGATAAAGTTTAGGAGTTATAGGATCATTAGCCTGAAAATAAGCAACATCAATAATCCTTGAAGAAACTACATACATATACATATGTAATAACAAACTTCTTCATCACTGGAAATACGTTCGAATAGGGGATGTTCCTGCATGTGTTTAACAATCCATTTGTGTAAATCCGCCACGTCAGTCATTGTATAGACAAGACCCTATTATTTATTACAATTTAAAAAGTCTGCAACAAATCAAGTTTAGGGGCACCTCTTAAAAATCTTAAAAAAGTATCCTAGGCGGGGTTTACGTCTTTTTGTGCCAAAGAAAGCGTAACCACTAATTCTAATGAAAAATTGATTGATTCACACATGTATTTATTGATTTAGACAATTTTCAATCATGTTCGATTCTATAAAGTTGCCAATAATTATGTATGAAACTGTTTAACTTATAGATACGTGTCTGAATCAGTTTATTTATTTATTTATTCATTGGAGGTAATACATATGGCTAGACTTGGGTCGAACTCGTTCACTAGTTCATTTTTGCCACAAACCAATAATTAAACCCGTGTAATTTAAATGGGTTTGATCATTGGATTGTGGTAAAAATGAACTAGTGAACGAGTTCGACCCAAGTCTACATATGGTCTCAAGGGAAAGGGAAAGGATTTTCATGTAAATACATGTTTTTTTTGTCGTTGGTCGTAGATCAACGTAAATTAAATATCTTTGCGAATCAACAAATTTGCGAAAAAATGGCATCGATTTGTTAATGAATATTTTTGCATATTATTATTATTATTCATTTATTTAATCTACTGAATAAATTCTAAGACTAAATTTACATATATATGTAGGCATTGGCTACTTTGGCCATCAGCCCTATTTTTGCATATTTTATAATAAATACATTATTTTACATATTTCATTATAAATGTATATTTTTAATGAATTTTTTAGTTTTTTTCATGCTATAAATCAAATTTTGGTTTTTTGATTAGTTGCAAATAGAGATGCTAATCGGGACAGGTTTTTAGAAATCTCGTGCTTCTGGATTTAGTGATGGAGTCTCGAAATCCCGAACCGGGACCCCGGGATTTTCGGGACTAACATAATCCCGAAAAATATGTGAACAAATGTGCGTCTTTATATTAAAAATAATATTTTTATTTAACAATTAGTTTTTTTGCATATTTAAAATTTGCATACAGACGAACATCGTATGTATGTATGTATGTACTTATATAATTTTTAATTAAAATATTAAACACTAATGCCGTTTTCGTTTCTAGAAAAAGTATCACATTTTTTATTTTATGCCATAAAATTTGGCGTTCGTTTGATACAATAATTTCTAATAAACTCTCTATTTCAAAAACCCATTTTATTGCAAATTTGAATTTCATGTAATAATTTTTCCTAGAAAAGATAGTGTTTTCTTTTTTGATGGCAATAAGGAAAAAGTGCTTAAGTCGAAATAAGATGATTTTGAGCTAATAGTACCTTCGTAGTCTGCATATTTGAAATTATCCCTGGTCAAAACCTCAATCAATTTGTGTGATTTTTCAGGAAGTTATAGCGCTATGACTTGCGACTTATCTTTTTGAGACTTCTAATCTCATTTGGAACAATAGCTTAATTAAGATTATGCTTTAGTATACCTATTTCAACTTAAATATATTAATTACAGTGTAAAGAACGAGATTTGCTTAAAAACTAACGATTAACAGAGAATTTCCCGATTTAACTGTAGAAGAAACAAATTTCTGAAAATCGACGTGAAAGTTCAAAAGTTCTCTCCTGCAAAACAGTAAAATATGACTTAATCACTTTTTCCTTTTTGCCACAGATATATATTATGAACTCGTATACACAATATAATATTGGGCCTAATTACGATTGTCGTATTTCGACTACGACTACGACCATTTCGCAGATTAAAAAAAAATGTTGCTATGTTCTTTAGTCTTTTACAAAATCTTCGTAGTCGAAATCGTAATACGACACTCGTAATAAGGCCCATTATCTACTAAAATATTTATGCAAAGCTAATTTTTTATTTCAACTTTTTAAACAGGGAGTTTGTAATAATTTTTAATATAGAATATGACAGTCAAAAACATTATTTATGCAAAAACGGGATTCAGAAAATCCCGGGCTTTAAAATTAAGAAATCCCTGGCACCGGGATTTGCATACTCCCGAAAATCTCGGGATTTCCCGTTTAGCATCTTTAGTTGCAAAGCTGCAGTTTTTACTTACGACTAAGAACAAAAAAAAAGAGAAATCAATAAAAATTTGCGACCGCATTTTATAATTCAATGTTCAAAAACACCGTGGGACTCCTTTCACTCATTTGAAAAATTCAATACATTGGCTTAAGTCAAGAACACCATACCATTGAAATTAAAAAAACAAGATCATGGTTAAAGCCCCTTTAAATCCAAAAATGCTTGTTTAATTTTTTTCAGCGCTCTCTACTGGTTCCGCATTAATTTCATGTAGATATAAAGTGCTTTTGTAGGCCATTTTGCGTGTTGCAGCTTTTAATGAAAAATATTCATTGATACGATATGGATACATCCTATAGTAACTAGATGGGGAACGTGGCAAAATGCTATCGGGTACTATATTTCTTTTAACAAAATTAAAGAAATTTTAAAGTCAAAAAAAACTTAATAAATTGACATTTGTGCACACATAGTATTGCTGTGTTGTTCACACTATAGCCCAATTAGAGGCTTTTGTTACTTTAACAGCTGAATTTGAATTAATTGAAGATGCGGTAAAAAAATGTATGCTCTGAAAATAAATTAGAAATAGTTATACAAATTATGGAATTACAAATTATGAAACAAATTGCATCAATAGTTTATAGTTCTAACAACTAAAATTTAGAAACTGAATATTCCAAAAACAAAATAGCATTCTGCTGACGTGGAACGTTCGTTTTATTAATTCATGAACGTAAATAAAAGTTAACACTTAAATTTATTTTGTACATATTTCATATGACTTGACAAAATATTTGTTAAGAAAGAATTGAAGATGAGCATTTTATGTTTTTTTTTAAAAGTTTTTAATGACAAAATGTTTGTCGAGAGAGCAATGAAGCTTCTTTTTTTAAGTTTTTAATGTTATTAAATGTTGAAAAAAGTTGATAAATGCATATTTTGTTAGTTTTAAATACATATTTGTATATTTTTACTGCATATTTTATGTACATAAATCGTGATTTTAAATGCATGAAAATCCTTTCCCTAGTCATTAGTAATTAGTTGTTACGCTTTTTGACACATCGCATACATGAAATACCAGATGTAAGCTCAGCCCTATCCTATAGAAAATTGAAAGAAAAAAAAATTATATAAAATAAAATTGGCGGTGAGTTGTGATTATATGGTATATTTTTCAACGACCGCAACTTTTTTCATCTAATGACAACACAATTGTCGAACAGAACGTATTACTGAATTTAAGTGAAATGAAATGAATTATGCCATAATAATTTTCTCGACCATGCTATTTCCATGATAAAGATTTTCTGCATTACCAAGTTGTAACTAATAACTTTTTCCTGCACTGCCGGCCTCAAGGATTTTTTTCACCCTGGTGTTTCCCGACACGGCGCAGCCCAATAAAGATTTTGTGCCCTGCAGTTTTCTTCAATAATAATAATGTTTACCTGCATTGCAGGTATTTGGCCGGGCTTGAGGATTTTCTCCACCATGGTGTTTCCCGATACGGCGCAGCGCAATAAATATTTTCTGCCTTGCAACGTTTTCCTGATTAATAAGGTTTTTTGTTGGAAAACACCGTATAATCACAATATTGTACTAGAATTTCAGAGGCCCATAGCTCTGAAACTATTTTTCAATTTTCTATAGGACAACATACTTTTTGTAATTTTTGATAGGTGCCCCTAAACTTGATTTAAGCCAAAATTCCTTATCGTCGATGGAGCTTACCCCTTTTCGCAACACATATGCATATTCTGATAACAATGCCTGATTAATAATACGCCACTTGTGTTTTGCTTTCTTGAAATGTGGATCGGGGTACAAAAAGAACATTTTATCCAATTGATGTTTAAAAAAATAATTAGGCAGATATTTCATTGCATTCGTACGAATACATGCAATATTGTTATATTTGCCTTTGTTTAATGATCTCAAGGCTTTTATGCGATCCATAACGTAATCTGAGACTTTCACGCGTATTTCCATGCCGATCGCCAAGCGATCAGGAAACATCTCACTTATCGTTACCAGAAAGCCACCGTAGCCGCAGCCTATATCAGCGAATTCCACACATTTTTGTGGGGAGCATAAATCATATTCTGGATATAGTTCTTTCCATGCTACTTCTGCGGGGTGAGCGGGACTGTATTATATGTTTGGAGAATAATAAAACATCACATTTAACCTGTAACACCTTTGGAAAAATACTGATACTCACTAATCAAAACAATGATCAGCTATGGGATTCGAATGTGCCCTCTGTCTGTAGTAACGTTTTTGAGGCAATGACTGTGAGATCTCTTCTTCGCTTGGATCCATAGTTGTTTATAATATAAATAATAATAATAAATAAAATAATATATATCAAACAATGCGGCTTTATTTATCAAAACTTTACTATTCACTTGAAAGTGGTAACTTTGTAGGGTGTACCACCTTAAAAAAATCCGACAAAAATTTAGCTGTGGCATTCTTACATAGCGTCTATACCGGATAAAAATTTATCATAACAATTAACAAAACGTCGGCAGAGCCGTTGTGAAGACGTGGTTTTTTATTATGATAAATCATAATTTTTTTGACGTCGTGAAGAAAGTTTGTCAAATACCTGAAATATTTCACTTCATTTTTATTAAAAAGGTTTTATTTAATAAAAAACATCAATACTTTTCTTTATTTTTATATTTTGAAATTTATTTGCTGGTGGTTCAGCGTTGTCTATATATTTCATTGTTGCTGTAACAAATCATCATCATCTGAAAATTACGTTAATATTTTATTTTTTACAAATAAATTAAAACGTTACACTGTTTGCTTACGTTTTTTATCAAGACAAAGTTGTTTGAGCTGAAGCTCTGACAAAATTGTTAAGACACTGCAATAACACTAATAAATATAGTCTAAACCTGATAAATTTTTCTCTTAATAACGATTTGACTTTTATCATGATAAAAATTTATTTATTTATTTATACATATTATACAAAGTAAATTTGTATAATATGGTGTTGCACAAATATGGGCGGAGTAACAAGACCATATGCCCAAGATGGTATTAACAGTATTTTAAAAGGTTTTGTGACTGACTGTACACAACCTATGCCTTCACATAGGAAGTAACAGCGTGCTTGTTAAAAAAATTCCACAAAAAACCGCAAGATTATACGGTTATCCGTATCAGATCAGCCAAACAGTGCGAGCGAGACGAAAAACTCTCGAAGGCCAAACAACACACACAAGCCTGACCGCACTTAAGAAATAATTACGATTTTTTTTTTTAATGCATGTATTTATTTATTGTATCTTCATATGTGAACTAACAATAAGTATTCAAATCTTAAATCTATAAAAAAAAAAATTATTAGGCCCGACCAGTGTCGGACATAAACTTAGTGGTAGTTATAAATAATACATTAGTAATGATAATCAAAAAAAAGGGGGGGGGGGAAAGTATTTTCAAGTAGTCCCATCTGGAGTGTTAGGTATAAGAGCCCGTGTGTCCCTCTTATTTAAGCGGATGTGTCCAGTAAAGTTCAAAATATTACGAGCAAGCGGATTAGGATGTGATTCGAGTTTTGTTAAATATTTGCCTGCGTATTTTGCAATTTCTTCAGTCACTAGTGGCATATTTAAATCACGATGTATAATAGAATTTTGGATGTACCATGGAGCCGATGTTATTAACCGTAAAATTTTGTTTTGCCTTCGTTGGATTCTCTCGACATTGGAAGCTGAAGCAGTGCCCCATAACTGAATTCCGTAGCGCCATATTGGCTTCAAAAGCGACTTGTATAATAAAAGTTTGCAGTCTAGGCTGAGTGTTGAGTTTCTGCCAATCAACCAATATATTTGAGTTAACTTAAGTTTCATCTGAGTTAACTTAGAGTCAATATGATGTTTCCATGTAAGTCTTCGATCAAGGTGTATACCAAGGTATTTCACTTGGGAATGTTGAGGAATATTTTGATTGTTGATTCGAATGGGGGAGCAAGTATCTCTTCTTAGGGTGAACGTTATATGGACACACTTTTGTTCATTGACTTTAATTCTCCATAAGTTCAACCATATTTCGAGCTGAGTGATATGTTCCTGGAGATTGCGGGATGCCTCATAAGGGTTTTCGTGCACACTCATACAGGCTGTATCATCGGCAAAACTAGAAATATGGATATTATTGCTCACAGGCATATCACAAGTATATATTAAATACAAGACAGGACCCAGAATACTACCCTGGGGCACACCAGAAAATATAGTTTCGGGCACACTCGTGAACTCTCCTTCCACAACAGTGAACTTCCTATCAATAATATAACTTTCCAAAAGCTTTTGAATGTTTATTGGCAGATATGTCTTCAATTTTAAAACTATGCCTTCGTGCCATACTTTATCAAATGCCTGAGAAACATCAATAAAGAGAGCAGAACAATACTTCTTTTCTTCAAATGTTCTTCTTACAACTTGGACCAGTCTATGCGTTTGTTCAATCGTGCTGTGCTGACTTCTAAAGCCAAATTGATGGTCCGGGATGCACCCATTATCAGTTAAAATTTTGGACAATTTAGTCATGAGCAGCTTTTCGAAAAGCTTTGAGATTGTAGATAGTAAGCTTATAGGCCTATATGACTCAGTCTTGGTAAGATCTTTGCCCGCCTTTGGAATCATTTTGATCTTGGCCAGTTTCCAGTTATGTGGAAAATACTGCATTCTTAAAATAGCATTAAAAGTAAATAGCAGGATTCTTATTGCAATATGAGGCAAGTTCATGAGCATTTTGTTACTAATGCCATCAATACCTGGAGCTTTCTTCGGGTTGAGTTCAGCAATTACTTTTTGTACTTCACGCATCTTAAACCTTAAGGGACGAGGGGGTAGAGAAACTACACTCGGTAAATCAGCAGCACCCGTACATGAATTGGGAGTGAATACAGATTTTAAATGCTCAGAAAATAAGTTACCTTTCTCACTATCACTTCTTGCCCAGCCTCCGGTCGCAGTACGCAATGGTGATTTAAGATCAACGGGTCGTTTAAGATTTCTAGTAGCGCGCCATAAAGAGTAATTAGATGCGGACGTTACATCAAAACCTTCTAAATACTTTTCCAGTAGTGCAGTTTTTTCCGATGATAGCAGCTCTTTGAGTCGTTTAGTACATTCTTTAAGTCTGATTTTATTTAGGGGTGATCTGTGTTGTTGCCATTCTCTTCTAGCTCTCCTTTTTTCACATACAAGACGTTCAATTTCCGTAGAATAAATTCTGTTAAAGCCGGTCTGCGGATAGGAGGTAGTGGCGTGTTCAGCAGCCTGTTTAATATTTTCGTTAAGATTGGCAATATTAAATTCAATATCATCGCATGATCTAAGCTGAATGTTTTCTACGCAGTGACTACTAAGATATTTTTTGAATACCAGCCAGTTGATTCCATTAATCATCTTCACATATGAGTTAGTTAAATCACTCCTTAGTGGGTTGAAAATTGTAACTATTGTTGGAGAGTGATCGGAGGACAGATCTAGAGAGGCCTCTACATGAATTAAGTCCCTATGAATATTTTTCGTGACGGCAAAATCTATAACATCTGGAATTTTTCTTACGTCAGTAGGCCAGTAAGTAGGCTCCCCACTCGAAATGACATCTAAGCCCATTTTTGAAATTGTATTGAACAAGGCTCGGCCTCTAGGTGTAACAAGACGCGATCCCCAGTACGTATGTTTTGCATTGTAGTCACCAGCTGCCACGAAACAAGATCCAAGCGATTTGTAGAACTTCTCATACTGATCTTCGTTAACTGAAAATCTGGGAGGTGAGTAAATTGATGATATCACGAAATTCGCACAAAAATTTTCTACGAAAATATTCGTTGCTTGCAAATATTCTTCACTAACGTTGTCAAGGACATAGTGCTTGAGTCTTGACTTAATCAGAATTGCTGATCCACCACATGCTCTCTCTCTCGGGTCCTTTGTATCATATAAAGTGTAACCATTTATTTTAAATAAGCTTCTTGAGGTCAAATGAGTCTCAGAAACCAACATTATATCAATATTTTTTTCCATGAGGAAGTGCTCAAGTTCATTTTTATGTTGGCGAATGCCGTTTGCGTTCCAGAAACATATTTTTAACGTGTTCATGGTTTATTAACTAATGCTTGAAGCAGTGTATTCTGCATTCGCAGCATTTCTTGCATCATACTTGTCATATTTGTAGTAAAGTTGTTTATAGTTAGCACCAGATTCTCAATAGTAGCTTCAAGGCGACTAAAGTTAAAGCTTGAGTTTGAATTCGTTGAATTATTTGGCGGTGGAACATTTTGCGTGGGAATTGAACTAGTCTTAGCAGCATCAGCATACGATACACGTGAAGTAACTGGTTGGCTGATAATAATAAATAATTACGATGACGCCAGATATGTTCACCAACCCAGAGCTGCTTAGCGACTGATAAAACTTATAAGTGGCTCGTTTCTGTATTTCTCGCATCGTAAAATTTCCCGCATGAAACGAAGGAATCGTAACAAAAACAGTGTAAATTGAAACACAAAATGGCTTTTCTCACCAGCGATGCCAATTTAGCGCGTTTCGCGCTAGATATAGCGCGTTTTAACTATGCCAAACGCGCTTTTTTCCGTGTAAGCGCGTTTAAAAAAAGCGCTAAATTAGCGCGTTTTGAATAAAGTCAATAATATCATTTCAGTTCAATATTTTTTAAACTTTGTAAAAATTTAACAATTTTCTAATATCCAAAACTCCGATAAAATTTTTTAAATTAGTTAATGATTGAGCTGTCGCAAAAAAAATTCGCTTGACTGTGGTTAGAATAAAAAAAACGAATTTTAATACTGCAATGACAAATATTTTGAAATTTCACAAATAAAAATATGTACTACATACAATGACCCAAAAAATTTACATAACTTATAAAGCATCTATTATAGCTGAAGTACAAAAAGCATTAGAATCGCAAAACTCTTCGACAATTTATATGTTGTTACAAAGTTTTAGAAATACATAAATTAAAAGTAAAAACTAAGCATTTCGATTATTTGGAAGGCGATTCTGATTCTGTATTAAATGATTTTAGTTAATTAAAACATAATGTCAAGGAAGCAATATTGCGAAATCTGAAAAATTAATTGTGTATACGAGTACAGTAATACATACATACATCGACTTTATTGAAATTTAATTTAGCGCGTAGAAAATAGCGCGTTTTTGGTATAAATATTTGACAATGCTGTAACTTAGCGCGTTTTGAGAAGGGTAGTAGCGCGTTTGGGTTATAAATAATTAGTTGGCATCGCTGTTTCTCACATAAGTGTTTCTGTATCTTTACTTTGTGAGAACTATCTATCAGTTAAATAAATTTCCAGCAATTATTGGAAGGATATGGATGTGAGAAAAACTGTTTCTGTAACAATATTTTGTGAAAATTTTCTCGCAAGAACTGTCAAAACAACTCGCATTTTAAATTGGTGCGAGAACAACGTAATTTGTACAAAGTTTGTACGAATTTTTGAATTTTTGTTGAAATGATGTGCAAGGAATTGTTGAACTAAAATATTATTAAAATATTATTAACAATATTTATTTAGAATTTTTTTGTAATTGTCTTATGCAGAGACAGTTGATAAAAAAACTTATTTCAAGCATTTGACATAAATTTTATAGTCTTGATCATTATTTAATTTTCTTTTTTTTTTTGTAAATTATTTCTTTTTTGTTATTGAAATAATATTTTTGTGACATTTTGTTTTCATGTGACAATCGATTACTGGAAATATTCCAGTAAAAACAGAATCAGTGTCTATTTTCACATTCAAATACAGAAACACTTTTTTATCACAAATCGAGAAATGATGGAATTTTTTGTTGCATACTTCATGTGAGAAATTTTACTATGCGAGAAATACAGAAACGAGCTACAGGTATAGACTCACTCTTATGTTTTCTCTATTAAATGTGCCATACTATACATCAGGGAAGGCATTGAGAATGTTCAATCACATATAACTCACACCTGTACAAGTTGAAATTTAAGGTATACAAATTAAAAGAATTTCCTCTAGTTTCACCCCCCCATATTCATAAAAAAATAAATTGAATTTGAGATCCGTTTTAGGAAAATTTTGTATGAAAAATTTTAAATAAAATACATTTCAAATTCATTTAAAATTTTATGAACATGGGGGTCAGAATTTAGAAGAAAAATTATTTTTAAATGGGCGAGTTAAAATTTTTTTATTTTCTCGTTTCATTTTGCTTTCACAAGAATGTTTTCAAGTGAGAGTATGAGTTTCATTGTTCTAAAGTGAAACTTGTTATATGCAATCGTTTGAAAAGGTATGCGGAGTAAAACTGGGGAGGTTCCTTAAAGGTGGATTCACCCATTGTTTGATTTCAATTTCATCACACAAACTGTGTGTCAAAATTTCTTGAAATTGATAGCTGTGGCACAAATAAATAGTCAACTTCAGTTTTTAAATTTAATTTGATCACCTTAATTTGTTGCTGATTAATTAATTAAAAATTACATGATTACTTATTAAAGTTATCGGTTACCTTCAAAACAAGTGCAGTAAAAAGTAACCAGATAATTTGCAGTTTTACAACTGTAAATAAATTGATATAAAAGTGAAAACAAAGTGTTTATTTTTTTTTGTTAACTGCATTTAATTGACCTTTTTAGTATATTTGCTTGTTAAGCTCTACGTAGTTTTTATAAAATTCATTTTGATATTCCGTTAACAGTTTGTTAACTCCGTGATTAAATAAGGTGCTATGTAGATGTCCAAGAAAAGAAAACTAGATGTAAAATGTTCCCCAGGAACTTTTCAGAGCATAGAAGCAGGTAAGTAGAACGGCTTAGTGCAGTAAGCTTATGATGTTTGTTAGGCGAAACTCTTTGGAGCACAGCTCAACATCCCATAAATAATTACATACATGTGTATGTTTTTATATATGTAGTATGTACATAAATACTTATAAAATACTTACAAAGTCTTCCATCAAAATATTTACATATTTATAAAAATTTTGCAGATGTAGCATATAGGGAAACTGTAGCTTCGCAGCTAATAGGGGACGAGGATTACGACGAAGTGATATTCACCCCAAACGACCAGCCTAGCAGGAGCGCTTCTATAAGTGGCACAGAAGAAAAAATAAACGTGTGGGTTGATTCAGCTGTAAAGCTTCTAATAACCCGTATTAAAGAGTTGCGTCCAAAGGTTGGCAAGTCCATAAACTTGAAAAACAAAAAGCAGATGTGGGTAGAAATAAGCGAAAACCTTTGTACGATGGGTTATATGTTTAGTGCAACCCAGGTTGCGGCAAAATATTTTGCCCTAGAGCGGCAATATAAAAGAGTAGCTCTCAACAACAAAAGGACTGGACGTAACAGACTAACCTGCCCTTATCAAAGGTAAGTATTATTTGATTGTTACTACCTTACTCCATGCAACCATAAATATTTGCATGCAGTTACATACTAACATTTTTCCCTTTAATTAGCGAACTAGATGAAATTTTAAAGGAAAAGGTGTCAGTAAACCCTGAATACGTTTTGGACAGTGAAGCTGATGTAACTCTGGATGAAACAACAGCCGAAGAATCATTTGAAGAACTGAGTCAATCAAAATCAAGTAATCATACATAGCTGCCCCTAACATTTTTGCTTTGAAATATTAAATAAATCGTAAAAAAACTTCATTAAATATTAAACAAATTTATACTAATACATAATACTAAAACTTTTACTTGCAAATGTTGCATAATATAAAAATTATTTTGATTTGTTTAAGTTATGTACATTTTTGCTTTGAAATATTAAATAAATCGTAAAAAAACTTCATTAAATATTAAACAAATTTATACTAATACATAATACTAAAACTTTTACTTGCAAATGTTGCATAATATAAGAATTATTTTGATTTCTTTGAATGAAATACCCTAAATATTTCAACTAAATTAACATATGACTTAAACCACTTTCACAATTAAGGGCACATATATGTATATATATATATATATATATATATATATATATATATATATATATATATATATATATATATATATATATTAAGTTGATAAAGTTAAAAAATGAATTTCTGAAGAACTACCTCTTTAAATTAACTATAATTCGAATAAGAAATTGTATTGAATTAAAATATTTTGTTTTAATTAAAGGTCTGGAACCATGCACCTCCAAAAAAAAGGAAGTCGTCTTTTGAACAACTTTTTTGTAATGCAATCGAAAAAAGAGAGCAAAATGATGGACAAATTCTAACAATGCTGCAAGAAAACTTTAAAAGGAAAGAGGAAAGAGCACAGAGAAAGGAGGAATTAGAAAAGAAAAAAGTAGATTTATTAGAAAGACTTGTGAATAATTTAGAAAAATAGATTTCAATAAAATACAAATATTTTTTTCCTTTTTGTAATATTTATTTTAATTTGTATAATAATTCTATTTTGTTTTTATATAAAAAATGCATAATTATTTATTATATTTAAATTGGATGTACAATAAATCTTGAGTAGTGTATATTATAATGAATAAATAAAAATGAAATAAAATCATTTGTTTAACTAACTAATGATGCCTTTCGGAGCACAGCATTTGAATATGTTGACATATCGGATCCCTTACTGAATTTCCCCTCGCAACTTCATTTCCTTGTATTTCTTCAATTTCTTCCCTCACTGTTTCTTCAACAAACTCTATGTCATCATCGTTAGCAATATTGTGTAATACACAACATGCTCTCAAGAAATGACAAATTTTTTTAATTCCTTTAAGCTTGCAGTAATATAACTGCCGAAATCTTTGCTTTAAGATACCAAATGTGTGAGTAGTAGTAGAATGTATGAGCCGCAGCAATTAAAATTGTCAAACTTGGGTAATTAAAATCGAAATTTTGTAATTTATGGGCTAAAATTTACATATTAAGGTAATTACTGTCAATGGTGTGAAGTGACGAGGGTTATGGACGGTTTGTACGTAGAAAAGGGTAGTTTGATGTCGGTCCGTCGATGTGTTTTTGTTTTAATTTTATGGTTTGATATCCGTTCGTCGATGCGCATAGTTAATTATGTAGGCACGTGGGGCTTGTTTGTACGTAGTATGTTTTTTCGTTTGTTAAGCGGTTGCAGCAGGTTTATGATTTTATATTGTGTGTGCGTGTGTGCATAGTTTAGTTTTTTGTAATATTCTTTTGTTTGTAAATACATAGTATGTTTTTTCGTTTGTTAAGCGGTTGCAGCAGGTTTATGATTTTATATTGTGTGTGCGTGTGTGCATAGTTTAGTTTTTTGTAATATTCTTTTGTTTGTACGTAGTATGTTTTTTCGTTTGTTAAGCGGTTGCGGAAGGGTACTTGAGAAAGAAATTGTGTGGGAATCTATGAATGTTTTTTTTTTGTTGGTTTTATTTAGTTTGATTTTTTATTTATTTTTTTCCTATGTTTAAAGAGTTGGAAGACATGAATAAAATATATGGTTTGTGAGATAAGCATGGTTTGATATCCGTTCGTCGATGTACATAGTTAATTATGTAGGTACGAAGGATTTTATGTAGGTTTTTGTTTTAATTTTAATTTTGAATGGAATTTTTTTTTGTTTGTTAAGCGGTTGAAGCAGGTTTATGATTTTAGAGTGTAAGTGCGTGTGTGCATAAGTAGTAGGGAACTGCCGGTTCTGGACCAATTAAAATTGTGAAATTGTTGCTGAAATTGTTAAATTGTGGGCTGAAATTGTTAAATTGTTGCTGAAATTGTTAAATTTGGGTAATTAAAATTTGAAAATTGTTAAATTCTTGGAAATTTGTGTTTTTTTGTTTACATAAGGAGTTTTTTGTTTACATTAGGAGTTTTTTGTTTACATTAGGAGTTTTTGTTTACATTAAGTGTATGTCTGTCTGTCGGTCTGTCTGTCTGCCTGCCTGACCGTGGGAAGTTTGTGTGTGGAATATTTTGTGTGAATGTATTAAGGCGGTTCATAGTTTGGCGGTTTTTATGTGTGTATGTGACGACGGGGAAAATCATGAAAATGGTTTTTCCTAATGCTGACGGAAAATCATCTAATGATTTTTCGTAATTCCGAAGGCAAAACATGATAATTTTTCGTAATACCGAAGGCAAAACATGATAATTTTTCCTAATGCCTACTGCAATACATGATAATTTTTCCTAATGCCTACTGCAATACATGATTATTATTTTTTTCAAATGCCGACGGCAAAAAATGAATATAATTTTTTCAAATGCCGACGGGAAAATGATTTTTCCTAATGACGACGGGAAAACGTGAAAGTTATTTTTTCTAATGCTAATGTAGGTGTTGCTAGACTGTGGGAATTTAAGGCTGACCGTGATTTGAGTGGGCGGCGTTGTTGCCGTAATATGTAACCATAGGAATTTGTGGATGTGTCTGTCTGTCTGTGAGAATTTAGGTGAAGGTTTGATTGGCAGGGGGCGGGGTGTAGTTGAGGTAGATCGATTGCGTGTGTAGTTGTGTGTGAATGTGTGTGTATGTGTGTGTGTGTGTGTGTGTGTGTGTGTGTGTGTGTGTGTGTGTGTATGTTTGTAGGAATTTCAATGTGTGTATTTCTGTAGGAGCTTAAGGCTGATTGTGATTTATGAGGGGTGAGGTGTTCTAGTAATATGCAACCGGGGGAATCTGTGTGTTTGTATGTCTGTAGGAGTTTAAGGCTGACCATGATTTGGGTGGGCAGGGTTGTTGACGTAATATGTAGCCATGGGGATTTGTGAATGTGTCTCTCTATAGTAGTTTAAGGTTGATCGTGATTTGAGGTGGGTGAGGATGTTGTTGAGGTAAATTGGTTATGCGTATGTATGTATGTATGTATTTTTGTAAGAATTTAAGATGATTGTGATTTATTAGGGGCGAGGTGTTCTTGTAATATGTAGCCGTGAGAATCTATGTGTATAGACGTCTGTAGAAGTTTAAGACTATCTGTAATTTCAGGTAGGTGAGAGTGTTGTGTTGTTGAAATTAATCTTATATATTGTATATGTATGTATGATCATGGGAATTTGTGTATGTATATCTGAGGGAGAATTTAAGGCTCGTCATGATTTGCAAAAGGTGGGGTGTTGTTGAAATTTTCTTGGATATTTCTTATATGAATTCTGCTATGTGTGTGTATTTGAGCTGGTATTTATATGTAGGTAGAAATAAATTGTTTTCAACATCGACATTTGGTACTATAAAATACTATCATATATCTGGACTTCCTTAATCCTAGTATGCTTTTATACTTACGATTGCTTTATATTTTCTCATGCTTAAATTTGTCTCGCGTTGAAGTCGGTCTGTGTGAAATTTGTTTATATTACAGATTTTGTTTATTTAACTACATTCGTCTTCTTTGACTGAAAGAGTTATCTACACACAGAGAAAAACCAACTTGAAATCAGTAAGAACCATGCTGAATTAATAAGAACCATTAGCGAAGGTTTAGTCATATTGAAATTTCTTATTTCAATATGGACAAAATATTAATTTACAGTATTCATTTATTAAACTCATTAGTTTGTAGATATCTCAATATACATTTTCTATTATATTAAAAATTATTGAATTAATGTGATGAATTCTTATTTTTAAGCTGCAGATTTTCCCTGAGTGTATGGATTGTTTATATTTGCATTGTGCTTTAACTGAACGACGCTTCATATACTTTCATGATGTAGATCTAATAAATACTTAAGCATTGATAAGAAATTTGATATGTATACATACATATCTACAAATTGATTTTATGTATGTATGTATGTATGTATGTATGTATGTATGTATGTACATATATATGTACATACAAATAAGTGTTCAACTCAATCTTTGAATACATTTTTTATTTTATTTTTTGTCATTTGATGTCTGTTGTTGGTGAAATTAAAAACATTTTAATTTTTATCTGCGTTTACTTAAAAGTTTGTGAGGATTTTCTGTTGTAAGTAAAACTGAATTCTTGAAGATATGTACTTACATACTCTGTAGTAATAGTAACTATAATAGAAATATTTCTTATACTTAATTTACAGTTTTTTAAAGTATAGGGTATAAAATTTTTTCTAGCTATAGCCTTCTACATTTATTTTGGAAAGCTTGCTTTGCTTTTTGAGAATGTATAAACATTTTTAAATGAAACTGATCCGGCACTCCAGCTTAGGTACTGATAGTTTTTTTTTTTTGTTGTTAGTTAACTTACTTATTTTTTATTTTTTATTGATAAACATTGGAAATCAAAAGGGAGTTTTATATTGTAATTATTATTTTCATAATTGTTGAAAACAAGCGCTGCTTTTTGTTTGTTTTTTGCGATGAAATCATTTGAATTACTTTTGCAACTTTACGCGTTTATAAAAATTATGTTATTTTCTATATTTCTTAATTTATAAGACATTTAGACTTTGTCCTTTAGGGGTTATATATTCTATTATACGATTATGAATAAGAATGCAGTAAGCTGATGTATTTGCTTACTGCTTCAAATTAAAATTTTATTAAATTGAATAAAAGGAGTTTTTTTTTCTTAAACTCTGATGCAGTTAGAAGCGCTGGAGATTCTTTCATATAACAGCTTTTTTGAAATTTTTGATACATAGTATAATATAGAATTGGATAACATTTATTTTTAATTTTTATGTTAAGAAGTACGGGTATGAGACTGAATTTAAATGTACTTTTAAATTAGTTTAATCATAATGAACAAACATATTTTCTTCTTTAATAGCGATCAACAGAAAACGAACTCGTTTTCATATAATTTAGGTATACCCTATCGACGGCTCCTCTAGGATACAAGATGACTTTGTATGACGAAATTTCTGTTGCTTTATACTGATAATATGTTTACATTAATAAGATACATATACATATGTTTATTTTATGAACGGTGAGCACCTATGGCTTTTATTTAATGTTCTATATGACTTTTTTTTTTCATTTTCTTTAATAATTTTCTCCCCATAATAGCATTCTAAATATTTCAAGGGCTCAAATGCTGTGTAGTCTTCTTCTGCAAACTTAACTAAACGTCTAACTTCTTCCAATGCTTCTTTATAAGAAGATATTTTGTTATGGTCTTCTTCTACGATACGTGCCCATCGGGCAGAGTGTACGTATTAGTTGGTCAGTCAGTCTCTATTTTTATTTATTTTTTTTTTCTTCTAATGTGCCACTCCTTTTTTAGATTTTACTACTTGGAATAGAGAATTTTTGTCTAATTTTTTGGTGGGTATATACATTAGGTATGTAGAAATTAGTTTAGATACAAAGAAATGCATGTTTAATATACAACTATTGTATCAAATCGATCTCAAATAACTCAGTTACCTCTACCAGCAATTCACCGTTGGTGTATTCATAAAGTGTTAGAAACAATGAAATATCTATGTTTTGAGAGAATTTTTCCCCTCAAGTATTTCTACATGAGGTTTGAGGGGTCAATCACTGTCGCATTCATATGTAATGATTATTCACTTAAAAAAGGTCATCATCACCATCAATCATCTCCGTATACAATACATTCATGAGTTGGGTTGATCCAGATACAATTGCTGTCTCATCACCTTCTAACAGCTTTATATATTTTGCTAGTATGCATGCCTTAGCATGCTTCTATCGATAGTGACGTAAGAGTCCGAGATGTAGAGTGTTACAATTAAAAATCTTTACTATTAGAATATACCAGTTCGCTCTTTTGAATTTTTACAAAGTAGATACATATGTATGTATTTCATTGACCACAAAATCATAAAATTTCTTTGCTTACAAAATTGTATGACGTGAGGATTTTTTTTTTTTTTTTTTTAAATTATACATGCTTCGGCATGCTTTCATTTTTTTTTTCTATAAATTTATGTAATACTCATACAGATACAGATATAAAGTAAGATCTGTTTACTGTACATTTTAAAATTTATGCATGCTTCAGCATGATTCTAGTTGAAGCGTATATTCATTCACTAAGTTTGTTTGATACTTATTCATACACATGTACATTCTTAAAGATTGGATATCAAAGTCCAATTTCCGTAGTTTATCTATATTTTCTAAAGATCTGATAGCTAAAGAAATAAATAGAGTGAAGATCTTCTATAATAATCCCATTTTCATATTGTAAAATTTTGCGTGCTAGCGCTTTCGATGGGAAAATATACATACAACTTTATAAAAAGTGATAATATGATGTGCTGCTGAATATTGCACTATGTTATAGTTCATTTTAAACACTGAAGTTTTAGCAATATTTCATTCCGACCAGAATTCCACTACATTTAGTTAATTATCTTTCTTAAGACTCATCATTCCTAATCAATCCTGCAAAAACAACACAAACTAGATTTTTCGTTTTAATTTTATTTTTTTAAATTCAACATTCATTCTTCAAATTACTTTATACTATATTAAGTAGCTTTTCCTCATTTGTTGAGTTGACTTTAATAGGAGACATTTTAATGGTACGATGAACTTTTCTATTGCATGCATTGAGTAAATCTTTATACATACCAATCCACTTATATGAACCATTAAAGCTAATTCTTTTCACATCATACCTTTCAATGATCTATTAAATCATTCTAATATTGATGCTTTCATATTAAGTAATTTTTAATCTTCTATTTATGTATGAGTTTTCCCAAGTATTTATTAAAAAATTCTTTAGAATCATCTGTTTGTAAGTTTTTTGGTACCCGTACCACTTCAAAAATATTTTCCATTGCCTTGGTTTTTAGAGTGCAGCTTTTATTTTCAGCTGTACTTTGAGAATGTGTCAATTACAGTCTTCAAAAATCAACAATTTCTATTTTCTGTAGAATAGTTCTACATTTCACCTAACTTAGCTCCATAAAACATCATATATTCCTCTCATTACATCTCTACAAGCACAAACAGTTGTTGAAATTTAATATGGACTTCGTTAACTAAATTCCTTTTTAAAGACATTGAATTGTTTCACAGATTTTTTCGAAAGTGTTGTGATCTACATCTTGCACTTTCAGCTATTTATACTAACATGTAGTTAATTTTCTAATCTATATATTTAACCGTAAACTCTTCAATTTGTTTTTAATTATTTACTTTTTAGAATTGCTTTTTCAATTTTATAACTGTCTTCTTTCTCTAATTTTATTTCACGTTGTTGTTCCTCAATTTGCATTTAAATATATTCTTGAATATTAATGCTTTAAGCTATATTATTAATTTGTCTTGTATTTTATCTTCATTCAGTTTAATGTAACTATCAACAATAGTTTGTATCTAATTCATTTATGCCTTCCAATACTGATAAGTCAGTACAAATATCTTCAGAATTGGAAGTCTATGAGTAAAAATCATCTTCATCATCATTCTCAGTATTAGCATCATTAAATATGATGGTATTATCAAATATTGTTCCTTCTACTAGTTTCTTTTGGGGTACTTGTCTATATCTTGAGTGAAGGTTTCTCAGGCTTTAAACTTGTATATTTTCAACTTCTGTCTTGATTTTATTTTCTTCTTTCATAAGAATTCTTTTAATATTTTTAGAACTATTTATGAATTCTTCTGCTATAGGTTTAAATGTATCTTTTAGTTGTTCACTTGTATCTATTTCACCAGTTTTTATACTACGAAGCTTTTTCTTCAACACATTTCTTGTCAACACCAACTGTTTTAAAATTTTCTCATCCAGGGCAAATAACAGGTATCAGCAATCATATCAGCTTTTCAGGAGCTGGTCTGGTTTTCAGATCAGCTTTTCAGGACCTGGTCTGGTTTTCAGATCAGCTTATCAGGACCTGGTCTGGTTTTCAGATCAGCTTTTCAGGACCTGGTCTGGTTTTCAGATCAGCTTTTCAGGACCTGGTCTGGTTTTCAGATCAGCTTTTCAGGACCTGGTCTGGTTTTCAGATCAGCTTATCAGGACCTGGTCTGGTTTTCAGATCAGCTTATCAGGAGCTGGTCTGGTTATCAGATCAGCTTATCAGGAGCTGGTCTGGTTATCAGATCAGCTTATCAGGAGCTGGTCTGGTTTTCAGATCAGCTTATCAGGAGCTGATCTGATTTTTAGATCAGCTTATCAGGTAACAGATCAGGCTATCAGGAGCTATTCAGATTTTCATTTCAAGATATCTGAGTTAGATTTAGTTATCAGTGTACAAGTAGCTAGCCATTTATAACATTTATATACATGAAGTTTAAAGTCAGATGAAATACGAAAAAGTAAAGTTTTATCTAGTAAAATTATTTTCTATAACGATCATCGTTTAATTCACTATCTTTGCTTATAATCAAAAATCCATATTTATCCTTTCAACATGCTTTTTATTTTTCTCACCTAACTTAAAGATTAAATATACATTATGATGATCTCTTATTAAATGTTTGGTGATTCTGGTGTAAGTTTTACATAAGTAGAATGAATCAACATTCTTATCTCTCCCCATACAAAAATATGCTTCCCACACGCATCATCGTTAAATATCATATTGGAATTACTTTGGACTGAAATAACAGATTCACTATCGGTAAATTTTGTAATATATTATTATTTTAATTGATGTAATTAATTTCTTCAGATATTTATATCTGGGGTGATATAAAGATTTTGAGTATAAATAAATGTTCTCAAAATTTAAGTCCATTAGGACTTTCTAGCAAGCCAATCATAGCGTTTTTTTTTCGTAATTTGACAGGTCAACTATTGTTGCACGAATAGAATTTGATATAAAGGAACTATGATTTATTTTTGAACTATCGTTCGATGATTCATCAATATTTCGTACCAAGAATTATTTATGTTGTCTTGACTAAGGGTATGAGTCAATATTTATAAAATCCATTTCATAAATATCAGCTCATGCTCATAGTCAAAACAAAGTATGCTTTAAGTGTTTAAAACCGGTATTACCATAAAATGGTGGTCTTAAACACTTAAAATATACTTTGTTTTACTAACCGCATTTTATAACTAAATGCATTTCATAAATATTGACGCATACTCATAATCAAAACAGCATATAAATATCCTTTGTTTTGACTATGAGTATGAGTCATTATCTCTTATTATAGAAAAATAAAATAGTATGATTATATGATATCAGAAATCATGTTTTCTAATATCATATAACCATACTATTTGATTCTTTCTATAATAATAGATAATATTTATGAAATGCATTTATTTACAAAATGTGATTAGTAAAACAACATAAATATAGGATGGTATGAAATTTTGATGATTCATCAATATTTCGTACCAAGGTATTTTTAGGTTGTTTTTACTATGAGTATGCGCCAATATTTATGAAATGTATTTCATTAATATTATCTCTTATTATAGAAAAATTAAAAATGTAGCTATACGATATCAGAAAATATTTTCTGAAATCGTATAGCTATATTATTTTATTTGTCCTATAATAAGAGATAATGGCCCCTACTCATAGTCAAAACAAAGAATATTTTAAGAGTTTCAAATCAGTATTATCATAAAAAATACTGATTTTAAACTCTTACAGCCTTATTTATAATACTTATTAAGGCTTTGGAAAGGCTTTTTAAAACAAATTTTTTATAAAAATTTTTTCTTAAAAAGTCTTTATAAAGCCCTAATAAGTGTTATAAATAAGGCTGTTAAAATATACTTTGTTTTACTAACCACATTTTTGTAACTAAACGCATTTCATAAATATTGATGCATACTCATAGTCAAAAAAGGATATTTTTATGCTGTTTTGATTATGAGTGTGGATCATTATCTCTTATTATAGAAAAAATAAACTAATGCAGCTATACGATTTCAGAAAATATTTTCTGATATGGTATAGCTGTATTAGTTTATTTTTTTATAATAAGAGATAATATTTATAAAATGTATTTAGCTACATAAATGCGGTTAGTAAAACAACCTAAAATACCTTGGTACGAAATATTGATGATTCATCGAACGATAGTTCAAAAATAAATCATAGTTCCTTTATATCAAATTCTATTCGTGCAACAATAGTTGACCTGTCAAATTACGAAAAAAAAACGCTATGATTGGCTTGCTAGAAAGTCCTAATGGACTTAAATTTTGAGAACATTTATTTATACTCAAAATCTTTATATCACCCCAGATATAAATATCTGAAGAAATTAATTACATCAATTAAAATAATAATATATTACAAAATTTACCGATAGTGAATCTGTTATTTCAGTCCAAAGTAATTCCAATATGATATTTAACGATGATGCGTGTGGGAAGCATATTTTTGTATGGGGAGAGATAAGAATGTTGATTCATTCTACTTATGTAAAACTTACACCAGAATCACCAAACATTTAATAAGAGATCATCATAATGTATATTTAATGTTTAAGTTAGGTGAGAAAAATAAAAAGCATGTTGAAAGGATAAATATGGATTTTTGATTATAAGCAAAGATAGTGAATTAAACGATGATCGTTATAGAAAATAATTTTACTAGATAAAACTTTACTTTTTCGTATTTCATCTGACTTTAAACTTCATGTATATAAATGTTATAAATGGCTAGCTACTTGTACACTGATAACTAAATCTAACTCAGATATCTTGAAATGAAAATCTGAATAGCTCCTGATAGCCTGATCTGTTACCTGATAAGCTGATCTAAAAATCAGATCAGCTCCTGATAAGCTGATCTGAAAACCAGACCAGCTCCTGATAAGCTGATCTGATAACCAGACCAGCTCCTGATAAGCTGATCTGAAAACCAGACCAGCTCCTGATAAGCTGATCTGAAAACCAGACCAGGTCCTGATAAGCTGATCTGAAAACCAGACCAGCTCCTGATAAGCTGATCTGAAAACCAGACCAGGTCCTGATAAGCTGATCTGAAAACCAGACCAGGTCCTGAAAAGCTGATCTGAAAACCAGACCAGGTCCTGATAAGCTGATCTGAAAACCAGACTAGGTCCTGAAAAGCTGATCTGAAAACCAGACCAGCTCCTGAAAAGCTGATATGATTGCTGATACCTGTTATTTGCCCTGGATGAGAAAATTTTAAAACAGTTGGTGTTGACAAGAAATGTGTTGAAGAAAAAGCTTCGTAGTATAAAAACTGGTGAAATAGATACAAGTGAACAACTAAAAGATACATTTAAACCTATAGCAGAAGAATTCATAAATAGTTCTAAAAATATTAAAAGAATTCTTATGAAAGAAGAAAGTAAAATCAAGACAGAAGTTGAAAATATACAAGTTTAAAGCCTGAGAAACCTTCACTCAAGATATAGACAAGTACCCCAAAAGAAACTAGTAGAAGGAACAATATTTGATAATACCATCATATTTAATGATGCTAATACTGAGAATGATGATGACGATGATTTTACTCATAGACTTCCAATTCTGAAGACATTTATACTGACTTATCAGTATTGGAAGGCATAAATGAATTAGATACAAACTATTGTTGATAGTTACATTAAACTGAATGAAGATAAAATACAAGACAAATTAATAATATAGCTTAAAGCATTAATATTCAAGAATATATTTAAATGCAAATTGAGGAACAACAACGTGAAATAAAATTAGAGTAAGAAGACAGTTATAAAATTGAAAAAGCAATTCTAAAAAGTAAATAATTAAAAACAAATTGAAGAGTTTACGGTTAAATATATAGATTAGAAAATTAACTACATGTTAGTATAAATAGCTGAAAGTGCAAGATGTAGATCACAACACTTTCGAAAAAATCTGTGAAACAATTCAATGTCTTTAAAAAGGAATTTAGTTAACGAAGTCCATATTAAATTTCAACAACTGTTTGTGCTTGTAGAGATGTAATGAGAGGAATATATGATGTTTTATGGAGCTAAGTTAGGTGAAATGTAGAACTATTCTACAGAAAATAGGAATTGTTGATTTTTGAAGACTGTAATTGACACATTCTCAAAGTACAGCTGAAAATAAAAGCTGCACTCTAAAAACCAAGGCAATGGAAAATATTTTTGAAGTCGTACGGGTACCAAAAAACTTACAAACAGATGATTCTAAAGAATTTTTTAATAAATACTTGGGAAAACTCATACATAAATAGAAGATTAAAGATTACTTAATATGAAAGCATCAATATTAGAATGATTTAATAGATCATTGAAAGGTATGATGTGAAAAGAATTAGCTTTAATGGTTCATATAAGTGGATTGGTATGTATAAAGATTTACTCAATGCATGCAATAGAAAAGTTCATCGTACCATTAAAATGTCTCCTATTAAAGTCAACTCAACAAATGAGGAAAAGCTACTTAATATAGTATAAAGTAATTTGAAGAATGAATGTTGAATTTAAAAAAAATAAAATTAAAACGAAAAATCTAGTTTGTGTTGTTTTTGCAGGATTGATTAGGAATGATGAGTCTTAAGAAAGATAATTAACTAAATGTAGTGGAATTCTGGTCGGAATGAAATATTGCTAAAACTTCAGTGTTTAAAATGAACTATAACATAGTGCAATATTCAGCAGCACATCATATTATCACTTTTTATAAAGTTGTATGTATATTTTCCCATCGAAAGCGCTAGCACGCAAAATTTTACAATATGAAAATGGGATTATTATAGAAGATCTTCACTCTATTTATTTCTTTAGCTATCAGATCTTTAGAAAATATAGATAAACTACGGAAATTGGACTTTGATATCCAATCTTTAAGAATGTACATGTGTATGAATAAGTATCAAACAAACTTAGTGAATGAATATACGCTTCAACTAGAATCATGCTGAAGCATGCATAAATTTTAAAATGTACAGTAAACAGATCTTACTTTATATCTGTATCTGTATGAGTATTACATAAATTTATAGAAAAAAAAATGAAAGCATGCCGAAGCATGTATAATTTAAAAAAAAAAAAAAAAAATCCTCACGTCATACAATTTTGTAAGCAAAGAAATTTTATGATTTTGTGGTCAATGAAATACATACATATGTATCTACTTTGTAAAAATTCAAAAGAGCGAACTGGTATATTCTAATAGTAAAGATTTTTAATTGTAACACTCTACATCTCGGACTCTTACGTCACTATCGATAGAAGCATGCTAAGGCATGCATACTAGCAAAATATATAAAGCTGTTAGAAGGTGATGAGACAGCAATTGTATCTGGATCAACCCAACTCATGAATGTATTGTATACGGAGATGATTGATGGTGATGATGACCTTTTTTAAGTGAATAATCATTACATATGAATGCGACAGTGATTGACCCCTCAAACCTCATGTAGAAATACTTGAGGGGAAAAATTCTCTCAAAACATAGATATTTCATTGTTTCTAACACTTTATGAATACACCAACGGTGAATTGCTGGTAGAGGTAACTGAGTTATTTGAGATCGATTTGATACAATAGTTGTATATTAAACATGCATTTCTTTGTATCTAAACTAATTTCTACATACCTAATGTATATACCCACCAAAAAATTAGACAAAAATTCTCTATTCCAAGTAGTAAAATCTAAAAAAGGAGTGGCACATTAGAAGAAAAAAAAAAAATAAATAAAAATAGAGACTGACTGACCAACTAATACGTACACTCTGCCCGATGGGCACGTATCGTAGAAGAAGACCATAACAAAATATCTTCTTATAAAGAAGCATTGGAAGAAGTTAGACGTTTAGTTAAGTTTGCAGAAGAAGACTACACAGCATTTGAGCCCTTGAAATATTTAGAATGCTATTATGGGGAGAAAATTATTAAAGAAAATGGAAAAAAAAGTCATATAGAACATTAAATAAAAGCCATAGGTGCTCACCGTTCATAAAATAAACATATGTATATGTATCTTATTAATGTAAACATATTATCAGTATAAAGCAACAGAAATTTCGTCATACAAAGTCATCTTGTATCCTAGAGGAGCCGTCGATAGGGTATACCTAAATTATATGAAAACGAGTTCGTTTTCTGTTGATCGCTATTAAAGAAGAAAATATGTTTGTTCATTATGATTAAACTAATTTAAAAGTACATTTAAATTCAGTCTCATACCCGTACTTCTTAACATAAAAATTAAAAATAAATGTTATCCAATTCTATATTATACTATGTATCAAAAATTTCAAAAAAGCTGTTATATGAAAGAATCTCCAGCGCTTCTAACTGCATCAGAGTTTAAGAAAAAAAAACTCCTTTTATTCAATTTAATAAAATTTTAATTTGAAGCAGTAAGCAAATACATCAGCTTACTGCATTCTTATTCATAATCGTATAATAGAATATATAACCCCTAAAGGACAAAGTCTAAATGTCTTATAAATTAAGAAATATAGAAAATAACATAATTTTTATAAACGCGTAAAGTTGCAAAAGTAATTCAAATGATTTCATCGCAAAAAACAAACAAAAAACAGCGCTTGTTTTCAACAATTATGAAAATAATAATTACAATATAAAACTCCCTTTTGATTTCCAATGTTTATCAATAAAAAATAAAAAATAAGTAAGTTAACTAACAACAAAAAAAAAAAACTATCAGTACCTAAGCTGGAGTGCCGGATCAGTTTCATTTAAAAATGTTTATACATTCTCAAAAAGCAAAGCAAGCTTTCCAAAATAAATGTAGAAGGCTATAGCTAGAAAAAATTTTATACCCTATACTTTAAAAAACTGTAAATTAAGTATAAGAAATATTTCTATTATAGTTACTATTACTACAGAGTATGTAAGTACATATCTTCAAGAATTCAGTTTTACTTACAACAGAAAATCCTCACAAACTTTTAAGTAAACGCAGATAAAAATTAAAATGTTTTTAATTTCACCAACAACAGACATCAAATGACAAAAAATAAAATAAAAAATGTATTCAAAGATTGAGTTGAACACTTATTTGTATGTACATATATATGTACATACATACATACATACATACATACATACATACATACATACATACATACATACATAAAATCAATTTGTAGATATGTATGTATACATATCAAATTTATTATCAATGCTTAAGTATTTATTAGATCTACATCATGAAAATATATGAAGCGTCGTTTAGTTAAAGCACAATGCAAATATAAACAATCCATACACTCAGGGAAAATCTGCAGCTTAAAAATAAGAATTCATCACATTAATTCAATAATTTTTAATATAATAGAAAATGTATATTGAGATATCTACAAACTAATGAGTTTAATAAATGAATACTGTAAATTAATATTTTGTCCATATTGAAATAAGAAATTTCAATATGGCTAAACCTTCGCTAATGGTTCTTATTAATTCAGCATGGTTCTTACTGATTTCAAGTTGGTTTTTCTCTGTGTGTAGAAAACTCTTTCAGTCAAAGAAGACGAATGTAGTTAAATAAACAAAATCTGTAATATAAACAAATTTCACACAGACCGACTTCAACGCGAGACAAATTTAAGCATGAGAAAATATAAAGCAATCGTAAGTATAAAAGCATACTAGGATTAAGGAAGTCCAGATATATGATAGTATTTTATAGTACCAAATGTCGATGTTGAAAACAATTTATTTCTACCTACATATAAATACCAGCTCAAATACACACACATAGCAGAATTCATATAAGAAATATCCAAGAAAATTTCAACAACACCCCACCTTTTGCAAATCATGACGAGCCTTAAATTCTCCCTCAGATATACATACACAAATTCTCATGATCATACATACATATACAATATATAAGATTAATTTCAACAACACAACACTCTCACCTACCTGAAATTACAGATAGTCTTAAACTTCTACAGACGTCTATACACATAGATTCTCACGGCTACATATTACAAGAACACCTCGCCCCTAATAAATCACAATCATCTTAAATTCTTACAAAAATACATACATACATACATACGCATAACCAATTTACCTCAACAACATCCTCACCCACCTCAAATCACGATCAACCTTAAACTACTATAGAGAGACACATTCACAAATCCCCATGGCTACATATTACGTCAACAACCCTGCCCACCCAAATCATGGTCAGCCTTAAACTCCTACAGACATACAAACACACAGATTCCCCCGGTTGCATATTACTAGAACACCTCACCCCTCATAAATCACAATCAGCCTTAAGCTCCTACAGAAATACACACATTGAAATTCCTACAAACATACACACACACACACACACACACACACACACACACACATACACACACATTCACACACAACTACACACGCAATCGATCTACCTCAACTACACCCCGCCCCCTGCCAATCAAACCTTCACCTAAATTCTCACAGACAGACAGACACATCCACAAATTCCTATGGTTACATATTACGGCAACAACGCCGCCCACTCAAATCACGGTCAGCCTTAAATTCCCACAGTCTAGCAACACCTACATTAGCATTAGAAAAAATAACTTTCACGTTTTCCCGTCGTCATTAGGAAAAATCATTTTCCCGTCGGCATTTGAAAAAATTATATTCATTTTTTGCCGTCGGCATTTGAAAAAAATAATAATCATGTATTGCAGTAGGCATTAGGAAAAATTATCATGTATTGCAGTAGGCATTAGGAAAAATTATCATGTTTTGCCTTCGGTATTACGAAAAATTATCATGTTTTGCCTTCGGAATTACGAAAAATTATTAGATGATTTTCCGTCAGCATTAGGAAAAACCATTTTCATGATTTTCCCCGTCGTCACATACACACATAAAAACCGCCAAACTATGAACCGCCTTAATACATTCACACAAAATATTCCACACACAAACTTCCCACGGTCAGGCAGGCAGACAGACAGACCGACAGACAGACATACACTTAATGTAAACAAAAACTCCTAATGTAAACAAAAAACTCCTAATGTAAACAAAAAACTCCTTATGTAAACAAAAAAACACAAATTTCCAAGAATTTAACAATTTTCAAATTTTAATTACCCAAATTTAACAATTTCAGCAACAATTTAACAATTTCAGCCCACAATTTAACAATTTCAGCAACAATTTCACAATTTTAATTGGTCCAGAACCGGCAGTTCCCTACTACTTGCATAGAGAAAAAATGTTGCTTTTGTCTCTTTGCAATATTCTTTTTTTAGCTGATGGTCATGGAAGATTATTTTAGAAAGAAATAATGTATGCTTGTGGGAAATCTATGAATGTTTTTTGTTGTTGGTTTTATTTAGTTTGATTTTTCAATTTCCTATATTTAAAGAGTTTGAAGAGGTAAACGAAATATGTAATTTATGAACTTATTTGAAGGTTGGAAAAATTTAAGTGTAAGATATTTATGATTGTCAAAGGAAATTAGAGATGCGTGATCATGGGAGCCAACGTTATGCTCATACGTGTGTATTTGTGTATGTTTTTACAATAACTTGAGCGTTGGCAGATGGGTAAGTAGTCGTATATGTATATGTGCAATGCCGAGTACAAATCTGGCATTTTCTTGTGTTCTAATCATTTTTTAAAATGTGTGCAACGCCTTTCACATTATGTTTTTTTTTTTATATGGAATACAAAACGGAAATGATAAACGTTACCACTAGGGCACACTGTTGCGATGTCACAAAATATCATAGTGTGCACTCGGCATTACTTTTTTGTTTGTATTATTCGTTTTTTTAGCTGGGGACATGGAAGGGTATTTTAGAAAGTAATTATGTATGCTGGTGAGATATCAATGTTTTGTTTTTGTTGTTGTTTGATTTTATTTTTATTTTTTATGTGTAAAGAGTTTGAAGAAATGAATAAAATATACAATTTATGCGTGTTGTATTTATTCATTCTTTTCACTTCTTTTGTAATTCCCTGGCTAGTAGGAATATTTAGAGGATGTCTCAGACTGAATTATGTGCCAAAATCATGGAGGATTGCCAAGGTTGTATTCATACCAAAGGCAGGTAGGAGCAACCATATGTATCCAAAAGACTTTAGGCCTATCAGTTTGACGTCCTTTCTACTGAAAACGTTAGAGAGAATTCTGGATATACACATCAAAGAATTTGTATATCCAAATATCCTGTCTTCCAACCAACATGCATACACAAAGGGCAAATCGGTTGAAACAGCACTTCATAATGTTGTTGAACAAATCGAAAAATCGTTACACTATAAGGACTTTGCTATAGGGGTCTTTTTGGACATCGAAGGCGCTTTCAATAATGTCTCTACGGACGCAATTATGGAAAGTGTTAACCGTTCCGGGGCTAACTTGCAAGTCAAAAACTGGATAGGCAACCTATTGAAATGTAGAATAGTATCTGCGGAATTAGGCAATGCCAAGGTAAACAAAGAAGCTAAGAGAGGAACTCCCCAAGGTGGTGTTCTATCGCCACTTCTTTGGACGCTGGTTGTAAATGAAATTCTCATGGAATTCGAGGGTAAAGCAGCTAAGATTACAGCATATGCGGACGACATAGCTATCATTATAACTGGTAAGTTCCTTGATACAATTAGCTCCCTAATGGAATCCTCGTTGAGGGATATTCATAGATGGGCAACAAGGGTAGGTTTGAACTTAAACCCAGGAAAAACTGACCTTGTGCTTTTTACTAATAGGAAAGTAAAGGAATGGAGAACACCAAAATTAGACGGTATATCGCTCTCGCCCAAAACACATACAAAGTACCTGGGGGTTATTTTGGATAGTAAGCTGACGTGGAGGTACAATATAGAAGATAGAGTTAAAAAGGCCACCATTGCTCTATATGCATGTAAAAAAATGCTGGGCAAGACATGGGGCCTTTCACCTACTCTTACGTATTGGACATACACAGCGATAGCTAGACCAATTTTACTCTACGGAATACTTGTATGGTGGAGGGCGACTGAGACAAAATCATACCTGAAAAAGCTGGAAAGTATCCAGAGGCTAGCAGAGCTCTGCATCACTGGAGCTTTAAAGAGTACACCTACTGCAGCCTTAGACGTTATATTGGACCTTAAACCAATAAAGCTAATTGCAGTGAACGTGGCATGCAAATCAGCTATCCGACTAAGGACAACAGGTCAGATGTCGTACAGATCATTTGGTCACAGCATGGAGTGTAGCTCGGACTACATCATCAGTGACGAACTTTTTTACCAAACCACAGATCACTATAAGTGAAGAAGGCTATTTGGAAAGTCTTAATCATAGTGGTTCTGGTTTTAACTTTTTCACTGATGGTTCAAAGATGGATAGAGGGGTAGGAGCTGCGGTTTACTGTCGGGAGCTCGATATAGAGGAATCTTATAAACTTCCTGATCATTGTAGCATCTTCCAGGCGGAAATCTATGCTGTCAAAATGGCAGCAGAGTTAGCCTTCACCTCTCTAACTATGGATGCGCGTGTAAATCTGTATATAGACAGTCAAGCAGCTATTAAAGCAATTACAGCTGACTGCAATTACTCCTCGGTTGTGCTCCTGTGTAGAAAGGCCCTGGATATGTTATGTACTGGTAGACAAGTACATATATTCTGGATCCGGGGACACATGGGGATAGAGGGAAATGAAATGGCCGATACACTGGCCAAAAGGGGAATTCTATTACCGGCTGAGGTAACGGTAAATATCCGAAAACCAATTCAATACCTTAAAGAGATCATACATTCTAATATGAGGGAAGAAGCGGAGAAATGTTGGCGCGCGACGAAAACTTGCAAAACTTCTAAAATCATGTGGAGCTCCTATGATCACAAATTGACTAAGTTCCTTTTATCACTAACTAGAAGCAACTGTAAGCTTCTAGTGGGAGTATTAACTGGGCACTGCTGGACAGCTTCGTACGCTGTCAAAATAGGACGAATAGCCGACGGTACCTGCAGGAAATGTAAGGAACCCGGAGAAATGGAAACAATGGAACATCTACTGTGTCACTGCCCGGCTTTAAGCCGTACTAGATATAACTATCTTGGTGCTTACACTTTTCGTAGTCTTGAGATTGTATCGAGAGTAGAAATGTGTAGGTTGCTAAAATTTGTTAAATCTGTGTGGGAGTCATTCGATACAGGCACCACGAACTAGGCTGCCATACTAACAGGTTCTCATTTCATTTGCTGGTATCGCTAAGGATCAATGCCGGTCTATGCGAGGTCTTGGACCAACCAGATAAACCTAACCTAACCTAACCTAACCACTTCTTTTGTAAAGAAATTGAAGTTTGTGATATTGAGGATTGTCAAAGATTGGTTGTTATTTTCACTGCTTGCTGACATTTGTCTATGTCTATTGATTTTACATTGTGCATATGACTTAATCGTAACTCGTATAAATTGAGAAGTTTTCTATTCTAGCAGCAAGTAAAGCATTGTCTCTACAAGTGTCAAATCCTCAATAATTTCGCTTTTAATACGTAAATAATCAAAGTGACTTTTGAATAAAAAATATTAAAAATAATAATAATGTTAAAAATATATAGTAAATATTGTATAAACTAAATAAAATGAATTCTTTAGTTTATGAGTGCAATGTGTGTAAAAAGGTATATAAATACAAAAAATGCTTTTTGGATCACATCCAAAATCATGGTGTAGAGGATCAAGTGGTCGTAAATCAAGAACGACCACTACCACTGAATAACACAGAATTCACTTATCCTCACCAATATCAATATCCTTATCAACAATATCCTCATCAAGAACAACAACTACAATATCCTCAACAACAACAGCATCAATATCCTTATCAACAATATCCTTATCAAGAACAACAACAAAAACAACAACAACAAGAACTACAATGTCCTCAACAACAACAACATCAATATCGTCATCAACAATATACTTATCAGCAATATCCTCATCAGCAATATGCTCATCAGCAATATCCTCATCAAGAACAACAACAACCACAACTACAAATATATTGGCAGCAAAGTGCTACTCCCATGCAATGGTACCCAAATTTGCAGCAACTTCCTACTCCAATACATTGGTATCCAAATACTGACCAACACCAAACACTACAACATCACCCTCAACAACAACAACAACAACAACAACAACAACAGCAAGGTTTACAGGATTTTGGAAGTAGCTCAACAAATAATATCAACATTGATGGAGAGTGTATGAAATATTATGAGATCAGAAAAGCATTTAAAAACAATATTATTTCTTATGGAATATAAAATAAAAAGGATCAACTTCTCTTTGAAGATTTTGTTGTCGAAAATGAATCAACTTTTATAGAGAGGCTTGAATACCATTTGAAGCAACATACTATATTGAAATTTAATATTAGCATAGTTGCAGAATATCTAAAAATTGTGGGCGAAGAATTAGAAATAATTATAATAGTACATACAGCAAAAATGAGCTTGTTGACTAGAGCAGATGACGTGAACGAATTTTTCTGTAAGCAGGTCAGAGAAATTCAAAATAAAATGTCTGAGTTTCAGGAAAGAGATTCCGGATGGACTCTTGTTCGCATAGTTCGAGCTGAACTAAATATTAATAAATCTTTTTTAGTAAAAGGAGCTCATTGGATTAGCACCCCGCAGAAGCTTGCTAGTCGTGGTGCTTGCATTAACATTGAAAATAGTGATAATTACTGTTTTAAGTGGGCCTTAATTGCGGCAATGAGTACCTCGGCTATCAATTTTCCGAATCAATGCTCTTCATATAACATTGAAGATATTAGTGCTAATATAATTTCGCTTCAAGATGGAACTACAATTGATTTTTCAAATTTGACATTTCCGATGTCACTAAAATATATTAAGGAATTTGAAAGGCGGAATGATGTTAGTGTGAATGTATTTGGATATGACGACGAGAGTGATGAGAGTAATATATTGGAAAGACTACTAAAAAGGCAAACAACGACACATTGTGATCGACTCTTATTTTGCAACAGCTGTCTACAATATACCCATCTTGAAAATATTATGGAGAAACATAAAATGGAATGTGGTAAAATAGTTACCACAATGCCACAGGCAGAAGACTCCATACTGCGGTTCAAAAGCCACCATAGAAAAATTGACGTCCCTTTTGTTGTATACGCCGATTTTGAATGCGTTTTGCAGCAGGTAGACTTTAATGTAAGTAGTAAAACTAAATTAAATCAGATACATGTACCCTGCGCATTCAGCTATTTCATTAAGTGTAATCATGACAATAAATTGGATAAGCTGAGAATTTATACGGGTAAAGATGCTTCTGAAAAATTTGTTACATTTTTGAATCAAGATTGTCAAGATATAAATAACAATTATCTCACAAAAACAATTGAAATGGATAACTTGACAGATGAAGAAAATGTAACTTATTACAATGCAATAAATTGTCACATATGTGGACAATACTTAAATAATGATCGTGTGAGAGATCATTGTCATATAAGCGGTAAATATCGAGGTGCTGCGCATAACAGATGCAACCTAAGTTATCAAGTACCCAAGTTTATTCCAATTTATTTTCATAACTATTCATCCTATGATTCTCATCTTTTTGTGAAAGAATTAAGTAAGGTTGCGACAAATATAAAAGTTCTTCCGTTAAATAAAGAGTTATAATTATATATCTCTATCTCAATTTATTACTATGAGTGATGGTACAGATCTTGAACTTAGGTTTCTTGATACAATGCGTTTTATGGCCGATAGTTTGGAATCGTTGGCAAATAATCTTACCGTCAACGATTTTCATACTATTAGAGCACAATTTTAAACAAGCCAAGAACTTAATCTCATAAGGAGGAAAGGAGTTTTTCCCTATGATTATCTTGATTCTTTTGAAAAACTTAATGAAACACAACTTCCATCTAGAAAAGATTTCTTTAATAAACTTAATAACAAAATGTTCTATTGAAGGCTATGCACATGCGAATGAAGTCTGGACAGTTTTTAATTGCAAAACTTTGAAAGATTATATGCAATTGTATTTGAAAACAGATGTGCTTCTCCTAACGGATATTTTTGAAAATTTTAGAAATGTCTGTCAAAAAATTTGTAGCTTAGATCCCTGTCAATACTATACTGCCCCGGGGCTATCTTGGGACGCTATGCTTAAGCATACAAACATTGAATTAGAGCTAATAACCGATATCGACATGTACAATTTCTTTAAAAGAGGGATACGAGGTGGAATTGTCCAATGTTGTAAAAGATACTCCAAGGCAAATAATAAGTATTTAGACACTTTTGATAAAAATAAACCTTCCGAATTTCTTATGTATTTAGATGCAAACAATCTTTATGGTTGGGCCATGTCTGAACATCTTCCTTATGGAGGATTCAGATGGTTAAAAAGCGAAGAACTAAATATTAATCCGCAGTTAATAGATGATAATTCAAATGATGGTTATGTATATGAGGTTGATTTAGAATATCCTTCTTATTTCCATAACATGCATAACGATCTTCCTTTTTGTGCCAAAAACAAGGAAATTGGAGCATCAAAATAAAAAAAACTAATAACTGATTTTTCGCCAAAACGTTCTTATATAACTCATTACAGAGTACTTAAACAATGTCTAGAAAACGGTTTGATTTTGAAAAAAAAACATAGAGTTCTAACTTTTAAGCAGTCTCCATGGTTGAAAGATTATATAGATCTTAATACTAAGTACAGAGCAGAAGCTAGAAATAGCTTTGAAAAAAATTTTTTCAAATTGCTCAACAACGCACTATATGGGAAAACCATGGAGAATGTGGACAAAAGGAAAGATGTGAGGATTGTTGCCAGTTGGACTACATTAAACCGAAATCGTTTGGGTGCTCAAAATTGGATATCTAAATAAAATTTTCATAGCTTAGCAATATTTTCAAAAGATATGGTAGCGATTCAAATGAATCGAGTGAAGACATGTTATAATAAGCCCATATATTTAGGATTTTGTGTGCTGGAACTATCTTAATGGAAGATGTATAATTTTCATTATAGATACATGCAACCTAAATTCAAGTCAAAATTGAAATTAAATTACATGGATACTGACTCATTCATATACACAATACAAACTGAAGACTTTTACGCAGACATTAAAAATGATATAGAACATGAATTTGACACTTCTGACTATCCAGAAACAAATGATTACGGGATTCCTCTCGTAAACAAAAAAGTTCTGGGTATGATGAAAGATGAGAATTGTGGGAAGATTATGGAAGAATTCGTGGGACTACGGTCTAAAATGTACTCCTTTACTGTACAAAATGGAAATGAAATTAAAAAATCTAAAGGAGTAAAAAAATGTGTTTTAGATAAGTATAGCCTAAGTTCGTATAGAGATTGTTTATTTAACAGGTCAAATGTTTATGATAATATGCTAACTTTTAAGTCTAAGTTGAATGAATTATATACTATGCAAATACATAAAGTAATATTAAGTTATCAAGATGACAAGAGAAAAGTCAAAAGTGATGGTATAAACACATATTCATGGCATCATATTGAATTTGATGAAACAAATCCTGATTATGAACTTGATATGTTATTATTAGAAATAGAAAAACTTCAAGAAGATGAGTAAAATATGTATACAAATTAAAGCTTCTGTAATTTATTTTTCTAATTATAATTATTTAGTTTTAAGTAAAAATCTTTGTGTCTATTGTAAATTATTTTTTTTTTATTTAAGAAATATTGTCTAGTTATTAAGATAACAAAAAGAAAAAAAGAAAACATTTCCTATGTTATGTTTCTCTACATAATTTGATTTCCAAAATTGTATATATTATTTGCAGATTAGTTTTTTAAATAAAACACACACTAATATGAAAATAAAAAAGCATTAAAAACAAATATTTTTTGTGTACAGTTTTTTATTTATTATCCATCCTTAAATAAAATTTATGAATTTTCACATCTGTTACAATCTTGTGTTGCATTTTTTCTCCAATCTCGAATTTGAGTTAGTGATCTCCAAGTGTCAGAATCAATTTTTATTTTAAAGTTTCCTTGTATGATAACTAAAAAACAAACACCTCTTTTATATTGAAACTTATATTCAACATCTCTCTCACTTTCATTATCAATTATATTTATAGAGTTTAAAAAATCCCGACGATTAAGCATATCATGAATATACTCCTTATAGCACATGAGATGTAACCACTCTTCTCGATCCAGTCCAATGTATTGCTTATTTTTATAATTCAACCATATCATTGGCTTAAAACCAAAAGCTGTAGAAAATCCACATGCAATCTTCAATTTCCAATTGAGCAAGTATTCAAACTCAAAAACCAAGTCATATATTTGAGGTTTTCGTTCTTGATTGTTGTGAAATATATTCTTTAAAGTACGTTTATCCATCCTCAATGAAAATAATATTTAAACTAATAGCTTTTTCGGTCTATTAATCTGTATATATACATAAATATGTACATTGAAGTAAATAATAAATCATACACATACAAATACATTTTATATTTATTCATAGTTTTTTTTTTGAGATACATTTTTATAGGTCTCAATAATTTTAAAAATAATTTTTTTATCTTATGTGGAACATTGTACACCGACAAGTGTCCGGCCCTTCCTCGCATTCTTCGCTATACCAGGGGCAGCTTGCAAAATGTCCACCTTCTTCGGAGTCTTCCTGCTCTACAACAAAAAAGATAAAAAAATGTATTGTTTCCTTATGCTCATAGAGCAATAAATCTCCAAACGAATGAAGGAATTCAAACAATGTCTCACGAATTTGGCTCATTTTTAATTTAATTTTATTTCTTTAAAGAATTTTGTTGAATGCTATTTTTACACTAATATTCTTGAAAGGTTTACGTACCTATTTATAGTAAAATAATCTTGTAAAATCAAAATTTTACAAGCAATTTTGAGTTCTTTTGAAATTTTTTGTTTCACTTACACTTTAGAACATTAATATAACTATCTCTCTGATCTTTGTTTTGAAATTTTATGTTTTACTTACGTTTAAGAACGTCAATATAACTATCTCTTTCACTACAATTTTATCAGTCACAAAACAAACAAACATTCACATAAAAAATAATTACAATATTAGAAAAAGAGATAGCTACGTTACTGATCTTTGTTTTTAAGATTTTTTTTGTTTCTTGCCTATTTAAAGATTGGTAGAAATTTTTTAATACATCAGTTTACAAAAGCAGATTGAGCAATCTGTCAAAAAGAGAAGAAGAAAAAACATATAAAAAATACACATTAAAAAATTAAATTTAATCAATTAATTAATTAATATTTTTGATAATGAATCCACCAAATTTGATAGCAAAGTTCAACAATTTAAATAAAAAAACCTTAATCCATATAAAAGAGCTCCAGGACTCAACTAAATATACAGTTACAAATGCTAAACGGGTGACTAGTAAATATGGTCCCACAATTCAAATTGAACTGGAAAATAACATAATGTTTTTACCAAATCGATACAACACGCTATCGGATGATGATGTAATGGAACTAGCATCCGGGGTATATTGCATATGTAAGCAAGGAGAAAATTCCTTAAAATTGGATACTGCTGCTGAAATAAGTATATTTCTAACAAATGCTCAATACACACAGTGGGAATAATATGTAGAAACTATATTTTATAAACTTTTTTTCATTAATAAAACAGTAAAATTTAAAAAATTGTTCGTGTGTTGTATTTATTTATTCTTTTCATTTATTTTGTAAAGAAATTGAAGACATAAATGTCCACATTTAAATGAATCGTAATCTTGATATTGATTGTAATTATATTTTATATTTTTACCTAGATATTTAACTAATTCTAATGGAGGTTGTAAATTTCCAAAACTGTCGAAATATTCCTTATGTTCATTGTTTTTATAATATGCTACCCAATGGGTTCCAGGTCCTCTTGATAAATCCAAATTAATGATTCCGCATTCTCGTTTTCTCGATCGTTTTGGTAGTGTATCCAACATGAAAACTCCTCTAAAGTATGGAATGTTTGTTGAAAAGTTTCTCAAATCAACATCAGATGGGGGTTTATTGGGCAGCTTTATGAAAAATTTGGTTTTTGTTTTTCTTGACAAACCAATCCATATCCTTTCTTATATGGTTTAAGGTAAAAACCTTTCCCCATTGCTACTGCTTCCATTGTTTTATTATGTCTAGTTGCTTCATCAAGTTGTTGTTTGGCATTCTTTGCAGCATTTATTGCTTTTGCTATAGCTGCTCCGCCAGTAGAAAGACTACCAATTGCACTCAGAGCAGTAAGAATAGGTACCAAAGGTAAGAAGCCACCAATCTTTGGAACATTAATTACGCGTGGTATTACAACTTGCGATTTCTTCCCCCTTAACGACTTGTTGATAATCTTACGTGCAATCCTAATGGCAGAGTTAATGTCTTGAGGTTTTTCCTTCTTCAATATTTTTGTTGCAGTTTTAATTGATGTACTGAACAGCTTTTTTCCATTTTGTTCACTTTTTTTTGCAACCTTCTTCTTCAATCCCATACCAAATTTTCTTTTGACTTTCATTGCGTTAGTAACCATGTATGCAAACGATTTTTCGGCAAGACTGCTATCTTTTGAAATAACTCGTTCCCAAGCTTTGTTTTCAAGAATTTTATCAGCTTGATGTCTACTATTTAAATCATTTGTTTTGGAATAAGCAATATCGTGATTTTTACATGCAGCGTCTAATACATTAATTCCTTTATCACCACGATCTAAACGTTTTTGTAATTTCGTTCCGGGTCCACAAAACTGATATCCAGGAAGGCGTAGTTCAACAGGTAGAGAGTTTATTACTCTATTCACTAAACCTTTTCCAACGGCTGGTTTTTTATAACTGAACGTTTTGTTATAATGTATAAGCATCTTATTTAACTTTTTTCTTCTATAATAAAAGTAACATATATGAAATGCAATTAGTTATAAGAGTGCAATTAGTAAAACAACATAAAAATATTGTGATTCGCAATATTGATTCTTCAACGAACATCAGATCTAAAATAAAACATAGCTCTCTCTTACCAAATTCTATTCGTGCTCTAATAGTTGGACCATCAAATTGTGGAAAGACTAATGTTATGATTAGCTTGCTAGAAAGTCCTAATGGACTCAAGTTTGAAAACATCTATTTATACTCAAAATCCCTTTATTAACCAAAATATGAATACTTAAAGCGATTAATTTCACCAATTAAAGGGATGGGATACTACACATTTACAGATAATGAAAAAGTTATTCCTCCTGAGGAAGCGAAAACTAATTCTATTATGATCTTTGATGATGTTGCATGCGAGAAGCAAAATAATATACGAGCATATTTTTGCATGGGACGACATAAGGATGTTGATTCATTCTACTTGTGCCAAACTTATACGAGAATCCCCAAGCACTTAATAAGAGACAATGCAAATGTGATTATAATGTTTAATAATGAAGCACGTTTATAGTGATCATGTTGCCAGCGATATGAGTTATGAAAAGTTTCATGAAATTTGTCGAGAGTGTTGGAAGGATAAATATGGATTTTTGATGATAAGCAAAGATAATGACTTAAACAATGGTCGCTATAGAAAGCAATTCGACTATTTTATAACGATATAAATTACTCTACATAAAAGTAAAACATTAGTAATTAATTTGGCCTTGCGCATAGTACATCTACTTATTTCCTAAAGTATTTACCATACCTGATCTGAAAGCTGATCTGTTACCTGATCTAATAGCTGATACCTGATCTGATACCTGATACCTGATCTGATAGCTGATCTAATAAGTCATCTGTTAAGTAGTAGCTGATCTGATAGCTGATACCTGATCTGGTGCCTAATAGTTGAAAATGGATGAAAAAGTTTTAAAAGAGCTAATAAAGACAAGAAATGTTTTAAAGAAAAAATTTCGTAGTATAAAAGTTGATGAAGCAGATACACATGAGCAATTCAAAGATACATTTAAACCAATAATAGAACCATTAACAGAATTTGTGAACAATTCTAAAAATAGTAAAAGAAGTATTAAAGCAGAAAGAGATGAATTTCAAACGAAAGTTTATAAAAATTCAAAATGTCCATTCAACGAACAATCAGTTAAGTTAGAGACAAGTACTCCAAAGAAACTTGTCGAAGAAACGTTATGCAATAAAAATATCTCACTTAGTAATCGAAACGCAAATAAGGCTGATAATGTTGATACTGATGACGATGATGATGACAACGATGATTTTTACTCTCAATCGGAAACTTTAGACAATTCAGATAATAATAAGAGTTATACTGACCTAGCACTCTTGGAAAGCAGAAACGAATTAGATACTCTATACGGCCCACATAAAGATTTTAATAATGAATGGAAGTTTGGCAATAGTAGTATTAAACTTACTGAAGATAAAATAGCGATTGGAAATCAAATATGGGCTTTCACACCAGGTTTATTTTCTTTACTGTTTCACAAAACACCAAAATATTATGATAAACATGAATTAGATATCTATAAGAAAATTTTAGTAAGCACAAATGCATACAAAAGAGAATATAGACCTGATGCACAAATCAAAGGAACGAGAGCATATAAATATAAGCATATTATCAGTAAATTGTTTAAGAAAGAAAGTGAAAAGAACTCATCAACTTCATCATCATTACATAAAATAAAAAGTCCTTACAAGGGTGAGGGTTTGATGCAACTAAACACATACAAACCTAACTATATATACTGGGACGATCCTAATGAGTTAGTAGATCGCCTTAGGCTATTGCTGGCATCACAAGCTGCAGGTCATACTAATCACAATAACGAAATTGTCTCAATTATCGAAGAATTATATGAGGCAAACATTATAGAATAATATTTATCTGTATAAATCATGTCCATCGATAAGTTCGGGCACTATCTTAATGATACAAGTGGTACTGTTTTTGTGAAAAATGTTCTTAAGCTGTTGGGCTTCGTTGTGGATACAACTAATAACATTGACGTTCAAAACAAAAGAATCAAAAATGTGGCAAAAGCTTTGGAGGAAAACGATGTTGTTAATAAATTGCTTCTGCAAAGTCAAATTCAAGAGGTTCGAGATGAAATCAACATGATCTTAAGTCAAAAACTCAATGAAATTCAGGAAAAAATTTCAAGTATGAAACTATTTTTTGAAAAAGAAATTAAAAAGATAAATGAGTTAATTTATGGGTATGTAAGAAATATGATGGTCGACAGTACTTAAATGAACTCACTCTGAACTCAACATATCCCATCAAATTCTAAATACGTTAAATAATGACTTCAAAAAGAAATTTGATAAATGAACTACATAAGCAAGCACGAAAACATTTTCCACGTCGAAGAGTTGTTATGAAAGGAATAGATGATCTTTGGCAAGCTGATTTAGTTGAAGTGGGGAACTATTCTACAGACAATAGAGATTATCGATTTTTGCTGACTGTAATTGATACATTTTCAAAATTTGCTTGGGCAGTACCCTTGAAAAGAAAGACTGCATTGGAAACAACCCAGGCTATGCAGAATATTTTTCAACTGGGACGAATACCAAAAAACTTGCAAACAGACGATGGTAAAGAGTTTTTCAATAAACACTTTGGAAAATTGATGAATAAATACAACATTAATCACTACTCAACATATAGCAGAATGAAAGCATCAATAGTAGAACGATTTAACAGAACATTAAAAGGAATGATGTGGAAAGAGTTTAGCTTTAATGGGTCTTATAACTGGCTCGACATTTACAAAGACTTGATTAATACATATAATAAAAAAATTCATCGCACCATCAAAATGCCACCGATTCAAGTTAACTATAAAAATGAGAAAAAATTATTAAACACGGTATATAACCGCTTAAAACTACTCAAATTATCAAAGTTCAATGTGGGAGATCATGTGCGCATAAGTAAATAGAAACATGTTTTTGAAAAAGGATATACACCAAATTGTACCACAGAAATTTGTACGGTTAAAAGAGTTCAAAATACACATCCAGCTACATACATATTAGAAGACTATCGTGGTAACCCTATTAAAGGTGGATTCTATGGTGAAGAACTTTCAAAAACCAGATATCCAAATACATATCTAGGCGAGAAGGCATATGTTAAATGGTTAGGATTTACCAATCAACATAATTCTTGGATCAATAAAAATGAAATATTGTAGTTAAGTGTATATATAAGTCTATATTTGTATCTAATATATTTAAATAAAATATAAACTTCCTTTTTATACAAAGTGCAGTGTTTAATTTCACTTATTTGTAATCAGACAATCATAATGTCAATAACACTTACTCTTAGCTCAAACTCATCTGAGTTATCTGCTAATTACTTTCCTCCTATTCGTTTGGATGGTGAATATGAATGTGCTCTAACTGATTTTTATATTGGTGAACATGTAATTAAAAAACCAATAGGATCTTATGAATTGAATGATATAGTTGATTATATTAAACACCACTATAAGCAGTATTGTCCGGAAAATAAATTTGATATAGAAGCTAATAACAATACAATGCAAGTTAGAGTTAATAGCTCTAAGGATCCCATATACTTTAACAAGGATAACACAATTGGAAAACTTTTTGGATTCAATAAGAAAACTCTAGCTCCTAACTAAGACCATTACTCAGATCTACCAGTCAATATTTTCATCGTGAATATCTTGCGTGTTGAATGTAGTATAGTCGTTAACACATATACGAATAACTCACAAGCACACACATTACATGAATTTGCGATCAATGTCCCCCCAGGGTATAAAATTGTTGAGATTCCTCGAAATCTTATCTATTTGCCAGTTAACTGCCGAGAGATAAGTTCTCTCACTCTACGCATAGTTGCTCAGAACGGTGATTTAATTAATTTCCGAGGAGAGGAAATTACAACAAGAATACATTTGAGATATAGCAAATAATGATAATATACAACGTCAAGCAATCTAAGGATAAAATTGGATACACTCATAAAACACTATTGCAAACCAAACCACGATTAAAGAGATCATTACACAAAAAACATTTGACACAAGGAAATAAAAAATTTTTGAAGTCTCTCAATTTAAAGTTGACAAAGAAATGAGTTGCATACTAGATGTTCTAGAAAAACCTCAATCAGACGAAAGTATAATTAAAAAGGACTATCACACATATACACCATACCTACAATCCTTCAACAATAATGATGAGATTCGAATTTCAATACAAAATCAAGACTTATATGTGCTACCCAGCGAAAGCTACATATATGTTGAGGGAAGTATTGTAGATGATAATATAGGGTGTTTTTTTAGAGGTATAGAACTTCGAATTGAAATAAAATACAAAAAAATCGTTTTAATGTCCATTAATTTGGCTTTATTGGAAGGATAATTTTATGCCATTAGTGTTTAAATATGATTTCGGGCATGTGGCCGCCGCGGCTGGCTCGAATAAAGCCAATTCTACAGGTCCAATTTTCAACCACTTTTTCGAGCATATGGGGCCGTATGTTGGCAATAAGTCCCCTAACGTTTCTGGTTTGTTGGCGTAGACGAGCGACTTCACATATCCCCAAAGAAAATAATCCAATGGTGTCAAATCACACGATCTTGGTGGCCAATTGACAGGTCCATTCCGCGAAATTATGCGCTAATCGAATGTTTCCTTCAATAAATCGATTGTGACGTGCGCTGTGTGGCATGTAGCGCCGTCTTGTTGGAACCACAACTCATCCACATTCATGCCATCCAATTCGGGAACAAAATAGTCGGTTAGTCGGCTCCAATTGCTGTGCACGGTGGCGAATCGATTCATTCGGGTCCTCTTCAATACTTTGCTCTACAGCGGCAATTGTTTCTTCGGTGCGCACTGTTCGACGTCTCTGCGGATGCGTATTATCACATAGAGTAAACGTAGTGCGAAAACGATCCATGGTTAACCGAATTAATTGCTCTGATGGACGATTATGTCGACCATAAAATGGACGGAGCTTGCGGTAAACTTCGCGAACTGAACCATTATTTTCGAAATAAATTTGCACGATTTGCAAGCGTTGTTCTTTTGTCAACCGGTTCATGATGAAATGGCAAACCAAACTAAATATTAATCACTTGACAGCTGACAAAATGGCCGCCAGTTAAAAAAGTGATGCCAACTTAAAGTTCTATACCTCAATAAAAAACACCCTTTAACAGCAAAATATCTTCGTTTTTATATCTAAAATTAAAAAATAACTTTGTGGCACATCTCTTTGAGGAAATTCGATATGAACTTAATGGCATAGAAATTGATCATACAAGACATTTAGCGATTACAAGCAGCCTAAAAAACTTTGTTTCTTTATCATCTGCAGAAACTATTGGCTTGTACAATGCTGGATGGAACAAACTCGATGATTTAGATATTTCAAATGGACACTTTAATTTCTATGTACCACTGAAACTATTTTTAGGTTTGGCTGAAGACTATAATAAAATTATACTCAGCGGTAAACATGAATTGGTTCTCTTACGTAGTAAGAACGACGAAAAACTCGTATACTCAACTGTTGCTACTGACAAACCAAAAATTAGTATCTCAAACATCTCATGGAGAATTCTGCATGTACAATTATCCGATCTGAGCAAATTGAATATGATTAAAATTATTAATAGTGGTGCTTCTATACCAATGGCATTTCGCAGTTGGGATTGTCACATTAATCCTCAACTAAATACAGGAACTATGTAGCTATATATGGAATGTTAAATTGGCTGCAAATAGAGAACGACCCCGTTTTGTGTTGATTGCTTTTCAACAAGAAAATAAGTTTGTTCATTGTAATTTAAACAATTTAAAAGTACATTTAAATTCCGAATCGTACCCATATGATGATCTAAATATAAAATTTAAAAATGATCGGTATGCCGTCCTATATGATATGTATCTACGGTTTCAACAAAGCTACTACATGAGAGAATCACAACCGATTCTAACTGCTCAAGAATTTAAAAATAGTGTGCCGATAGTGGTAGTAGATGTCAGTCACCAAAACGAAGCCCTCTCTAACGGTCCTGTTGATATAAAAATTGAAATTGAAACAGACTCCAATATACCTACCGATACATCAGCTTTTTGCATACTCATCCACGACCGCATAATAGAATACATACCCTTAAAAGGTCAAGTTCGTAAGATAATGTAAATAAAAAATAATAAAATAAGATGATTGAGGATAAAGTTTTCATGGATATGCAAGGATTTAAATCTAATTCAAACATCTTCATTGCAAAAGAAATAGCAATTGTTTTTAACAATAAGGAGCACATGAATTTTATTATTAAACCACCGTTTAACTTCAAAAGATTATCAATAGCAAAACAAAGAGAAGCGAATTGGCTAACAAGAAACTTTCATCATCTGAATTGGAATGACGGATCAATATCATTTAAGAGTGTTGTAAAATTTTTAAAATCCCATTTAAAACATTATTCAATCTATGTTAAGGGTGTGGAAAAGAAGGAAGAAATGGTTTGAAAAACTACTTCAACTTAGAGTTTTCAACATCGAGGATATTGGCTGCATCAACTTTAAGCAAATACAACTAAAATATCCGGAATATTTTTACTGCAGCTATCACTATTATGGAGTTTGTGCCTTAAGAAATGCATATTTACTTTATCAAGAAAATAACTAAAAAATATATTTTATTTTTCTATTCTTACATTGTCACAACATATATTTACGATATTTTTTAAAATAAATACGTAGATTAAAATTATAAAAAATTTTGTTCATTCATTTATTTATATGTATATGGTATGTACAAGAGACAGAGACAAATGTCAGCAATCAGTGAAAATAACAACCAATCTTTGACAATCCTCAATATCACAAACTTCAATTTCTTTACAAAAGAAGTGAAAAGAATGAATAAATACAACACGCATAAATTGTATATTTTATTCATTTCTTCAAACTCTTTACACATAAAAAATAAAATCAAACAACAACAAAAACAAAACATTGATATCTCACCAGCATACATAATTACTTTCTAAGATACCCTTCCATGTCCCCAGCTAAAAAAAACGAATATTACAAACAAAAAAAAGTAATGCCGAGTGCAGACTATGATATTTTGTGACACCGCAACAGTGTGCCCTAGTGGTAACGTTTATCATTTCCGTTTTGTATTCCATAAAAAAAAAAAAAAAAAAAAAAAACATACTGTGAAAGGCGTTGCACACATTTTATAAAATGATTAGAACACAAGAAAATGCCAGATTTGTACTCGGTATTGCACATATACATATACGACTACTTACCCATCTGCCAATGCTCAAGTTATTGTAAAAACATACACAAATACACACGTATGAGCATAACGTTGGCTCCCATGATCACGCATCTCTAATTCCCTTTGACAATCATAAATATCTTACACTTCAATTTTTCCAACCTTCAAATAAGTTCATAAATTGCATATTTCGTTTACCTCTTCAAACTCTTTAAATATAGGAAATTAAACAATCAAACTAAATAAAACCAACAACAAAAAACATTCATAGATTTCCCACAAGCATACATAATTTCTTTCTAAAATAATCTTCCATGACCACCAGCTAAAAAAAGAATATTGCAAAGAGACAAAAGCAACATTTTTTCTCTATGCACACACGCACTTACACTCTAAAATCATAAACCTGCTTCAACCGCTTAACAAACAAAAAAAAAATTCTATTCAAAATTAAAATTAAAACAAAAACCTACATAAAATCCTTCGTACCTACATAATTAACTATGTACATCGACGAACGGATATCAAACCATGCTTATCTCACAAACCATATATTTTATTCATGTCTTCGAACTCTTTAAACATAGGAAAAAAATAAATAAAAAATCAAACTAAATAAAACCAACAAAAAAAAACATGCATAGATTCCCACACAATTTTTTTCTCAAGTACCCTTCCGCAACCGCTTAACAAACGAAAAAACATACTACGTACAAGCAAAACAATATTACAAAAAACTAAACTATGCACACACGCACACACAATATAAAATCATAAACCTGCTGCAACCGCTTAACAAACGAAAAAACATACTACGTACAAACAAACCCCACGTGCCTACATAATTAACTATGCGCATCGGCGAACGGATATCAAACCATAAAATTAAAACAAACACACATCGACGGGCCGACATCAAACTACCCTTTTCTACGTACAAACCGTCCATAACCCTCGTCACTTCACACCATTGACAGTAATTACCTTAATATGTAAATTTTAGCCCATAAATTACAAAATTTCGATTTTAATTACCCAAATTTGACAATTTTAATTGCTGGGGCTCATACATTCTACTACTACTGGTGTGTCTCTGTAGGGAGTAATTAAATATTTGTTGCATGGGTAAGCCGAATCTCCTAGTAAATAGTAATCTAAAGATAAAATTAATAAATAGAAAAAGAAACATTCATATTATTAAAAAATTTAATTATTCAAATTTATGTGTAAAAAATTCGAACAGTTGTTGCACACGAAACTTAATACCAAAAATCAAGGTTTCCCGTGAAAAAACTGTTTGGTTTTTTCGCGATAAGATTTGTAACCCCCACATTGTGATGGTAAATTTTCATTTATAGGTGAGTTTTTTAGAACCCAGCTATCGTGGGAAGAACCAGGATATCCTACAAATATGTTAAAAAATTTCTTTTTTTCGTTGCAGATGCCCTGCAGACAAATTGAAACGTTCCCTTTCCTATCTATATATTCATCTTTTGATTTAGCTGGTGGATCAATGATTATATGCGTTTTATCAATGCAACCTAAACCAATAGATCACATAGTCTTATTATTTTACTTATTCATACTAAAGCACATAAAGTACATACCAAAAGCTTTCGTATATGAACTTTTTTTTTTTGAAGTATTTGCTAGACTCTTTTTTTCTGCTTCAGTAGGGCACTTTATCGTTTCCTTGCTCAAAGAACTAATGAAAAATGTCACCCTGTTTATGATAACAGATATCGTCGATCGAGATAAATTGAAACGATCTGACAAATCGCTGAAACTACAGGCTTCATGGCCAGCGTACCACAAAATCACATGAATGTGTAAATTTTCCGATAGTCTTTTATCAGGGCGAAGATTTAAATATATATCCGATAGGCGAAATCGTTTGCTTAAATTTTCATATAAAGCCCTGCATATTCTAAAATGCTTTCTAAACTCCTCATTGGTATATGATGGCACTATTTCTTCAAAGTAGTTCTTTATGGAATTTCGGGGTATTCTTTTTGGCTTAAAAGGCGCGCGCTATTGAGATAAAAGTCTTCGTTGTTTGTCCACATTCTAATCAAAATTTCATCTTCATCCTCGCTCTCGAATGATGACTCCATTAATAACATTATAGTATTTAAAATAACACCATTATTTCTGCCAACACTATTTTGAACACTTGCTCCACCTAAAAATTAATATACATGTTAAGTGTGTACTCATATACATACATACATCCATACACTTAACAAAAGATAAATAAAATTTTGTCCACACAGAATATTAATATTAATTAATATTTTTAGTCTATGTTTGTCCATACGTACCAACATCAGACTCGAGCGGGGCATCTCCATCACAACAACTTACAATATCACCAGACAACTTATTACAAAATAATTAACATAATAAATTAATAGCAGATATTAATAATTATGCATATTAACATTATTACCATTCTTTATAAATTATTTTCTTTTTAATAAATTTCACAATTTCCCACAAATTTTCACACTTTTCTGTAGCTTATTTTTGTTTGTTTACTTTTTGAATCATATGTTTTTGTCTTACTAAACTTTACTGCGACAAATTTCTGCAGTAAAAATTTGCAAAACATTCAGTCGAGAACTGTCACTTTACTCTCTCAATTTGTGTTCTCATTTACTGTATTTTGGGTAAACGAACGCAATTTAGTAAAATGCAGTAAAGTTCAGTAAAAATTTGTAAAAACTTTTGAGTACGCGAACGCAATTTATATCATGATGAATGTCAAATTGATATCATGATTAAAATTCATCACGTGTAAACTCAATTTATTATTATGGTAGCGCATGATATAAATATAGAAGGTACTTCCATTCTCTCTGTGGTTTTAAAAATAAGTATTTTTGAAGTTTGTTTTTTGAGATAAATTATTTATTTATTTATTTATTTATCATTATATTAACTTATAATTGAAATTATAAGCTAATAAAGCAAAAGAGCTTTAGCAACATAGGCCTTTAGCTCATTTTGAGAGAAATTAAGAAAAATGTTCCCATATAATAAAAAATTTAAGTCTTCCCCTAGAAATTTTTTTACAAAAATGTGTAATTATCTTAACAAAAATTTGGGAATAAATAAAGTTATATACATAACTACGTATCTGTGAAGTTTAAAAAGTGATTATGTAATAACTTATCTCATATTTTTAAATTTTCTGCTTAATAAAAATCTTTTAACTATATTTTTATCTAAATTTGGCATTGAGAAGCCAAATTGATTGATGATTTGGATTATTTTACAACGCATTTTCATCTTGTTGCTTGTAAAATCCTTTTCTAAAAAATTGGTTTAATAACCGGTCAGATCTTTTGGCAAGTCTATTTCACAGATCTTATAGGCTCTTAGCCACTGTTCGCGAACACCAGGAAATGAAGCGAATTAAAAAAATGCTGCACTCTTATTTCTTTACACTACGAATAGACGAGCAATTTTTATTTCTGAACATAAGAAATAACGTCGGCAGAATAACGTCACAAAAAGTTTGTGTTCAAACTTATTTTAAGGGGTTGGTAGACGTATAATGTTAAAACTCAAAATTTAGGTTGTCGTATGCATACAAAGTGCGCGTTTTACGTTTTAATTTTTTAATACTTCTGCCACAAAGCATATAATTTGTGCTTCTGCATGATTTTTTTGTAATAAACTTATTATTTCTAGTTTCCCGCCATTGTTTTCTACGAAAAAGGTAAATTTGACAGCTTGTGTCCTAACATAATTGCTCAGACTTGTGTTTGAGCAATTGTTTCCAAGCATGTGTTCGAACACTAACATTTACGGTTTACACAGTCATTTTTTGTGTTAGCAACAGATTTTGACAATTGCCAACACAAAAATTTCCAAACTTATGTCTCGTGTAATCTCACTGTTACTTATGCCCTAATTTAGTAAGAAGATTAAGGACGTTTTTTTTGTTTGAAAATAATTTTCTTGTTTTTGAATTCTCTAAATTATTTTCTTCAAAAATGGTTGTTGTCTTTCATAACGAAAAATTAAAATATTATTACCTTGTATTTAAAACATAAAAATAATATTAAATTATTTTACAAAAGTTTGAAAAATATATGAAAAAATATGTGTTGGATATAATGTTTAGAACAAAATCATAAAGCAAATACACGAACCTTCTGGCATAGACAATAAATAATATTTTAAAGAATCATAACTGCGGCTTTTTATCGTCCATAGACAAGACGATACAATCGTCGAACAGAATTTGGGCATTAGGTATGTTTTATTCGAACTTTATATAAATATACAAAACAAATTTAAGTATGTATAAATTTATTAAGTAGCTATAGTTATAGCTGCTTAAAAATTAAGTAGGTATAAAAATGCTGCCAAGGCATAAAATTTCTAATATCTATATTACGTTTATCATCACTGAAAAATAAAAATGCAAAAAATATTTCCTGTCAGAAACAAACAATTTTTAATTAAAAAAATACTAACAATAAAAAAAATGCTTAATAAAACCTTTTTATTTCCACTCTATGAATTTACCTCTTCCATTTTGTTTCTTATTATTTGGTTTTTATTAAAATTTATTGAATTAAATTTATTATTTTTCTATATATTTTTGACATAACAAAAAATGAAAGAAGAATTGTTTTAAAATTATGAGTGCTGCCAGGCTTAAAATGTTAAGCAGTAATATCATATTATTTGATGTAGTTATAGTTATAGATATATGTTTCGAATAAAACATACCTATTATTGTTTAATTTATACATTCTGTATTTTATAAAAACAATTTTTAAATAACTTTTAAATAAAATGTTCAAACAAACAGGAAACAGAGGGGGAAATATTAAATTAATACGGTAGCACGATTTTACCGGAAACTTCAAAATACTTATACTTGTCAGATGGTGAATGTTAAGAAAAAATGAGAGACTGGAAGTACCTTCTATATATATATCATGTGGTAGCGTGTAGGAAATAGGAATATGAGAGTAGGCAGAAATATGAAAGAAATATAGAGAAAATATAGAAATATTTCATTCTTTCACTTGAAAGAATCATTCAGTTGAAGTATTTTATTCATGAATGATACAAGCCTAAAATATTTGTTTGATTCATCACCCAAAGAGCACAAAATATTGTGGAATTTTCCTGGGGGTTACTGTGTAATTCGATTCGAAAACTAAAATCATTCGAATGGCATATTCGATACGAAAATTAAATTGTACTGCCTAACACTTTCGAATAGCTTGCAGAAAAGTACCAATACGTATATGGGAAAAATATCACAATACTTGGGAGCACTTGATTACAAATGTCAAAATAACGAAGAAAAACACAAAATCTTGGTATCACTCTTTATGTCTATAATTTTAAATTGTTACTTGTATTTTGTATAAATAACGTTTGTGACGACGATGCTCTACCAGAAAGAGTCCAAAGGAAATTAGTAAGAGACAATTCAAACATATTGGCTCTTAATGATAAAAAGTAAGTACGCACTTACATACAACATATGCACCTAAGTACATACATATTGTTACGTTTTTCTCTCTATAAAAGCGCTTTTCCGTAGATCCGAAGATTTGCAAATGAATACAAGAGCCGAGTGTACTAATTAGGGTTAAGAATGATACAAGTTTTATTTACAAATCCACTTATACTAAATTACTCAAGAGCTTAAATACACTAATACAACTTAAACTAATAAATTACACACAAATATTCACAACTGGTTACCACAACGCCTTCCTCGCTGTAGTTTACATACGTCTCTTATCAGGCTACGCAAGTATTCACGTGACACCTATCTGTCTGCTGCCGTCACTTACGAGACTCTCTCCCTCTCTGCCGTCACTCACAGTTGATACACCAATACCTCTTTGTCTGCTGCTTGTCACACACGGCACTCACTCTGCCGACACTCACAGTTGATACACCAATAAAGACTCACTGGCTTTACTTACACCCTTATACACGTCTATTCGCTGCGCTGTTCCCTTTACTCCAGTCGACACGATAGACTCCACAATAATCTCAATCCCACGACAGACTATTATTAATTCATAACTTAAGGTGGAAGTACATACCACGCGTTACGCGGCAACGCTTTTTTGGCTTGTTAAACGTTTAACGCTATCCAAATGGAAAGTTATACAACACGCTTTTGAGTTTTTTTTGTTTGTAAAATTTAAAGCCTTTGCCGGCTATTTTTTTGTCTTGCATTTTCGTTTTATTTTTCTTTAAATATTTAATGCATTTTTTATCCATTGTTTAATACAAAAATTAATTTCTTATCATTTTTGTGTATGCTAGCTTAAGAATCTGGTAACACTAGCTGTCATTTTGTATACAACGCATGAAAGTTGAAGAATGTCTAACTTTTTGCGAGGTACGCGCGTCGCGAACTTCTCTATATAACTTGCCTTATGAAAACACACTATTTCAACTTTTTTGACAGCCGCATGTATCGCATTAGCGCATTGAACGCGAGTTATGTACTTCCACCTTTAATTATCAACTGACTTGTTTACTTGCAAATGACTGACTTGTTCGCGACTGACTTGTTCGTAACTGACTCACAACTGCAACTAACTAACTCATTGGCTGCGTCACCGCTTTTTATACTCTACACAAATACCACCAGAAGTTTCAAGCAATGTCTAGACGATCATTATCATCTTATATGCTGCCTAATTAAGTTCATGTGGTAACTATGTACATACATGTGTATATGCGTACGTGTGTACATCATTAACTAAGCAACACACGGTGGTTGCTTATCTTTTACTTTTTCATTTGAATTAGCATGTATGTATGTTTGTAAATATGTGAATCTTCTTAATAAGCAGACGCTTTTTGTTGTTGTTGCTTTTGCTTGTTTACGTGTTACGCACGCTTATTTAGTTGTTTGCTACTATTCTAGATTATTCGTTACATTGACCCTGTAGGAATATTTTCGCGTAACACTTACATTAACCCTGTTGGAATATTTTTGTGTAATGCTTCTTAATCTTGTCGACGGCCATTTTCGTAACACTGCCGCACACTTAAGCCTATTCGGGACGAATAGGCACATAATCGTCTTTTCTTTCTTCGCGTTTTCTAAACGCCTTGTAGTTACGCTGGAGACGACTACCTCTTCCATATTTGTCGGCTTTAGTTCTGGCTCTGCCTTTTCTTTCAACTGCGACTTGTATTGCCATACGCTGGAGAGAAATTCTTCGATATTTGCCGCCCCTGGTGCTGACTTTGCTGCGTGTTTCACTTATAGCTTACCTCGCCTTGCGCTGAAGATGACAAGTTCTTCCACATTTGCAGCCCATGGTACTGAATCTGCCTGGTATTTCCACTACAGCTTGCCTTGCCGTACGCTGTAGATGACAACTCCTTCCACATTTATGGCCTTTGGCTCTGACTCTACCTTGTCCCTTGACTAGAGCTTGCCTTACCATACACTGGAGATGACCACTCCTTCCACACTTATGGCCTTTGGCTCGAACTCTGCTTTGTTCCTCGACTAGAGTTTGCCTTGCCACACGCTTGAGGTTCTTTATAGAAGTTGTCTTCCTCTTCCTGACTGCTTTTATGCTACGCGTTTTGTATACTGTAGCAGTTTCTTTAACACATAATTTTTGAAATGACAGATGAAAAAAACCTGGAAGCCAAAATATATTTCTTTAATAGATGTGGAATACCAGGCATTATTGGTGGGGTTGATGGTACCCATATACAAATCATTAAACCAAGTAATGATGAACATCTGTATTTAGGAAGAAAACTAAAGCACATCATTAACGCAATGGTTGTAAGTTTTTGTATGTACATACATACATATGTGAATGAAATTATTTTCTGATTGACACAAATAGCTAATAATAATATTAACATCATAACTATCGCTTCGATGATTTCATCATTTCCATTCTCTTGTAAAATAAAAAGAAATATGTTTATGTACATACTCACATAATTTTTAAATTAAGCTACCCATATGTATTTAAATTGTTTTAGATTTGTGATAATCAAATGTATATACATAAGGGCTGTCAATGGACGTTTTGGCGGTGCAAATCATGATTCCCATATTTGGAGCTTGAGTAACGAAAGACAATTTTTAATAGCAAAATATCAAAGTGATGATACAGAAACAAGAATTCTTGGTAGATTAAACTTTAAGTTCTTTGTGGTGTAAGTTTTGATAACATAGGTATTTCCCACACAGGCGATTCAGGATACCCCCTTGAACCGTGGATTTTAACTCCTTACAGAAATGTTTCCGAAAACTCAGCGGAATCATTATTTAATGAACAACATTCGAAAGGAAGATCGATTATTGAAAGGACTTTTGGAATTTTAAAAGGAAGATTTCGTTGTTTATTAGCAAGAGAATTACATTACACACCATGGAAGGCTAATAAAATTCTCAACGCATGCTGCGCATTGCATAACATATGTTTGGACTTTAAAGTAAAGAATCCACGTATTGAAAGAGATAATGAAGGTGAAACCGCTCAATCATTCAACATAAATAATAATGAAGAGAACCTAAGTTATTCCAATTTAGCGAAAATTATAAGAAATACAATAAGAAACAAGTTGTATCAAAACCAATAATACATAGTGATCTCAAAAATTTAATGCAAAACGAAAGTTTTAATTTATTTTATATAAGAAATAAACTTGAATTCAATAAAAATATAAAATGTGTATATACATACATATGTATACATGTTCACATATGTATGTATGTACATTTAAACAAAGAAAAAAAATCATTTTAATGCGTTATATTTTGCAGATTCTAGCTCAAACATTTGTTGTTTTAGTTCAATCTGTGCCATTTTCCTCTTAGCTTTTTCCAATTCTATTTTCTTTTTAAATTCAAATTTTTCTTTTCAATATCACAGTTTCGTTTTGAATATCTTTTTATATCGGCTATGTCCAGTTTGATTTGTTCAAGAGATTTGTTACTATTTTTTTTGGTTACTATCAATTTCTTTCAAAATGTTCAAGGAGTTTTCTTGGAAAGCTATCTGGTTTTCAACTTGTTTTTTTTAACAAACATTCTTTATTATTTGCAGCTTCATTCCGCTTTGGTCTATGGAAAGTATTTACATTGCAATTTTCTGTTTTCCTCCGGAGAGAATAAAATTGTCTCATCATTATTTCAATGTTTTCTTCCACAGCTAGGCTTGTTGATGACCCGGTATTTGTTGGTGTTGGTGCTCCAAAATCTTTTCTTCACAAACTTGCTGTTCAAGTGGTGTAAGCGGACAATAGTTACTAGGTCCTCCGCCGGTTCCTGAAATACCAATTTTTTTGCGCTTGCACTTGACTTTAATATGGTTTTTGTAGTCTGTCCACACCTTTTTCCATGCATTTGCATCGCGTGTGGAAAAACATGCAGAGTTCAGTGCTAGCGTCAACCTTTCCCATAAATGCCGTGATTTGCAACGTTTTTGGGATTTGTTTTCGTATTACACAGTTGCATTTTCGAAGAAGAGATTCATGAATACGAAAAGGGCAAAAAAAATTCCGTATGTTCGGAAATAAGTTTGCGATAATTGTTTTACCCAGTTCCTTTTGTCCGAATTCGTAAAATTATTTTTTCGAATCGAATTACACTGGAATGTTATTAGTTGCAGGCAATCGGTAGTATTACAGGAATATTGTCGAAATGGTTTTTGGTAATATTACATTTGCAACATACTACCAATATTATTATATTAAAAAAACTTAGTAGATGATATTGTAGGAATCAGCTGAATCTTTCTTATAGAAATCTAATACAAGACATTATTTTCTGTTTCGTTCTGTTCTGTTTCGGTTCAACCTCTGAAAATCAAAAATTTTTTAAATAATTGTGAGTGACAGCATAAATTAAATAAAACACTTTGAAAAAAAAAATGTTATTGTACCTTTAGAATTAAAAAATAATAAATTTTAAAAGGAAAATATAAAATTATAATAAAACTTAACAATGGACGATGCAAAACTCATGGCTTTACTGGAAAACTGCGACACAGAATACACAGAACCCTACAAGAAATGAATGACTGAAACCAACACAAACAACATTTTTTTACTAACACATTTGCAACAATTTTACATTCAATTCAACAGTTATTATAGTTGATCTACTCTAACATACATGATAGAGTGGAATGTCTAATGTACACATGTCAAAATTTTTAAAATATTGAATTTTACTGAAAATAATTTATAGTTCGTTCGGTTTGTAAAATTAAAATGTAAAAAGTGATAAAAAAAAGTTATGGTGTTTGTGAAAAAGTAAGATAAAAACAATAATTAACAAAATAAATATTATAGTTTAATTAAAAATATACATACATATATATGTATGTATATATGTATGTATTCGTTTCTTTTTCAATTTTTAGATATTTGGAAAGATCAAGATGCGTTGGGGGCTGAAGAAGTCGGTGATACAATTCATTCTATCTGTGAAAAGTGTTAAAAAAGATAAGTAAAATAGTGCATAAAAGAAATTCACAAAGTTTAATTTAATATGATTAAGAGGGATAGATACTGCTGAAGTTATTGGCAGTTTTGTTTATTTGTATTTTTTGTTTTAAATATGTTAGTTACGTGTGTAGTTTAAAGCTATTTTTTATAATAAAAAAACAAATAAAATAAATTAAAAAGTATATTTGCTGATTACTCAATTGTGGGGGATATATTTGTCAATTATGATCAGTCAAAATTGATTAATATTTATGCTATCATTGATTAGTAAAAAGCACTGGAGTGAGCAGTTCAACTATATGTTATATTAATTGGTTAGAGAGAGATGCAACATCCCACGTACACAAAAGTTTCCATCACATTTTTCATTTTGCCTGTAACAATGTGATAGAAACTTTGTTCTACGCATTGATGAATATATCCTGCATGACTTCCGATCAAATGAGCAGTCAATTGACTAGTAGTGTTCTTGTAGGGAAGTGAAGAAAGTGACAGGTAAAAAAAGCTCCAATCAGGTTTTTTAAAATTCGTGAAAAAAGAGAAAAGTATAGTGTATTTGATACTGTTGTGTATTACTACTTACCAATTAACACAGCTAATGAAAAGCGTTGTAATCTTATTGCACTAGAAAAAAGAATCAAAACAAAAACGGCGACAAAATTTTAGGGAGAAGGAGACAAACAGAAAAATAAAAAAAATTTTCTCTCAAAAATTTAATTATTTCTGTCTAAAAAAATTAAATGTTTGAATTTTTTTTTTACAATTCTGGACGTTTCAGGCGAAAGTATATTAATTCCAAAATAAAAATTGTTTATATGCTCTTGTGGTTCCCGGGTGACATAATAAAAGTTTTCGCAATGTTTTTGCAACGTTGCAGTGCAATATATCCCCAATCTTGCTGGCAAGATAAAAAGTCATCAGGTGTGGACACTATGTAATGCTGCAGCCACACGTTCAATAAGTCAGTTTCAATTTCATCACACAATGTCAAAATTCCTTTATAGGCTTTTCACATTGACACACATTTCAAAAATGTGAAAAATTTGAAACATGCGTTTACATTGACAACTCTAATACCCTTTTCACACTCACTCACATCTTTGAGGAATGCGTGGAATATGTTGAAAATTAAAAAACCTGTTCACATTACATCTTTCATCTGTCATGTATTATAATACTATTGTTACATAAAAATATTCCTACAGGGTTAATGCAAAGAACTATCTAGAAGTATTGTAAAGTATATATAAGTAAAGCACTAAACGTACACACACATTCACTTGCGAGCACTATAGCAGCAACAATAATTAAGAATTGTGTACATAGCTACAGACGTACACACATACAAATAAAAGTGCGAGAACTTATGGTAACCACCCTGTACTTCCAATAGCACACCGCATTGCCAACATAAGAGTCGTTACTTTGAAATTCGAAAATAACGGCCAATCGAATTATCTACAAACGCCTAGAAGCAGCAACATGAATTTTCCCGATTGTGCTAGAGGACTGTTTTGAACATCTGTACCCCATTTCTGCAACTTGTGAGAAGTTCTCACATCGAGATAAATTAAATAATTATATTGGTTGTCCTATTTTACACAGAGTAACTCACAAAAAATATCAACAAATACAGTTTTTTCTTACTCACCCTGTTAAATTAAACTATTTAACAGGTTGAATGTTTGTAAGACACTGTTTTATTTTTAAAATATTTCTGCTTAAATACTAACGATGAAAATCTTAAATCTAATATAGAACTCATTTCTTATCTAATTGCTTTCATATATTTTTCAGGGTTATTTTCATATTATTTTTGAATATTTATAACTAGCCTAAGTAAATACAAAACATACACAAGAATAAAATATTACAGTTCTAAAATTGGTAGAGATAAAACTATTTGATCTCTTGAATATTTATAACTAGCCTAAGTAAATACAAACATACATTAGTTTGATCATTAGTTTAAGTAACACAAGAAATTGGTGGAGATAAAACTATGCTTAAGCATGTGTGCATATAATGTGTATCATAAAATGTATGTAGCCTAAACAAATAAGATGTGTATAGACTGATAAAATAAAACCTAAACGAAATTATATTTGTAAACCGTAATTTAGACTTAGCACTTAGAACGAAACTTATTTTTATTTCTATGAACTAAAAGAATCTTAAAATTATGTTCAATTACATTTGAACATTCTGCAGGGCATTTAAAGGCATTGGCGGTGAAAAATCTAACTTAACTACGGTCTTTTTACTGTTGTTGCATTTATTCTTGAGGTAGATAAAAATTATGATTGTAATGATAATAATAATTAAAATAAATGATGTATGTCCGGATATATGGTGATATTTCATTTTCATCAGTTCAGTGTTGTCGGCCTGCATCCTTGGAGTTATTGATTATGTTTACATCAAATGGCTTCACCAGTTTATTGTTTGCTTGCTGAAATTCTACGCCCCATGATGATGCCTGAATTGATGTTTTCTTCTTGGTTGTAAAATGTTGAGAAGAAGACAAAGTTATTCCCTCATACACTGCTGTACAACCAGCTGGCAGATTCAGTATTCCTTTTGAAGGTAATGTTAACCAATCACGTACATTATTTCCGCAGTCTATGCTTAATGTAAACTGATCGAACACCGTGAAAATCCATTGATTCTCTCTTGACAATTTTTTCCAGATACATTTTCTTGGAGTTTCCTGAAAATAACACTCAGCATGCCTGGATTGTTTTAAAGCTGAAACTTCACAAGATCGCTCTACCGCAGGTTTCCAAGGAAATTTCTCTTTACAGTTATATTGTCCTTGATGGTTTTTTGTACAAACATTAAGCTGAGATTGCCACATCAAAAAATATAAGTTCGTTGCAAAATTATATACGATGTAATCACCGTCTACTATAGGTATCATTGCAGTGCCATTTCCATCAACTGGAAGCCTAATGATTTCGTAAATTTCTAAAGAATGTATGTTATACAATGGTATTTCTGCCTGTATTACCAAACGGTTATCCATCACAATACCCCTAGCCACCATAGAACTGTAAACTTCTTTCAGTTCTGTACCTGTTTTTGTTCCGGGCAAAATCAGATCCTTCGGTAATAGTTTTTCAATGTTTGACAGTTCCTGCTGCATTTGTGCAGCAGTTATAAGATCTGGATTGATATGGCCGTGGTTAACATCAATTAACAAATTGATAATAGATGACTGAACTTCATTGCACTCATCGATCATTAAATGTAGCTGAGTAGTCATCACTTGAAACATAACAATCAATCGCTCAGTATTGGTGTCGCTTTGCACTTCCTCATAGAACCGCTTCAACTGCTGGTACATTTTACTGAAATTATCGTTTACTTCCTCAGTTGTTTTCTTTAGCACATTTATTGTAGAGTTCACAATGGATGTCTGCTGCTTCACAAGCTGTTGTAATTTATCCTCATTCTGGAAAATATTCCTCATATTTTCTTCCATTAATTTCCGGTCCTCTGCATCCATCATTCCAAAAAGTATATGACAAATCGAGCCAACAAATTCAAATGGCGATCTTTTTTGTCTTTCCTTCTTCAGCAACAGATTGTTATTTTGATCTATTAAGCTGAATCTTCTATTGACTGACCATACTATCATTTCGCAAGCCTCTTTATAATTTCTTAACTTGGAGCATTGGTCTTCAAGTTTTTCTTTCAGTCTTTTGATCATCCATATAGAAGTCCTCTTTTATTATTTTCTTAATTAGTTCATCTTTAATTGAAATGTGGTCAGCAATGTAGAACAGTGATCTTACTGCTAAAAATGGTGCCGATGACATGCCATATGTTACAGTTGTTAATTTATACTCTTTTATAGGATTGCATTTGTCTTCTCTCCATAATATATGTTGATACGATTGGTCTTCGTTTGCTATTTTTACCTGACGGTACATCTTTTCAACATCAGCTATCATAACATATCTCCATAGCCTCCATTTTATTATGATATCGAAAAGGTCTTTTTGTAGTTTAGGACCTGCAAACATCACATCGTTTAAACTTCTTTTATTTGTTGTTTTAGCAGACGCGTCGAACACCACACGCAATTTTGTTGTTAAGCTGTTTTCTCTTATTACAGGTTGGTGTGGCAAATAATACTTCCCGCTGCACTTCTCCTCTACCTCTTCCATATGGCCAAGATTTAAATACTCGTTCATAAATTTTACGTAATTTTTTTTAGTTCCGGCTCTCGATCGAATTTTCTCTCAAGAGACAAAAACCTTGCCATTGCTTGCCTTCTGAAATCTCCCAACTCGTGGTCTTCTTTAAGCGGCAATTTAACTACTATATGGCCTTTTGCATCAACTTTGGTTGTTTTCTCATAATGTTTTTTGCAAAATTCATCTTCACGGCATTCGTCTATCTCAGGAAGTTCTTCTAACTCCCAGAACTTTTCCAAGTTAGTTATAGCTGCTAATACTTTTGATGGTTTTGCAGCTTTGCTAATTACTCCAGACAATATCCAGCCAAAAATTGTTGATTGTGCTAAGATACTACCTTTTTTGTGTAATCCTTCTTGCAATATATGAGGTATAGTGTCACCTCCAATAACAATATCTATTCGATCAGATTTATTGAATGCTGGATCCGCCAGAATAAAGTTGTTCCAATCTTCAATATTAATTTCAAATGACTGATTTGGATGTGCCCCCGTTAATTTTGGCAAAATAAGGGCATTTGCTTCGATTTCATGGTTACTTATAAATCTTGGTTTCAAGATTAATTTTGTTTTCGCTTTAGACAGTCCAACCAGAGTACTGCCGATTCCATGAATTTCTGTTTTGCATTTAATACGTGGCAATGATAAGATCTGGGATGCTTCTTCTGATATTGTTGTTACCTGAGAACCCTGATCGATTAATGCTCTTAGGATTACTGCTTCCCCATTCGTTGCATGTACTTTTACCTGGGCAGTTGCTAGAAGTACTGAAGTTGCTAAATTTTTGGTAGTCATTGCTGAATTGTTAGGTTTTGATTCTTTAATTTTTTCTTCATTCAGATGTAAAATCTTATGATGACCTTTATTGCAATAACAACACTTAACATTATTTGAACACCACTTGTTGTTTTTATGATCCAAGCATTTAAAACACCATTTATTATTGTAAGCAAGTTTTCTTCGTTCATAAATCGGTAATGCTAAGAATTTTCTGCAAACCACAGTTGTATGGTTATCCATATTGCAATGTAAACAACATTTTCTCATTGAGTACATCACATTAGAAACTTTTCCAGTTTCAAATAGTTTTTTATTTACTCTTTTTTCTTGCCCTTTGGAAGCTGCTTCTAATGCTTGAACTTGTTGTTCCAAAAAACTTAATATGTCCTTAAGACTTTGAATTTCTTTAGATTTTTTGACTGTTTGTTCGTAATATCGCAAACCGTCTTTATCTAATTTTCTGATAACAATACGCGCTATTAACGGTTCAGCATCTTCTATTTTAATGTCCATACTTTTAAGAGCATAAATACAGCTATTTGTTGTATCTAATAGCTGCTTCAAGCTTGCTGATGATTCGCTATTAGCCATTGGTTGATCAAGTAAAATATCTACTTGATTTGTAAATAACAATCTACGATTTTCGTACCTTTGTTTGAGAATGTCGAACGTTGCTTGATAGTTGTTGTTGGTGATCTTTAGATGTTGCACTAATTTTTTAGCTTCGCCTTTAAGTGATGTTACTAACCTGTACATTTTTTCCACATTAGAAAGGTTCTTGTTGTCATGCACCAGGCTTTTAAACAAATCATGATATGATGACCATTCATTTATATTGCCACTAAATTCAGGAATTTCAATTTTTCCTAAATGTGCTGAGTTTGAATATTCTTCTTTATTTATGTTTCTTTGTTGTTGCATTGGTTCATTCATGCAATCTGTAATAAGCTCGAGAGCACTAAAATATGTGTTTTCGGCATTTAGCATAATTTTATGTATATTTTTTGGCTTTTTTGATTCACTTAAATTGTGATATATATTTTGAAGCTTCTGATATTTAGCTTCTAAATATTTTTCTTTTATTTGAAGTTTTTTGTTGGACATGTCGGCCACATTAGCTGATATTTCATCATACCAGTCAGTTAACCAATCTGCCATTTCAACAAATTGTTCCCATAATTCCTCATCTGAATCAGTAGTTATTAATTTTTCTAATTTATTGTTTTCTTTTGATGTTTGAGAAGATTCTGGAACGTTATTTGATTCTTCTTGCTTCACGGCTTCTTTTATTAGAAGTTGAATCTCTGTTAGAATTCCTGATAATGCCTCATAGTAATTTTTTTCAAAATAATCTTCTGATGTAATGCCATATGCCAGAAGTTTTGTGTTATTTTCCGCAAATTCAATTTTATTTACTCTTTTATTGATTTCTGGGAGTCTCGTACTACGTATTGTTTTTTGAGCTAGCTTTTCCCGAATAGCAACAATTTCGTCGCCCAATTCTTTTTGCCTTTCGAAAAGCTTTTCTTTATTTGCCATTTTAATATTTATATAATGCCAATTTTTTAATAATATATTTTTTTTTTTTTTTTTAGTCACTAGTTCTTTTTGTCGAAGGACCAAATGTTAAATTAAACTATTTAACAGGTTGAATGTTTGTAAGACACTGTTTTATTTTTAAAATATTTCTGCTTAAATACTAACGATGAAAATCTTAAATCTAATATAGAACTCATTTCTTATCTAATTGCTTTCATATATTTTTCAGGGTTATTTTCATATTATTTTTGAATATTTATAACTAGCCTAAGTAAATACAAAACATACACAAGAATAAAATATTACAGTTCTAAAATTGGTAGAGATAAAACTATTTGATCTCTTGAATATTTATAACTAGCCTAAGTAAATACAAACATACATTAGTTTGATCATTAGTTTAAGTAACACAAGAAATTGGTGGAGATAAAACTATGCTTAAGCATGTGTGCATATAATGTGTATCATAAAATGTATGTAGCCTAAACAAATAAGATGTGTATAGACTGATAAAATAAAACCTAAACGAAATTATATTTGTAAACCGTAATTTAGACTTAGCACTTAGAACGAAACTTATTTTTATTTCTATGAACTAAAAGAATCTTAAAATTATGTTCAATTACATTTGAACACACCCTGTGTTTCACAGGATGATAACAATTTTCTCGATTCGAAAAGTTCTCACATTCCTTACAGAAACGAGGCAGTGGCTACCAATAGTAAATGACAATACAGATTGCAACATGCATAGATGCCATTGCAAGTACAGACATGTTATTACGCCATCTATCGGGCGAACATTCGAGAACCGGTTCCTGTACTATAAAAACAGGCGAGAACAGTTCAGTGCTAATCAGAAAGTAGTCGAGTTGAGATCGTTAAGTCAGTGCTAATTAGAAAGTAGTCGAGTTAAGACCTCGTTGAAAGTGGATAATAACGATAAGAAGTAGTTAAGTAAAGACAAGTTGTAATTTGCTTCGTTAAGAATAAGAGGAAGAACAGTAGCAAATAAAAATTGTGTTATTTATTTTTATTTTTGAGCAATCAAAAGAACTCACACGTTTAATAAAATTTAAACGTAACACTATTTTCTACGAGTGTGAACAACTAAAAATTAAATAAAAAAATGCAATTTAAAAATTCAGTAGAAATTGATTTAATTGCTGGCTCCTGAGGAGCAGAAACAAATAATGCTGCAATAGGCAGAATAAGTAGTAATTATGCCAGCGGACAATGATGATGACGAAATATTACAAACTTTATCCGCAAAGATTTCGTGTAGACATTTGCAACTACTTTTATGTAATTTATTTCGATTTGGAAAAATATATAACAGATTTTATTATATGTATGCATACATACATATACATATGTATTAAAGGGTTGCATTTGTATACTCGTTTCTATAGTCAAAAGAAATATACCATGGTATGTACCATATAATTGTAGTATGAGCGACAGAACTAGTATAAGAGTTATTGTGTGTGCGTGCTTTTCCAAATTGAAATACAATTAAAACAAATAACAATTCCTTATTGTATTGCTGCTGAGAAGCTGTTTGATCTGTTTTTGCCCAAAAATACATATTGTAATACAAACATATGAAAAAACCATTGTTGAAACAAATACATGATGGACAGATGTATGTGCGGACGTTCGTTATGTTATTTTGTGGCGCAGCCAAGTGTACAGAGAGACAATTTTGCTCTGAGAGTAATTACACATGCATGTGTTTCATGTACATGTATCATTTACTTACGTGTGTATGTGAAATTTTGCTTTCATTCATTCATTCATCAACCATGGATTTTTTTTCAACACACCATGTGGTACTTATGTTAAAACCAGTTTTATGTATCTTATTTGTTATAGAAAAACAAATACATACAAACGTGTTTTTCTCATTTGGTCATTGCCCAAACATACAATAACTGCTTTAAAAAATCAACATTTACAACTAGTAAAAGAAACGCTAAATAACATATTTTTTCACACAAGAACCATAAAACACGCAAAACTGGTGCAAACAGATGTATCTGTGCAATGCTATAATTTGTATATGCATACATATGTATGTATATAATAAAATCTTAGAGTAATTACGGATCTTTTTTTGGGAAGAATATTCCAAAATGTAGCCTTGAATGTATGTACATTAGGGTAAAAATTTTTTAAAATTTTTGCTAATATCAAATTCTTCATCGCATAGCCGTACAGACCATGAAAAAATATTAAGAAATAAATGATGTATTACTTTTTCGATCGTTAAAAAAGTTTCCGCACCAAACGTGATGAAGTTTTGAATTTAAATTTTTCTCATAAGTATACAAAATTAACATTTAATAACAAAATTTTAAGTAAATTCTAACAATCTCATGAATATAACAAGATTTTACTATTTGTTCGGAAGAAGGGAGCAAAAAACGGAATATTATGCCTCTATTTCGCAGTTTTTTAATAAACTAAATTTTAATGACAAATGATAGATGTTGTGATAGATGAGTTGTTTGGCAGATATTATCTGAAACAGTGATAATTTTCAGAAAAAGATACCTTTGCAGGTAAAAGTTTTATTTAATTTTATTTTGGACTAATTTTATTTTTTACTTTTGGTACGCACCAATGTACTAAAAAAAATCTACTTCATTTTTATTAAATATGAGTTGAATCAAGGGAGGTGTCGAAATTTTTATTACAAGTGTTTTAATTATTGTTGTTTGTATTATATCGCGATATTTTTTTCTTTTATTCGTTGCGACTCGCGTTATTTAAAATGAAATTTAAAAAAAGTTTAACAGCTATTAAAAAAAATTCCATATATATATTGCGTATGGAAATTAAAAAAAAAATTTTTTTGAGGAGCTTTAGAAATTGCATTTGGTGCAGAAACTTTTTTGACCAAAATGGTCTAAAAGAATTATTTTTATTATCAATACTAAATTGCCCATAGCTTGGTGGGATGAAGAAATTTTGTAAAAAAAATAATTATGACCCTAATGTACATACATACATACAAATGTTTACAGTTTTATAGTATATATTATAGGGTTGCATTTTTATACTCGTTTGTAAAGCCAAAACAAATATACCATGGTATGTACCATATAATTGTAGTGTGAGCGACAGAACTAGTATAAGAGTTATTGTGTGTGCGTGCTTTTCCAAATTAAAATACAATTTTATATTTTTTATTTAGAATATAATAAATTAAATACAACTTTAAAAATACATAACTTTTTCTATACAAAACAAAGCTACAAACATAAATTTTGACAGCTAATCAAGAGACTCGAACACACACAGCACAATCGAATTGCAAGATTTACTAGTCAACATGAAAAATCGAAATCTTTTGATTTTAATTCAAACAACTCGACAACTACCAAATGAATCAATTGACAAAACCATACACGCTTTGATTTGGACAACAACCGACTCAATTGAAAATTGAATTGAATCGTGTATGGGCTGCTTAACACAAATTTAAAAATGTTTAAATTTTCATGTATGTATATATACATAACTCCTTGCTCAAATTTGTTTGTTTTGACAATAAAATAGAAATTTATTCAGTAAAATAATTTCGAAGAAGATACCTTATTATAGTAGGTATATTAACTTGGATTTTATGTAAAGTGTAATGTACAAATTACCTAACTGAACAGTTAATAATACCCAAGTTTTTTACTTTCATATAAAAAAAATTACCTATGCAAGCTTAGTTAATATTACCCCTTATATTTTTTTGTGTGTAACCAAATTTGCTGATTTCCAAAATGTTTAAATTAATAATAAAATGAACACTTGTTGTTTCCTCTCAAAACTAATTTCTCAGACGCAACAAGACACCTTATTGCTGTTGCAGCATAATGAACTTAATGTTTGTAATATACTTTAAGAACAAATATTTGAATTGTAAATTGATTTCTCTTTTATTCACCCCTATTCTGCGTTTCGATTACGTTCCCGCATTCAGTTACGCACGGATCGAAAAGAGGTATTCTGCAAAAAAACTGAATCGAAAGAAAAAGAAGAAGAGAATAGTATGTTTAAACCTGCTGCTTTGCTTTGAAATGGGTGAAATAGGAACAGAAAAATTAAGCAATTTTGCAAAATTTTTAGCAAAAAGTTAAATTTAGTGCAAAAAAAACAGTGATTTACCATTAAAACAATTAATAATTAAATATTGTAAGAATTTGCATTACATAAACTTTTGCAAATTTAAATACAGAGAGTTAAAAAAACGAGATAAGCAAGAGGTATTTGTGGCCAAACATTTCCAGTGTGAAGAATCCTGTCGCGCCGGAGGTGATATTTTAATTTTTTACACATAATTGCAACACAAAAATAAAGTCTATTTGTTTAAATTTAATTAAATCGGTAGACAATATCGTTCTTCGTTGTCATTAAATAGGTATGCCAACTTTTTATACTGTTTTACCTGTAATAAATTGAATAAAAATCGCATTTCAATACAGAAAAACAAAACAAAGTGTATAGTTCATTAATTAAACCTTCTTTTGCATTTAATGCTTGCATTATTTTTTGAATTAATCACTTTTTGAAGCTAAACAATCAAAAATTGAAAACGCTCCACCACTAAAATAACAACTTACAAAAACGTAGTTACGATCGAAATGCAGAATACATAGAATCGAAAGAAAAATCGTAGAACGGAACGCAGAATACCAAAGTTGCCAAACGGAGAAACTTTCGATTCGAATCGAAACGCAGAATAGGGGTGATTATTTATGTGCTTGCAAATAATTATTGTATTGTGTGTAACTAGTTTAAAAATTTTTGGATTGAAAATAAATCAGAATTAAAATTGACCACAAACAAAACGGTTTATTTTCGTTCCCGTCTAAAAGCATAGATCTTAATAGAACGTCACTTGCATGTATATACATATATAGTTGTATAAATTTTTTCTAGTGATGACACTAAAATAATCGAAAGATGTTAAATGGAACAAAGTGAGATAGGAACATCTTTTGAACATTTAGCCCTGTATAATTCTTATACATATATGCCAAATTGATGAAAGATGTGAGTAACATAGTGTCCACACCTGATGAATTTATATCATAATGAATGTCAAATATCATGATGACCATTCATCACGTATAGACTCAATTTATTAATATTATGGTAGCGTTATGATATAATCATCAGAGCTCGCGGCCTGTAGGGAAATTCACTAACTTTTAACGAATAGACAAATGTTTATTTATTTACTAACTTCTTGTTATTTACTAACTTCTTGTTAAAAACTTCGTTAAAATTTGATATCATGTGGCAGTTCTGTTAAAATTAACGAAAAGCACAAAGAGGAATAGAAAATAAATAAATAAATTTGTACTTGTACACAAACATATTTTCATCAATTTCTTTAATTTTCAGAAATAAAGGTTAAATTGCATATTTAAATAATAGCAATATTGTTATTTATAGCTAAAAGTTTTTATATATGTGTATAATGCTGTAAAATAATTACCTGAGTTCTGCTAAAAGAGTATGTGCTTTAACTGAACAGCTGACTGTTGTCGATTCAATAACACCACAAAAATTATCGTCGTTTAGTTAACAACAGCACGTGTGGTTTAAAAATGTTACTGCATAGAAAAGTCGGTAATTTTGATGTTATTGTTTCTAAACGATACGATTATCGCTAAAATAAGTTAGTGAATCGAACTACTGATGAATCCATCTTGATATCAAATGTCATTTTATGTGTTATTGTGCATTTAACGTTTATTTATTAAACAATTTACGTTTAAAAAATGCGACACAACAATTATTTGTGACCGAAAAATTAAACAACACACAAATTAGTTATTCACCCTTATTCCAGTTGTCGGCATCGACGTCACTTTAACACAATACCAAAAAATTGGGGCTTGTGTACTCGCTCTTAAGAACAATTTTGTGCAAATGACAATCTATTTTCCATTTCCTAAGGCCTACAAAATAGCATAAACCTGCCAACAGCAGTTGGTTGTTGTCTTCAAATATTTCTTTGATTCATCATGATATAAAATCATCAACGTCTACCCCTTTGCATTGATATTAATGAAAAAATTACAGTTGCTCTGCCGGCGTCATATTACGAGGTCTGATATAAAATCATCAGGTGTGGACACTATGTAATAATTCTAATAACAATAAAATATCTACTTTGATATCATTCACAATAATAAATTTTTTGCACTTTGCTTTGATTCACGTTCTTTGAGTAGAATATGCATTGATATGCATTATAAAGCTGCGAATAACAATATTAATACTTTCACGTGGGAAATGTGCCACTTATTAAAAAAAATTGTCGATTGCCGTAAAAAATTGATATTTATTTTTTATTAATAAAATTTCTTCTATTAAATATATTCACTGTCTTTTATTTCTTCCTTTGTTTTTGCTCTAAAAGTCATGTTATATAAATAAAACTAATATTTTCACTTTTTTATCTACTTAAATATATAGAGTAATTTAATTTGCTTGAACAAGACTTGTTAGTAGTGAACAATATTGTTGTTATGATTGTGACATGCGTTGGCAAAGATTTTTGTCATTTTTTCTTTAAGTCCTAATCACTCCTATTCTTCGTTTCGATTACGTTCCCGCATTCAGTTACGCACGGATCGAAAAGAGGTATTCTGCAAAAAAAACTGAATCGAAAGAAAAAGAAGAAGAGAAGAGTATGCTTAAACCTGCTGCTTTGCTATGAAACGGGTGAAATAGGAACAGAAAAATTAAGCAATTTTGCAAAATTTTTAGCAAAAAGTTAAATTTAGTGCTAAAAAACAGTGATTTAACATTAAAACAAATTTTTTTAAGACGTTTTTTTATTTATTGTATCTTCAAATATGAACTAACAATAAGTATTCAAATCTTAATCTAAAGTATAATTATTAGGCCCAACCAATGTCGGACATAAACTAAGTGATAGTTATTAATAATGCACAAAAAAAAAAATATTTTTAAGCAGCTGCATCTGGAGTGTTGTTTATAAGAGCCCTTGTATCTCCCTTTTTTAAGTGGACGTGTCCAGTAAAGTTCAATATATTACGAGCAAGCGGATTAGGTTTTTTTTTTTTTTTTTAAATACATGTATTTATTTATTGTATCTTCAAATATGAACTAACAATAAGTATTCAAATCTTAAATCTAAAATATAATTACTACGTCCGACCACTTTCGGACATAACTTAGTAATAGTTATTAATAATACATAAGTAGTGATAGGCAAAAAAAGCATTTTCAAAGCAGCTTCATCTGGAGTGTTTAGTATTAGAGCCCTTGTATCTCTCTTTTTTAAGCGGATGTGTCCAGTAAAGTTCAAAATATTACGAGCAAGCGGATTAGGATGTGACTCGAGTTTTGTTAGATATTTGCCTGCGTATTTTGCAATTTCTTCAGTCACTAATGGCATATTTAAATCACGATGTATATTTGAATTTTTGATGTACCATGGAGCCGAAGTTATCATACGTAAAATTTTGTTTTGCCTTCGTTGGATTCTCTCGACATTGGAAGCTGAAGCAGTGCCTCATAGTTGAATTCCGCAGCACCATATAGGTTTCAAAAGTGCCTTGTATATCAAAAGTTTGCAATCTAGACTGAGAATTGAATTTCTACCAATCAGCCAATGTACCTGAGCTAATTTTAGTTTCATTTGTGTTAGCTTAAAATCAATGTGTTGTTTCCATGTAAGCCGTCGATCAAGGTGTATACCAAGGTATTTTACATGTGAATGTTGAGTAACAATTTGATTATTGATTCTAATGGGGGAACAAGTATCTTTTCGTAGTGCTACCTGCGCACACTTCTGCTCATTTACTTTAATTCTCCATAGCTTTAACCATAGTTCCAGTTGGGTAATATGTTCCTGAAGATATCGGAATGCCTCGTGAGGGTTTTCGGGCATGCTAAAGAAGGCTGTATCATCGAAAAAAGTAAATGTATGGATTTTAGTGCTAACAGGCATATCACAAGTATAAATCAAATACAAAACTGGTCCCAGTATACTCCCCTGTGGCACACCGGCAGAGATAGATTCGGGAACACTCATGAAGTCTCATTCCACAACAATGAATTATCGGGATAGAATATAACTTTTCAATAGCTTTAGAATTTTATTGGTAGATATGTATTCAATTTTAAAATTAGGACTTCATGCCATACTTTATCAAATGCCGGAGAAATATCAATAAAGAGAGTAGAACAATACTTCTTTTCTTCAAATGTTCTTCTTATAACTTGAACCAATCTATGCGTTTGTTCAATGGTACTATGCTGACTTCTGAAACCAAATTGATGGTCCGGTATGTACCCACTATCAGTTAGAATCGGGGACAATTTTGTCATGAGCAGCTTTTCGAAAAGCTTTGATATTGTTGATAGTAAACTTATTGGCCTGTAAGACTCAGCTTTGGTAAGATCTTTGCCCGGTTTTGGAATCATTTTGACCTTGACAAGCTTGCAGCTGTGTGGATAATACTCTAGTCGTAATATGGCATTAAAAATAAATAGTAAGATTCTAGTTGCAGTGCGAGGCAGATTCATCAGCATCTTGTTACTAATACCATCAATACCTGGAGCTTTCTTGCTGAGCTCACAATTAGTTTATGTACATACATCACGCATCTTAAACTTTAAGGCTCGAGTGGGTAGAGCAACTACACTCGGCAAATCAGCAACACCAGTACATGTATTTGGGGTAAAAACGGATTTTAAATGCTCAGCAAATATTTTACCTTTTTTAGTATCGCTTCTTGCCCAATCACCGGTCGAAGTGCGCAGAGGTGGTTTAAACTCAACGGGTCTTTTAAGCTTTTTAGCAGCGCGCCACAAAGACTAATTAGATACTGGTGTGACATCAAGACCTTCCAGATAATTTTTAAAAGATGCAGTTTTCTCAGATGCAAGCAACTCTTGGAGTCGTTTCGTGCACTCTTTAAACCTGATTTTATTTTGAGGTCATCTGTGCTGCTGCCATTCCCTTCTAGCTCTTCTTTTTTCACGTACGAGACGTTCAATGTCTCTAGAATAAATTTTATTAAACCCAGTCTGCGGATGGGAGGTAGTGGCATGTTCAGCAGCCTGTTTGATATTCTCGTTGAGATTGGCAATGTTAGATTCAATATCATTTGGTGTTCTTAGCTTAATATTTTCCGTACAATGACTACTAAGGTATTTTTTGAAACCCCATCCAATTAACACAATTTATCATCTTCATATATGGATGAGGTAAGTCACTTCTTAGTGGGTTACAGATTGTAACGATCGTGGGAGAGTGATCGGACGAGAGATCTAGGGAAGCTTCAACGTGAATTAATTCCCTAGAAATACTTTTTATGACGCCAAAGTCTATAACATTCGGAATTTTTCGTACGTCAGCAGGCCAGTAAGTGGGCTCCCCACTCGAAATAATATCCAAGCCGATTTTTGAAATTGTGTTGAACACCGCCCTACCTCTAGGCGTAATAAGACGCGAACCCCAGAAGGTATTCTTAGCATTATAGTCGCCAGCTGCTACGAAACAAGGTCCAAGAGATTTGTAGAATTTCTCATATTGATCCTCAGTGATTGAAAATCTAGGATATCACGAAATTTGTACAAAAATGTTCAATGCAGATATTTGTTGCTTGTAGATGTTATTCACAAATGTTGTGAAGAATATAGTGCTTGAGTCTTGACTTTATTAGAATTGCTGATCCACCGCATTCTCTCCCTCTAGGGTCCTTTGTATCATATAACGTGTAGCCATTTATTTTAAAGAGGCTTCTAGAAGTCAAATGAGTCTCAAAGACCAACATTACATCAATATTTTTTTTTCGTAAAGAAGTGCTCAAGTGCATTTTTATGTTGGCGAATGCCGTTTGCGTTCCAGAAACATATTTTTAACGTGTTCATGGCTTGTTAATTAATGCATGAATCAGTGTATTCTGCATTCGAAGCATTTCAAGCATGCTCGTCATATTTGTTGTAAAATTGTTTATAGTTTGCACCAGATTATCAATAGTAGCTTCAAGGCGATTGAAATTAAAGCTTGAATTTGTATTTGTTGAATTATTTGCCGGTAAAACATTTTGTGTGGGAATAGAACTAGCCCTAGCAGCATCTGCATACGATACACGGGAAGTAACTGGTAGGCTCATTTGCGAAGAAGTGGCGGAGGAAGCGTCTGCTGTTTGAACTGGAACTAATTTAGGTTTTTGCACCATAGCCTGCTTGACGAAAAAGTACACAGGACAACCTCTATAGTTAGCGGTGTGGTTACCTCAACAATTACTGCATTTTTTTCTGCTTGATCTTTTGATTTAGTACTAGCAGTACCGTGCAATTCACCGCAGATAACACAAACTGTATGTAATTTGCATTAAGTTTTTGTGTGACCATATTCTTGGCAATTATGGCACTGTACGGGACCTGATCGCTTATGTGGCTCTACAACTGTGATTTTTCGATATAAGAGGTATTTTAGGTTATAAATTGGATGTGTGTCGTTTTTTTTAACTTTATATGATTTGGCTCCAGTTCAACACGAAATAGAGGCTGGGGGATTTTCTCCCTATTACTAATATATTCTAGTAACATTTTTTACCTTAAATCCTTGTATGATGAGTGCATCTTTTACTTCTTCGGGATTAACATAAGAATCAATGCCCTTCAATACGATTTGCATACCTTTAGCACTCTTAAGCTGGTACGTATAAAAACTTGTTTTATTTTTTTTTCGAATTCTGTTACTATTTTGCGGAAATCTTTTTCTTCGTATATTTGAAATTTAGTTTCGTCAATTTTACCACGTTTTATTGGAATAACGTGAAATGCATTCTCACCAATTGCCGATACCAATTTTTTAATAAGGGAGTTAGAATTTTTTTCTCTCAAATATATTGGTGGTAGTTTGGAGGTTTTTGTCGAAGATACAGCGGGTTGGTCATTATTAGCCTGCAATACTGAAAAATGATTACTACGATTCATTGATGCAGCGTCGTTATCCCTGGATATCTTGGGAAGTGATGAGATTTTTGAAGAATTTGGGCTTCGCCCACGCTTTACAACTGTAATATATCTGTCCATTCCGACTTGAACTTTAGATTTTTGACTACTGTTATCTAAAGTGATAACTTGATTAAGTGATGAACACGAGCCAGAAGCGGATGATATCGCTGACTTAATTGAAGAAGTACCAGGCAACTCCAATGTTAACAAATCACCAGTTGGCATTGGGCAAAGCGAAGTTGAACGCTGACGAAAAATTGGATTTGCCGTTAGAAAAATACTATCACCAGATTTTTTATTTTTATTGTTTTCATTAAGAGCTCCAGAATTCACAGTACTACTATCATCAGATTTTTTATTTTCATTGGTTTCATTAAGAGTTTCAGAACTCACAGTAAATAAGCATTTCTGCCGTTAGAACTCACTTCAAAATTTTTTGTATTTGAGGTACTCATATAGAGTATGTATTCCTCAAGGGCACTTTATTTGTGTTTTTTATGTAAACTATGTAAAAATATTAGCAAAGCAATAAAGGTTATTTATTACAGTCAGTATGTACCTATTACGAATAATATGTACTACGAATATTTTTTTGTATAATGTTTTGTTTGTTTAGTAAGTATTTAAGAAAAATTCCGCTAATCGACTATTCACTATGAAGGTACAACTTATACTGATACTGAATTAAAACAAATAATAATTAAATATTGTGAAAATTTTCATTAAATAAACTCTTGCAAATTTAAATACAGAGAGTTAAAAAAAACGAGATAAGCAAGAGGTATTTGTGGCCAAACTTTTCCAGTGTGAAGAATCCTGTCGCGCCGGAGGTGATATTTTAATTTTTTACACGTAATTGCAACACAATAATAAAGTCCATTTGTTTCAATTTAATTAAATCCATAGACAATATCGTTTTTCGTTACCATTAAATATGTATGTCAACTTTTTATACTATTTTACCTGTAATAAATTGAATAAAATTCTCATTTCAGTACAGAAAAACAAAACAAAGTGTATTGTTCATTAATTAAACCTTCTTTCGCATTTAATGCTTGCATTATTTTTTGAATTAATCACTTTTTGAAGCTAAACAATCAAAAATTGAAAACGCTCCACCACTAAAATAACAACTTACAAAAACTTAGTTACGATCGAAATGCAGAATACATAGAATCGAAAGAAAAATCGAAGAACGGAACGCAGAATACCAAAGTTGCTAAACGGAGAAACTTTCGATTCGAATCGAAACGGAGAATAGGGGTGAATAACTTTTCATGTTTTTAAACTTTAAGTTTGAATAAAAAACATATGTATCTATTACATTTATTATTAAACAAAAAATTCTATCGTGTATTTTTATAAAACTAATGAACTAAACATTCTTCATCGATTTTCTAAAAAACACATTTTTGTTCCCTACATCAAAGCAGAAACAAACCGACGATTGCTTTATTTTGTAATTTTTGTAGTCTTTCTATTTGTGTATTTGTGCAGCATGTTTATAAAATAGTGGAACCGAATTCAAAATGTGGTTTTATTATTATGTTATATATATTAATTGCAGTCATTATTGAGACTTTATTTCTTAAGCGTTTAAAAAATCCAATTTTTTACCAATTTTTTGCAATTTTTTTGTTCTTTAAATTTTAAATCCTTGTCTATTATAAAACCTAGATATTTTAATTGATTTACTTTTTCTAGTACTGTATCATTGATTTTAATTACCAAATCACTATTCATGTTGATTTCCATTAATTTTGTTTTATTTTCATTCAATTTTAATTTATTCATTTTAAGCCACTCATTTATTTTCATTAAATCATACATTATGTTTTCTTGACATATTGTTTAATTTTTTGCCTCGGTAAAAATCAACGTATCATCCGCGTATAATACTAATTCACATTTTTCCAATATGTTTGGCATATCCTTTATATACATTATAAATAATAATGCGCCCAGAATAGAACCCTGAAATCCAAAATCATTGTTTAATATAGTTGATATTTTATTATTCACTTTAGTTTTTTGTCTTCTTTCCGTTAAATAACTTTTAAACCATCTTAGTTCTTTATTTTTCACTCCATACATGTATAGTTTTTGTAGCAATATGTCTCGGTCAATTGTTTCGAAAGCCTTTTTAAAATCTAGGAAGATTGCCATTACTTTATTATTTTTATCTATTTTTTCCACCTATTTATTACGTAATTGACAGCTGTTTCACATGAAAAACTTTTTCGGAATCCTGATTGATATTTTGAGAATAACTTATTTCTCTCCATATAAATTTCCAATTGTATTTTTACTACTTGTTCGATTATTTTTTCACACATTTTTAAAGTATTTATTGGGCGATATTCTTCACTTTTCTGAGTTTTTCTAACTTTCTCAATTGGAGTTACCATTGACTCTATCTATTAATTTGCTAGTTATCACAGGTACTTGATTTATATATTACACATCTTCTATACTATCTCTTATATGTTTTATGCTATTTATAAAGAAAAGGTTAAACTGATTAGCAATTTGGTAACTATTCTTAATTCTATTTGATTAAATGTAACAGATTCTATTACAGTTCGGTTTTTCTTAAGAATTAAATCTGTGATTTCTTTCCACATTTGTTTCTGATTACCTGCATTATTTATTCTATTGCAAATAGTAGTGGGACAATTAAAATTGTTAAATTGTTGCTGAAATTGTTAAATTTGGGTAATTAAAATTTGAAAATTTTAAAATTCTTGAAATTTGATACCTACGAGGGTGGTTCAAGAAGTCCTTTAAATATTTTTCGAGGGTGGTTCAATAAGTCACTCTTATTTTTTTAACATAAGGAGTTTTTGTTTACATTAAGTGTATGTCTGTCTCTCTCTCTGTCTGTCTGCATGACCGTGGAAATTTGAGTCTTTCAGTGATTTGGGTTGTGTAATAATTTCTGGGTGTCCTTTGTCGGGGTTATGGGTAATTAAACTTAAAAATTTTAATCTACGCCGGATGCCCAGTTCACAACTACTATCTGAGGTTTAAAAACATATATTTATACTAAAATTATCTATATACTACTACAAATATGAATAGTTAAAGAAATTACATAATTTCACCAATTAAAGGAATGGGAATTTATACATTCACCGATAATTAATCAGTTATTCCACCTGACGAAGCTAAAACTAATTCAATTATGATATTTGATGATGTTGCATGTGAAAAGCAGAATAATATACGTACATATTTTTGTATGGGGCGACAGAATAATGATGACTCATTCTACTTGTGCCAAACATAAGCATAATTCTTAATACATGCATACATACATACATACAGACAAAGTTAAAAATATAAATAAGCAAGAAGCAAAACTACAACGACGTCAATTCAAAATTATTTTAAATATGGGTGCATTTAATTTTTAAGATTTGGTGATTTACGCAAGTTAAAAAACGTTTTTACGCTAATATTCTATTATGAATACAATTTTAGCGAATTTTGCTCAAACAACATTTGAAATGCTGTTTAAAATTTTTATGAATATGGCTATAAGCATTTAATAAGAGACAATGCAAATGTAATTATAATGTTTAAGTAAGATGAGGAAAATATGAAGCATGTTTACAAGGTTCATGTTGGCAGTAATATGAATTTTGACAAGTTTTAAAAAATTTGTAGAGTGTTGGAAGGATAAATATGGATTTTTGATTATAAGCAAATATATTGAATTAAACGATTTTCGTTATAGAAAAAAAAATACTGCTAATAAAAGATAGACTTTAGTTATTTCATCTGACCTGAAAACCAGACCAGCTCCTAATAAGCTGACCTGAAAATCAGACCAGCTCCTAATAAGCTGACCTGAAAATCAGACCAGCTCCTGATAAGCTGATCTGAAAACCAGACCAGGTCCTGATAGCCTGATCTGAAAACCAGACCAGGTCCTGATAAGCTGATCTGAAAACCAGACCAGGTCCTGATAAGCTGATCTGAAAACCAGACCAGGTCCTGAAAAGCTGATCTGAAAACCAGACCAGGTCCTGATAAGCTGATCTGAAAACCAGACCAGCTCCTGAAAAGCTGATCTGAAAAAGAGACCAGGTGCTAATAAGCTGATCTAATAGCTGATAAGCTGATCTAATAGCTGACACCTATTGTACTATTTGCTGTTAGCAAACGTAAATGAGATGGTGTTAAAGCAGTTGGTGTCGATAAGAAAATACCTAATGAAATATAATGGAATTTCATAATATTGTGAAATTCGATTTGTTTTGTACAGAACCTTTCAACGATAACAAGACTGTGCATGTTTAAGTGATATGAAAAGAAAAAACAAGAATTCGCATGAAAGAAGAAAGTAATATCAAGACAGAAGTTCAGAATATACAAGTTTAAGGACTGAGAAACGATCAGTCAAGATAGAGGCAAGTAAACAAAAAAAAAATAGTAGAAGGAACAATATTACGAACTAAATAGATTTTATAAATGTTACCTGTTATTATCGACAAAATTAGATGATATAGTTATACAATATCAGAAAACGTTTAGTCATAAAAACACCTTCGTTGGAGGACGTATAGTAGATAAAAAGAATAAACTCTCTAACTGGTGAACTTTATCTTCCCGGATATTAGTATTGTGGACCTGAAACAAAACTACAAAAACGTTTAAATTGAGGTGACAAAGGAATTAATTTATTGGACTCTGCTTGTAAGGATTTAAGCATTAGACATAAAGCTGATAAAATACTTGAAAATTCAGCTTGGGATCGAGTTTTATCAAAAGATAGTAGTATTGCTGAAAAATCATTTGCCTATATGGTTACTAACGCAATGAAAGCCAAAACAAAATTTGGTATGGGTGTGGAGAAAAAGAAAAATGTTAAAAAGAACAAGATAAATGACAAAAAACTGTTTAGAACATCAATTAGAGCTGCAACAAAAATACTAAAGAAGGAAAAACCATTAAATATTAACTCAGCAATTAAAATTGCCCGAAAAACTATCAACAAATCATTAAAAGGAAGAAAATCTCAAATTATAGTACCACATGTAATACGTGTACCAAAAATTGGTGGGTTTTTGCCTCTAATGCCGATTTTAACTGCTCTGGGTGCAATTGGTAGTCTAACAACTGGAGGTGCTGCTATACCTAAAGCTGTTAATGCAACAAAGAATGCAAAAAATCAACTTGATGAAGCAATTAGACATAATAGAGCGATGGAATCTATAGCAGTTGGAAAGGGACTTTACTTAAAACCATATAAAAAGGGTTATGGTTTAGTTTACAAAGAAAAATCAAAAAACTCTTAGAGATGCTACGAACAGACCACTATCTGATGTGGACATAAACCGTTTCTCTATAAATATTCCATATTTTAGAGGAGTTTTCATGTTGAATACTCTACCAAAACGAACAAAGAAAATAGAATGTGGAATAATCAATTTAGACGTATCAACAGGACCTGGTACACATTGGGTAGCATATTATAAAAACAACAATGGAAAAGAATATTTCGACAGCTTTGGAAACTTACAACCTCCTTCGGAAGTAGTCAAATATCTTGGTAGAAATATAAAATACAACTATAATCAACATCAGAATTTCAGTACATTTACCTGTGGTCATTTATGTCTTAAATTTCTTTATGAAATAACTGAAAATATTAAATAAAAAGCACAAACATTTATATTTTACAAAACTCTTTCATGTATTTTTATTTATAATTTAAAATACAAAATTATTATATATTATTGCCAAATTGGAAATTGGGAATTTTGAATTAGAAATTCACTCAGCTCGCTTTCAACAATTAAGCTTTGTTCACCTTCTCTACTTAAGCAATATGATCCGCTCGAGAGTTCTTTAATTTCAGCATCGGTTAAAGCATTATATCGCTTTGGGAGGAACATTATGTGGTTTTCCATTTCAACTTTTAGTGTTGGCCCATATTTTGTTGTTACTCTTGACACTTTTCGAATGGTGTATTTAGTTGATGTCTCAAGCTCCTTTATGTGGATTAAGGTTTTATTTTTTAGTGAATTAAATTTTGATGTTAGATTTGTTGTAGACTCCATTTTTGTTTTATTTATTTATTTTTTTTTCATTTTCTTCTCCGCACTTTGAATGTTTAACTGAAAATGATCTTGAAAGTAGCGATGACGACTTCAAGAAGGCTAATCGAAAATGTGGTGAAATAGTCAATAAGTGGAGGGGTAGTGATAGACAGAAAGAGACAGTTATAGAGAGAAAAGGGGTAGAGAGAGATAGAGTGCTAAAAAAGAGGTATGGAATATAGATGATGGTATAGATATTTTAAAGATCAAGAGATACTACTTTAAAAATTTAAAAGAGGAAATTAGTCTTAAAGGAACCTTCAAACAATCATCATTCATTAACTTATAAGCAAATAAAATGAGTCAAATCAGACGTACTCTAAACCAATTTATAAGAGATTTTGAAAGCTTCAGGCTTTTCGATCATTGGGAGATGATCAAATTTTTTCAAAATATGCTGGATGAGAACGAAGAATATGGTATCATGGAAGATGAAGACAACACAGAAGGCCACTTCAGAAGCTGTCCTTGGTATAATCCTGAGTGTGAGGAAGGACCAGATACTTGCAGATGTACAATATATTTTTTGCGTAAAAGTATATTAGAAAATTTAATAATTGGATATTATGAAATGTTTCCATCATTATAATAAAAATAAATAAAATTAAATTAAAATGTATTATTAATATAAATAAAATTAAACTAAATTTATCCTTGTTTTGTGTTATTTTTTAAAGGAAAGTTAGGATTCATCTATTCGAATATAAAATAACAGAAACTTGTATGTAGTGAAAAATATAAGGACTTATCCGATTGTCTAAACTGTTTCTCTTTTAATGGAATTTCATAATATTGTGAAATTCAATTTGTCTTGTGCACAACCTCTCAAAGAAAACAAGACTGTACATGTTTAAGCATCATGAAAACAAGACTATGCATGTCTAAGCATCATGAAAACAAGACTGTGCATGTCTAAGCGATATGAAAACAAGACTGTACATGTTTAAGCGACATGAAAACAAGAATTTGCAAATAAGCAAAAACAAAAATTTTTTTGATCTAGCGAAGTAAAGCTAATAAAGAAATAAAAACCATTCACATAATTAATTATTTTTCCAATATTTTATTTAAAATTTTTTCTTAAAACTTCATAGACATATTTAACTAATGTATGTAGATACCCAGAAAAAAATTAGACAAAAATACTCTATTCCAAGTAGTAAAATCTGAAAAAAGGAGTGGCACATTAGAAGAAAAAAATAAATAAATATATAGACTGACTGACCAACTAATACGTACACTCTGTCCGATGGGAACACAAAACATACTTAAACATTTCAGAAATATATACACAATACGCTGAACTTTAATAAAATTAAAAAAAAATCATATATGACAACAAATAAAAGTGAAAGGTGCTCACCCTTCATAAAAAAAACATATATGTACCTTATTAATGTAAAAATATTATCAGTATAAAGCAACAGAAATTTCGTCAAACAAAGTCATCTTGTATCCTAGAGGAACCGTCGAAAGGGTATACCTAAAGTCTCTGAAACCCACTTCGTTTTCTGATGATCGCTTTTCAACAAGAAAATAAGTTTGTTCATTATGACTAATTTAAAAGTACATTTAAATTCAGTCTCATATCCGATCTTAACTGCATCAGAATTTAAGAAAAAAGCTCCTTTTATTCTATTGAATAAAATTTTAATTTAAAACAGTAAGCAAAGATATCAGCTTCAACTTCAAATGATTTCATCACACAAAAAAAAAACTAGTGATTGTTTTCAACAATTATGAAAATAATAATTTCAATATAAAGCTCCCTTTTGATTTTAAATGTTTATCAATAAAAATAAAAAAAGAAGTAAGTTGACTACCAAAGAAAAAAAAACTATCAGTATATAAGCTGGAGTGCTGGATCAGTTTCATTTAAAAATGTTTATACATTTTCATAAAGCAAAGCAAGATTTCGAAAACAAATGTAGAAAGTGAAGAGAAAAATTATGTACCCCAAAAATTTCTAACGTTAACTTACTAACGTTGCATCAACTTTAAAAAATGTAAATTGAGTATAAGGAATATTTCTATTATAGTTGCTATTACTATAGAGTATTTATCTTCAGGAATTCAGTTTTACTTAAAAACAGAAAATCCTCACAAACTTTTAAGTAAACGCAGATAAAAATTAAAACGTTTTTATTTTCAAATAAAAAAAAAACTGAACATATCGCATCTATACACAGACGAATATTTACAACAACAACACCAACAACAAGAAGAACAAAAGACATCAATGACAAAAAAAATGTATTCAAAGATTGAAATAAACAAAATCTGTAATATAAACAAATTTCATATAGGCAGACTTTAACGCGAGACAAATTTAAGTATGAGAAAATATAAAACAAGCGTAAGTATAAGAACATAATAAGATTAGGGAAGTCCAGACATATGATAGTATTTTATAGTACCAAATGTCGATACTGAAAACAATTTATTTCTATCTACATATAAATATTAGCGCAAATACACACACACACATAGCAGAATTCATATAAGAAATATCCAAGAAAATTTCAACAACACCCCACCTTTTGCAAATCATGACGAGTCTTAAATTCTCCCTCAGATATACATACACAAATTCCCATGATCATACATACATACATATACAATATATAAGATTAATCTCAACAACACAACATTCTCACCTACCTGAAATTACAGATAGTCTTAAACTTCTACAGACGTCTATACACATAGATTCTCACGGCTACATATTACAAGAACACCTCGCCCCTAATAAATCACAATCATCTTAAATTCTTACAAAAATATATACATACATACATAAAAATAACCAATTTACCTCAACAACATCCTCACCTACCTCAAATCACGATCAGCCTTAAACTACTATAGACAGACACATCCACAAATCCCCATGGATACATATTACGTCAACAACCCTGCCCACCCAAATCATGGTCAGCCTTAAACTCCTACAGACATACAAACACACAGATTCCCCCGGTTACATATTACTAGAACACCTCACCCCTCATAAATCACAATCAGCCCTAAGCTCCTACAGAAATACACACATTGAAATTCCTACAAACATACACACACACACACACACACATACACACACACACATACACACGCAATCGATCTACTTCAACTACACCCCGCCCCTTCCAATCAAACCCTCACCTAAATTCTCACAGACAGACAGACACATCCGCAAATTCCTATGGTTACAATGTGTGTGTGTGTGTATGTGTGTGTATGTGTGTGTGTGTGTGTGTGTGTGTGTATGTTTGTAGGAATTTCAATGTGTGTATTTCTGTAGGAGCTTAGGGCTGATTGTGATGTATGAGGGGTGAGGTGTTCTAGTAATATGTAACCGGGGGAATCTGTGTGTTTGTATGTCTGTAGGAGTTTAAGGCTGACCATGATTTGGGTGGGCAGGGTTGTTGACGTAATATGTATCCATGGGGATTTGTGGATATGTCTGTCTATAGTAGTTTAAGGCTGATCGTGATTTGAGGTAGGTGAGGATGTTGTTGAGGTAAATTGGTTATTTGTATGTATGTATGTATGTATGTATTTTTGTAAGAATTTAAGATGATTGTGATTTATTAGGGGAGAGGTGTTCTTGTAATATGTAGCCGTGAGAATATATGTGTATAGACGTCTATAGAAGTTTAAGACTATCTGTAATTTCAGGTAGGTGAGAGTATTGTGTTGTTGAGATTAATCTTATATATTGTATATGTATGTATGTATGATCATGGGAATTTGTGTATGTATATCTGAGGGAGAATTTAAGGCTCGTCATGATTTGCAAAAGGTGGGGTGTTGTTGAAATTTTCTTGGATATTTATTATATGAATTCTGCTATGAGTGTGTGTATTTGCGCTAATATTTATATGTAGATAGAAAGAAATTGTTTTCAGTATCGACATTTGGTACTATAAAATACTATCATATGTCTGGACTTTCCTAATCTTATTATGTTTTTATACTTACGCTTGTTTTATATTTTCTCATACTTAAATTTGTCTCGCGTTAAAGTCTGCCTATATGAAATTTGTTTATATTACAGATTTTGTTTATTTCAATCTTTGAATACATTTTTTTTGTCATTGATGTCTTTTGTTCTTCTTGTTGTTGGTGTTGTTGTTGTAAATATTCGTCTGTGTATAGATGCGATATATTCATTTTTTTTTTATTTGAAAATAAAAACGTTTTAATTTTTATCTGCGTTTACTTAAAAGCTTGTGAGGATTTTCTGTTTTAAGTAAAACTGAATTCCTGAAGATACATACTCTATAGTAATACCAACTATAATAGAAATATTCCTTATACTCAATTTATATTTTTTAAAGTTGATGCAACGTTAGTAAGTTAACGTTAAAAATTTTTGTGGTACATAATTTTTTCTAACTATAGACTTTTTTCTTCACTTTCTACATTTGTTTTCAAACTCTTGCTTTGCTTTATGAAAATGTATAAACATTTTTAAATGAAACTGATCCGGCACTCCAGCTTATATATTAGTTTTATAGTTAGTTTTTTTTTCTTTGGTAATCAACTTACTTCTTTTTTATTTTTATTGATAAACATTTAAAATCAAAAGGGAGCTTTATATTGAAATTATTATTTTCATAATTGTTGAAAACAATCACTAGTTTTTTTTTTTTTTTTTTTTTGTGATGAAATCATTTGAAGTTGAAGCTGATATCTTTGCTTACTGTTTTAAATTAAAATTTTATTCAATAGAATAAAAGGAGCTTTTTTCTTAAATTCTGATGCAGTTAAGATCGGATATGAGACTGAATTTAAATGTACTTTTAAATTAGTCACAATGAACAAAGTTATTTTCTTGTTGAAAAGCGATCATCAGAAAACGAAGTGGTTTTCAGAGACTTTAGGTATACCCTTTCGACGGTTCCTCTAGGATACAAGATGACTTTGTTTGACGAAATTTCTGTTGCTTTATACTGATAATATGTTTACATTAATAAGGTACATATGTATATGTTTATTTTATGAAGGGCTATTACCTATGGCTTTCATTTGACGTTCTATATGATTTTTTTTTCTCATGTTATTAAAGTTCAGCGTATTGTGTATATATTTCTGAAATGTTTAAGTATGTTTTGTGTTCCCATCGGACAGAGTGTACGTATTAGTTGGTCAGTCAGTCTATATATTTATTTATTTTTTTCTTCTAATGTGCCACTCCTTTTTTCAGATTTTACTACTTGGAATAGAGTATTTTTGTCTAATTTTTTTCTGGGTATCTACATACATTAGTTAAATATGTCTATGAAGTTTTAAGAAAAAATTTTAAATAAAATATTGGAAAAAGAATTAATTATGTGAATGGTTTTTATTTCTTTATTAGCTTTACTTCGCTAGATCAAAAAAATTTTTGTTTTTGCTTATTTGCAAATTCTTGTTTTCATGTCGCTTAAACATGTACAGTCTTGTTTTCATATCGCTTAGACATGCACAGTCTTGTTTTCATGATGCTTAGACATGCATAGTCTTGTTTTCATGATGCTTAAACATGTACAGTCTTGTTTTCTTTGAGAGGTTGTGCACAAGACAAATTGAATTTCACAATATTATGAAATTCCATTAAAAGAGAAACAGTTTAGACAATCGGATAAGTCCTTATATTTTTCACTACATACAAGTTTCTGTTATTTTATATTCGAATAGATGAATCCTAACTTTCCTTTAAAAAATAACACAAAACAAGGATAAATTTAGTTTAATTTTATTTATATTAATAATACATTTTAATTTAATTTTATTTATTTTTATTATAATGATGGAAACATTTCATAATATCCAATTATTAAATTTTCTAATATACTTTTACGCAAAAAATATATTGTACATCTGCAAGTATCTGGTCCTTCCTCACACTCAGGATTATACCAAGGACAGCTTCTGAAGTGGCCTTCTGTGTTGTCTTCATCTTCCATGATACCATATTCTTCGTTCTCATCCAGCATATTTTGAAAAATTTTGATCATCTCCCAATGATCGAAAAGCCTGAAGCTTTCAAAATCTCTTATAAATTGGTTTAGAGTACGTCTGATTTGACTCATTTTATTTGCTTATAAGTTAATGAATGATGATTGTTTGAAGGTTCCTTTAAGACTAATTTCCTCTTTTAAATTTTTAAAGTAGTATCTCTTGATCTTTAAAATATCTATACCATCATCTATATTCCATACCTCTTTTTTAGCACTCTATCTCTCTCTACCCCTTTTCTCTCTATAACTATCTCTTTCTGTCTATCACTACCCCTCCACTTATTGACTATTTCACCATATTTTCGATTAGCCTTCTTGAAGTCGTCATCGCTACTTTCAAGATCATTTTCAGTTAAACATTCAAAGTGCGGAGAAGAAAATGAAAAAAAATAAATAAATAAAACAAAAATGGAGTCTACAACAAATCTAACATCAAAATTTAATTCACTAAAAAATAAAACCTTAATCCACATAAAGGAGCTTGAGACATCAACTAAATACACCATTCGAAAAGTGTCAAGAGTAACAACAAAATATGGGCCAACACTAAAAGTTGAAATGGAAAACCACATAATGTTCCTCCCAAAGCGATATAATGCTTTAACCGATGCTGAAATTAAAGAACTCTCGAGCGGATCATATTGCTTAAGTAGAGAAGGTGAACAAAGCTTAATTTTTGAAAGCGAGCTGAGTGAATTTCTAATTCAAAATTCCCAATTTCCAATTTGGCAATAATATATAATAATTTTGTGTTTTAAATTATAAATAAAAATACATGAAAGAGTTTTGTAAAATATAAATGTTTGTGCTTTTTTATTTAATATTTTCAGTTATTTCATAAAGAAATTTAAGACATAAATGACCACAGGTAAATGTATTGAAATTCTGATGCTGATTATAGTTGTATTTTATATTTCTACCAAGATATTTGACTACTTCCGAAGGAGGTTGTAAGTTTCCAAAGCTGTCGAAATATTCTTTTCCATTGTTGTTTTTATAATATGCTACCCAATGTGTACCAGGTCCTGTTGATACGTCTAAATTGATTATTCCACATTCTATTTTCTTTGTTCGTTTTGGTAGAGTATTCAACATGAAAACTCCTCTAAAATATGGAATATTTATAGAGAAACGGTTTATGTCCACATCAGATAGTGGTCTGTTCGTAGCATCTCTAAGAGTTTTTTGATTTTTCTTTGTAAACTAAACCATAACCCTTTTTATATGGTTTTAAGTAAAGTCCCTTTCCAACTGCTATAGATTCCATCGCTCTATTATGTCTAATTGCTTCATCAAGTTGATTTTTTGCATTCTTTGTTGCATTAACAGCTTTAGCTATAGCAGCACCTCCAGTTGTTAGACTACCAATTGCACCCAGAGCAGTTAAAATCGGTATTAGAGGCAAAAACCCACCAATTTTTGGTACACGTATTACATGTGGTACTATAATTTGAGATTTTCTTCCTTTTAATGATTTGTTGATAGTTTTTCGGGCAATTTTAATTGCTGAGTTAATATTTAATGGTTTTTCCTTCTTTAGTATTTTTGTTGCAGCTCTAATTGATGTTCTAAACAGTTTTTTATCATTTAGCTTATTCTTTTTAACATTTTTCTTTTTCTCCACACCCATACCAAATTTTGTTTTGGCTTTCATTGCGTTAGTAACCATATAGGCAAATGATTTTTCAGCAATACTACTATCTTTTGATAAAACTCGATCCCAAGCTGAATTTTCAAGTATTTTATCAGCTTTATGTCTAATGCTTAAATCCTTACAAGCAGAGTCCAATAAATTAATTCCTTTGTCACCTCAATTTAAACGTTTTTGTAGTTTTGTTTCAGGTCCACAATACTAATATCCGGGAAGATAAAGTTCACCAGTTAGAGAGCTTATTCTTTTTATCTACTATACCTCCTCCAACGAAGGTGTTTTTATGACTAAACGTTTTCTGATATTGTATAACTATATCATCTAATTTTGTCGATAATAACAGGTAACATTTATAAAATCTATTTAGTTCGTAATATTGTTCCTTCTACTATATTTTTTTTTTTGTTTACTTGCCTCTATCTTGACTGATCGTTTCTCAGTCCTTAAACTTGTATATTCTGAACTTCTGTCTTGATATTACTTTCTTCTTTCATGCGAATTCTTGTTTTTTCTTTTCATATCACTTAAACATGCACAGTCTTGTTATCGTTGAAAGGTTCTGTACAAAACAAATCGAATTTCACAATATTATGAAATTCCATTATATTTCATTAGGTATTTTCTTATCGACACCAACTGCTTTAACACCATCTCATTTACGTTTGCTAACAGCAAATAGTACAATAGGTGTCAGCTATTAGATCAGCTTATCAGCTATTAGATCAGCTTATTAGCACCTGGTCTGTTTTTCAGATCAGCTTTTCAGGAGCTGGTCTGGTTTTCAGATCAGCTTATCAGGACCTGGTCTGGTTTTCAGATCAGCTTTTCAGGACCTGGTCTGGTTTTCAGATCAGCTTTTAAGGACCTGGTCTGGTTTTCAGATCAGCTTATCAGGACCTGGTCTGGTTTTCAGATCAGCTTTCCGGACCTGGTCTGGTTTTCAGATCAGCTTATCAGGACCTGGTCTGGTTTTCAGATCAGCTTATCAGGACCTGGTCTGGTTTTCAGATCAGCTTATCAGGACCTGGTCTGGTTTTCAGATCAGGCTATCAGGACCTGGTCTGGTTTTCAGATCAGCTTATCAGGAGCTGGTCTGATTTTCAGGTCAGCTTATTAGGAGCTGGTCTGATTTTCAGGTCAGCTTATTAGGAGCTGGTCTGGTTTTCAGGTCAGATGAAATAACTAAAGTCTATCTTTTATTAGCAGTATTTTTTTTTTCTATAACGAAAATCGTTTAATTCAATATATTTGCTTATAATCAAAAATCCATATTTATCCTTCCAACACTCTACAAATTTTTTAAAACTTGTCAAAATTCATATTACTGCCAACATGAACCTTGTAAACATGCTTCATATTTTCCTCATCTTACTTAAACATTATAATTACATTTGCATTGTCTCTTATTAAATGCTTATAGCCATATTCATAAAAATTTTAAACAGCATTTCAAATGTTGTTTGAGCAAAATTCGCTAAAATTGTATTCATAATAGAATATTAGCGTAAAAACGTTTTTTAACTAGCGTAAATCACCAAATCTTAAAAATTAAATGCACCCATATTTAAAATAATTTTGAATTGACGTCGTTGTAGTTTTGCTTCTTGCTTATTTATATTTTTAACTTTGTCTGTATGTATGTATGTATGCATGTATTAAGAATTATGCTTATGTTTGGCACAAGTAGAATGAGTCATCATTATTCTGTCGCCCCGTAAAAAAAATATACACGTACACGTACACGTACATATGTATGTATATTATTCTGCTTTCCACATGCAACATCAGCAAATATCATAATTGAAATGTATTAAGCTTCATTACCAGAAAAAAATAAATGTATAATAACCCATTCTTTTAATTATGAAATTATGTAATTTCTTTAACTATTCATATTTGTAGTAGTATATAGATAATTTTAGTATAAATATATGTTTTTAAACCTCAGATAGTAGTAGGGAACTGGGCATCCGGCGTAGATTAAAATTTTTAAGTTTAATTACCCATAACCCCGACAAAGGACACCCAGAAATTATTACACAAACCAAATCACTGAAAGACTCAAATTTCCACGGTCATGCAGACAGACAGAGAGAGAGAGAGACATACACTTAATGTAAACAAAAACTCCTTATGTTAAAAAAATAAGAGTGACTTATTGAACCACCCTCGAAAAATATTTAAAGGACTTATTGAACCACACTCGTAGGTATCATATTTCAAGAATTTTAAAATTTTCAAATTTTAATTACCCAAATTTAACAATTTCACCAACAATTTAACAATTTCAGCAACAATTTAACAATTTTAATTGGGGCCGGAGTGGGATTTCACTACTACTTTGGGTAATTAAAATTTGAAAATTGTTAAATTCTTGGAAATTTGTGAAATTTGATACCTACGAGGGTGGTTCGATAAGTCCCTTAAATATTTTTCGAGGGTGGTTCAATGAGTTCATCTTTTTCCTAATGCCTACGGCAAAACATGATTATTATTTTTTTCAAATGCCGACGGAAAAAAATGATTATTATTTTTTTCAAATATTTTTTTCAAATATTTTTTTCAAATGCCGGCGGCAAAACAGGATTATTATTTTTCCTAATGCCTACGGCATGCATGATAATTTTTCCTAATGCCTACGGCAATGCATGATAGTTTTTCCTAATGCCGGGCAATACATGAATATTGTTTTTTCAAATGCCGACGGGAAATTGATTTTTCCTAATGACGACGGGAAAACGTGAAAGTTATTTTTTCTAATGCTAATGTAGGTGTTGCTAGACTGTGGGAATTTAAGGCTGACCGTGATTTGAATGGGCGGCGTTGTTGCCGTAATATGTAACCATAGGAATTTGTGGATGTGTCTGTCTGTCTGTGAGAATTTAGGTGAAGGTTTGATTGACAGGGGGCGGGGTGTAGTTGTGGTAGATCGATTGCGTGTATATATATGTGTGTATGTGTGTGTGTGTGTGTGTATGTGTGTGTATGTTTGTAGGAATTTCAATGTATGTATTTCTGTAGAAGTTTAAGACTATCTGTAATTTCAGGTAGGTGTGGGTGTTGTGTTGTTGAGATTTATGAGGGGTGAGGTGTTCTAGTAATATGCAGGGAATCTGTGTGTTTGTATGTCTGTAGGAGTTTAAGGCTGACCATGATTTAGGTGGGCAGGGTTGTTGACGTAATATGTAGCCATGGGGATTTGTGGATGTGTAAGGCAGATCGTGATTTGAGGTAGGTGAGGATGTTGTTGAGGTAAATTGGCTATGTGTATGTATGTATGTATGTATTTCTGTAAGAATTTAAGATGATTGTGATTTATTAGGGCGAGGTGTTCTTTTAATATGTAGCCGTGAGAATCTATGTGTATAGATGTCTGTAGAACAGTAACCCGCAAGCCATAGCACAATTGTGCGGATGAAAATCACACACATGCTTATGCTCTTTAATTTAGTCGTCACTGAGCAAGCGACGAATTAAGTTGTGCACGCATGTATTAATTTTTTCCTGGTTTTTTGTTTAGTTTTTTTGAGCACACGGAACGAAATTAAAGTTCAAATTTAATAAATTTCTACAGACAAAAAACTGATAATATAATTATGGAAGCTGGGAAATATTTCGTCATTAAAAATGCTTTTGGCAATATGCAATGCATTGTATGTTATGAAACATTAAAAAATAATAGGGAAAATAGATTAAAAAGGCATTTTAATAGTCTCCACAGATCGGTGAATAAATTTAATTTTGAATTTATACACTAAATTGTTGAATGGTTATTCAATTTTTACTTTTTATTTGAGTTTTTATTAAATTGCTTATTTACAAAAAAAAATCCAAACAACTAATAACCACATCATGTATTTTATATTACAAAAGTTTTCTTCAAGTGCAAGTTTATTTTACCCTCATTTTTCTCACCTATACAAACATATCTTATTTTGCGGGACACTGCTGTAGAAGTTTAAGACTATCTGTAATTTCGGGTAGGTGAGAGTGTTGTGTTGTTGAGATTAATCTCGTATATTGTATATTTATGTATGTATGACCATGGGAATTTGTGTATGTATATCTGGGGAGAATTTAAGGCTAGTCATGATTTGTAAAAGGTGGAGTGTTGTTGAAATTTTCTTGGATATTTCTTATATGAATTCTGCTATGTGTGTGTATTTGAGCTGGTATTTATATGTAGGTAGAAATAAATTGTTTTCAACATCGACATTTGGTACTATAAAATACTATCATATATCTGGACTTCCCTAATCCTAGTATGCTTTTGTACTTACGATTGCTTTATATTTTCTCATGCTAAATTTGTCTTGCGTTAAAGTCTGTCTGTGTGAAATTTGTTTATATTACAGATTTTGTTTATTTAACTACATCCGTCTTCTTTGACTGAAAGCGTTTTCTACACACAGAGAAAAACCAACTTAAAATCAGTAAAAACCATGCTGAATTAATAAGAAACATTAACGAAGGTTTAGTCATATTGAAATTTCTTATTTCAATATAGACAAAATATTAATTTACAGTATTCATTTATTAAACTCATTAGTTTGTAGATATCTCAATATACATTTTCTATTATATTAAAAATTATTGAATTAATGTGACGAATTCTTATTTTTAAGATGCAGATTTTCCCTGAGTGTATGGATTGTTTATATTTGCATTGTGCTTTAACTAAACGACGCTTCATATATTTTCATGATGTAGATCTAATAAATACTTAAGCATTGATAAGAAATTTGATATGTATACATACATATCTACAAATTGATTTTATGTATGTATGTATGTACATATATATGTACATACAAATAAGTGTTTAACTCAATCTTTGAATACATTTTTTATTTTATTTTTTGTCATGTGATGTCTGTTGTTGTTGAAATTAAAAACATTTTAATTTTTATCTGCGTTTACTTAAAAGTTTGTGAGGATTTTCTGTTTTAAGTAAAACTGAATTCCTGAAGATATGTACTTACATACTCTATAGTAATAGTAACTATAATAGAAATATTTCTTATACTTAATTTACATTTTTTTTGAAGTTGATGCAATATTAGTTAGTCAACGTTTGACATTTTTAGGGTATAAAATTTTTTCTAGCTATAGCCTTCTACATTTATTTTGGAAAGCTTGCTTTGCTTTTTAAAAATGTATAAACATTTTTAAATGAAACTGATCCGGCACTCCAGCTTAGGTACTTAGAGTTTTTTTGTTGTTAGTTAACTTACTTATTTTTTATTTTTTATTGATAAACATTGGAAATCAAAAGGGAGTTTTATATTGTAATTATTATTTTCATAATTGTTGAAAACAATCGCTGCTTTTTGTTTGTTTTTTAAGATGAAATCATTTGAATTACTTTTGAAACTTTACGCGTTTATAAAAATTATGTTATTTTCTATATTTCTTAATTTATAAGACTTTTAGACTTTGTGCTTTAGTGATTATATATTCTATTATACGATTATGAATACGAATGCAGTAAGCTGATGTCTTTGCTTACTGTTTCAAATTAAAATTTTATTCAATTGAATAAAAGGAGCATTTTTTCTTAAACTCTGATGTAGTTAGAAGCGCTGCAGATTCTTTCATATAAAAGCTTTCTTGGAATTTTAGATGCATATAATATAGAATTGGATAACATTTACTTTTAATTTTTATGTTAAGAAGTACAGATATGAGACTAAATTTAAATGTGCTTTTAAATTAGTTAAATCATAACGAACAAACATATTTTACTCTAGGATACAAGATGACTTTGTGTGACGAAATTTCTGTTGCTTTATACTGATAATATGTTTACATTAATAAGGTACATATACATATGTTTCTTTTATGAAGGGTGAGCACCTGTGGCTTTTATTTAATGTTCTATATGATTTTTTTTTCATTTTATTAAAGTTCAGCGTAGTGTGTATATATTTCTGAAATGTTTAGGTGTGCTTTGTGTGCCCATCGGGCAGAGTGTACGTATTAGTTGGTCAGTCAGTCTCTATTTTTATTTATTTTTTTTTTTCTAATGTACCAATCCTTTTATCAGATTTTACTACTTGAAATAGAGAATTTTTGTCTAATTTTTTGCTGGGTATATACACTAGGTATGTAGAAATTAGTTTACATACAAAGAATTGCATGTTTAATAAACAACTATTGTAGCAAATCGATCTCAAATAACTCAGTTACCTCTACCAGCAATTCACCATCGGTGTTTCCATAAAGTGTTAGAAACAATGAAATATCTATGTTTGGGAGAATTTTTCCCCTCAAGTATTTCTACTAGTGGTTTGCTGGTTGACCCCTATCGCATTCATATGTAATGATTATTCACTTAGGAAAGGTCATCAGTAGTAGGGAACTGCCAATTCGGCGACAATTAAAATTGTTAAATTGTTGCTGAAATTGTTAAATTTGGGTAATTAAAATTTGAAAATTGTTAAATTCTTGAAAATTTGAGTTTTTTTGTTTACATTATGAGTTTTTGTTTACATTAGGAGTTTTTGTTTACATTAAGTGTATGTCTGTCTGTCTGTCTGTCTGTCTGCCTGACCGTGGATGTTTGTGTGTGGAATATTTTGTGTGAATGTATTAAGGCGGTTCATAGTTTTTCCTAATACCAATGGTGAAATAGTGATTATTATTTTTTCATAATGCCTACGGCAAAACATGATTATTATTTTTTCCTAATGCCTACGGCAAAACATGATTATTATTTTTTTCAAATGCCCACGGCAAAACATGATTATTATTTTTTTCAAATGCCGACGGCAAAACATGATTATTATTTTTTTCAAATGCCGACGGCAAAACATGATTATTATTTTTTTCAAATACCGACGGTAAAATATGATTATTATTTTTCCTAATGCCTACGGCAAAACGTGATTATTATTTTTTTCAAATGCCGACTGCAAAACATGATTATTATTTTTTTCAAATGCCGACGGCAAAACATGATTATTATTTTCTAATGCTCCCAGTGTTGCCAGACTGTAGAAATTTGTTATCGTAATACTATATCAGTAATATCAGAGAAAATAGATTTGATGACTACTAGGTCATATGGTCTCATATGAATCATGGGAATGTGCTTGTGTGATTTCCTCACGCTAATAAATTGTTATAAAATAAAATAATTAAATAAATGAATAAAATAATTAAAAAAATTATTTTATTTATTTATAAAACGTTCTCATGTATGTGATCACCCCTAATGCTTGTGTGTGGGGGGTCCAGCTTGTTTGTCGCTGGTAAGCTTATATTCTCTTTATTTGTTTAAGAAATATATTTGTATGTATGTATGTATGTATGTATGTGTGTATGATGTATGTATGTATGTATGTATGTGCGATCGAAAGAACTTGTGCTTGGAATATTTTGTGGCTGTGTAGAATACATTTATATTTTGCAACGTAATCATTTTCTTTGTCTGCGATTATTTTAAAGCAGCAAAGTTTCAACTAAGTACAGTCATCAGCAGAGAAACAAAAAGTTAAAACTGTGAATGCTGCAAGGATACCGCCACTAATTTTAGTATAAATACGCCAACTTTTCTAACCAACACATCAGTACTTTATTGTATTTACAAGTAGTATCATCAGAAATTGTGCTAAAGTTTTATAATAATAAAATAATAGTAGATTAGTAATGGGGACGGACGACATGTTTTGGGAATTCAAAACCGGGAAAAAATAAAAACGATGGCAACCCTGTTACAAATGGGGGGATTTTGGGGATTTTCATGCTGATATGGTGTGTGTGTGTGAGTTTGATTCTTTGGCCATGTGTATGTATGTATATGTGAGTGTTTGTACGTATGTATGGGTGTGTGCGTGTGTGTGTGATTGTTATTTGATAGACTTATGGTTGCTGTTTTGAGTTATAGTTGGTATGCTTATGTATGGTTATTGTATGTATGCATTTATGTTTGTGAACTCTGGGGGGGAAATAATCTAATAGCTGCAGAGAGTGGCAACCCTGTTGCGAATGGAAGTCGTTAGGGAATGTATTTGGTAATGTATGTATATGTTGTTAGATTAATGTATGTGATCTTATCTATTTTTGCTTTGAAGAATGTCATTGCTTGTGTGAGTTACATCAACACTTTTTCATACATATTTACAAATGTATGTATATATGTTTTTAAGGCTATTGACGTTACTATTATGGAGATAGAAAATATTGTGTCGGCATAGGTTTCATATATATTCACGTGAATTTCAGATGTTAAATGTTTTGAATCCGATCAGGTTGATAAGAAGAGATTTTCAATAGGGGTAGTGATATCTTTATTTCGGTATATTTTACTTTAATGTAACAATTATAAGAAATAGCTTTTGGAGAAATACAGCAAAAACTTATAGAAGCACCTACTTTCACGTGTCCCGATTTTTCTAGTACCTTTATATTGCAAACTGATGCTAGCGATTTTGTTCTGGGTGTTGCTGTGTATATGAATTTCATCATATATCGTAATACCAACAGAGAATTGTGGAAATGTGTGTGTGTGCGTGGGTATGTGTTTATGTGTGTGTGTGTGTATGTTTGTAGGAATTTCAATGTGTGTATTTCTGTAGGAGCTTAGGGCTGATTGTGATGTATGAGGGGTGAGGTGTTCTAGTAATATGTAACCGGGGGAATCTGTGTGTTTGTATGTCTGTAGGAGTTTAAGGCTGACCATGATTTGGGTGGGCAGGGTTGTTGACGTAATATGTATCCATGGGGATTTGTGGATATGTCTGTCTATAGTAGTTTAAGGCTGATCGTGATTTGAGGTAGGTGAGGATGTTGTTGAGGTAAATTGGTTATTTGTATGTATGTATGTATGTATGTATTTTTGTAAGAATTTAAGATGATTGTGATTTATTAGGGGAGAGGTGTTCTTGTAATATGTAGCCGTGAGAATATATGTGTATAGACGTCTATAGAAGTTTAAGACTATCTGTAATTTCAGGTAGGTGAGAGTATTGTGTTGTTGAGATTAATCTTATATATTGTATATGTATGTATGTATGATCATGGGAATTTGTGTATGTATATCTGAGGGAGAATTTAAGGCTCGTCATGATTTGCAAAAGGTGGGGTGTTGTTGAAATTTTCTTGGATATTTATTATATGAATTCTGCTATGAGTGTGTGTATTTGCGCTAATATTTATATGTAGATAGAAAGAAATTGTTTTCAGTATCGACATTTGGTACTATAAAATACTATCATATGTCTGGACTTTCCTAATCTTATTATGTTTTTATACTTACGCTTGTTTTATATTTTCTCATACTTAAATTTGTCTCGCGTTAAAGTCTGCCTATATGAAATTTGTTTATATTACAGATTTTGTTTATTTCAATCTTTGAATACATTTTTTTTGTCATTGATGTCTTTTGTTCTTCTTGTTGTTGGTGTTGTTGTTGTAAATATTCGTCTGTGTATAGATGCGATATATTCATTTTTTTTTTTATTTGAAAATAAAAACGTTTTAATTTTTATCTGCGTTTACTTAAAAGCTTGTGAGGATTTTCTGTTTTAAGTAAAACTGAATTCCTGAAGATACATACTCTATAGTAATACCAACTATAATAGAAATATTCCTTATACTCAATTTATATTTTTTAAAGTTGATGCAACGTTAGTAAGTTAACGTTAAAAATTTTTGTGGTACATAATTTTTTCTAACTATAGACTTTTTTCTTCACTTTCTACATTTGTTTTCAAACTCTTGCTTTGCTTTATGAAAATGTATAAACATTTTTAAATGAAACTGATCCGGCACTCCAGCTTATATATTAGTTTTATAGTTAGTTTTTTTTTCTTTGGTAATCAACTTACTTCTTTTTTATTTTTATTGATAAACATTTAAAATCAAAAGGGAGCTTTATATTGAAATTATTATTTTCATAATTGTTGAAAACAATCACTAGTTTTTTTTTTTTTTTTTTTTTTGTGATGAAATCATTTGAAGTTGAAGCTGATATCTTTGCTTACTGTTTTAAATTAAAATTTTATTCAATAGAATAAAAGGAGCTTTTTTTCTTAAATTCTGATGCAGTTAAGATCGGATATGAGACTGAATTTAAATGTACTTTTAAATTAGTCACAATGAACAAAGTTATTTTCTTGTTGAAAAGCGATCATCAGAAAACGAAGTGGTTTTCAGAGACTTTAGGTATACCCTTTCGACGGTTCCTCTAGGATACAAGATGACTTTGTTTGACGAAATTTCTGTTGCTTTATACTGATAATATGTTTACATTAATAAGGTACATATGTATATGTTTATTTTATGAAGGGCTATTACCTATGGCTTTCATTTGACGTTCTATATGATTTTTTTTTCTCATGTTATTAAAGTTCAGCGTATTGTGTATATATTTCTGAAATGTTTAAGTATGTTTTGTGTTCCCATCGGACAGAGTGTACGTATTAGTTGGTCAGTCAGTCTATATATTTATTTATTTTTTTCTTCTAATGTGCCACTCCTTTTTTCAGATTTTACTACTTGGAATAGAGTATTTTTGTCTAATTTTTTTCTGGGTATCTACATACATTAGTTAAATATGTCTATGAAGTTTTAAGAAAAAATTTTAAATAAAATATTGGAAAAAGAATTAATTATGTGAATGGTTTTTATTTCTTTATTAGCTTTACTTCGCTAGATCAAAAAAATTTTTGTTTTTGCTTATTTGCAAATTCTTGTTTTCATGTCGCTTAAACATGTACAGTCTTGTTTTCATATCGCTTAGACATGCACAGTCTTGTTTTCATGATGCTTAGACATGCATAGTCTTGTTTTCATGATGCTTAAACATGTACAGTCTTGTTTTCTTTGAGAGGTTGTGCACAAGACAAATTGAATTTCACAATATTATGAAATTCCATTAAAAGAGAAACAGTTTAGACAATCGGATAAGTCCTTATATTTTTCACTACATACAAGTTTCTGTTATTTTATATTCGAATAGATGAATCCTAACTTTCCTTTAAAAAATAACACAAAACAAGGATAAATTTAGTTTAATTTTATTTATATTAATAATACATTTTAATTTAATTTTATTTATTTTTATTATAATGATGGAAACATTTCATAATATCCAATTATTAAATTTTCTAATATACTTTTACGCAAAAAATATATTGTACATCTGCAAGTATCTGGTCCTTCCTCACACTCAGGATTATACCAAGGACAGCTTCTGAAGTGGCCTTCTGTGTTGTCTTCATCTTCCATGATACCATATTCTTCGTTCTCATCCAGCATATTTTGAAAAATTTTGATCATCTCCCAATGATCGAAAAGCCTGAAGCTTTCAAAATCTCTTATAAATTGGTTTAGAGTACGTCTGATTTGACTCATTTTATTTGCTTATAAGTTAATGAATGATGATTGTTTGAAGGTTCCTTTAAGACTAATTTCCTCTTTTAAATTTTTAAAGTAGTATCTCTTGATCTTTAAAATATCTATACCATCATCTATATTCCATACCTCTTTTTTAGCACTCTATCTCTCTCTACCCCTTTTCTCTCTATAACTATCTCTTTCTGTCTATCACTACCCCTCCACTTATTGACTATTTCACCATATTTTCGATTAGCCTTCTTGAAGTCGTCATCGCTACTTTCAAGATCATTTTCAGTTAAACATTCAAAGTGCGGAGAAGAAAATGAAAAAAAATAAATAAATAAAACAAAAATGGAGTCTACAACAAATCTAACATCAAAATTTAATTCACTAAAAAATAAAACCTTAATCCACATAAAGGAGCTTGAGACATCAACTAAATACACCATTCGAAAAGTGTCAAGAGTAACAACAAAATATGGGCCAACACTAAAAGTTGAAATGGAAAACCACATAATGTTCCTCCCAAAGCGATATAATGCTTTAACCGATGCTGAAATTAAAGAACTCTCGAGCGGATCATATTGCTTAAGTAGAGAAGGTGAACAAAGCTTAATTTTTGAAAGCGAGCTGAGTGAATTTCTAATTCAAAATTCCCAATTTCCAATTTGGCAATAATATATAATAATTTTGTGTTTTAAATTATAAATAAAAATACATGAAAGAGTTTTGTAAAATATAAATGTTTGTGCTTTTTTATTTAATATTTTCAGTTATTTCATAAAGAAATTTAAGACATAAATGACCACAGGTAAATGTATTGAAATTCTGATGCTGATTATAGTTGTATTTTATATTTCTACCAAGATATTTGACTACTTCCGAAGGAGGTTGTAAGTTTCCAAAGCTGTCGAAATATTCTTTTCCATTGTTGTTTTTATAATATGCTACCCAATGTGTACCAGGTCCTGTTGATACGTCTAAATTGATTATTCCACATTCTATTTTCTTTGTTCGTTTTGGTAGAGTATTCAACATGAAAACTCCTCTAAAATATGGAATATTTATAGAGAAACGGTTTATGTCCACATCAGATAGTGGTCTGTTCGTAGCATCTCTAAGAGTTTTTTGATTTTTCTTTGTAAACTAAACCATAACCCTTTTTATATGGTTTTAAGTAAAGTCCCTTTCCAACTGCTATAGATTCCATCGCTCTATTATGTCTAATTGCTTCATCAAGTTGATTTTTTGCATTCTTTGTTGCATTAACAGCTTTAGCTATAGCAGCACCTCCAGTTGTTAGACTACCAATTGCACCCAGAGCAGTTAAAATCGGTATTAGAGGCAAAAACCCACCAATTTTTGGTACACGTATTACATGTGGTACTATAATTTGAGATTTTCTTCCTTTTAATGATTTGTTGATAGTTTTTCGGGCAATTTTAATTGCTGAGTTAATATTTAATGGTTTTTCCTTCTTTAGTATTTTTGTTGCAGCTCTAATTGATGTTCTAAACAGTTTTTTATCATTTAGCTTATTCTTTTTAACATTTTTCTTTTTCTCCACACCCATACCAAATTTTGTTTTGGCTTTCATTGCGTTAGTAACCATATAGGCAAATGATTTTTCAGCAATACTACTATCTTTTGATAAAACTCGATCCCAAGCTGAATTTTCAAGTATTTTATCAGCTTTATGTCTAATGCTTAAATCCTTACAAGCAGAGTCCAATAAATTAATTCCTTTGTCACCTCAATTTAAACGTTTTTGTAGTTTTGTTTCAGGTCCACAATACTAATATCCGGGAAGATAAAGTTCACCAGTTAGAGAGCTTATTCTTTTTATCTACTATACCTCCTCCAACGAAGGTGTTTTTATGACTAAACGTTTTCTGATATTGTATAACTATATCATCTAATTTTGTCGATAATAACAGGTAACATTTATAAAATCTATTTAGTTCGTAATATTGTTCCTTCTACTATATTTTTTTTTTTGTTTACTTGCCTCTATCTTGACTGATCGTTTCTCAGTCCTTAAACTTGTATATTCTGAACTTCTGTCTTGATATTACTTTCTTCTTTCATGCGAATTCTTGTTTTTTCTTTTCATATCACTTAAACATGCACAGTCTTGTTATCGTTGAAAGGTTCTGTACAAAACAAATCGAATTTCACAATATTATGAAATTCCATTATATTTCATTAGGTATTTTCTTATCGACACCAACTGCTTTAACACCATCTCATTTACGTTTGCTAACAGCAAATAGTACAATAGGTGTCAGCTATTAGATCAGCTTATCAGCTATTAGATCAGCTTATTAGCACCTGGTCTGTTTTTCAGATCAGCTTTTCAGGAGCTGGTCTGGTTTTCAGATCAGCTTATCAGGACCTGGTCTGGTTTTCAGATCAGCTTTTCAGGACCTGGTCTGGTTTTCAGATCAGCTTTTAAGGACCTGGTCTGGTTTTCAGATCAGCTTATCAGGACCTGGTCTGGTTTTCAGATCAGCTTTCCGGACCTGGTCTGGTTTTCAGATCAGCTTATCAGGACCTGGTCTGGTTTTCAGATCAGCTTATCAGGACCTGGTCTGGTTTTCAGATCAGCTTATCAGGACCTGGTCTGGTTTTCAGATCAGGCTATCAGGACCTGGTCTGGTTTTCAGATCAGCTTATCAGGAGCTGGTCTGATTTTCAGGTCAGCTTATTAGGAGCTGGTCTGATTTTCAGGTCAGCTTATTAGGAGCTGGTCTGGTTTTCAGGTCAGATGAAATAACTAAAGTCTATCTTTTATTAGCAGTATTTTTTTTTTCTATAACGAAAATCGTTTAATTCAATATATTTGCTTATAATCAAAAATCCATATTTATCCTTCCAACACTCTACAAATTTTTTAAAACTTGTCAAAATTCATATTACTGCCAACATGAACCTTGTAAACATGCTTCATATTTTCCTCATCTTACTTAAACATTATAATTACATTTGCATTGTCTCTTATTAAATGCTTATAGCCATATTCATAAAAATTTTAAACAGCATTTCAAATGTTGTTTGAGCAAAATTCGCTAAAATTGTATTCATAATAGAATATTAGCGTAAAAACGTTTTTTAACTAGCGTAAATCACCAAATCTTAAAAATTAAATGCACCCATATTTAAAATAATTTTGAATTGACGTCGTTGTAGTTTTGCTTCTTGCTTATTTATATTTTTAACTTTGTCTGTATGTATGTATGTATGCATGTATTAAGAATTATGCTTATGTTTGGCACAAGTAGAATGAGTCATCATTATTCTGTCGCCCCGTAAAAAAAATATACACGTACACGTACACGTACATATGTATGTATATTATTCTGCTTTCCACATGCAACATCAGCAAATATCATAATTGAAATGTATTAAGCTTCATTACCAGAAAAAAATAAATGTATAATAACCCATTCTTTTAATTATGAAATTATGTAATTTCTTTAACTATTCATATTTGTAGTAGTATATAGATAATTTTAGTATAAATATATGTTTTTAAACCTCAGATAGTAGTAGGGAACTGGGCATCCGGCGTAGATTAAAATTTTTAAGTTTAATTACCCATAACCCCGACAAAGGACACCCAGAAATTATTACACAAACCAAATCACTGAAAGACTCAAATTTCCACGGTCATGCAGACAGACAGAGAGAGAGAGAGACATACACTTAATGTAAACAAAAACTCCTTATGTTAAAAAAATAAGAGTGACTTATTGAACCACCCTCGAAAAATATTTAAAGGACTTATTGAACCACACTCGTAGGTATCATATTTCAAGAATTTTAAAATTTTCAAATTTTAATTACCCAAATTTAACAATTTCACCAACAATTTAACAATTTCAGCAACAATTTAACAATTTTAATTGGGGCCGGAGTGGGATTTCACTACTACTTTGGGTAATTAAAATTTGAAAATTGTTAAATTCTTGGAAATTTGTGAAATTTGATACCTACGAGGGTGGTTCGATAAGTCCCTTAAATATTTTTCGAGGGTGGTTCAATGAGTTCATCTTTTTCCTAATGCCTACGGCAAAACATGATTATTATTTTTTTCAAATGCCGACGGAAAAAAATGATTATTATTTTTTTCAAATATTTTTTTCAAATATTTTTTTCAAATGCCGGCGGCAAAACATGATTATTATTTTTCCTAATGCCTACGGCATGCATGATAATTTTTCCTAATGCCTACGGCAATGCATGATAGTTTTTCCTAATGCCGGGCAATACATGAATATTGTTTTTTCAAATGCCGACGGGAAATTGATTTTTCCTAATGACGACGGGAAAACGTGAAAGTTATTTTTTCTAATGCTAATGTAGGTGTTGCTAGACTGTGGGAATTTAAGGCTGACCGTGATTTGAATGGGCGGCGTTGTTGCCGTAATATGTAACCATAGGAATTTGTGGATGTGTCTGTCTGTCTGTGAGAATTTAGGTGAAGGTTTGATTGACAGGGGGCGGGGTGTAGTTGTGGTAGATCGATTGCGTGTATATATATGTGTGTATGTGTGTGTGTGTGTGTGTATGTGTGTGTATGTTTGTAGGAATTTCAATGTATGTATTTCTGTAGAAGTTTAAGACTATCTGTAATTTCAGGTAGGTGTGGGTGTTGTGTTGTTGAGATTTATGAGGGGTGAGGTGTTCTAGTAATATGCAGGGAATCTGTGTGTTTGTATGTCTGTAGGAGTTTAAGGCTGACCATGATTTAGGTGGGCAGGGTTGTTGACGTAATATGTAGCCATGGGGATTTGTGGATGTGTAAGGCAGATCGTGATTTGAGGTAGGTGAGGATGTTGTTGAGGTAAATTGGCTATGTGTATGTATGTATGTATGTATTTCTGTAAGAATTTAAGATGATTGTGATTTATTAGGGCGAGGTGTTCTTTTAATATGTAGCCGTGAGAATCTATGTGTATAGATGTCTGTAGAACAGTAACCCGCAAGCCATAGCACAATTGTGCGGATGAAAATCACACACATGCTTATGCTCTTTAATTTAGTCGTCACTGAGCAAGCGACGAATTAAGTTGTGCACGCATGTATTAATTTTTTCCTGGTTTTTTGTTTAGTTTTTTTGAGCACACGGAACGAAATTAAAGTTCAAATTTAATAAATTTCTACAGACAAAAAACTGATAATATAATTATGGAAGCTGGGAAATATTTCGTCATTAAAAATGCTTTTGGCAATATGCAATGCATTGTATGTTATGAAACATTAAAAAATAATAGGGAAAATAGATTAAAAAGGCATTTTAATAGTCTCCACAGATCGGTGAATAAATTTAATTTTGAATTTATACACTAAATTGTTGAATGGTTATTCAATTTTTACTTTTTATTTGAGTTTTTATTAAATTGCTTATTTACAAAAAAAAATCCAAACAACTAATAACCACATCATGTATTTTATATTACAAAAGTTTTCTTCAAGTGCAAGTTTATTTTACCCTCATTTTTCTCACCTATACAAACATATCTTATTTTGCGGGACACTGCTGTAGAAGTTTAAGACTATCTGTAATTTCGGGTAGGTGAGAGTGTTGTGTTGTTGAGATTAATCTCGTATATTGTATATTTATGTATGTATGACCATGGGAATTTGTGTATGTATATCTGGGGAGAATTTAAGGCTAGTCATGATTTGTAAAAGGTGGAGTGTTGTTGAAATTTTCTTGGATATTTCTTATATGAATTCTGCTATGTGTGTGTATTTGAGCTGGTATTTATATGTAGGTAGAAATAAATTGTTTTCAACATCGACATTTGGTACTATAAAATACTATCATATATCTGGACTTCCCTAATCCTAGTATGCTTTTGTACTTACGATTGCTTTATATTTTCTCATGCTAAATTTGTCTTGCGTTAAAGTCTGTCTGTGTGAAATTTGTTTATATTACAGATTTTGTTTATTTAACTACATCCGTCTTCTTTGACTGAAAGCGTTTTCTACACACAGAGAAAAACCAACTTAAAATCAGTAAAAACCATGCTGAATTAATAAGAAACATTAACGAAGGTTTAGTCATATTGAAATTTCTTATTTCAATATAGACAAAATATTAATTTACAGTATTCATTTATTAAACTCATTAGTTTGTAGATATCTCAATATACATTTTCTATTATATTAAAAATTATTGAATTAATGTGACGAATTCTTATTTTTAAGATGCAGATTTTCCCTGAGTGTATGGATTGTTTATATTTGCATTGTGCTTTAACTAAACGACGCTTCATATATTTTCATGATGTAGATCTAATAAATACTTAAGCATTGATAAGAAATTTGATATGTATACATACATATCTACAAATTGATTTTATGTATGTATGTATGTACATATATATGTACATACAAATAAGTGTTTAACTCAATCTTTGAATACATTTTTTATTTTATTTTTTGTCATGTGATGTCTGTTGTTGTTGAAATTAAAAACATTTTAATTTTTATCTGCGTTTACTTAAAAGTTTGTGAGGATTTTCTGTTTTAAGTAAAACTGAATTCCTGAAGATATGTACTTACATACTCTATAGTAATAGTAACTATAATAGAAATATTTCTTATACTTAATTTACATTTTTTTTGAAGTTGATGCAATATTAGTTAGTCAACGTTTGACATTTTTAGGGTATAAAATTTTTTCTAGCTATAGCCTTCTACATTTATTTTGGAAAGCTTGCTTTGCTTTTTAAAAATGTATAAACATTTTTAAATGAAACTGATCCGGCACTCCAGCTTAGGTACTTAGAGTTTTTTTGTTGTTAGTTAACTTACTTATTTTTTATTTTTTATTGATAAACATTGGAAATCAAAAGGGAGTTTTATATTGTAATTATTATTTTCATAATTGTTGAAAACAATCGCTGCTTTTTGTTTGTTTTTTAAGATGAAATCATTTGAATTACTTTTGAAACTTTACGCGTTTATAAAAATTATGTTATTTTCTATATTTCTTAATTTATAAGACTTTTAGACTTTGTGCTTTAGTGATTATATATTCTATTATACGATTATGAATACGAATGCAGTAAGCTGATGTCTTTGCTTACTGTTTCAAATTAAAATTTTATTCAATTGAATAAAAGGAGCATTTTTTCTTAAACTCTGATGTAGTTAGAAGCGCTGCAGATTCTTTCATATAAAAGCTTTCTTGGAATTTTAGATGCATATAATATAGAATTGGATAACATTTACTTTTAATTTTTATGTTAAGAAGTACAGATATGAGACTAAATTTAAATGTGCTTTTAAATTAGTTAAATCATAACGAACAAACATATTTTACTCTAGGATACAAGATGACTTTGTGTGACGAAATTTCTGTTGCTTTATACTGATAATATGTTTACATTAATAAGGTACATATACATATGTTTCTTTTATGAAGGGTGAGCACCTGTGGCTTTTATTTAATGTTCTATATGATTTTTTTTTCATTTTATTAAAGTTCAGCGTAGTGTGTATATATTTCTGAAATGTTTAGGTGTGCTTTGTGTGCCCATCGGGCAGAGTGTACGTATTAGTTGGTCAGTCAGTCTCTATTTTTATTTATTTTTTTTTTTCTAATGTACCAATCCTTTTATCAGATTTTACTACTTGAAATAGAGAATTTTTGTCTAATTTTTTGCTGGGTATATACACTAGGTATGTAGAAATTAGTTTACATACAAAGAATTGCATGTTTAATAAACAACTATTGTAGCAAATCGATCTCAAATAACTCAGTTACCTCTACCAGCAATTCACCATCGGTGTTTCCATAAAGTGTTAGAAACAATGAAATATCTATGTTTGGGAGAATTTTTCCCCTCAAGTATTTCTACTAGTGGTTTGCTGGTTGACCCCTATCGCATTCATATGTAATGATTATTCACTTAGGAAAGGTCATCAGTAGTAGGGAACTGCCAATTCGGCGACAATTAAAATTGTTAAATTGTTGCTGAAATTGTTAAATTTGGGTAATTAAAATTTGAAAATTGTTAAATTCTTGAAAATTTGAGTTTTTTTGTTTACATTATGAGTTTTTGTTTACATTAGGAGTTTTTGTTTACATTAAGTGTATGTCTGTCTGTCTGTCTGTCTGTCTGCCTGACCGTGGATGTTTGTGTGTGGAATATTTTGTGTGAATGTATTAAGGCGGTTCATAGTTTTTCCTAATACCAATGGTGAAATAGTGATTATTATTTTTTCATAATGCCTACGGCAAAACATGATTATTATTTTTTCCTAATGCCTACGGCAAAACATGATTATTATTTTTTTCAAATGCCCACGGCAAAACATGATTATTATTTTTTTCAAATGCCGACGGCAAAACATGATTATTATTTTTTTCAAATGCCGACGGCAAAACATGATTATTATTTTTTTCAAATACCGACGGTAAAATATGATTATTATTTTTCCTAATGCCTACGGCAAAACGTGATTATTATTTTTTTCAAATGCCGACTGCAAAACATGATTATTATTTTTTTCAAATGCCGACGGCAAAACATGATTATTATTTTCTAATGCTCCCAGTGTTGCCAGACTGTAGAAATTTGTTATCGTAATACTATATCAGTAATATCAGAGAAAATAGATTTGATGACTACTAGGTCATATGGTCTCATATGAATCATGGGAATGTGCTTGTGTGATTTCCTCACGCTAATAAATTGTTATAAAATAAAATAATTAAATAAATGAATAAAATAATTAAAAAAATTATTTTATTTATTTATAAAACGTTCTCATGTATGTGATCACCCCTAATGCTTGTGTGTGGGGGGTCCAGCTTGTTTGTCGCTGGTAAGCTTATATTCTCTTTATTTGTTTAAGAAATATATTTGTATGTATGTATGTATGTATGTATGTGTGTATGATGTATGTATGTATGTATGTATGTGCGATCGAAAGAACTTGTGCTTGGAATATTTTGTGGCTGTGTAGAATACATTTATATTTTGCAACGTAATCATTTTCTTTGTCTGCGATTATTTTAAAGCAGCAAAGTTTCAACTAAGTACAGTCATCAGCAGAGAAACAAAAAGTTAAAACTGTGAATGCTGCAAGGATACCGCCACTAATTTTAGTATAAATACGCCAACTTTTCTAACCAACACATCAGTACTTTATTGTATTTACAAGTAGTATCATCAGAAATTGTGCTAAAGTTTTATAATAATAAAATAATAGTAGATTAGTAATGGGGACGGACGACATGTTTTGGGAATTCAAAACCGGGAAAAAATAAAAACGATGGCAACCCTGTTACAAATGGGGGGATTTTGGGGATTTTCATGCTGATATGGTGTGTGTGTGTGAGTTTGATTCTTTGGCCATGTGTATGTATGTATATGTGAGTGTTTGTACGTATGTATGGGTGTGTGCGTGTGTGTGTGATTGTTATTTGATAGACTTATGGTTGCTGTTTTGAGTTATAGTTGGTATGCTTATGTATGGTTATTGTATGTATGCATTTATGTTTGTGAACTCTGGGGGGGAAATAATCTAATAGCTGCAGAGAGTGGCAACCCTGTTGCGAATGGAAGTCGTTAGGGAATGTATTTGGTAATGTATGTATATGTTGTTAGATTAATGTATGTGATCTTATCTATTTTTGCTTTGAAGAATGTCATTGCTTGTGTGAGTTACATCAACACTTTTTCATACATATTTACAAATGTATGTATATATGTTTTTAAGGCTATTGACGTTACTATTATGGAGATAGAAAATATTGTGTCGGCATAGGTTTCATATATATTCACGTGAATTTCAGATGTTAAATGTTTTGAATCCGATCAGGTTGATAAGAAGAGATTTTCAATAGGGGTAGTGATATCTTTATTTCGGTATATTTTACTTTAATGTAACAATTATAAGAAATAGCTTTTGGAGAAATACAGCAAAAACTTATAGAAGCACCTACTTTCACGTGTCCCGATTTTTCTAGTACCTTTATATTGCAAACTGATGCTAGCGATTTTGTTCTGGGTGTTGCTGTGTATATGAATTTCATCATATATCGTAATACCAACAGAGAATTGTGGAAATGTGTGTGTGTGCGTGGGTATGTGTTTATGTGTGTGTGTGTGTATGTTTGTAGGAATTTCAATGTGTGTATTTCTGTAGGAGCTTAGGGCTGATTGTGATTTATGAGGGGTGAGGTGTTCTAGTAATATGTAACCGGGGGAAGGTACATATGTATATGTTTATTTTATGAAGGGATATTACCTATGGCTTTATTTTTGACGTTCTATATGATTTTTTTTCTCATTTTATTAAAGTTCAGCGTGTTGTGTATATATTTCTGAAATGTTTAAGTGTGCTTTGTGTGTCCATCGGACAGAGTGTACGTTTTAGTTGGTCAGTCAGTCTATATATTTATTTTTTTTTTCTTCTAATGTACCACACCTTTTTTCACATTTTACTACTTGAAATAGAGAATTTTTGTCCAATTTTTTTCTGGGTATCTACATTAGTTAAATATGTGTATGAATTTTTAAGAAAAAATTTTAAATAAAATATTGGAAAAAGAATTAATTATTTGAATGGTTTTTATTTCTTTATTAGCTTTACTTCGCTAGATCAAAAAAATTTTTGTTTTTGCTTATTTGCAAATTCTTGTTTTCATGTCGCTTAAACATGAACAGTCTTGTTTTCATATCGCTTAGACATGCACAGTCTTGTTTTCATGATGCTTAGACATGTACAGTCTTGTTTTCTTTGAGAGGTTATGCACAAGACAAATTGAATTTCACAATATTATGAAATTCCATTAAATTTCATATTTTCATAAAGAGAAACAATTTAGACAATCGGATAAGTCCTTATATTTTTCACTACATACAAGGTTCTGTTATTTTATATTCGAATAGATGAATCCTAAATTTCCTTTAAAAAATAACACAAAACAAGGATAAATTTAATTTAATTTTATTTATATTAATAATACATTTTAATTTAATTTTATTTATTTTTATTATAATGATGGAAACATTTCATAATATCCAATTATTAAATTTTCTAATATACTTTTACGCAAAAAATATATTGTACATCTGCAAGTATATGGTCCTTCCTCACACTCAGGATTATACCAAGGACAGCTTCTGAAGTGGCCTTCTGTGTTGTCTTCATCTTCCATGATACCATATTCTTCGTTCTCATCCAGCATATTTTGAAAAAATTTGATCATCTCCCAATGATCAAAAAGCCTGAAGCTTTCAAAATCTCTTATAAATTGGTTTAGAGTACGTCTGATTTGACTCATTTTATTTGCTTATAAGTTAATGAATGATGATTGTTTGAAGGTTCCTTTAAGACTGATTTCCTCTTTTAAATTTTTAAAGTAGTATCTCTTGATCTTTAAAATATCTATACCATCATCTATATTCCATACCTCTTTTTTAGCACTCTATCTCTCTCTACCCCTTTTCTCTCTATAACTGTCTCTTTCTGTCTATCACTACCCCTCCACTTATTCACTATTTCACCATATTTTCGATTAGCCTTCTTGAAGTCGTCATCGCTACTTTCAAGATTATTTTCAGTTAAACATTCAAAGTGCGGAGAAGTAAATAAAAAAAAAATAAATAAATAAATAAAACAAAAATGGAGTCTACAACAAATCTAACATCAAAATTTAATTCACTAAAAAATAAAACCTTAATCCACATAAAGGAGCTTGAGACATCAACTAAATACACCATTCGAAAAGTGTCAAGAGTAACAACAAAATATGGGCCAACACTAAAAGTTGAAATGGAAAACCACATAATGTTCCTCCCAAAGCGATATAATGCTTTAACCGATGCTGAAATTAAAGAACTCTCGAGCGGATCATATTGCTTAAGTAGAGAAGGTGAACAAAGCTTAATTGTTGAAAGCGAGCTGAGTGAATTTCTAATTCAAAATTCCCAATTTCCAATTTGGCAATAATATATAATAATTTTGTATTTTAAATTATAAATAAAAATACATGAAAGAGTTTTGTAAAATATAAATGTTTGTGCTTTTTTATTTAATATTTTCAGTTATTTCGTAAAGAAATTTAAGACATAAATGACCACAGGTAAATGTATTGAAATTCTGATGTTGATTATAGTTGTATTTTATATTTCTACCAAGATATTTGACTACTTCCGAAGGAGGTTGTAAGTTTCCAAAGCTGTCGAAATATTCTTTTCCATTGTTGTTTTTATAATATGCTACCCAATGTGTACCAGGTCCTGTTGATACGTCTAAATTGATTATTCCACATTCTATTTTCTTTGTTCGTTTTGGTAGAGTATTCAACATGAAAACTCCTCTAAAATATGGAATATTTATAGAGAAACGGTTTATGTCCACATCAGATAGTGGTCTGTTCGTAGCATCTCTAAGAGTTTTTTGATTTTTCTTTGTACACTAAACCATAACCCTTTTTATATGGTTTTAAGTAAAGTCCCTTTCCAACTGCTATAGATTCCATCGCTCTATTATGTCTAATTGCTTCATCAAGTTGATTTTTTGCATTCTTTGTTGCATTAACAGCTTTAGGTATAGCAGCACCTCCAGTTGTTAGACTACCAATTGCACCCAGAGCAGTTAAAATCGGCATTAGAGGCAAAAACCCACCAATTTTTGGTACACGTATTACATGTGGTACTATAATTTGAGATTTTCTTCCTTTTAATGATTTGTTGATAGTTTTTCGGGCAATTTTAATTGCTGAGTTAATATTTAATGGTTTTTCCTTCTTTAGTATTTTTGTTGCAGCTCTAATTGATGTTCTAAACAGTTTTTTATCATTTATCTTGTTCTTTTTAACATTTTTCTTTTTCTCCACACCCATACCAAATTTTGTTTTGGCTTTCATTACATTAGTAACCATATAGGCAAATGATTTTTCAGCAATACTACTATCTTTTGATAAAACTCGATCCCAAGCTGAATTTTCAAGTATTTTATCAGCTTTATGTCTAATGCTTAAATCCTTATTTTTTGAATAAGCTATATCGTGATCTTTACAAGCAGAGTCCAATAAATTAATTCCTTTGTCACCTCAATTTAAACGTTTTTGTAGTTTTGTTCCAGGTCCACAATACTAATATCCAGGAAGATAAAGTTCACCAGTTACAGAGTTTATTTTTTTATCTACTATACCTCCTCCAACGAAGGTGTTTTTATGACTAAACGTTTTCTGATATTGTATAACTATATCATCTAATTTTGTCGATAATAACAGGTAACATTTATAAAATCTATTTAGTTCGTAATATTGTTCCTTCTACTATTTTTTTGTTTACTTGCCTCTATCTTGACTGATGGTTTCTCAGTCTTTAAACTTGTATATTCTCAACTTCTGTCTTGATGTTACTTTCTTCTTAGTAGATTGTTAATGGCGGTCTGAGACATGTTTTGGGAATTCAAAACCGGGAAAAAATAAAAACTATGACAACCCTGTTACAAATGGGGGGATTTTGGGGATTTGCATGCTGAGAGTTTCTTGGCTATGTGTGTGTGTATGTGTGTGTGTGTGCGTGAGTTTGATTCTTTGTTTATGTGTATGTATACTTGTGTGCCCAGCTTTTGTTGTTATTGTAGAGAAACGTTGTGTGTACAGTGCATGGTTGTATGTATATGTGGGTGTTGTATGTGTGTATGTGTGTGAGTTTGATTCTTTCTGTGTATGGGAATGTATGTACACTTGTGTGTACAGGTTTTGTTGTTATTGTAGAGAAACGTTGTGCTTACAGTGGATGTATACATACAGTATATATATGTGTGGGATGTTTGTGTATGTATGTGTGTGTGTATATGTGTGCGTTTTTGTATTTAATTGTATGTTTGTCGGTCTCAGATACTTTTGTCGTAGTGGCAGACAATCATTATACCCGGTAGGAAATGTCGATGGTGAAAATGTACTGAGTCGCTTTTGACTTTGTCACCAGTACTACTATATAATTATATCCCATTCAATAATTTTCACTATAGACATTTAGCATATGCTTGTCATTTAAAATCTACTAGTAACACTAAAACAATTGAATAGGTATGACTACGTGGTTCTTATTGGAACGTAGAGACATACCAACCAGACAGTTAGTTACTGTTATATTTCTATAATTTATGTACATACAAAAAGGTATGTATATTGAAAAGTTGTTGCAAAATCTTTCCTTTTTACTGACAGATAGAATAAAACGTATTATACTATAATGGTCACTAGAATTTTAGTGTTGACACAAAGACACTTGATCCCAGTCTGACTGCAGGGTAGTGACAACGAATTCGTGTGTATGTAGAATCACTATTTTTGTTGTTGTGAGTTGTCGTTGCTATGCATATGTATGGTTATTGTGCTCGTATGTATGCATGCATTTTTTTATTTCTGGGGAAATATTCTAGTAGCTGCAGATAGTGGCAACCCTGATATCTGCTGAAAATGGAAGTGGAGAGGGAATGTATTTGATAATGTATGTACATATATCTTTTTGGAGTAATGTACGTGATCGTATGGTGGGAGACGAAGGTGATGTTATAAAATCTTCGTTTATTTATTTAAGAAATATTGTTTCGTATTTCATGGCAGAGGAGTTTGAATTGCATAATATTATAAAATTTCATTATGTATGTAAATATGTTTGTGTATTACGTGATCACTTCTTTGTGTATGTGTGTGTGTGCCAGTATGTAAATGATTTTCTCGCGCTGATATTTATATGTAGGTAGAAATAAATTGTTTTCAATATCGACATTTGGTACTATAAAATACTATCATATATCTGAACTTCCCTAATCCTAGTATGTTTTTATACATTAACGAAGGTTTATTCATATTGAAATTTCTTATTTCAATACGGAAAAATATTAATTTACAGTATTCATTTATTAAACTCATTAGTTTTAAGGTATTTCAATATACATTTTCTATTATATTGAAAATTATTGAATTAATGTGAAGCATTCTTATTTTTAAGCTGCACATTTTCACTGAATGTATTGATTGCTTATATATACATTGTGCTCTGACTAAACGACGCTTCATATATTTTCATGATGTAGATATGTAAGTGTGATTGTTAAGATCTAATAAATACTTGAGCATTGCATCCAAATAATATTGGAGTATGTGGGCCAATCTAGATGAAACAGTCTAGTTAAATCATAGTCTCATGTAATGCAGTCAGGGATCATATCGTTTTCATACAACCATTCAATGCTGCACGATAAATATTCGTGTTTAAACGAATATGATCGTTCTTCTTAGGCACTCACAAATTGTATGCGAGTAGGCTATAACTACTCCATATGGGGTAGTTTTTGGGTTTAGCCCGATGTAATGCAACGTTGTACCATGTGGTCCAACCCCAGGACATTGCAATGTTAAATCGACCACCTTTTTTTCATATATTTGGAGTAGTTTTGGAGTACTCCAACTCCTCTTTGGACTAGTCCTTACATGCATGTATGGACTAGTCGCATTATCTGCAGGGTTGATAAGAAATTTGATATGTATACATACAAATTGATTTTATGCGTGTATGTATGTATGTACGTACATACAAATAAGAGTACAACTCAATCTTTGAATTCATTTTTTTTTTTGTCTTGTGATATCTTTTTGTTGTGTATTATCTGAAATTAAAAACGTTGTTTTATCTGCATTTACTTAAAAGTTTGTGAAGATTTTCTGTTTTAAGTAAAACTGAATTCCTGAAGATACATACTCTATAGTAATAGTAACTATAATAGAAATATTTCTTATACTTAATTTACATTTTTTTAAAGTTGATGTAATGTTAGTTAGTCTACGTTTGACATTTTTGGGGGTATGCAATTTTTTCTAACTATAGCCTGTTTTCTTCACTTTCTACATTTATTTTTGGAAATCTTGCATTGCTTTTTTATAAAATTTATAAACATTTTTAAATGAAACTGATCCGGCACTCCAGCTTAGGTACTGATAGTGTTTTTTTCTTTTGTTTTTTGTTACTCAACTTGCTGTTTATTTTTTATTGATAAACATTGGAAATCAAAAGGGAGTTTTATATTGTAATTATTATTTTCATAATTGTTTAAAACAATCGCTACTTCTTTTGCGATGAAATCATTTGAATTACTTTTGAAACCTTACATGTTTATAAAAATTATGTTATTTTCTATATTGCTTAATTTATAAGACTTTTAGAATTTGTACTTTGGTGGTTATATTTTCTATTATACGATTATGAATAAGAATGCACTAAGTTGATGTCTTTGCTTACTGTTTCAAATTAAAATTTTATTCAACTGAATAAAAGGAGATTTTTTCTTAAACTCTAATGCAGTTAGAAGCGCTGGAGATTCTTTCATATAACAGCTTTTTTGAAATTTTTGATACATAGTATAATATAGAATTGGATAACATTTATTTTTAATTTTTATGTTAAGAAGTACGGGTATTAGACTGAATTTAAATGTACTTTTAAATTAGTTAAATCATAATGAACAAACATATTTTCTTCTTTAATAGCGATCAACAGAAAACGAACTCGTTTTCATATAATTTAGGTATACCCTTTCGACGGCTCCTCTAGGATACAAGATGACCTTGTATGACGAAATTTCTGTTGCTTTATACTGATAATATTTTTACATTAATAAGGTACATATACATATGTTTATTTTAGGAAGGGTGAGCACCTATGGCTTTTATTTAATGTTCTATATGATTTTTTTTTTCATTTTATTAAAGTCCAGCGTATTGTATATATATTTCTGAAATGTTTAAGTGTGTTATGTGTGCCCATCGGGCAGAGTGTACGTATTAGTTGGTCAGTCAGTCTCTATTTTTATTTATTTTATTTTTTTTTCTTCTAATGTGCCACTCCTTTTTCCAGATTTTACTACTTGGAATAGAGAATTTTTATATAATTTTTTGCTGGGTATATACATTAGGTATGTAGAAATTATTTTAGATACAAAGAAATGCATGTTTAATAAACAACTATTGTATCAAATCGAGCTCAAATAACTCAGTTACCTCTACCAGCAATTCACCGTTGGTGTTTTCATAAAGTGTTAGAAACAATGAAATATCTATGTTTTGAGAGAATTGTTCCCCTCAAGTATTTCTACATGAGGTTTGAGGGGTCAATCACTGTCGCATTCATATGTAATGATTATTCACTTAAAAAAGGTCATCATCACCATCAATCATCTCCGTATACAATACATTCATGAGTTGGGTTGATCCAGATACAATTGCTGTCTCATCACCTTCTAACAGCTTTATATATTTTGCTAGTATGCATGCCTTAGCATGCTTCTATAGATAGTGACGTAAGAGTCCGAGATGTAGAGTGTTACAATTAAAAATCTTTACTATAAGAATTTACCAGTTCGCTCTTTTGAATTTTTGCAAAGTAGATACATATGTATGTATTTCATTGATCACAAAATCATAAAATTTCTTTGCTTACAAAATTGTATGACGTGAGGATTTTTTTTTTTTTTTTTTAAATTATACATGTTTCGGCATGCTTTAATTTTTTTTTTTTTTTTTTTCTATAAATTTATGTAATACTCATACAGATACAGATATAAAGTAAGATCTGTTTACTGTATATTTTAAAATTTATGCATGCTTCAGCATGATTCTAGTTGGAGCGTATATTCATTCACTAAGTTTGTTTGATACTTATTCATACACATGTACATTCTTAAAGATTGGATATCAAAGTCCAATTTCCGTAGTTTATCTATATTTTCTAAAGATCTGATAGCTAAAGAAATAAATAGAGTGAAGATCTTCTATAATAATCCCATTTTCATATTGTAAAATTTTGCGTGCTAGCGCTTTCGATGGGAAAATATACATACAACAGTAGTTGTGAACTGCCAATTCTGCCCCACAGTGGGTCGGTTCGCTAACCTGGCAGGTCAAAATTATTTGATGGTCAGTCTATACGGTTTTTGAGGATGCTGAGTTCGACAAAAATAATTAAAAAATTCTAGCTCAATTTGTTAGGAAATATTACAGAGTTTTGCTATTGCGAACTTCGGTAGTATTAATTTTTCATGTAATATTTTCAATATTTAATTTTTCATATAATATTTTCAGTACTTTTAGAACAAGTTCTTAGCTGTCCAGAAATCCTTTTATTTTTTTTGATATTGAAATGGTAATATTTATGGTTTCAGTCCAGATAAATTAAGCATTCATTCCACTGTGCACCCCCAAATTGTTAAATTTGGGTAATTAAAATTTGAAAATTGTTAAATTCTTGGAAATTTGTGTTTTTTGTTTACATTAGGAGTTTTTTTGTTTACATTAGGAGTTTTTTGTTTACATTAACTTTGTGTGAACGGGTGATTTTTTTGGGTTACATTAATTGTGATAACGGGTGATTTTTTTTGAGGTTTCATATGAGTGTATATGCCGACGGCAATACATGATTATTATTTTTTTCAAATGCCGACGGCAAAACATGTTTATTAATTTTTCCTAATGCCGAAGGCAAAACATGAATATAATTTTTTCAAATGCCGACGGGAAAATGATTTTTCCTAATGACGACGGGAAAACGTGAAAGTTATTTTTTCTAATGCTAATGTTCATGTTGATAGACTGTGAGAATTTGGACGTGATTTGAGTAGGTTGCGTTGTTGCCGTACTATGTAACCATAGGAATTTGTGGATGTGTCTGTCTGTCTGTGAGAATTTAGGTGAGGGTTTGATTGGCAGGGGGCGGGGTGTAGTTGAGGTAGATCGATTGTGTGTGTGTGTGGGTATGTTTATGTGTGTGTGTTTGTGTGTGTGGGTATGTGTTTATATGTGTGTGTGTGTGTGTGTGTGTATGTTTGTAGGAATTGCAATGTGTGTATTTCTGTAGGAGCTTAAGGCTGATTGTGATTTATGAGGGGTGAGGTGTTCTAGTAATATGCAACCGGAGGAATCTGTGTGTTTGTATGTCTGTAGGAGTTTAAGGCTGACCATGATTTGGGTGGGCAGGGTTGTTGACGTAATATGTTTCCATGGGGATTTGTGGATGTGTCTGTCTATAGTAGTTTAAGGCTGATCGTGATTTGAGGATCTTGTTCAGGTAAATTGGTTATGTGTATGTATGTATGTATTTTTGTAAGAATTTAAGATGATTGTGATTTATTAGGGGCGAGGTGTTCTTGTAATATGTAGCCGTGAGAATCTATGTGTATAGACGTCTGTAGAAGTTTAAGACTATCTGTAATTTTAGGTAGGTGAGAGTGTTGTGTTCTTGAGATTAATTCTGTAATTGTATATGTATGTATGTATGACAATGGGAATTTGTGTATGTATATCTGAGGGAGAATTTAAGACTCGTCATGATTTGCAAAAGGGGGGGTGTTGTTGAAATTTTCTTGGATATTTCTTATATGAATTCTGCTCTGTGTGTGTATTTGAGGTGGTATTTATATGTAGGTGGAAATAAATTGTTTTCAGTATCGACATTTGGTACTATAAAATAATATCATATGTCTGGACTTCCCTAATCCTAGTATGCTTTTGTACTTACTATTGCTTTATATTTTCTCATGCTTAAATTTGTCTCGCGTTGAAGTCGGTCTGTGTGAAATTTGTTTATATTACAGATTTTGTTTATTTAACTACATTCGTCTTCTTTGACTGAAAGAGTTTTCTACACACAGAGAAAACCCAACTTGAAATCAGTAAGAACCATGCTGAATTAATAAGAACCATTAGCGAAGGTTTAGTCATATTGAAATTTCTTATTTCAATAGGGACAAAATATTAATTTAGAGTATCCATTTAACTCATTAACTCATTAGTTTGTAGATATCTCAATAGACATTTTCTATTATACTAAAAATTATTGAATTAATGTCAAGCATGCTTATTTTTAAGCTGCAAATTTTTTCTAGTGTATAGATCATTTATATTTGCATTGTGCTTTAACTAAACGACGCTTCATATACATATGTACATATTTTCATTAGGTAGATCTGATAAATACTTCAACATTGATAAAAAATTTGATATGTATACATACATATCTACAAATTGATTTTATGTATGTATGTACATACAAATAAGTGTTTATTTCAATCTTTGAATACATTTTTTTTTGTCATTGATGTCATTTGTTCTTGTTGTTGTTGTTGTTGTTGTTGTTGTAAATATCGTCTGTGTATACATAGATGCGATATATTCAGTTTTTTTTCTGCGTTTACTTAAAAGTTTGTGAGGATTTTCTGTCTTTAAGTAAAACTGAATTCCTGAAGATAATAATCTATAGTAATAGCAACTATAATAGAAATATTTCTTATACTTAATTTAAATTTTTTTAAAGTTGATGCAACGTTAGTAAGTTAACGTTAGAAATTTTTCGGGTACATAATTTTTTCTAACTATAGACTTTTTTCTTCACTTTCTACATTTGTTTTAGAAAACTTGCTTTGCTTTTTAAAAATGTATAAACATTTTTAAATGAAACTGATCCGGCACTCCAGCTTAGGTACTGATAGTTTTTTTTTTGTTGTTAGTTAACTTACTTATTTTTTATTTTTTATTGATAAACATTGGAAATCAAAAGGGAGTTTTATATTGTAATTATTATTTTCATAATTGTTGAAAACAATCGCTGCTTTTTGTTTGTTTTTTGCGATGAAATCATTTGAATTACTTTTGCAACTTTACGCGTTTATAAAAATTATGTTATTTTCTATATTTCTTAATTTATAAGACTTTTAGACTTTGTCCTTTAGGGGTTATATATTCTATTATACGATTATGAATAAGAATGCAGTAAGCTGATGTATTTGCTTGCTGCTTCAAATTAAAATTTTATTAAATTGAATAAAAGGAGTTTTTTTTCTTCTTAAACTCTGATGCAGTTAGAAGCGCTGGAGATTCTTTCATATAACAGCTTTTTTGAAATTTTTGATACATAGTATAATATAGAATTGGATAACATTTATTTTTAATTTTTATGTTAAGAAGTACGGGTATGAGACTGAATTTAAATGTACTTTTAAATTAGTTAAATCATAATGAACAAACATATTTTCTTCTTTAATAGCGATCAACAGAAAACGAACTCGTTTTCATATAATTTAGGTATACCCTATCGACGGCTCCTCTAGGATACAAGATGACTTTGTATGACGAAATTTCTCTTGCTTTATACTGATAATATGTTTACATTAATAAGATACATATACATATGTTTATTTTATGAAGGGTGAGCACCTATGGCTTTTATTTAATGTTCTATATGATTTTTTTTTTTTCATTTTATTAAAGTTCAGCGTATTGTATATATATTTCTGAAATGTTTAAGTGTGTTATGTGTGCCCATCGGGCAGAGTGTACGTATTAGTTGGTCAGTCAGTCTCTATTTTTATTTATTTTTTTTTTCTTCTAATGTGCCACTCCTTTTTCAGATTTTACTACTTGGAATAGAGAATTTTTGTCTAATTTTTTGGTGGGTATATACATTAGGTATGTAGAAATTAGTTTAGATACAAAGAAATGCATGTTTAATATACAACTATTGTATCAAATCGATCTCAAATAACTCAGTTACCTCTACCAGCAATTCACCGTTGGTGTATTCATAAAGTGTTAGAAACAATGAAATATCTATGTTTTGAGAGAATTTTTCCCCTCAAGTATTTCTACATGAGGTTTGAGGGGTCAATCACTGTCGCATTCATATGTAATGATTATTCACTTAAAAAACGTCATCATCACCATCAATCATCTCCGTATACAATACATTCATGAGTTGGGTTGATCCAGATACAATTGCTGTCTCATCACCTTCTAACAGCTTTATATATTTTGCTAGTATGCATGCCTTAGCATGCTTCTATCGATAGTGACGTAAGAGTCCGAGATGTAGTAGTGTTACAATTAAAAATCTTTACTATTAGAATTTACCAGTCCATTTTAAAATTCATGCACGCTTCAGCATGATTCTAGTTGAAGCGTATATTCATTCACTAAGTTTGTTTGATACTTATTCAAACACATGTACATTCTTAAAGATTGGATATCAAAGTCCAATTTCCGTAGTTTATCTATATTTTCTAAAGATCTGATAGTTAAAGAAATAAATAGAGTGAAGATCTTCTATAATAATCCCATTTTCATATTGTAAAATTTTGCGTGCTAGCGCTTTCGATGAGAAAATATACATACAACTTTATAAAAAGTGATAATATGATGTGCTGCTGAATATTGCACTATGTTATAGTTCATTTTAAACACTGAAGTTTTAGCAATATTTCATTCAGACCAACAAGTTTAGAGAATTCCACTACATTTAGTTAATTATCTTTCTTAAGACTCATCATTCCTAATCAATCCTACAAAAAACAACACAAACTAGATTTTTCGTTTTAATTTTATTTTTTTTAAATTCAACATTAATTCTTCAAATTATTTTATACTATATTAAGTAGCTTTTCCTCATTTGTTGAGTTGACTTTAATAGGAGACATTTTAATGGTACGATGAACTTTTCTATTGCATGCATTGAGTAAATCTTTATACATACCAATCCACTTATATGAACCATTAAAGCTAATTCTTTTCACATCATACCTTTCAATGATCTATTAAATCATTCTAATATTGATGCTTTCATATTAAGTAATGTTTAATCTTCTATTTATGTATGAGTTTTCCCAAGTATTTATTAAAAAATTCTTTAGAATCATCTGTTTGTAAGTTTTTTGGTACCCGTACCACTTCAAAAATATTTTCCATTGCCTTGGTTTTTAGAGTGCAGCTTTTATTTTCAGCTGTACTTTGAGAATGTGTCAATTACAGTCTTCAAAAATCAACAATTTCTATTTTCTGTAGAATAGTTCTACATTTCACCTAACTTAGCTCCATAAAACATCATATATTCCTGTCATTACATCTCTACAAGCACAAACAGTTGTTGAAATTTAATATGGACTTCGTTAACTAAATTCCTTTTTAAAGACATTGAATTGTTTCACAGATTTTTTCGAAAGTGTTGTGATCTACATCTTGCACTTTCAGCTATTTATACTAACATGTAGTTAATTTTCTAATCTATATATTTAACCGTAAACTCTTCAATTTGTTTTTAATTATTTACTTTTTAGAATTGCTTTTTCAATTTTATAACTGTCTTCTTTCTCTAATTTTATTTCACGTTGTAGTTCCTCAATTTGCATTTAAATATATTCTTGAATATTAATGCTTTAAGCTATATTATTAATTTGTCTTGTATTTTATCTTCATTCAGTTTAATGTAACTATCAACAATAGTTTGTATCTAATTCATTTATGCCTTCCAATACTGATAAGTCAGTATAAATGTCTTCAGAATTGGAAGTCTATGAGTAAAATCATAGTCATCATCATTCTCAGTATTAGCATCATTGAATATGATGGTATTATCAAATATTGTTCCTTCTACTAGTTTCTTTTGGGGTACTTGTCTATATCTTCAGTGAAGGTTTCTCAGGCTTTAAACTTGTATATTTTCAACTTCTGTCTTGATTTTACTTTCTTCTTTCATAAGAATTCTTTTAATATTTTTAGAACTATTTATGAATTCTTCTGCTATAGGTTTAAATGTATCTTTTAGTTGTTCACTTGTATCTATTTCACCAGTTTTTATACTACGAAGCTTTTTCTTCAACACATTTCCTGTCAACACCAACTGTTTTAAAATTTTCTCATCCAGGGCAAATAACAGGTATCAGCAATCATATCAGCTTTTCAGGAGCTGGTCTGGTTTTCAGATCAGCTTTTCAGGACCTGGTCTGGTTTTCAGATCAGCTTATCAGGACCTGGTCTGGTTTTCAGATCAGCTTTTCAGGACCTGGTCTGGTTTTCAGATCAGCTTTTCAGGACCTGGTCTGGTTTTCAGATCAGCTTATCAGGACCTGGTCTGGTTTTCAGATCAGCTTATCAGGAGCTGGTCTGGTTTTCAGATCAGCTTATCAGGAGCTGGTCTGGTTTTCAGATCAGCTTATCAGGAGCTGGTCTGGTTATCAGATCAGCTTATCAGGAGCTGGTCTGGTTTTCAGATCAGCTTATCAGGAGCTGATCTGATTTTTAGATCAGCTTATCAGGTAACAGATCAGGCTATCAGGAGCTGTTCAGATTTTCATTTCAAGATATCTGAGTCAGATTTAGTTATCAGTGTACAAGTAGCTAGCCATTTATAACATTTATATACATGAAGTTTAAAGTCAGATGAAATACGAAAAAGTAAAGTTTTATCTAGTAAAATTATTTTCTATAACGATCATCGTTTAATTCACTATCTTTGCTTATAATAAAAAATCCATATTTATCCTTTCAACATGCTTTTTATTTTTCTCACCTAACTTAAACATTAAATATACATTATGATGATCTCTTATTAAATGTTTGGTGATTCTGGTGTAAGTTTTACATAAGTAGAATGAATCAACATTCTTATCTCTCCCCATACCAAAATATGCTTCCCATACGCATCATCGTTAAATATCATATTGGAATTACTTTGGACTGAAATAACAGATTCACTATCGGTAAATTTTGTAATATATTATTATTTTAATTGATGTAATTAATTTCTTCAGATATTTATATCTGGGGTGATATAAATATTTTGAGTATAAATAAATGTTCTCAAAATTTAAGTCCATTAGGACTTTCTAGCAAGCCAATCATAGCGTTTTTTTTTCGTAATTTGTTGCACGAATAGAATTTGATATAAGGGAACTATGATTTATTTTTGAACTATCGTTCGATGAATCATCAATATTTCGTACCAAGGTATTTTAGGTTGTTTTACTAACCGCATGTATGTATTTCGAAAAAATCTGTGAAACAATTCAATGTCTTTAAAAAGGAATTTAGTTAACGAAGTCCATATTAAATTTCAACAACTGTTTGTGCTTGTAGAGATGTAATGACAGGAATATATGATGTTTTATGGAGCTAAGTTAGGTGAAATGTAGAACTATTCTACAGAAAATAGAAATTGTTGATTTTTGAAGACTGTAATTGACACATTCTCAAAGTACAGCTGAAAATAAAAGCTGCACTCTAAAAACCAAGGCAATGGAAAATATTTTTGAAGTGGTACGGGTACCAAAAAACTTACAAACAGATGATTCTAAAGAATTTTTTAATAAATACTTGGGAAAACTCATACATAAATAGAAGATTAAACATTACTTAATATGAAAGCATCAATATTAGAATGATTTAATAGATCATTGAAAGGTATGATGTGAAAAGAATTAGCTTTAATGGTTCATATAAGTGGATTGGTATGTATAAAGATTTACTCAATGCATGCAATAGAAAAGTTCATCGTACCATTAAAATGTCTCCTATTAAAGTCAACTCAACAAATGAGGAAAAGCTACTTAATATAGTATAAAGTAATTCGAAGAATGAATGTTGAATTTAATAAAAATAAAATTAAAACGAAAAATCTAGTTTGTGTTGTTTCTTGTAGGATTGATTAGGAATGATGGGTCTTAAGAAAGATAATTAACTAAATGTAGTGGAGTAGTAGGGAACTGGCGGTTCTGGCGCCGATTAAAATTGTGAAATTGTGGCTGAAATTGTTAAATTGTGGGCTGAAATTGTTAAATTGTTGCTGAAATTGTTAAATTTGGGTAATTAAAATTTTAAAATTGTTAAATTCTTGGAAATTTGTGTTTTCGGCGGCGCTTTGATGTTTTTTGTTTACATTAGGAGTTTTTGTTTACATTAAGTGTATGTCTGTCTGTCCGTCTGTCGGTCTGTCTGCCTGACCGTGGATGTTTGTGTGTGGGATATTTTGTGTGAATGTATTAAGGCGGTTCATAGTTTGGCCGTTTTTATGTGCGTATATACAGACGAGGAAAATCATGAAAATGATTTTTTCTAATACCAATGGTGAAATAGTGATTATTAATTTTTCCTAATGTCTACGGCAAAACATGTTTATTAATTTTTCCTAATGCCGACGGCAAAACATGAATATAATTTTTTCAAATGCCGACGGGAAAATGATTTTTCCTAATGACGACGGGAAAACATGATTATTATTTTTTTTTTCCTAATGCCTACGGCATGCATGATAATTTTTCCTAATGCCTACGGCAATGCATGATAATTTTTTCAAATGCCGACGGCAATACATGATTATTTTTTTTTCCTAATGCCGACGGCAATACATACTTATTTTTCCTAATGCCTACGGCAATACATAATTATTTTCAAATGCCGACGGCAATACATGATAATTTTTCCTAATGCCGAAGGCAAAACATGATAATTATTTTTTTCAAATGCCGACGGCAAAACATGATTATTATTTTTTTCCTATTGCCGACGACAAAACGTGAAAGTTATTTTTTCTAATGCTAATGTAGGTGTTGCTAGACTGTGGGAATTTAAGGCTGACCGTGATTTGAGTGGGTGGCGTTGTTGCCGTAATATGTAACCATAGGAATTCGTGGGTGTGTCTGTCTGTCTGTGAGAATTTAGTTGAAGCTTCGATTGGAAGGGGGGCGGGGTGTAGTAGAGCTAGATCAATTGCATGTATATATATATGTGTGTGTGTGTGTGTGTGTGTGTGTGTGTATATGTGTGTGTGTGTACGTTTGTAGGAATTTCTATAGGAGCTTAAGGCTGATTGCGATTTATGAGGGGCGAGGTGTACTAGTAATATGTAACCGAGGGAGTCTGTCTGTTTGTATTTCTGTAGGAGTTTAAGGCTGACCATGATTTGGGTGGGCATGGTTGTTGACGTAATATGTAGCCATGGAGATTTGTGGGTGTGTCTGTCTGTAGGAGTTTAAGGCTGATCGTGATTTGAGGTGGGTGAGGATGTTATTGAGGTAAATTGGTTATGTGTATGTATGTATGTATGGCCAGGGGAATTTGTGTATGCATATCTGGAGGAGAATTTAAGGCTAGTCGTGATTTGTGAAAGGTGGGGTGTTGTTGAAATTTTCTTGGATATTTCTTATATGAATTCTGCTATGTGTGTGTATTTGCGCTGATATTTATATGTAGGTGGAAATAAATTGTTTTCAGTATCGACATTTGGTACTAAAAAATAATATCATATGTCTGGACTTCCCTAATCCTAGTATGCTTTTATACTTACTATTGCTTTATATTTTCTCATGCTTAAATTTGTCTCGCGTTGAAGTCGGTCTGTGTGAAATTTGTTTATATTACAGATTTTGTTTATTTAACTACATTCGTCTTCTTTGACTGAAAGAGTTTTCTACACACAGAGAAAAACCAACTTGAAATCAGTAAGAACCATGCTGAATTAATAAGAACCATTAGCGAAGGTTTAGCCATATTGAAATTTCTTATTTCAATATGGACAAAATATTAATTTACAGTATTCATTTATTAAACTCATTAGTTTGTAGATATCTCAATATACATTTTCTATTATATTAAAAATTATTGAATTAATGTGATGAATTCTTATTTTTAAGCTGCAGATTTTCCCTGAGTGTATGGATTGTTTATATTTGCATTGTGCTTTAACTAAACGACGCTTCATATATTTTCATGATGTAGATCTAATAAATACTTAAGCATTGATAAGAAATTTGATATGTATACATACATATCTACAAATTGATTTTATGTATGTATGTATGTATGTATGTATGTACATATATATGTACATACAAATAAGTGTTCAACTCAATCTTTGAATACATTTTTTATTTTATTTTTTGTCATGTGATGTCTGTTGTTGGTGAAATTAAAAACATTTTAATTTTTATCTGCGTTTACTTAAAAGTTTGTGAGGATTTTCTGTTTTAAGTAAAACTGAATTCTTGAAGATATGTACTTACATACTCTATAGTAATAGTAACTATAATAGAAATATTTCTTATACTTAATTTACAGTTTTTTAAAGTATAGGGTATAAAATTTTTTCTAGCTATAGCCTTCTACATTTATTTTGGAAAACTTGCTTTGCTTTTTAAAAATGTATAAACATTTTTAAATGAAACTGATCCAGCACTCCAGCTTAGGTACTGATAGTTTTTTTTGTTGTTAGTTAACTTACTTATTTTTTATTTTTTATTGATAAACATTGGAAATCAAAAGGGAGTTTTATATTGTAATTATTATTTTCATAATTGTTGAAAACAATCGCTGCTTTTTGTTTGTTTTTTGCGATGAAATCATTTGAATTACTTTTGCAACTTTACGCGTTTATAAAAATTATGTTATTTTCTATATTTCTTAATTTATAAGACTTTTAGACTTTGTCCTTTAGGGGTTATATATTCTATTATACGATTATGAATAAGAATGCAGTAAGCTGATGTATTTGCTTGCTGCTTCAAATTAAAATTTTATTAAATTGAATAAAAGGAGTTTTTTTTCTTCTTAAACTCTGATGCAGTTAGAAGCGCTGGAGATTCTTTCATATAACAGCTTTTTTGAAATTTTTGATACATAGTATAATATAGAATTGGATAACATTTATTTTTAATTTTTATGTTAAGAAGTACGGGTATGAGACTGAATTTAAATGTACTTTTAAATTAGTTAAATCATAATGAACAAACATATTTTCTTCTTTAATAGCGATCAACAGAAAACGAACTCGTTTTCATATAATTTAGGTATACCCTATCGACGGCTCCTCTAGGATACAAGATGACTTTGTATGACGAAATTTCTCTTGCTTTATACTGATAATATGTTTACATTAATAAGATACATATACATATGTTTATTTTATGAAGGGTGAGCACCTATGGCTTTTATTTAATGTTCTATATGATTTTTTTTTTTCATTTTATTAAAGTTCAGCGTATTGTATATATATTTCTGAAATGTTTAAGTGTGTTATGTGTGCCCATCGGGCAGAGTGTACGTATTAGTTGGTCAGTCAGTCTCTATTTTTATTTATTTTTTTTTTCTTCTAATGTGCCACTCCTTTTTCAGATTTTACTACTTGGAATAGAGAATTTTTGTCTAATTTTTTGGTGGGTATATACATTAGGTATGTAGAAATTAGTTTAGATACAAAGAAATGCATGTTTAATATACAACTATTGTATCAAATCGATCTCAAATAACTCAGTTACCTCTACCAGCAATTCACCGTTGGTGTATTCATAAAGTGTTAGAAACAATGAAATATCTATGTTTTGAGAGAATTTTTCCCCTCAAGTATTTCTACATGAGGTTTGAGGGGTCAATCACTGTCGCATTCATATGTAATGATTATTCACTTAAAAAACGTCATCATCACCATCAATCATCTCCGTATACAATACATTCATGAGTTGGGTTGATCCAGATACAATTGCTGTCTCATCACCTTCTAACAGCTTTATATATTTTGCTAGTATGCATGCCTTAGCATGCTTCTATCGATAGTGACGTAAGAGTCCGAGATGTAGTAGTGTTACAATTAAAAATCTTTACTATTAGAATTTACCAGTCCATTTTAAAATTCATGCACGCTTCAGCATGATTCTAGTTGAAGCGTATATTCATTCACTAAGTTTGTTTGATACTTATTCAAACACATGTACATTCTTAAAGATTGGATATCAAAGTCCAATTTCCGTAGTTTATCTATATTTTCTAAAGATCTGATAGTTAAAGAAATAAATAGAGTGAAGATCTTCTATAATAATCCCATTTTCATATTGTAAAATTTTGCGTGCTAGCGCTTTCGATGAGAAAATATACATACAACTTTATAAAAAGTGATAATATGATGTGCTGCTGAATATTGCACTATGTTATAGTTCATTTTAAACACTGAAGTTTTAGCAATATTTCATTCAGACCAACAAGTTTAGAGAATTCCACTACATTTAGTTAATTATCTTTCTTAAGACTCATCATTCCTAATCAATCCTACAAAAAACAACACAAACTAGATTTTTCGTTTTAATTTTATTTTTTTTAAATTCAACATTAATTCTTCAAATTATTTTATACTATATTAAGTAGCTTTTCCTCATTTGTTGAGTTGACTTTAATAGGAGACATTTTAATGGTACGATGAACTTTTCTATTGCATGCATTGAGTAAATCTTTATACATACCAATCCACTTATATGAACCATTAAAGCTAATTCTTTTCACATCATACCTTTCAATGATCTATTAAATCATTCTAATATTGATGCTTTCATATTAAGTAATGTTTAATCTTCTATTTATGTATGAGTTTTCCCAAGTATTTATTAAAAAATTCTTTAGAATCATCTGTTTGTAAGTTTTTTGGTACCCGTACCACTTCAAAAATATTTTCCATTGCCTTGGTTTTTAGAGTGCAGCTTTTATTTTCAGCTGTACTTTGAGAATGTGTCAATTACAGTCTTCAAAAATCAACAATTTCTATTTTCTGTAGAATAGTTCTACATTTCACCTAACTTAGCTCCATAAAACATCATATATTCCTGTCATTACATCTCTACAAGCACAAACAGTTGTTGAAATTTAATATGGACTTCGTTAACTAAATTCCTTTTTAAAGACATTGAATTGTTTCACAGATTTTTTCGAAAGTGTTGTGATCTACATCTTGCACTTTCAGCTATTTATACTAACATGTAGTTAATTTTCTAATCTATATATTTAACCGTAAACTCTTCAATTTGTTTTTAATTATTTACTTTTTAGAATTGCTTTTTCAATTTTATAACTGTCTTCTTTCTCTAATTTTATTTCACGTTGTAGTTCCTCAATTTGCATTTAAATATATTCTTGAATATTAATGCTTTAAGCTATATTATTAATTTGTCTTGTATTTTATCTTCATTCAGTTTAATGTAACTATCAACAATAGTTTGTATCTAATTCATTTATGCCTTCCAATACTGATAAGTCAGTATAAATGTCTTCAGAATTGGAAGTCTATGAGTAAAATCATAGTCATCATCATTCTCAGTATTAGCATCATTGAATATGATGGTATTATCAAATATTGTTCCTTCTACTAGTTTCTTTTGGGGTACTTGTCTATATCTTCAGTGAAGGTTTCTCAGGCTTTAAACTTGTATATTTTCAACTTCTGTCTTGATTTTACTTTCTTCTTTCATAAGAATTCTTTTAATATTTTTAGAACTATTTATGAATTCTTCTGCTATAGGTTTAAATGTATCTTTTAGTTGTTCACTTGTATCTATTTCACCAGTTTTTATACTACGAAGCTTTTTCTTCAACACATTTCCTGTCAACACCAACTGTTTTAAAATTTTCTCATCCAGGGCAAATAACAGGTATCAGCAATCATATCAGCTTTTCAGGAGCTGGTCTGGTTTTCAGATCAGCTTTTCAGGACCTGGTCTGGTTTTCAGATCAGCTTATCAGGACCTGGTCTGGTTTTCAGATCAGCTTTTCAGGACCTGGTCTGGTTTTCAGATCAGCTTTTCAGGACCTGGTCTGGTTTTCAGATCAGCTTATCAGGACCTGGTCTGGTTTTCAGATCAGCTTATCAGGAGCTGGTCTGGTTTTCAGATCAGCTTATCAGGAGCTGGTCTGGTTTTCAGATCAGCTTATCAGGAGCTGGTCTGGTTATCAGATCAGCTTATCAGGAGCTGGTCTGGTTTTCAGATCAGCTTATCAGGAGCTGATCTGATTTTTAGATCAGCTTATCAGGTAACAGATCAGGCTATCAGGAGCTGTTCAGATTTTCATTTCAAGATATCTGAGTCAGATTTAGTTATCAGTGTACAAGTAGCTAGCCATTTATAACATTTATATACATGAAGTTTAAAGTCAGATGAAATACGAAAAAGTAAAGTTTTATCTAGTAAAATTATTTTCTATAACGATCATCGTTTAATTCACTATCTTTGCTTATAATAAAAAATCCATATTTATCCTTTCAACATGCTTTTTATTTTTCTCACCTAACTTAAACATTAAATATACATTATGATGATCTCTTATTAAATGTTTGGTGATTCTGGTGTAAGTTTTACATAAGTAGAATGAATCAACATTCTTATCTCTCCCCATACCAAAATATGCTTCCCATACGCATCATCGTTAAATATCATATTGGAATTACTTTGGACTGAAATAACAGATTCACTATCGGTAAATTTTGTAATATATTATTATTTTAATTGATGTAATTAATTTCTTCAGATATTTATATCTGGGGTGATATAAATATTTTGAGTATAAATAAATGTTCTCAAAATTTAAGTCCATTAGGACTTTCTAGCAAGCCAATCATAGCGTTTTTTTTTCGTAATTTGTTGCACGAATAGAATTTGATATAAGGGAACTATGATTTATTTTTGAACTATCGTTCGATGAATCATCAATATTTCGTACCAAGGTATTTTAGGTTGTTTTACTAACCGCATGTATGTATTTCGAAAAAATCTGTGAAACAATTCAATGTCTTTAAAAAGGAATTTAGTTAACGAAGTCCATATTAAATTTCAACAACTGTTTGTGCTTGTAGAGATGTAATGACAGGAATATATGATGTTTTATGGAGCTAAGTTAGGTGAAATGTAGAACTATTCTACAGAAAATAGAAATTGTTGATTTTTGAAGACTGTAATTGACACATTCTCAAAGTACAGCTGAAAATAAAAGCTGCACTCTAAAAACCAAGGCAATGGAAAATATTTTTGAAGTGGTACGGGTACCAAAAAACTTACAAACAGATGATTCTAAAGAATTTTTTAATAAATACTTGGGAAAACTCATACATAAATAGAAGATTAAACATTACTTAATATGAAAGCATCAATATTAGAATGATTTAATAGATCATTGAAAGGTATGATGTGAAAAGAATTAGCTTTAATGGTTCATATAAGTGGATTGGTATGTATAAAGATTTACTCAATGCATGCAATAGAAAAGTTCATCGTACCATTAAAATGTCTCCTATTAAAGTCAACTCAACAAATGAGGAAAAGCTACTTAATATAGTATAAAGTAATTCGAAGAATGAATGTTGAATTTAATAAAAATAAAATTAAAACGAAAAATCTAGTTTGTGTTGTTTCTTGTAGGATTGATTAGGAATGATGGGTCTTAAGAAAGATAATTAACTAAATGTAGTGGAGTAGTAGGGAACTGGCGGTTCTGGCGCCGATTAAAATTGTGAAATTGTGGCTGAAATTGTTAAATTGTGGGCTGAAATTGTTAAATTGTTGCTGAAATTGTTAAATTTGGGTAATTAAAATTTTAAAATTGTTAAATTCTTGGAAATTTGTGTTTTCGGCGGCGCTTTGATGTTTTTTGTTTACATTAGGAGTTTTTGTTTACATTAAGTGTATGTCTGTCTGTCCGTCTGTCGGTCTGTCTGCCTGACCGTGGATGTTTGTGTGTGGGATATTTTGTGTGAATGTATTAAGGCGGTTCATAGTTTGGCCGTTTTTATGTGCGTATATACAGACGAGGAAAATCATGAAAATGATTTTTTCTAATACCAATGGTGAAATAGTGATTATTAATTTTTCCTAATGTCTACGGCAAAACATGTTTATTAATTTTTCCTAATGCCGACGGCAAAACATGAATATAATTTTTTCAAATGCCGACGGGAAAATGATTTTTCCTAATGACGACGGGAAAACATGATTATTATTTTTTTTTTCCTAATGCCTACGGCATGCATGATAATTTTTCCTAATGCCTACGGCAATGCATGATAATTTTTTCAAATGCCGACGGCAATACATGATTATTTTTTTTTCCTAATGCCGACGGCAATACATACTTATTTTTCCTAATGCCTACGGCAATACATAATTATTTTCAAATGCCGACGGCAATACATGATAATTTTTCCTAATGCCGAAGGCAAAACATGATAATTATTTTTTTCAAATGCCGACGGCAAAACATGATTATTATTTTTTTCCTATTGCCGACGACAAAACGTGAAAGTTATTTTTTCTAATGCTAATGTAGGTGTTGCTAGACTGTGGGAATTTAAGGCTGACCGTGATTTGAGTGGGTGGCGTTGTTGCCGTAATATGTAACCATAGGAATTCGTGGGTGTGTCTGTCTGTCTGTGAGAATTTAGTTGAAGCTTCGATTGGAAGGGGGGCGGGGTGTAGTAGAGCTAGATCAATTGCATGTATATATATGTGTGTGTGTGTGTGTGTATATGTGTGTGTGTGTACGTTTGTAGGAATTTCTATAGGAGCTTAAGGCTGATTGCGATTTATGAGGGGCGAGGTGTACTAGTAATATGTAACCGAGGGAGTCTGTCTGTTTGTATTTCTGTAGGAGTTTAAGGCTGACCATGATTTGGGTGGGCATGGTTGTTGACGTAATATGTAGCCATGGAGATTTGTGGGTGTGTCTGTCTGTAGGAGTTTAAGGCTGATCGTGATTTGAGGTGGGTGAGGATGTTATTGAGGTAAATTGGTTATGTGTATGTATGTATGTATGGCCAGGGGAATTTGTGTATGCATATCTGGAGGAGAATTTAAGGCTAGTCGTGATTTGTGAAAGGTGGGGTGTTGTTGAAATTTTCTTGGATATTTCTTATATGAATTCTGCTATGTGTGTGTATTTGCGCTGATATTTATATGTAGGTGGAAATAAATTGTTTTCAGTATCGACATTTGGTACTAAAAAATAATATCATATGTCTGGACTTCCCTAATCCTAGTATGCTTTTATACTTACTATTGCTTTATATTTTCTCATGCTTAAATTTGTCTCGCGTTGAAGTCGGTCTGTGTGAAATTTGTTTATATTACAGATTTTGTTTATTTAACTACATTCGTCTTCTTTGACTGAAAGAGTTTTCTACACACAGAGAAAAACCAACTTGAAATCAGTAAGAACCATGCTGAATTAATAAGAACCATTAGCGAAGGTTTAGCCATATTGAAATTTCTTATTTCAATATGGACAAAATATTAATTTACAGTATTCATTTATTAAACTCATTAGTTTGTAGATATCTCAATATACATTTTCTATTATATTAAAAATTATTGAATTAATGTGATGAATTCTTATTTTTAAGCTGCAGATTTTCCCTGAGTGTATGGATTGTTTATATTTGCATTGTGCTTTAACTAAACGACGCTTCATATATTTTCATGATGTAGATCTAATAAATACTTAAGCATTGATAAGAAATTTGATATGTATACATACATATCTACAAATTGATTTTATGTATGTATGTATGTATGTATGTATGTACATATATATGTACATACAAATAAGTGTTCAACTCAATCTTTGAATACATTTTTTATTTTATTTTTTGTCATGTGATGTCTGTTGTTGGTGAAATTAAAAACATTTTAATTTTTATCTGCGTTTACTTAAAAGTTTGTGAGGATTTTCTGTTTTAAGTAAAACTGAATTCTTGAAGATATGTACTTACATACTCTATAGTAATAGTAACTATAATAGAAATATTTCTTATACTTAATTTACAGTTTTTTAAAGTATAGGGTATAAAATTTTTTCTAGCTATAGCCTTCTACATTTATTTTGGAAAACTTGCTTTGCTTTTTAAAAATGTATAAACATTTTTAAATGAAACTGATCCAGCACTCCAGCTTAGGTACTGATAGTTTTTTTTGTTGTTAGTTAACTTACTTATTTTTTATTTTTTATTGATAAACATTGGAAATCAAAAGGGAGTTTTATATTGTAATTATTATTTTCATAATTGTTGAAAACAATCGCTGCTTTTTGTTTGTTTTTTGCGATGAAATCATTTGAATTACTTTTGCAACTTTACGCGTTTATAAAAATTATGTTATTTTCTATATTTCTTAATTTATAAGACTTTTAGACTTTGTCCTTTAGGGGTTATATATTCTATTATACGATTATGAATAAGAATGCAGTAAGCTGATGTATTTGCTTACTGCTTCAAATTAAAATTTTATTAAATTGAATAAAAGGAGTTTTTTTTTCTTAAACTCTGATGCAGTTAGAAGCGCTGGAGATTCTTTCATATAACAGCTTTTTTGAAATTTTTGATACATAGTATAATATAGAATTGGATAACATTTATTTTTAATTTTTATGTTAAGAAGTACGGGTATGAGACTGAATTTAAATGTACTTTTAAATTAGTTAAATCATAATGAACAAACATATTTTCTTCTTTAATAGCGATCAACAGAAAACGAACTCGTTTTCATATAATTTAGGTATACCCTATCGACGGCTTTTCTAGGATACAAGATGACTTTGTATGACGAAATTTCTGTTGCTTTATACTGATAATATGTTTACATTAATAAGATACATATACATATGTTTATTTTATGAACGGTGAGCACCTATGGCTTTTATTTAATGTTCTATATGACTTTTTTTTTCATTTTATTAAAGTTCAGCGTATTGTATATATATTTCTGAAATGTTTAAGTGTGTTTTGTGTGCCCATCGGGCAGAGTGTACGTATTAGTTGGTCAGTCAGTCTCTATTTTTATTTATTTTTTTTTCTTCTAATGTGCCACTCCTTTTTCAGATTTTACTACTTGGAATAGAGAATTTTTGTCTAATTTTTTGGTGGGTATATACATTAGGTATGTAGAAATTAGTTTAGATACAAAGAAATGCATGTTTAATATACAACTATTGTATCAAATCGATCTCAAATAACTCAGTTACCTCTACCAGCAATTCACCGTTGGTGTATTCATAAAGTGTTAGAAACAATGAAATATCTATGTTTTGAGAGAATTTTTCCCCTCAAGTATTTCTACATGAGGTTTGAGGGGTCAATCACTGTCGCATTCATATGTAATGATTATTCACTTAAAAAACGTCATCATCACCATCAACCATCTCCGTATACAATACATTCATGAGTTGGGTTGATCCAGATACAATTGCTGTCTCATCACCTTCTAACAGCTTTATATATTTTGCTAGTATGCATGCCTTAGCATGCTTCTATCGATAGTGACGTAAGAGTCCGAGATGTAGTAGTGTTACAATTAAAAATCTTTACTATTAGAATTTACCAGTTCGCTCTTTTGAATTTTTGCAAAGTAGATACATATGTATGTATTTCATTGACCACAAAATCATAAAATTTCTTTGCTTACAAAATTGTATGACGTGAGGATTTTTTTTTTTTTTTAATTATACATGCTTCGGCATGCTTTCATTTTTTTCTATAAATTTATGTAATACTCATACAGATACAGATATAAAGTAAGATCTGTTTACTGTACATTTTAAAATTTATGCATGCTTCAGCATGATTCTAGTTGAAGCGTATATTCATTCAATAAGTTTGTTTGATACTTATTCATACACATGTACATTCTTAAAGATTGGATATCAAAGTCCAATTTCCGTAGTTTATCTATATTTTCTAAAGATCTGATAGCTAAAGAAATAAATAGAGTGAAGATCTTCTATAATAATCCCATTTTCATATTGTAAAATTTTGCGTGCTAGCGCTTTCGATGGGAAAATATACATACAACTTTATAAAAAGTGATAATATGATGTGCTGCTGAATATTGCACTATGTTATAGTTCATTTTAAACACTGAAGTTTTAGCAATATTTCATTCCGACCAGAATTCCACTACATTTAGTTAATTATCTTTCTTAAGACCCATCATTCCTAATCAATCCTACAAAAAACAACACAAACTAGATTTTTCGTTTTAATTTTATTTTTATTAAATTCAACATTCATTCTTCAAATTACTTTATACTATATTAAGTAGCTTTTCCTCATTTGTTGAGTTGACTTTAATAGGAGACATTTTAATGGTACGATGAACTTTTCTATTGCATGCATTGAGTAAATCTTTATACATACCAATCCACTTATATGAACCATTAAAGCTAATTAATTCTTTCACATTATACCTTTCAATGATCTATTAAATCATTCTAATATTGATGCTTTCATATTAAGTAATGTTTAATCTTCTATTTATGTATGAGTTTTCCCAAGTATTTATTAAAAAATTCTTTAGAATCATCAGTTTGTAAGTTTTTTGGTACCCGTACCACTTCAAAAATATTTTCCATTGCCTTGGTTTTTAGAGTGAAGCTTTTATTTTCAGCTGTACTTTGAGAATGTGTCAATTACAGTCTTCAAAAATCAACAATTTCTATTTTCTGTAGAATAGTTCTACATTTCACCTAACTTAGCTCCATAAAACATCATATATTCCTGTCATTACATCTCTACAAGCACAAACAGTTGTTGAAATTTAATATGGACTTCGTTAACTAAATTCCTTTTTAAAGACATTGAATTGTGTCACAGATTTTTTCGAAAGTGTTGTGATCTACATCTTGCACTTTCAGCTATTTATACTAACATGTAGTTAATTTTCTAATCTATATATTTAACCGTAAACTCTTCAATTTGTTTTTAATTATTTACTTTTTAGAATTGCTTTTTCAATTTTATAACTGTCTTCTTTCTCTAATTTTATTTCACGTTGTAGTTCCTCAATTTGCATTTAAATATATTCTTGAATATTAATGCTTTAAGCTATATTATTAATTTGTCTTGTATTTTATCTTCATTCAGTTTAATGTAACTATCAACAATAGTTTGTATCTAATTCATTTATGCCTTCCAATACTGATAAGTCAGTATAAATGTCTTCAGAATTGGAAGTCTATGAGTAAAATCATCGTCATCATCATTCTCAGTATTAGCATCATTAAATATGATGGTATTATCAAATATTGTTCCTTTTACTAGTTTCTTTGGGGTACTTGTCTATATCTTGAGGGAAGGTTTCTCAGGCTTTAAACTTGTATATTTTCAACTTCTGTCTTGATTTTACTTTCTTCTTTCATAAGAATTCTTTTAATATTTTTAGAACTATTTATGAATTCTTCTGCTATAGGTTTAAATGTATCTTTTAGTTGTTCACTTGTATCTATTTCACCAGTTTTTATACTACGAAGCTTTTTCTTCAACACATTTCTTGTCAACACCAACTGTTTTAAAATTTTCTCATCCAGGGCAAATAACAGGTATCAGCAATCATATCAGCTTTTCAGGAGCTGGTCTGGTTTTCAGATCAGCTTTTCAGGACCTGGTCTGGTTTTCAGATCAGATTTTCAGGACCTGGTCTGGTTTTCAGATCAGCTTTTCAGGACCTGGTCTGGTTTTCAGATCAGCTTATCAGGAGCTGGTCTGGTTTTCAGATCAGCTTATCAGGAGCTGGTCTGGTTTTCAGATCAGCTTATCAGGAGCTGGTCTGGTTATCAGATCAGCTTATCAGGAGCTGGTCTGGTTTTCAGATCAGCTTATCAGGAGCTGATCTGATTTTTAGATCAGCTTATCAGGTAACAGATCAGGCTATCAGGAGCTGTTCAGATTTTCATTTCAAGATATCTGAGTCAGATTTAGTTATCAGTGTACAAGTAGCTAGCCATTTATAACATTTATATACATGAAGTTTAAAGTCAGATGAAATACGAAAAAGTAAAGTTTTATCTAGTAAAATTATTTTCTATAACGATCATCGTTTAATTCACTATCTTTGCTTATAATCAAAAATCCATATTTATCCTTTCAACATGCTTTTTATTTTTCTCACCTAACTTAAACATTAAATATACATTATGATGATCCCTTATTAAATGTTTGGTGATTCTGGTGTAAGTTTTACATAAGTAGAATGAATCAACATTCTTATCTCTCCCCATACAAAAATATGCTTGCCATACGCATCATCGTTAAATATCATATTGGAATTACTTTGGACTGAAATAACAGATTCACTATCGGTAAATTTTGTAATATATTATTATTTTAATTGATGTAATTAATTTCTTCAGATATTTATATCTGGGGTGATATAAAGATTTTGAGTATAAATAAATGTTCTCAAAATTTAAGTCCATTAGGACTTTCTAGCAAGCCAATCATAGCGTTTTTTTTCGTAATTTGACAGGTCAACTATTGTTGCACGAATAGAATTTGATATAAAGGAACTATGATTTATTTTTGAACTATCGTTCGATGATTCATCAATATTTCGTACCAAGGTTTTTTAGGTTGTTTTACTAACCGCATTTATGTAGCTAAATACATTTTATAAATATTATCTCTTATTATAAAAAAATAAACTAATACAGCTATACCATATCAGAAAATATTTTCTGAAATCGTATAGCTGCATTAGTTTATTTTTTCTATAATAAGAGATAATGATCCACACTCATAATCAAAACAGCATAAAAATATCCTTTGTTTTGACTATGAGTATGGATCAATATTTATGAAATGCGTTTAGTTACAAAAAATGTGGTTAGTAAAACAAAGTATATTTTAACAGCCTTATTTATAACACTTATTAGGGCTTTATAAAGACTTTTTAAGAAAAAATTTTTATAAAAAATTTGTTTTAAAAAGCCTTTACAAAGCCTTAATAAGTTTTATAAATAATGCTGTAAGAGTTTAAAATCAGTATTTTGTATGATAATACTGATTTGAAACTCTTAAAATATTCTTTGTTTTGACTATGAGTAGGGGCCATTATCTCTTATTATAGGACAAATAAAATAATATAGCTATACGATTTCAGAAAATATTTTCTGATAACGTATAGCTATGTACATTTTTAATTTTTCTATAATAAGAGATAATATTTATGAAATACATTTCATAAATATTGGCGCATACTCATAGTAAAAACAACCTAAAAATACCTTGGTACGAAATATTGATGAATCATCAAAATTTCATACCATCCTATATTTATGTTGTTTTACTAATCGCATTTTGTAAATAAATGCATTTCATAAATATTATCTATTATTATAGAAAGAATCAAATAGTATGGTTATATGATATTAGAAAACATGATTTCTGATATCATATAATCATACTATTTTATTTTTCTATAATAAGAGATAATGACTCATACTCATAGTCAAAACAAAGGATATTTATATGCTGTTTTGATTATGAGTATGCGTCAATATTTATGAAATGCATTTAGTTATAAAATGCGGTTAGTAAAACAAAGTATATTTTAAGTGTTTAAAACCACCATTTTTATGGTAATAGCGGTTTTAAACACTTAAAGCATACTTTGTTTTGACTATGAGCATCAGCTGATATTTATGAAATAGATTTTATAAATATTGACTCATACCCTTAGTCAAAACAACATAAATAATTCTTGGTACGAAATATTGATGATTCATCGAACGATAGTTCAAAAATAAATCATAGTTCCTTTATATCAAATTCTATTCGTGCAACAATAGTTGACCTGTCAAATTACGAAAAAAAAAACGCTATGATTGGCTTGCTAGAAAGTCCTAATGGACTTAAATTATGAGAACATTTATTTATACTCAAAATCTTTATATCACCCCAGATATAAATATCTGAAGAAATTAATTACATCAATTAAAATAATAATATATTACAAAATTTACCGATAGTGAATCTGTTATTTCAGTCCAAAGTAATTCCAATATGATATTTAACGATGATGCGTATGGCAAGCATATTTTTGTATGGGGAGAGATAAGAATGTTGATTCATTCTACTTATGTAAAACTTACACCAGAATCACCAAACATTTAATAAGAGATCATCATAATGTATATTTAATGTTTAAGTTAGGTGAGAAAAATAAAAAGCATGTTGAAAGGATAAATATGGATTTTTGATTATAAGCAAAGATAGTGAATTAAACGATGATCGTTATAGAAAATAATTTTACTAGATAAAACTTTACTTTTTCGTATTTCATCTGACTTTAAACTTCATGTATATAAATGTTATAAATGGCTAGCTACTTGTACACTGATAACTAAATCTGACTCAGATATCTTGAAATGAAAATCTGAACAGCTCCTGATAGCCTGATCTGTTACCTGATAAGCTGATCTAAAAATCAGATCAGCTCCTGATAAGCTGATCTGAAAACCAGACCAGCTCCTGATAAGCTGATCTGAGCTAATCTGATAACCAGACCAGCTCCTGATAAGCTGATCTGAAAACCAGACCAGCTCCTAAAAAGCTGATCTGAAAACCAGACCAGCTCCTGATAAGCTGATCTGAAAACCAGACCAGGTCCTGATAAGCTGATCTGAAAACCAGACCAGGTCCTGAAAAGCTGATCTGAAAACCAGACCAGGTCCTGAAAAGCTGATCTGAAAACCAGACCAGCTCCTGAAAAGCTGATATGATTGCTGATACCTGTTATTTGCCCTGGATGAGAAAATTTTAAAACAGTTGGTGTTGACAAGAAATGTGTTGAAGAAAAAGCTTCGTAGTATAAAAACTGGTGAAATAGATACAAGTGAACAACTAAAAGATACATTTAAACCTATAGCAGAAGAATTCATAAATAGTTCTAAAAATATTAAAAGAATTCTTATGAAAGAAGAAAGTAAAATCAAGACAGAAGTTGAAAATATACAAGTTTAAAGCCTGAGAAACCTTCACTCAAGATATAGACAAGTACCCCAAAGAAACTAGTAAAAGGAACAATATTTGATAATACCATCATATTTAATGATGCTAATACTGAGAATGATGATGACGATGATTTTACTCATAGACTTCCAATTCTGAAGACATTTATACTGACTTATCAGTATTGGAAGGCATAAATGAATTAGATACAAACTATTGTTGATAGTTACATTAAACTGAATGAAGATAAAATACAAGACAAATTAATAATATAGCTTAAAGCATTAATATTCAAGAATATATTTAAATGCAAATTGAGGAACTACAACGTGAAATAAAATTAGAGAAAGAAGACAGTTATAAAATTGAAAAAGCAATTCTAAAAAGTAAATAATTAAAAACAAATTGAAGAGTTTACGGTTAAATATATAGATTAGAAAATTAACTACATGTTAGTATAAATAGCTGAAAGTGCAAGATGTAGATCACAACACTTTCGAAAAAATCTGTGAAACAATTCAATGTCTTTAAAAAGGAATTTAGTTAACGAAGTCCATATTAAATTTCAACAACTGTTTGCGCTTGTAGAGATGTAATGACAGGAATATATGATGTTTTATGGAGCTAAGTTAGGTGAAATGTAGAACTATTCTACAGAAAATAGAAATTGTTGATTTTTGAAGACTGTAATTGACACATTCTCAAAGTACAGCTGAAAATAAAAGCTTCACTCTAAAAACCAAGGCAATGGAAAATATTTTTAAAGTGGTACCGGTACCAAAAAACTTACAAACTGATGATTCTAAAGAATTTTTTAATAAATACTTGGGAAAACTCATACATAAATAGAAGATTAAACATTACTTAATATGAAAGCATCAATATTAGAATGATTTAATAGATCATTGAAAGGTATAATGTGAAAAGAATTAATTAGCTTTAATGGTTCATATAAGTGGATTGGTATGTATAAAGATTTACTCAATGCATGCAATAGAAAAGTTCATCGTACCATTAAAATGTCTCCTATTAAAGTCAACTCAACAAATGAGGAAAAGCTACTTAATATAGTATAAAGTAATTTGAAGAATGAATGTTGAATTTAATAAAAATAAAATTAAAACGAAAAATCTAGTTTGTGTTGTTTTTTGTAGGATTGATTAGGAATGATGGGTCTTAAGAAAGATAATTAACTAAATGTAGTGGAATTCTGGTCGGAATGAAATATTGCTAAAACTTCAGTGTTTAAAATGAACTATAACATAGTGCAATATTCAGCAGCACATCATATTATCACTTTTTATAAAGTTGTATGTATATTTTCCCATCGAAAGCGCTAGCACGCAAAATTTTACAATATGAAAATGGGATTATTATAGAAGATCTTCACTCTATTTATTTCTTTAGCTATCAGATCTTTAGAAAATATAGATAAACTACGGAAATTGGACTTTGATATCCAATCTTTAAGAATGTACATGTGTATGAATAAGTATCAAACAAACTTAGTGAATGAATATACGCTTCAACTAGAATCATGCTGAAGCATGCATAAATTTTAAAATGTACAGTAAACAGATCTTACTTTATATCTGTATCTGTATGAGTATTACATAAATTTATAGAAAAAAAAAAATGAAAGCATGCCGAAGCATGTATAATTAAAAAAAAAAAAAAATCCTCACGTCATACAATTTTGTAAGCAAAGAAATTTTATGATTTTGTGGTCAATGAAATACATACATATGTATCTACTTTGCAAAAATTCAAAAGAGCGAACTGGTAAATTCTAATAGTAAAGATTTTTAATTGTAACACTACTACATCTCGGACTCTACGTCACTATCGATAGAAGCATGCTAAGGCATGCATACTAGCAAAATATATAAAGCTGTTAGAAGGTGATGAGACAGCAATTGTATCTGGATCAACCCAACTCATGAATGTATTGTATACGGAGATGATTGATGGTGATGATGACGTTTTTTAAGTGAATAATAATTACATATGAATGCGACAGTGCTTGACCCCTCAAACCTCATGTAGAAATACTTGAGGGGAACAATTCTCTCAAAACATAGATATTTCATTGTTTCTAACACTTTATGAATACACCAACGGTGAATTGCTGGTAGAGGTAACTGAGTTATTTGAGATCGATTTGATACAATAGTTGTTTATTAAACATGCATTTCTTTGTATGTAAACTAATTTCTACATACGTAATGTATATACCCAGCAAAAAATTATACAAAAATTCTCTATTCCAAGTAGTAAAATCTGAAAAAGGAGTGACACATTAGAAGAAACAAAAAATAAATAAATAAAAATAGAGACTGACTGACCAACTAATACGTATGTACACTCTCTCCGATGGGCACACAAAACACACTTAAACATTTTAGAAATATATATACAACACGCTTATCTTTAATAAAATGAAAAAAAGTCATATAGAACATTAAATAAAAGCCATAGGTGCTCACCGTTCATAAAATAAACATATGTATATGTATCTTATTAATGTAAACATATTATCAGTATAAAGCAACAGAAATTTCGTCATACAAAGTCATCTTGTATCCTAGAGGAGCCGTCGATAGGGTATACCTAAATTATATGAAAACGAGTTCGTTTTCTGTTGATCGCTATTAAATAAGAAAATATGTTTGTTCATTATGATTTAACTAATTTAAAAGTACATTTAAATTCAGTCTCATACCCGTACTTCTTAACATAAAAATTAAAAATAAATGTTATCCAATTCTATATTATACTATGTATCAAAAATTTCAAAAAAGCTGTTATATGAAAGAATCTCCAGCGCTTCTAACTGCATCAGAGTTTAAGAAAAAAAAACTCCTTTTATTCAATTTAATAAAATTTTAATTTGAAGCAGTAAGCAAATACATCAGCTTACTGCATTCTTATTCATAATCGTATAATAGAATATATAACCCCTAAAGGACAAAGTCTAAAAGTCTTATAAATTAAGAAATATAGAAAATAACATAATTTTTATAAACGCGTAAAGTTGCAAAAGTAATTCAAATGATTTCATCGCAAAAAACAAACAAAAAGCAGCGATTGTTTTCAACAATTATGAAAATAATAATTACAATATAAAACTCCCTTTTGATTTCCAATGTTTATCAATAAAAAATAAAAAATAAGTAAGTCAACTAACAACAAAAAAAAAACTATCAGTACCTAAGCTGGAGTGCCGGATCAGTTTCATTTAAAAATGTTTATACATTTTTAAAAAGCAAAGCAAGTTTTCTAAAACAAATGTAGAAAGTGAAGAAAAAAGTCTATAGTTAGAAAAAATTATGTACCCGAAAAATTTCTAACGTTAACTTACTAACGTTGCATCAACTTTAAAAAAATTTAAATTAAGTATAAGAAATATTTCTATTATAGTTGCTATTACTATAGATTATTATCTTCAGGAATTCAGTTTTACTTAAAGACAGAAAATCCTCACAAACTTTTAAGTAAACGCAGAAAAAAAACTGAATATATCGCATCTATGTATACACAGACGATATTTACAACAACAACAACAACAACAAGAACAAATGACATCAATGAAAAAAAAATGTATTCAAAGATTGAAATAAACACTTATTTGTATGTACATACATACATAAAATCAATTTGTAGATATGTATGTATACATATCAAATTTTTTATCAATGTTGAAGTATTTATCAGATCTACCTAATGAAAATATGTACATATGTATATGAAGCGTCGTTTAGTTAAAGCACAATGCAAATATAAATGATCTATACACTAGAAAAAATTTGCAGCTTAAAAATAAGCATGCTTGACATTAATTCAATAATTTTTAGTATAATAGAAAATGTCTATTGAGATATCTACATACTAATGAGTTAATGAGTTAAATGGATACTCTAAATTAATATTTTGTCCCTATTGAAATAAGAAATTTCAATATGACTAAACCTTCGCTAATGGTTCTTATTAATTCAGCATGGTTCTTACTGATTTCAAGTTGGGTTTTCTCTGTGTGTAGAAAACTCTTTCAGTCAAAGAAGACGAATGTAGTTAAATAAACAAAATCTGTAATATAAACAAATTTCACACAGACCGACTTCAACGCGAGACAAATTTAAGCATGAGAAAATATAAAGCAATAGTAAGTATAAAAGCATACTAGGATTAGGGAAGTCCAGACATATGATATTATTTTATAGTACCAAATGTCGATACTGAAAACAATTTATTTCCACCTACATATAAATACCACCTCAAATACACACACAGAGCAGAATTCATATAAGAAATATCCAAGAAAATTTCAACAACACCCCCCCTTTTGCAAATCACGACGAGTCTTAAATTCTCCCTCAGATATACATACACAAATTCCCATTGTCATACATACATACATATACAATTACAGAATTAATCTCAAGAACACAACACTCTCACCTACCTAAAATTACAGATAGTCTTAAACTTCTACAGACGTCTATACACATAGATTCTCACGGCTACATATTACAAGAACACCTCGCCCCTAATAAATCACAATCATCTTAAATTCTTACAAAAATACATACATACATACACATAACCAATTTACCTCAACAAGATCCTCAAATCACGATCAGCCTTAAACTACTATAGACAGACACATCCACAAATCCCCATGGAAACATATTACGTCAACAACCCTGCCCACCCAAATCATGGTCAGCCTTAAACTCCTACAGACATACAAACACACAGATTCCTCCGGTTGCATATTACTAGAACACCTCACCCCTCATAAATCACAATCAGCCTTAAGCTCCTACAGAAATACACACATTGAAATTCCTACAAACATACACACACACACACACACACACATAAACACATACCCACACACACACACATAAACATACCCACACACACACACAATCGATCTACCTCAACTACACCCCGCCCCCTGCCAATCAAACCCTCACCTAAATTCTCACAGACAGACAGACACATCCACAAATTCCTATGGTTACATAGTACGGCAACAACGCCACCTACTCAAATCACGTCCAAATTCTCACAGTCTATCAACATGAACATTAGCATTAGAAAAAATAACTTTCACGTTTTCCCGTCGTCATTAGGAAAAATCATTTTCCCGTCGGCATTTGAAAAAATTATATTCATGTTTTGCCTTCGGCATTAGGAAAAATTAATAAACATGTTTTGCCGTCGGCATTTGAAAAAAATAATAATCATGTATTGCCGTCGGCATATACACTCATATGAAACCTCAAAAAAAATCACCCGTTATCACAATTAATGTAACCCAAAAAAATCACCCGTTCACACAAAGTTAATGTAAACAAAAAACTCCTAATGTAAACAAAAAAACTCCTAATGTAAACAAAAAACACAAATTTCCAAGAATTTAACAATTTTCAAATTTTAATTACCCAAATTTAACAATTTGGGGGTGCACAGTGGAATGAATGCTTAATTTATCTGGACTGAAACCATAAATATTACCATTTCAATATCAAAAAAAAATAAAAGGATTTCTGGACAGCTAAGAACTTGTTCTAAAAGTACTGAAAATATTATATGAAAAATTAAATATTGAAAATATTACATGAAAAATTAATACTACCGAAGTTCGCAATAGCAAAACTCTGTAATATTTCCTAACAAATTGAGCTAGAATTTTTTAATTATTTTTGTCGAACTCAGCATCCTCAAAAACCGTATAGACTGACCATCAAATAATTTTGACCTGCCAGGTTAGCGAACCGACCCACTGTGGGGCAGAATTGGCAGTTTACAACTACTTACAACTTTATAAAAAGTGATAATATGATGTGCTGCAGAATATTGCACTGAAGTTTTAGCAATATTTCATTCAGACCAACAAGTTTAGAGAATTCCACTACATTTAGTTAATTATCTTTCTTAAGACCCATCATTCCTAATCAATCCTACAAAAAACAACACAAACTAGATTTTTCGTTTTAATTTTATTTTTATTAAATTTAAAATTTTGCACATCTTTAAATTACTTTATACTATATTAAGCAGCTTTTTCTCATTTGTTGAGTAAACTTTAATCGGAAGCATTTTAATGGTGAGATGAATTTTTCTATTTTATGCACTAAGTAAATCTTTTTATATACCAATCCACTTATATGAATCATTAAAGCTAATTCTTTTCACATCATTCCTTTTAATGCTCAATTAAATCATTGTACTATTGATGCTTTCATAATGCTATATGTTGAGTAGTGATTAATGTTGTATTTATGCATTAATTTTCCAAAGTGTTTGTTGAAAAATTCTTTGCCATCATCTGTTTGTAAGTTTTTTGGTACCCGTACCACTTCAAAAATATTTTCCATTGCCTTGGTTTTTAGAGTGCAGCTTTTATTTTCAGCTGTACTTTGAGAATGTGTCAATTACAGTCTTCAAAAATCAACAATTTCTATTTTCTGTAGAATAGTTCTACATTTCACCTAACTTAGCTCCATAAAACATCATATATTCCTGTCATTACATCTCTACAAGCACAAACAGTTGTTGAAATTTAATATGGACTTCGTTAACTAAATTCCTTTTTAAAGACATTGAATTGTTTCACAGATTTTTTCGAAAGTGTTGTGATCTACATCTTGCACTTTCAGCTATTTATAATTACTAACATGTAGTTAATTTTCTAATCTATATATTTAACCGTAAACTCTTCAATTTGTTTTTAATTATTTACTTTTTAGAATTGCTTTTTCAATTTTATAACTGTCTTCTTTCTCTAATTTTATTTCACGTTGTAGTTCCTCAATTTGCATTTAAATATATTCTTGAATATTAATGCTTTAAGCTATATTATTAATTTGTCTTGTATTTTATCTTCATTCAGTTTAATGTAACTATCAACAATAGTTTGTATCTAATTCATTTATGCCTTCCAATACTGATAAGTCAGTATAAATGTCTTCAGAATTGGAAGTCTATGAGTAAAATCATCGTCATCATCATTCTCAGTATTAGCATCATTAAATATGATGGTATTATCAAATATTGTTCCTTCTACTAGTTTCTTTTGGGGTACTTGTCTATATCTTGAGTGAAGGTTTCTCAGGCTTTAAACTTGTATATTTTCAACTTCTGTCTTGATTTTACTTTCTTCTTTCATAAGAATTCTTTTAATATTTTTAGAACTATTTATGAATTCTTCTGCTATAGGTTTAAATGTATCTTTTAGTTGTTCACTTGTATCTATTTCACCAGTTTTTATACTACGAAGCTTTTTCTTCAACACATTTCTTGTCAACACCAACTGTTTTAAAATTTTCTCATCCATGTTTGCTAAGGGCAAATAACAGGTATCAGCAATCAGATCAGCTTTTCAGGACCTGGTTTGGTTTTCAGATCAGCTTTTCAAGACCTGGTCTGGTTTTCAGATCAGCTTTTCAGGACCTGGTCTGGTTTTCAGATCAGCTTATCAGGACCTGGTCTGGTTTTCAGATCAGCTTATTAGCACCTGGTCTGGTTTTCAGATCAGCTTATCAGGACCTGGTCTGGTTTTCAGATCAGCTTTTCAGGACCTGGTCTGGTTTTCAGATCAGCTTTTCAGGACCTGGTCTGGTTTTCAGATCAGCTTTTCAGGACCTGGTCTGGTTTTCAGATCAGCTTATCAGGACCTGGTCTGGTTTTCAGATCAGGCTATCAGGACCTGGTCTGGTTTTCAGATCAGCTTATCAGGAGCTGGTCTGATTTTCAGGTCAGCTTATTAGGAGCTGGTCTGATTTTCAGGTCAGCTTATTAGGAGCTGGTCTGGTTTTCAGGTCAGATGAAATAACTAAAGTCTATCTTTTATTAGCAGTATTTTTTTTTTTTTTTCTATAACGAAAATCGTTTAATTCAATATATTTACTTATAATCAAAAATCCATATTTATCCTTCCAACACTCTACAAATTTTTTAAAACTTGTCAAAATTCATATTACTGCCAACATGAACCTTGTAAACATGCTTCATATTTTTCTCATCTTACTTAAACATTATAATTACATATGCATTGTATCTTATTAAATGCTTATAGCCATATTCATAAAAATTTTAAACAGCATTTCAAATGTTCTTTGAGCAAAATTCGCTAAAATTGTATTCATAATAGAATATTAGCTTAAAAACGTTTTTTAACTTGCGTAAATCAACAAATCTTATAAATTAAATGCACCCATACTTAAAATAATTTTGAACTGACGTCGTTCTAGTTTTGCTTCTTGTTTATTTATATTTTTGACTTTGTCTGTATGTATGTATGTATGCCTGTATTAAGAATTATGCTTATGTTTGGCAGAAGTAGAATGAGTCATCATTCTTCTGTCGCCCCATACAAAAATATACATGTACACGTACATATGTATGTATATTATTCTGCTTTCCACATGCAACATCAGCAAATATCATAATTGAAATGTATTAAGCTTCATTACCAGAAAAAAATAAATGTATATATAATAACCCATTCTTTTAATTATGAAATTATGTAATTTCTTTAACTATTCATATTTGTAGTAGTATATAGATAATTTTAGTATAAATATATGTTTTTAAACCTCAGATAGTAGTAGGGAACTGGGCATCCGGCGTAGATTAAAATTTTTAAGTTTAATTACCCATAACCCCGACAAAGGACACCCAGAAATTATTACACAACCCAAATCACTGAAAGACTCAAATTTCCACGGTCATGCAGACAGACAGAGAGAGAGAGAGACATACACTTAATGTAAACAAAAACTCCTTATGTTAAAAAAATAAGAGTGACTTATTGAACCACCCTCGAAAAATATTTAAAGGACTTATTGAACCACCCTCGTAGGTATCAAATTTCAAGAATTTTAAAATTTTCAAATTTTAATTACCCAAATTTAACAATTTCAGCAACAATTTAACAATTTTAATTGCCCCCGGATGCCCAGTTCCCTACTACTATCTGAGGTTTAAAAACATATATTTATACTAAAATTATCTATATACTACTACAAATATGAATAGTTAAAGAAATTACATAATTTCATAATTAAAAGAATGGGTTATTATATATACATTTATTTTTTTCTGGTAATGAAGCTTAATACATTTCAATTATGATATTTGCTGATGTTGCATGTGGAAAGCAGAATAATATACATACATATGTACGTGTACATGTATATTTTTGTATGGGGCGACAGAAGAATGATGACTCATTCTACTTCTGCCAAACATAAGCATAATTCTTAATACAGGCATACATACATACATACAGACAAAGTCAAAAATATAAATAAACAAGAAGCAAAACTAGAACGACGTCATTTCAAAATTATTTTAAGTATGGGTGCATTTAATTTATAAGATTTGTTGATTTACGCAAGTTAAAAAACGTTTTTAAGCTAATATTCTATTATGAATACAATTTTAGCGAATTTTGCTCAAAGAACATTTGAAATGCTGTTTAAAATTTTTATGAATATGGCTATAAGCATTTAATAAGATACAATGCATATGTAATTATAATGTTTAAGTAAGATGAGAAAAATATGAAGCATGTTTACAAGGTTCATGTTGGCAGTAATATGAATTTTGACAAGTTTTAAAAAATTTGTAGAGTGTTGGAAGGATAAATATGGATTTTTGATTATAAGTAAATATATTGAATTAAACGATTTTCGTTATAGAAAAAAAAAAAAAATACTGCTAATAAAAGATAGACTTTAGTTATTTCATCTGACCTGAAAACCAGACCAGCTCCTAATAAGCTGACCTGAAAATCAGACCAGCTCCTAATAAGCTGACCTGAAAATCAGACCAGCTCCTGATAAGCTGATCTGAAAACCAGACCAGGTCCTGATAGCCTGATCTGAAAACCAGACCAGGTCCTGATAAGCTGATCTGAAAACCAGACCAGGTCCTGAAAAGCTGATCTGAAAACCAGACCAGGTCCTGAAAAGCTGATCTGAAAACCAGACCAGGTCCTGAAAAGCTGATCTGAAAACCAGACCAGGTCCTGATAAGCTGATCTGAAAACCAGACCAGCTCCTGAAAAGCTGATCTGAAAACCAGACCAGGTCCTGAAAAGCTGATCTGAAAACCAGACCAGGTCCTGATAAGCTGATCTGAAAACCAGACCAGCTCCTGAAAAGCTGATCTGAAAAATAGACCAGGTGCTAATAAGCTGATCTAATAGCTGATAAGCTGATGTAATAGCTGACACCTATTGTATATTTGCTGTTAGCAAACGTAAATGAGATGGTGTTAAAGCAGTTGGTGTCGATAAGAAAATACCTAATGAAATATAATGGAATTTCATAATATTGTGAAATTCGATTTGTTTTATACAGAACCTTTCAAACGATAACAAGACTGTGCATGTTTAAGTGATATGAAAAGAAAAAACAAGAATTCGCATGAAAGAAGAAAGTAATATCAAGACAGAAGTTCAGAATATACAAGTTTAAGGACTGAGAAACGATCAGTCAAGATAGAGGCAAGTAAACAAAAAAAAAAAACAAAAAAAAAAAAAAAAAAATAGTAGAAGGAACAATATTACTAACTAAATAGATTTTATAAATGTTACCTGTTATTATCGACAAAATTAGATGATATAGTTATATCATATCAGAAAACGTTTAGTCATAAAAACACCTTCGTTGGAGGAGGTATAGTAGATAAAAAGAATAAACTCTCTAACTGGTGAACTTTATCTTCCCGGATATTAGTATTGTGGACCTGAAACAAAACTACAAAAACGTTTAAATTGAGGTGACAAAGGAATTAATTTATTGGACTCTGCTTGTAAGGATTTAAGCATTAGACATAAAGCTGATAAAATACTTGAAAATTCAGCTTGGGATCGAGTTTTATCAAAAGATAGTAGTATTGCTGAAAAATCATTTGCCTATATGGTTACTAACGCAATGAAAGCCAAAACGAAATTTGGTATGGGTGTGGAGAAAAAGAAAAATGTTAAAAAGAACAAGATAAATGATAAAAAAACTGTTTAGAACATCAATTAGAGCTGCAACAAAAATACTAAAGAAGGAAAAACCATTAAATATTAACTCAGCAATTAAAATTGCCCGAAAAACTATCAACAAATCATTAAAAGGAAGAAAATCTCAAATTATAGTACCACATGTAATACGTGTAGCAAAAATTGGTGGGTTTTTGCCTCTAATACCGATTTTAACTGCTCTGGGTGCAATTGGTAGTCTAACAACTGGAGGTGCTGCTATAGCTAAAGCTGTTAATGCAACAAAGAATGCAAAAAATCAACTTGATGAAGCAATTAGACATAATAGAGCGATGGAATCTATAGCAGTTGGAAAGGGACTTTACTTAAAACCATATAAAAAGGGTTATGGTTTAGTTTACAAAGAGGAATCAAAAAACTCTTAGAGATGCTACGAACAGACCACTATCTGATGTGGACATAAACCGTTTCTCTATAAATATTCCATATTTTAGAGGAGTTTTCATGTTGAATACTCTACCAAAACGAACAAAGAAAATAGAATGTGGAATAATCAATTTAGACGTATCAACAGGACCTGGTACACATTGGGTAGCATATTATAAAAACAACAATGAAAAAGAATATTTCGACAGCTTTGGAAACTTACAACCTCCTTCGGAAGTAGTCAAATATCTTGGTAGAAATATAAAATACAACTATAATCAACATCAGAATTTCAGTACATTTACCTGTGGTCATTTATGTCTTAAATTTCTTTATGAAATAACTGAAAATATTAAATAAAAAGCACAAACATTTATATTTTACAAAACTCTTTCATGTATTTTTATTTATAATTTAAAATACAAAATTATTATATATTATTGCCAAATTGGAAATTGGGAATTTTGAATTAGAAATTCACTCAGCTCGCTTTCAACAATTAAGCTTTGTTCACCTTCTCTACTTAAGCAATATGATCCGCTCGAGAGTTCTTTAATTTCAGCATCGGTTAAAGCATTATATCGCTTTGGGAGGAACATTATGTGGTTTTCCATTTCAACTTTTAGTGTTGGCCCATATTTTGTTGTTACTCTTGACACTTTTCGAATGGTGTATTTAGTTGATGTCTCAAGCTCCTTTATGTGGATTAAGGTTTTATTTTTTAGTGAATTAAATTTTGATGTTAGATTTGTTGTAGACTCCATTTTTGTTTTATTTATTTATTTTTTTTTCATTTACTTCTCCGCATTTTGAATGTTTAACTGAAAATGATCTTGAAAGTAGCGATGACGACTTCAAGAAGGCTAATCGAAAATATGGTGAAATAGTGAATAAGTGGAGGGGTAGTGATAGACAGAAAGAGACAGTTATAGAGAGAAAAGGGGTAGAGAGAGATAGAGTGCTAAAAAAGAGGTATGGAATATAGATGATGGTATAGATATTTTAAGGATCAAGAGATACTACTTTAAAAATTTAAAAGAGGAAATTAGTCTTAAAGGAACCTTCAAACAATCATCATTCATTAACTTATAAGCAAATAAAATGAGTCAAATCAGACGTACTCTAAACCAATTTATAAGAGATTTTGAAAGCTTCAGGCTTTTCGATCATTGGGAGATGATCAAATTTTTTCAAAATATGCTGGATGAGAACGAAGAATATAGTATCATGGAAGATGAAGACAACACAGAAGGCCACTTCAGAAGCTGTCCTTGGTATAATCCTGAGTGTGAGGAAGGACCAGATACTTGCAGATGTACAATATATTTTTTGCGTAAAAGTATATTAGAAAATTTAATAATTGGATATTATGAAATGTTTCCATCATTATAATAAAAATAAATAAAATTCAATTAAAATGTATTATTAATATAAATAAAATTAAACTAAATTTATCCTTGTTTTGTGTTATTTTTTAAAGGAAAGTTAGGATTCATCTATTCGAATATAAAATAACAGAAACTTGTATGTAGTGAAAAATATAAGGACTTATCCGATTGTCTAAACTGTTTCTCTTTTAATGGAATTTCATAATATTGTGAAATTCAATTTGTCTTGTGCATAACCTCTCAAAGAAAACAAGACTGTACATGTTTAAGCATCATGAAAACAAGACTTTGCATGTCTAAGCATCATGAAAACAAGACTGTGCATGTCTAAGCGATATGAAAACAAGACTGTATATGTTTAAGCGACATGAAAACAAGAATTTGCAAATAAGCAAAAACAAAAATTTTTTTGATCTAGCGAAGTAAAGCTAATAAAGAAATAAAAACCATTCACATAATTAATTCTTTTTCCAATATTTTATTTAAAATTTTTTCTTAAAAATTCATACACATATTTAACTAATGTACGTATATACCCAGAAAAAAATTAGACTAAAATTCTCTATTTCAAGTAGTTAAATCTGAAAAAAGGAGTGGCACATTAGAAGAAAAAAATTTATAAAAAAAGAGAGTGACTGACCAACTAAAACGTACACTCTGTCCGATGGGTACGCAAAGCACACCTAAACATTTCAGAAATATATACACAATACGCTGAACTTTAATAAAATTCAAAAAAAAATCATATAGGACAACAAATAAAAGTGATAGGTGCTCACCCTTCATAAAACAAACATATATGTACCTTATTAATGTAAACATATTATCAGTATAAAGCAACAGAAATTTCGTCACACAAAGTCATCTTGTATCCTAGAGGAACCGTCGAAAGGGTATACCTAAAGTCTCTGAAAACCACTTCGTTTTCTGATGATCGCTTTTCAACAAGAAAATAAGTTTGTTCATTGTGACTAATTTAAAAGTACATTTAAATTCAGTCTCATATCCAATCTTAACTGCATCAGAATTTAAGAAAAGAGCTCCTTTTATTCTATTGAATAAAATTTTAATTTAAAACAGTAAGCAAAGATATCAGCTTCAACTTCAAATGATTTCATCACCAAAAAAAAACTAGTGATTGTTTTCAACAATTATGAAAATAATAATTTCAATATAAAGCTCCCTTTTGATTTTAAATGTTTATAAATAAAAATAAAAAAAAGAAGTAAGTTGACTACCAAAGAAAAGAAAAAAACCTATCAGTATATAAGCTGGAATGCCGGATCAGTTTCATTTAAAAATGTTTATACATTTTCAAAAAGCAAAGCAAGATTTCGAAAACAAATGTAGAAAGTGAAGAAAAAAGTCTATAGTTAGAAAAAATTATGTACCCCAAAAATTTCTAACGTTAACTTACTAACGTTGCATCAACTTTAAAAAAATTTAAATTAAGTATAAGAAATATTTCTATTATAGTTGCTATTACTATAGAGTATGTATCTTCAGGAATTCAGTTTTACTTAAAAACAGAAAATCCTCACAAACTTTTAAGTAAACGCAGATAAAAATTAAAACGTTTTTATTTTCAAATAAAAAAAACTGAATATATCTGAATATATCTATACACAGACGAATATTTACAACAACAACACCAACAACAAGAAGAACAAAAGACATCAATGACAAAAAAAAAATGTATTCAAAGATTGAAATAAACAAAATCTGTAATATAAACAAATATCACACAGGCAGACTTTAACGCGAGACAAATTTAAGTATGAGAAAATATAAAACAAGCGTAAGTATAAGAACATAATAAGATTAGGGAAGTCCAGACATATGATAGTATTTTATAGTACTAAATGTCGATACTGAAAACAATTTATTTCTATCTACATATAAATACCAGCGCGAGAAAATCATTTACATACTGGCACACACACATACACAAAAAAGTGATCACGTAATACACAAACATACATACATAATGAAATTTTATAATATTATGAAATTCAAACTCCTCTGTCATGAAATACGAAACAATATTTCTTAAATAAATAAACGAAGATTTCATAACATCACCTTCGTCCCCCACCATACGATCACGTACATTACTCCAAAAACAAATATGTACATACATTATCAAATACATTCCCTCTCCACTTCCATTTTCAGCATATATCAGGGTTGCCACTATCTGCAGCTACTAGAATATTTCCCCAGAAATAAAAAAATGCATGCATACATACGAGCACAATAACCATACATATGCATAGCAACGACAACTCACAACAACAAAAATAGTGATTCTACATACACACGAATTCGTTGTCACTACCCTGCAGTCAGACTGGGATCAAGTGTCTTTGTGTCAACACTAAAATTCTAGTGACCATTATAGTATAATACGTTTTATTCTATCTGTCAGTAAAAAGGAAAGATTTTGCAACAACTTGTCAATATACATACCTTTTTGTATGTACATAAATTATAGAAATATACCAGTAACTAACTGTCTGGTTGGTATGTCTCTACGTTCCAATAAGAACCACGTAGTCATACATATTCAATTGTTTTAGTGTTACTAGTATATTTTAAATGACAAGCATATGCTAAATGTCTATAGTGAAAATTATTGAATGGGATATAATTATATAGTAGTACTGGTGACAAAGTCAAAAGCGACTCAGTACATTTTCACCATCGACATTTCCTACTGGGTATAATGATTGTCTGCCACTACGACAAAAGTATCTGAGACCGACAAACATACAATTAAATACAAAAACGCACACATACACGCACACATACATACACACACACAAACATCCCACACATACATACACTGTATGTATACATCCACTGTAAGGACAACGTTTCTCTACAATAACAACAAAACCTGTACACACAAGTGTACATACATTCCCATACACAGAAAGAATCAAACTCACACACATACACACATACAACACCCACATATACATACATCCATGCACTGTAAGCACAAAGTTTCTCTACAATAACAACAAAAGGTGGGCACACAAGTATACATAAACATAAACAAAGAATCAAACTCAGACACACACACACACACACACACATAGCTAAGAAACTCTCAGCATGAAAATCCCCAAAATCCCCCCATTTGTAACAGGGTTGCCATCGTTTTTATTTTTTCCCGGTTTTGAATTCCCAAAACAGGACTATCGTCCCCATTACTAATCTACTGCCCCGTAAAAAAAATATACCCGTACACGTACATATGTATGTATATTATTCTGCTTTCCACATGCAACATCAGCAAATATCATAATTGAAATGTATTAAGCTTCATTACCAGAAAAAAATAAATGTATAATAACCCATTCTTTTAATTATGAAATTATGTAATTTCTTTAACTATTCATATTTGTAGTAGTATATAGATAATTTTAGTATAAATATATGTTTTCAAACCTCAGATAGTAGTAGGGAACTGAACATCCTGCGTAGATTAAAATTTTTAAGTTTAATTACCCATAACCCTGACAAAGGACACCCAGAAATTATTACACAACCCAAATCACTGAAAGACTCAAATTTCCACGGTCATGCAGACAGACAGAGAGAGAGAGAGAGACATACACTTAATGTAAACAAAAACTCCTTATGTTAAAAAAATAAGAGTGACTTATTGAACCACCCTCGAAAAATATTTAAAGGACTTATTGAACCACCCTCGTAGGTATCAAATTTCAAGAATTTTAAAATTTTCAAATTTTAATTAACCAAATTTAACAATTTCAGCAACAATTTCACAATTTTAATTGGGGCCGGATGAACAGTTCCCTACTACTATCTGAGGTTTAAAAACATATATTTATACTAAAATTATCTATATACTACTACAAATATGAATATTTAAAGAAATTACATAATTTCATAATTAAAAGAATGGGTTATTATACATTTATTTTTTTCTGGTAATGAAGCTTAATACATTTCAATTATGATATTTGCTGATAAAAGATAGACTTTAGTTATTTCATCTGACCTGAAAACCAGACCAGCTCCTAATAAGCTGACCTGAAAATCAGACCAGCTCCTGATAAGCTGACCTGAAAATCAGACCAGTTCCTGATAAGCTGATCTGAAAACCAGACCAGGTCCTGGAAAGCTGATCTGAAAACCAGACCAGGTCCTGATAAGCTGATCTGAAAACCAGACCAGGTCCTGAAAAGCTGATCTGAAAACCAGACCAGGTCCTGAAAAGCTGATCTGAAAACCAGACCAGGTCCTGATAAGCTGATCTGAAAACCAGACCAGGTCCTGATAAGCTGATCTGAAAACCAGACCAGGTGCTAATAAGCTGATCTGAAAACCAGACCAGGTCCTGATAAGCTGATCTGAAAACCAGACCAGGTCCTGAAAAGCTGATCTGAAAACCAGACCAGGTCTTGAAAAGCTGATCTGAAAACCAAACCAGGTCCTGAAAAGCTGATCTGATTGCTGATACCTGTTATTTGCCCTTAGCAAACATGGATGAGAAAATTTTAAAACAGTTGGTGTTGACAAGAAATGTGTTGAAGAAAAAGCTTCGTAGTATAAAAACTGGTGAAATAGATACAAGTGAACAACTAAAAGATACATTTAAACCTATAGCAGAAGAATTCATAAATAGTTCTAAAAATTTTAAAAGAATTCTTATGAAAGAAGAAAGTAAAATCAAGACAGAAGTTGAAAATATACAAGTTTAAAGCCTGAGAAACCTTCACTCAAGATATAGACAAGTACCCCAAAAGAAACTAGTAGAAGGAACAATATTTGATAATACCATCATATTTAATGATGCTAATACTGAGAATGATGATGACGATGATTTTACTCATAGACTTCCAATTCTGAAGACATTTATACTGACTTATCAGTATTGGAAGGCATAAATGAATTAGATACAAACTATTGCTGATAGTTACATTAAACTGAATGAAGATAAAATACAAGACAAATTAATAATATAGCTTAAAGCATTAATATTCAAGAATATATTTAAATGCAAATTGAGGAACTACAACGTGAAATAAAATTAGAGAAAGAAGACAGTTATAAAATTGAAAAAGCAATTCTAAAAAGTAAATAATTAAAAACAAATTGAAGAGTTTACGGTTAAATATATAGATTAGAAAATTAACTACATGTTAGTAATTATAAATAGCTGAAAGTGCAAGATGTAGATCACAACATTTTCGAAAAAATCTGTGAAACAATTCAATGTCTTTAAAAAGGAATTTAGTTAACGAACTCCATATTAAATTTCAACAACTGTTTGTGCTTGTAGAGATGTAATGACAGGAATATATGATGTTTTATGGAGCTAAGTTAGGTGAAATGTAGAACTATTCTACAGAAAATAGAAATTGTTGATTTTTGAAGACTGTAATTGACACATTCTCAAAGTACAGCTGAAAATAAAAGCTGTACTCTAAAAACCAAGGCAATGGAAAATATTTTTGAAGTGGTACGGGTACCAAAAAACTTACAAACAGATGATGGCAAAGAATTTTTCAACAAACACTTTGGAAAATTAATGCATAAATACAACATTAATCACTACTCAACATATAGCATTATGAAAGCATCAATAGTACAATGATTTAATTGAGCATTAAAAGGAATGATGTGAAAAGAATTAGCTTTAATGATTCATATAAGTGGATTGGTATATAAAAAGATTTACTTAGTGCATAAAATAGAAAAATTCATCTCACCATTAAAATGCTTCCGATTAAAGTTTACTCAACAAATGAGAAAAAGCTGCTTAATATAGTATAAAGTAATTTAAAGATGTGCAAAATGTTGAATTTAATAAAAATAAAAATAAAATTAAAACGAAAAATCTAGTTTGTGTTGTTTTTTGTAGGATTGATTAGGAATGATGGGTCTTAAGAAAGATAATTAACTAAATGTAGTGGAATTCTCTAAACTTGTTGGTCTGAATGAAATATTGCTAAAACTTCAGTGCAATATTCTGCAGCACATCATATTATCACTTTTTATAAAGTTGTATGTATATTTTCCCATCGAAAGCGCTAGCACGCAAAATTTTACAATATGAAAATGGGATTATTATAGAAGATCTTCACTCTATTTATTTCTTTAGCTATCAGATCTTTAGAAAAAATAGATAAACTACGGAAATTGGACTTTGATATCCAATCTTTAAGAATGTACATGTGTATGAATAAGTATCAAACAAACTTAGTGAATGAATATACGCTCCAACTAGAATCATGCTGAAGCATGCATAAATTTTAAAATATACAGTAAACAGATCTTACTTTATATCTGTATCTGTATGAGTATTACATAAATTTATAGAAAAAAAAAAAAAAAAAAAAAAATGAAAGCATGCCGAAACATGTATAATTTCAAAAAAAAAAAAAATCCTCACGTCATACAATTTTGTAAGCAAAGAAATTTTATGATTTTGTGATCAATGAAATACATACATATGTATCTACTTTGTAAAAATTCAAAAGAGCGAACTGGTAAATTCTAATAGTAAAGATTTTAAATTGTAACACTCTACATCTCGGACTCTTACGTCACTATCTATAGAAGCATGCTAAGGCATGCATACTAGCAAAATATATAAAGCTGTTAGAAGGTGATGAGACAGCAATTGTATCTGGATCAACCCAACTCATGAATGTATTGTATACGGAGATGATTGATGGTGATGATGACCTTTTTTAAGTGAATAATCATTACATATGAATGCGACAGTGATTGACCCCTCAAACCTCATGTAGAAATACTTGAGGGGAACAATTCTCTCAAAACATAGATATATCATTGTTTCTAACACTTTATGAAAACACCAACGGTGAATTGCTGGTAGAGGTAACTGAGTTATTTGAGCTCGATTTGATACAATAGTTGTTTATTAAACATGCATTTCTTTGTATCTAAAATAATTTCTACATACCTAATGTATATACCCAGCAAAAAATTATATAAAAATTCTCTATTCCAAGTAGTAAAATCTGGAAAAAGGAGTGGCACATTAGAAGAAAAAAAAATAAAATAAATAAAAATAGAGACTGACTGACCAACTAATACGTACACTCTGCCCGATGGGCACACATAACACACTTAAACATTTCAGAAATATATATACAATACGCTGAACTTTAATAAAATGAAAAAAAAAAAAAATCACATAGAACATTAAATAAAAGCCATAGGTGCTCACCCTTCATAAAATAAACATATGTATATGTACCTTATTAATGTAAAAATATTATCAGTATAAAGCAACAGAAATTTCGTCATACAAAGTCATCTTGTATCCTAGAGGAGCCGTCGAAAGGGTATACCTAAATTATATGAAAACGAGTTCGTTTTCTGTTGATCGCTATTAAAGAAGAAAATATGTTTGTTCATTATGATTTAACTAATTTAAAAGTACATTTAAATTCAGTCTCATACCCGTACTTCTTAACATAAAAATTAAAAATAAATGTTATCCAATTCTATATTATACTATGTATCAAAAATTTCAAAAAAGCTGTTATATGAAAGAATCTCCAGCGCTTCTAACTGCATTAGAGTTTAAGAAAAAATCTCCTTTTATTCAGTTGAATAAAATTTTAATTTGAAACAGTAAGCAAAGACATCAACTTAGTGCATTCTTATTCATAATCGTATAATAGAAAATATAACCACCAAAATACAAATTCTAAAAGTCTTATAAATTAAGCAATATAGAAAATAACATAATTTTTATAAACATGTAAGGTTTCAAAAGTAATTCAAATGATTTCATCGCAAAAGAAGTAGCGATTGTTTTCAACAATTATGAAAATAATAATTACAATATAAAACTCCCTTTTGATTTCCAATGTTTATCAATAAAAAATAAACAGCAAGTTGAGTAACAAAAAACAAAAGAAAAAAAAACACTATCAGTATCTAAGCTGGAGTGCCGGATCAGTTTCATTTAAAAATGTTTATAAATTTTATAAAAAAGCAATGCAAGATTTCCAAAAATAAATGTAGAAAGTGAAGAAAACAGCCTATAGTTAGAAAAAATTGCATACCCCCAAAAATGTCAAACGTAGACTAACTAACATTACATCAACTTTAAAAAAATGTAAATTAAGTATAAGAAATATTTCTATTATAGTTACTATTACTATAGAGTATGTATCTTCAGGAATTCAGTTTTACTTAAAACAGAAAATCTTCACAAACTTTTAAGTAAATGCAGATAAAACAACGTTTTTAATTTCAGATAATACACAACAAAAAGATATCACAAGACAAAAAAAAAATGAATTCAAAGATTGAGTTGTACTCTTATTTGTATGTACGTACATACATACATACATACATACACACATAAAATCAATTTGTATGTATACATATCAAATTTCTTATCAACCCTGCAGATAATGCGACTAGTCCATACATGCATGTAAGGACTAGTCCAAAGAGGAGTTGGAGTACTCCAAAACTACTCCAAATATATGAAAAAAAGGTGGTCGATTTAACATTGCAATGTCCTGGGGTTGGACCACATGGTACAACGTTGCATTACATCGGGCTAAACCCAAAAACTACCCCATATGGAGTAGTTATAGCCTACTCGCATACAATTTGTGAGTGCCTAAGAAGAACGATCATATTCGTTTAAACACGAATATTTATCGTGCAGCATTGAATGGTTGTATGAAAACGATATGATCCCTGACTGCATTACATGAGACTATGATTTAACTAGACTGTTTCATCTAGATTGGCCCACATACTCCAATATTATTTGGATGCAATGCTCAAGTATTTATTAGATCTTAACAATCACACTTACATATCTACATCATGAAAATATATGAAGCGTCGTTTAGTCAGAGCACAATGTATATATAAGCAATCAATACATTCAGTGAAAATGTGCAGCTTAAAAATAAGAATGCTTCACATTAATTCAATAATTTTCAATATAATAGAAAATGTATATTGAAATACCTTAAAACTAATGAGTTTAATAAATGAATACTGTAAATTAATATTTTTCCGTATTGAAATAAGAAATTTCAATATGAATAAACCTTCGTTAATGTATAAAAACATACTAGGATTAGGGAAGTTCAGATATATGATAGTATTTTATAGTACCAAATGTCGATATTGAAAACAATTTATTTCTACCTACATATAAATATCAGCGCGAGAAAATCATTTACATACTGGCACACACACACATACACAAAGAAGTGATCACGTAATACACAAACATATTTACATACATAATGAAATTTTATAATATTATGCAATTCAAACTCCTCTGCCATGAAATACGAAACAATATTTCTTAAATAAATAAACGAAGATTTTATAACATCACCTTCGTCTCCCACCATACGATCACGTACATTACTCCAAAAAGATATATGTACATACATTATCAAATACATTCCCTCTCCACTTCCATTTTCAGCAGATATCAGGGTTGCCACTATCTGCAGCTACTAGAATATTTCCCCAGAAATAAAAAAATGCATGCATACATACGAGCACAATAACCATACATATGCATAGCAACGACAACTCACAACAACAAAAATAGTGATTCTACATACACACGAATTCGTTGTCACTACCCTGCAGTCAGACTGGGATCAAGTGTCTTTGTGTCAACACTAAAATTCTAGTGACCATTATAGTATAATACGTTTTATTCTATCTGTCAGTAAAAAGGAAAGATTTTGCAACAACTTTTCAATATACATACCTTTTTGTATGTACATAAATTATAGAAATATAACAGTAACTAACTGTCTGGTTGGTATGTCTCTACGTTCCAATAAGAACCACGTAGTCATACCTATTCAATTGTTTTAGTGTTACTAGTAGATTTTAAATGACAAGCATATGCTAAATGTCTATAGTGAAAATTATTGAATGGGATATAATTATATAGTAGTACTGGTGACAAAGTCAAAAGCGACTCAGTACATTTTCACCATCGACATTTCCTACCGGGTATAATGATTGTCTGCCACTACGACAAAAGTATCTGAGACCGACAAACATACAATTAAATACAAAAACGCACACATATACACACACACATACATACACAAACATCCCACACATATATATACTGTATGTATACATCCACTGTAAGCACAACGTTTCTCTACAATAACAACAAAACCTGTACACACAAGTGTACATACATTCCGATACACAGAAAGAATCAAACTCACACACATACACACATACAACACCCACATATACATACAACCATGCACTGTACACACAACGTTTCTCTACAATAACAACAAAAGCTGGGCACACAAGTATACATACACATAAACAAAGAATCAAACTCACGCACACACACACACATACACACACACATAGCCAAGAAACTCTCAGCATGCAAATCCCCAAAATCCCCCCATTTGTAACAGGGTTGTCATAGTTTTTATTTTTTCCCGGTTTTGAATTCCCAAAACATGTCTCAGACCGCCATTAACAATCTACTAAGAAGAAAGTAACATCAAGACAGAAGTTGAGAATATACAAGTTTAAAGACTGAGAAACCATCAGTCAAGATAGAGGCAAGTAAACAAAAAAATAGTAGAAGGAACAATATTACGAACTAAATAGATTTTATAAATGTTACCTGTTATTATCGACAAAATTAGATGATATAGTTATACAATATCAGAAAACGTTTAGTCATAAAAACACCTTCGTTGGAGGAGGTATAGTAGATAAAAAAATAAACTCTCTAACTGGTGAACTTTATCTTCCTGGATATTAGTATTGTGGACCTGAAACAAAACTACAAAAACGTTTAAATTGAGGTGACAAAGGAATTAATTTATTGGACTCTGCTTGTAAAGATCACGATATAGCTTATTCAAAAAATAAGGATTTAAGCATTAGACATAAAGTTGATAAAATACTTGAAAATTCAGCTTGGGATCGAGTTTTATCAAAAGATAGTAGTATTGCTGAAAAATCATTTGCCTATATGGTTACTAATGCAATGAAAGCCAAAACAAAATTTGGTATGGGTGTGGAGAAAAAGAAAAATGTTAAAAAGAACAAGATAAATGATAAAAAACTGTTTAGAACATCAATTAGAGCTGCAACAAAAATACTAAAGAAGGAAAAACCATTAGATATTAACTCAGCAATTAAAATTGCCCGAAAAACTATCAACAAATCAATAAAAAGAAGAAAATCTCAAATTATAGTACCACATGTAATACGTGTACCAAAAATTGGTGGGTTTTTGCCTCTAATACCGATTTTAACTGCTCTGGGTGCAATTGGTAGTCTAACAACTGGAGGTGCTGCTATACCTAAAGCTGTTAATGCAACAAAGAATGCAAAAAATCAACTTGATGAAGCAATTAGACATAATAGAGCGATGGAATCTATAGCAGTTGGAAAGGGACTTTACTTAAAACCATATAAAAAGGGTTATGGTTTAGTGTACAAAGAGGAATCAAAAAACTCTTAGAGATGCTAGGAACAGAGTAGTAGTGAACTGCCAATTCGGTGGCAATTAAAATTGTTAAATTGTTGCTGAAATTGTTAAATTTGGGTAATTAAAATTTGAAAATTGTTAAATTCTTGGAAATTTGTGTTTTTTGTTTACATAAGGAGTTTTTTGTTTACATTAGGAGTTTTTTGTTTACATTAGGAGTTTTTGTTTACATTAAGTGTATGTCTGTCTGTCGGTCTGTCTGTCTGCCTGCCTGACCGTGGGAAGTTTGTGTGTGGAATATTTTGTGTGAATGTATTAAGGCGGTTCATAGTTTGGCGGTTTTTATGTGTGTATGTGACGACGGGGAAAATCATGAAAATGGTTTTTCCTAATGCTGACGGAAAATCATCTAATGATTTTTCGTAATTCCGAAGGCAAAACATGATAATTTTTCGTAATACCGAAGGCAAAACATGATAATTTTTCCTAATGCCTACTGCAATACATGATAATTTTTCCTAATGCCTACTGCAATACATGATTATTATTTTTTTCAAATGCCGACGGCAAAAAATGAATATAATTTTTTCAAATCCGACGGGAAAATGATTTTTCCTAATGACGACGGGAAAACGTGAAAGTTATTTTTTCTAATGCTAATGTAGGTGTTGCTAGACTGTGGGAATTTAAGGCTGACCGTGATTTGAGTGGGCGGCGTTGTTGCCGTAATATGTAACCATAGGAATTTGTGGATGTGTCTGTCTGTCTGTGAGAATTTAGGTGAAGGTTTGATTGGCAGGGGGCGGGGTGTAGTTGAGGTAGATCGATTGCGTGTGTAGTTGTGTGTGAATGTGTGTGTATGTGTGTGTGTGTGTGTGTGTGTGTGTTTGTAGGAATTTCAATGTGTGTATTTCTGTAGGAGCTTAAGGCTGATTGTGATTTATGAGGGGTGAGGTGTTCTAGTAATATGCAACCGGGGGAATCTGTGTGTTTGTATGTCTGTAGGAGTTTAAGGCTGACCATGATTTGGGTGGGCAGGGTTGTTGACCTAATATGTAGCCATGGGGATTTGTGAATGTGTCTCTCTATAGTAGTTTAAGGTTGATCGTGATTTGAGGTGGGTGAGGATGTTGTTGAGGTAAATTGGTTATGCGTATGTATGTATGTATGTATTTTTGTAAGAATTTAAGATGATTGTGATTTATTAGGGGCGAGGTGTTCTTGTAATATGTAGCCGTGAGAATCTATGTGTATAGACGTCTGTAGAAGTTTAAGACTATCTGTAATTTCAGGTAGGTGAGAGTGTTGTGTTGTTGAGATTAATCTTATATATTGTATATGTATGTATGATCATGGGAATTTGTGTATGTATATCTGAGGGAGAATTTAAGGCTCGTCATGATTTGCAAAAGGTGGGGTGTTGTTGAAATTTTCTTGGATATTTCTTATATGAATTCTGCTATGTGTGTGTGTATTTGAGCTGGTATTTATATGTAGGTAGAAATAAATTGTTTTCAATATCGACATTTGGTACTATAAAATACTATCATATATCTGGACTTCCCTAATCCTAGTATGCTTTTATACTTACGATTGCTTTATATTTTCTCATACTTAAATTTGTCTCGTGTTAAAGTCTGCCTGTGTGAAATTTGTTTATATTACAGATTTTGTTTATTTAACTACATCCGTCTTCTTTGACTGAAAGAGTTTTCTGCACACAGAGAAAAAATCAGTAAAATCAGTAAAAACCATGCTGAATTAATAAGAACCATTAACAAAGGTTTAGTCATATTGAAATTTCTTATTTCAATATGGACAAAATATTAATTTACAGTATTCATTTATTAAACTCATTAGTTTGTAGATATCTCAATATACATTTTCTATTATATTAAAAATTATTGAATTAATGTGACGAATTCTTATTTTTAAGCTGCAGATTTTCCCTGAGTGTATGGATTGTTTATATTTGCATTGTGCTTTAACTAAACGACGCTTCATATATTTCCATGATGTAGATCTAATAAATACTTAAGCATTGATAAGAAATTTGATATGTATACATACATATCTACAAATTGATTTTATGTATGTATGTATGTATGTATGTACATATATATGTACATACAAATAAGTGTTCAACTCAATCTTTGAATACATTTTTTATTTTATTTTTTGTCATGTGATGTCTGTTGTTGGTGAAATTAAAAACATTTTAATTTTTATCTGCGTTTACTTAAAAGTTTGTGAGGATTTTCTGTTGTAAGTAAAACTGAATTCTTGAAGATATGTACTTACATACTCTATAGTAATAGTAACTATAATAGAAATATTTCTTATACTTAATTTACAGTTTTTTAAAGTATAGGGTATAAAATTTTTTCTAGCTATAGCCTTCTACATTTATTTTGGAAAGCTTGCTTTGCTTTTTAAAAATGTATAAACATTTTTAAATGAAACTGATCCGGCACTCCAGCTTAGGTACTGATAGTTTTTTTTTTGTTGTTAGTTAACTTACTTATTTTTTATTTTTTATTGATAAACATTGGAAATCAAAAGGGAGTTTTATATTGTAATTATTATTTTCACAATTGTTGAAAACAATCGCTGCTTTTCTTTTTTTTTTTTTTGCGATGAAATCATTTGAATTACTTTTGCAACTTTACGCGTTTATAAAAATTATGTTATTTTCTATATTTCTTAATTTATAAGACATTTAGACTTTGTCCTTTAGGGGTTATATATTCTATTATACGATTATGAATAAGAATGCAGTAAGCTGATGTATTTGCTTGCTGCTTCAAATTAAAATTTTATTAAATTGAATAAAAGGAGTTTTTTTTCTTCTTAAACTCTGATGCAGTTAGAAGCGCTGGAGATTCTTTCATATAACAGCTTTTTTGAAATTTTTGATACATAGTATAATATAGAATTGGATAACATTTATTTTTAATTTTTATGTTAAGAAGTACGGGTATGAGACTGAATTTAAATGTACTTTTAAATTAGTTAAATCATAATGAACAAACATATTTTCTTCTTTAATAGCGATCAACAGAAAACGAACTCGTTTTCATATAATTTAGGTATACCCTATCGACGGCTCCTCTAGGATACAAGATGACTGTGTATGACGAAATTTCTGTTGCTTTATACTGATAATATGTTTACATTAATAAGATACATATACATATGTTTATTTTATGAACGGTGAGCACCTATGGCTTTTATTTAATGTTCTATATGACTTTTTTTTCATTTTATTAAAGTTCAGCGTATTGTATATATATTTCTGAAATGTTTAAGTGTGTTTTGTGTGCCCATCGGGCAGAGTGTACGTATTAGTTGGTCAGTCAATCTCTATTTTTATTGATTTTTTTTTCTTCTAATGTGCCACTCCTTTTTCAGATTTTACTACTTGGAATAGAGAATTTTTGTCTAATTTTTTGGTGGGTATATACATTAGGTATGTAGAAATTAGTTTAGATACAAAGAAATGCATGTTTAATATACAACTATTGTATCAAATCGATCTCAAATAACTCAGTTACCTCTACCAGCAATTCACCGTTGGTGTATTCATAAAGTGTTAGAAACAATGAAATATCTATGTTTTGAGAGAATTTTTCCCCTCAAGTATTTCTACATGAGGTTTGAGGGGTCAATCACTGTCGCATTCATATGTAATGATTATTCACTTAAAAAACGTCATCATCACCATCAATCATCTCCGTATACAATACATTCATGAGTTGGGTTGATCCAGATACAATTGCTGTCTCATCACCTTCTAACAGCTTTATATATTTTGCTAGTATGCATGCCTTAGCATGCTTCTATCGATAGTGACGTAAGAGTCCGAGATGTAGTAGTGTTACAATTAAAAATCTTTACTATTAGAATTTACCAGTTCGCTCTTTTGAATTTTTGCAAAGTAGATACATATGTATGTATTTCATTGACCACAAAATCATAAAATTTCTTTGCTTACAAAATTGTATGACGTGAGGATTTTTTTTTTTAATTATACATGCTTCGGCATGCTTTCATTTTTTTTCTATAAATTTATGTAATACTCATACAGATACAGATATAAAGTAAGATCTGTTTACTGTACATTTTAAAATTTATGCATGCTTCAGCATGATTCTAGTTGAAGCGTATATTCCTTCACTAAGTTTGTTTGATACTTATTCATACACATGTACATTCTTAAAGATTGGATATCAAAGTCCAATTTCCGTAGTTTATCTATATTTTCTAAAGATCTGATAGCTAAAGAAATAAATAGAGTGAAGATCTTCTATAATAATCCCATTTTCATATTGTAAAATTTTGCGTGCTATAAATAAAAAGTGATAATATGATGTGCTGCTGAATATTGCACTATGTTATAGTTCATTTTAAACACTGAAGTTTTAGCAATATTTCATTCAGACCAACAAGTTTAGAGAATTCCACTACATTTAGTTAATTATCTTTCTTAAGACCCATCATTCCTAATCAATCCTACAAAAAACAACACAAACTAGATTTTTCGTTTTAATTTTATTTTTATTAAATTCAACATTCATTCTTCGAATTACTTTATACTATATTAAGTAGCTTTTCCTCATTTGTTGAGTTGACTTTAATAGGAGACATTTTAATGGTACGATGAACTTTTCTATTGCATGCATTGAGTAAATCTTTATACATACCAATCCACTTATATGAACCATTAAAGCTAATTCTTTTCACATCATACCTTTCAATGATCTATTAAATCATTCTAATATTGATGCTTTCATATTAAGTAATGTTTAATCTTCTATTTATGTATGAGTTTTCCCAAGTATTTATTAAAAAATTCTTTAGAATCATCTGTTTGTAAGTTTTTTGGTACCCGTACCACTTCAAAAATATTTTCCATTGCCTTGGTTTTTAGAGTGCAGCTTTTATTTTCAGCTGTACTTTGAGAATGTGTCAATTACAGTCTTCAAAAATCAACAATTTCTATTTTCTGTAGAATAGTTCTACATTTCACCTAACTTAGCTCCATAAAACATCATATATTCCTGTCATTACATCTCTACAAGCACAAACAGTTGTTGAAATTTAATATGGACTTCGTTAACTAAATTCCTTTTTAAAGACATTGAATTGTTTCACAGATTTTTTCGAAAGTGTTGTGATCTACATCTTGCACTTTCAGCTATTTATACTAACATGTAGTTAATTTTCTAATCTATATATTTAACCGTAAACTCTTCAATTTGTTTTTAATTATTTACTTTTTAGAATTGCTTTTTCAATTTTATAACTGTCTTCTTTCTCTAATTTTATTTCACGTTGTAGTTCCTCAATTTGCATTTAAATATATTCTTGAATATTAATGCTTTAAGCTATATTATTAATTTGTCTTGTATTTTATCTTCATTCAGTTTAATGTAACTATCAACAATAGTTTGTATCTAATTCATTTATGCCTTCCAATACTGATAAGTCAGTATAAATGTCTTCAGAATTGGAAGTCTATGAGTAAAATCATCGTCATCATCATTCTCAGTATTAGCATCATTAAATATGATGGTATTATCAAATATTGTTCCTTTTACTAGTTTCTTTGGGGTACTTGTCTATATCTTGAGTGAAGGTTTCTCAGGCTTTAAACTTGTATATTTTCAACTTCTGTCTTGATTTTACTTTCTTCTTTCATAAGAATTCTTTTAATATTTTTAGAACTATTTATGAATTCTTCTGCTATAGGTTTAAATGTATCTGTTAGTTGTTCACTTGTATCTATTTCACCAGTTTTTATACTACGAAGCTTTTTCTTCAACACATTTCTTGTCATCACCAACTGTTTTAAAATTTTCTCATCCAGGGCAAATAACAGGTATCAGCAATCATATCAGCTTTTCAGGAGCTGGTCTGGTTTTCAGATCAGCTTTTCAGGACCTGGTCTGGTTTTCAGATCAGCTTATCAGGACCTGGTCTGGTTTTCAGATCAGCTTTTCAGGACCTGGTCTGGTTTTCAGATCAGCTTTTCAGGACCTGGTCTGGTTTTCAGATCAGCTTATCAGGACCTGGTCTGGTTTTCAGATCAGCTTATCAGGAGCTGGTCTGGTTTTCAGATCAGCTTATCAGGAGCTGGTCTGGTTTTCAGATCAGCTTATCAGGAGCTGGTCTGGTTATCAGATCAGCTTATCAGGAGCTGGTCTGGTTTTCAGATCAGCTTATCAGGAGCTGATCTGATTTTTAGATCAGCTTATCAGGTAACAGATCAGGCTATCAGGAGCTGTTCAGATTTTCATTTCAAGATATCTGAGTCAGATTTAGTTATCAGTGTACAAGAAGCTAGCCATTTATAACATTTATATACATGAAGTTTAAAGTCAGATGAAATACGAAAAAGTAAAGTTTTATCTAGTAAAATTATTTTCTATAACGATCATCGTTTAATTCACTATCTTTGCTTATAATCAAAAATCCATATTTATCCTTTCAACATGCTTTTTATTTTTCTCACCTAACTTAAACATTAAATATACATTATGATGATCTCTTATTAAATGTTTGGTGATTCTGGTGTAAGTTTTACATAAGTAGAATGAATCAACATTCTTATCTCTCCCCATACAAAAATATGCTTCCCATACGCATCATCGTTAAATATCATATTGGAATTACTTTGGACTGAAATAACAGATTCACTATCGGTAAATTTTGTAATATATTATTATTTTAATTGATGTAATTAATTTCTTCAGATATTTATATCTGGGGTGATATAAAGATTTTGAGTATAAATAAATGTTCTCAAAATTAAAGTCCATTAGGACTTTCTGGCAAGCCAATCATAGCGTTTTTTTTTTCGTAATTTGACAGGTCAACTATTGTTGCACGAATAGAATTTGATATAAGGGAACTATGATTTATTTTTGAACTATCGTTCGATGAATCATCAATATTTCGTACCAAGAATTATTTATGTTGTTTTGACTAAGGGTATGAGTCAATATTTATAAAATCCATTTCATAAATATCAGCTCATGCTCATAGTCAAAACAAAGTATGCTTTAAGTGTTTAAAACCGCTATTACCATAAAAATGGTGGTTTTAAACACTTAAAATATACTTTGTTTTACTAACCGCATTTTATAACTAAATGCATTTCATAAATATTGACGCATACTCATAATCAAAACAGCATATAAATATCCTTTGTTTTGACTATGAGTATGAGTCATTATCTCTTATTATAGAAAAATAAAATAGTATGATTATATGATATCAGAAATCATGGTTTCTAATATCATATAACCATACTATTTGATTCTTTCTATAATAATAGATAATATTTATGAAATGCATTTATTTACAAAATGCGATTAGTAAAACAACATAAATATAGGATGGTATGAAATTTTGATGATTCATCAATATTTCGTACCAAGGTATTTTTAGGTTTTTTTTTACTATGAGTATGCGCCAATATTTATGAAATGTATTTCATAAATATTATCTCTTATTATAGAAAAATTAAAAATGTAGCTATACGATATCAGAAAATATTTTCTGAAATCGTATAGCTACATTTTTAATTTGTCCTATAATAAGAGATAATGGGCCCTACTCATAGTCAAAACAAAGAATATTTTAAGAGTTTCAAATCAGTATTATCATATAAAATACTGATTTTAAACTCTTACAGCCTTATTTATAAAACTTATTAAGGCTTTGTAAAGGCTTTTTAAAACAAATTTTTTATAAAAATTTTTTCTTAAAAAGTCTTTATAAAGCCCTAATAAGTGTTATAAATAAGGCTGTTAAAATATACTTTGTTTTACTAACCACATTTTTGTAACTAAACGCATTTCATAAATATTGAAGCATACTCATAGTCAAAACAAAGGATATTTTTATGCTGTTTTGATTAAGAGTGTGGATCATTATCTCTTATTATAGAAAAAATAAACTAATGCAGCTATACGATTTCAGAAAATAGTTTCTGATATGGTATAGCTGTATTAGTTTATTTTTTTATAATAAGAGATAATATTTATAAAATGTATTTAGCTACATAAATGCGGTTAGTAAAATAACCTAAAAAACCTTGGTACGAAATATTGATGAATCATCGAATGATAGTTCAAAAATAAATCATAGTTCCTTTATATCAAATTCTATTCGTGCAACAATAGTTGACCTGTCAAATTGCGAAAAAAAAAACGCTATGATTGGCTTGCTAGAAAGTCCTAATGGACTTAAATTTGAGAACATTCAAAATCTTTATATCAACCTAGATATAAAGAAATTAATTTCATCAATTAAAACAATAATATATTACAAAATTTACCGATAGTGAATCTGTTATTTCAGTCCAAAGTAATTCCAATATGATATTTAACGATGATGCGTATGGGAAGAATACTTTTGTATGGGGATAGATAAGAATGTTGATTCATTCTACTTATGTAAAACTTGCACCAGAATCACTAAACATTTAATAAGAGATCATCATAATGTAATTTTAATGTTTAAGTAAGGTGAGAAAAATATAAAGCATGTTGAAAGGCTAAATATGAATTTTTGATTATAAGCAAAGATATTGAATTAAACGATGATCGTTATAGAAAATAATTTTACTACATAAAACTTTACTTTTTCGTATTTCATTTGACTTTAAACTTCATGTATATAAATGTTCTAAATGGCTAGCTACTTGTACACTGATAACTAAATCTGAGGCAGATATCTTGAAATGAAAATCTGAACAGCTCCTAATAGCCTGATCTGTTACCTGATAAGCTGATCTGAAAACCAGACCAGCTACTGATAAGCTGATATGAAAATCAGATCAGGTCCTGATAAGCTGATCTGAAAACCAGACCAGCTCCTGATAAGCTGATCTGATAACCAGATCAGGTCCTGATAAGCTGATCTGATAACCAGACCAGCTCCTGATAAGCTGATCTGATAACCAGATCAGGTCCTGATAAGCTGATCTGATAACCAGACCAGCTCCTGATAAGCTGATCTGAAAACCAGATCAGGTCCTGATAAGCTGATCTGATAACCAGACCAGCTCCTGATAAGCTGATCTGATAACCAGACCAGCTCCTGATAAGCTGATCTGATAACCAGACCAGCTCCTGCTAAGCTGATCTGATAACCAGACCAGCTCCGGATAAGCTGATCTGATAACTAGACCAGCTCCTGATAAGCTGATCTGAAAACCAGATCAGCTCCTGATAAGCTGATCTAGTAGCCGATACCTGAATTTGCTGTTAGCAAACATGGATGAGAAAGTTTTAAAGCATTTGGTGTTGAGAACAAATGTGATTAAGAAAAAGCTTCGTAGTATAAAAACTAGTGAAATAGATACAAATGAACAACTAAGAGATGCATTTAAACCTATAACAGAAGAAGTCATAAATAGTTCTAAAAATATTAAAAGAATTCTTATGAAAGAAAAAAGTAAAATCAAGACAGAAGTTGAAAATATACAAGTTTAAAGCGTGAGAAACCATCAGTCAAGATAGAGACAAGTACACCAAAGAAACTAGCAGAAGGAACAATATTTGATAATACTATCTTATTTAATGATGGTAATACTGAGAATGATGATGACGATGATTTGTATTCAAAGACTTCCAATTCCGAAGACTTATCAGTATTGGAAGGAAGAAATGAATTAGATACAAACTAATGGTGATAGTAACCTCAAACTGAATGAAGATAAAATACAAGTTGGTGGTAAATATGGGCTCTAACACTAGGACTATTTTCTCTAATGTTTGATAAAATACCAAAAAATTATGATAAATTTGAACTCGAAATCTATAAAAAGATTTTAATTACTACTAATGTATGCATACAGAATCATACAGAATCTGACGGAGTACGATGATATAAGTTAATTTTTCTGGAAACTGAAATCGACAAACTAAAGAACAAATTAATAATATAGCTTAAGGCATTGATATAATTCAAGAATATATTCAAATGCATATTGGTGGACTACAACGTGAAATAAAATTAGAGAAGGAAGAGAGTTATAAAATTGAAAAGCAATTCTAAAAATTAAATAATTAAAAATAAATTGAAGAGCTGTACGATTAAATATATAGATTAGAAAATTAACTACATGTTAGTATAAATAGCTGAAAGTGCAACATGTAGATCACCACACTATCGAAAAAATCTGTAAAACAACTCAATGTCTTTAAAAAGAAATTTAGTAAACGAACTCCATATTAAAACTCGAAAATTGTTTGTGCTTGTAGAGATGCAATGACAGGAATATATGAAGTTTTATGGAGCTAAGTTAGGTGAAATGGAGAACTATTCTACAGAAAATAGAAATTGTTGATTTTTGAAGACTGTAATTGACACATTCTCAAATTGTAGTACAGCTGAAAATAGAAGCTGCACTCAAAAAACCAAGGAATGGAAAATATTTTTGAAGTGGTACGGGTACCAAAAAAAAAAAAAAAAAAACTTACAAACAGATGATTCTAAGGAATTTTTTAATAAATACTTTGGAAAACTCATACATATATAGAAGATTAAACATTACTTAATATGAAAGCATCAATAGTACAATGATTTAATTGAGCATTAAAAGGAATGATGTGAAAAGAATTAGCTTTAATGGTTCATATAAAAGGATTGGTATACATATATAAAGAATTACTTAGTGCATAAAATAGAAAAATTTATCTCAACATTAAAATGTTTACGATTAAAGTTAATTCAACAAATGAGAAAAAGCTGCTTAATACAGTATAAAGTAATTTGAAGAATGAATGTTGAATTTAATAAAAATAAAAATTAAATTAAAACGAAAAATCTAGTTTTTTGTAGGATTGATTAGGAATGATGGGTCTTAAGAAAGGTAATTAACCAAATGTAGTGGAATTAGATAATTAGCTAAATGTAGTGGAATTCTCTAAACTTGTTGGTCTGAATGAAATTTGCTAAAACTTCAGTGTTTAAAATAAACTATAACATAGTGCAATATTCAGCAGCACATCATATTATCACTTTTTATAAAGTTGTATGTACATTTTCCCATCGAAAGCGTTAGAACGCAAAATTTTACAATATGAAAATGGGATTATTATAGAAGAACTTCGCTCTATTTATTTCTTTAGCTATCAGATCTTTAGAAAATATAGACAAACTACGGAATTTGGACTTTGATATCCAATCTTTAAGAATGTACATGTGTATGAATAAGTATCAAGCAAACTTAGTGAATGAATATACGCTTCAACTAGAATCATGCTGAAGCATGCATACTGCAAGCAGATCTTACTTATATCTGTATCTGTATGAGTATTAAATAAATTTACAGAAAAAAAATGAAACCATGCCGAAGCATGAATAATTTCAAAAAAAAAATCCTCACGTCATACAATTTTGTAAGCAAAGAAATTTTATGATTTTGTGGTCACTTACATACAAACATACATATGTATGTATCTACTTTGCAAAAATTCAAAAGAGCACACTGGTAAATTCTAATAGTAAAGATTTTTAATTGTAACACTACTACATCTCGGACTCTTACGTCACTATCGATAGAAGCATGCTAAGGCATGCATACTAGCAAAATATATAAAGCTGTTAGAAAGTGATGAGACAGCAATTGTATCTGGATCAACCCAACTCATGAATGTATTGTATACGGGAGTGATTGATGGTGATGATGACCTTTTTTAAGTGGATAATCATTACATATGAATGCGATAGGAGTCAGCCAGCAAACCTCATGTAGAAATACCTACTTGAGGCAAAAAAATTCTCCCAAACATAGATATTTCATTGTTTCTAACACTTTATGAAAACACCGACGGTGAATTGCTGGTAGATTTAATTGAGTTATTTGAGATCGATTTGCTACAATAGTTGTTTATTAAACATACATTTCTTTGTAAGTAAACTAATTTCTACATACCTAATGTATATACCCAGCAAAAAATTTGACAAAAATACTCTATTCCAAGTAGTAAAATCTGAAAAAAGGAGTGGCACATTAGAAGAAAAAAATAAATAAAAATATAGACTGACTGACCAACTAATACGTACACTCTGTCCGATGGGAACACAAAACACACTTAAACATTTCAGAAATATATACACAATACGCTGAACTTTAATAAAATTAAAAAAAAAAATCATATATGACAACAAATAAAAGTGAAAGGTGCTCACCCTTCATAAAACAAACATATATGTACCTTATTAATGTAAAAATATTATCAGTATAAAGCAACAGAAATTTCGTCAAACAAAGTCATCTTGTATCCTAGAGGAACCTTCGAAAGGGTATACCTAAAGTCTCTGAAAACCACTTTGTTTTCTGATGATCGCTTTTCAACAAGAAAATAAGTTTGTTCATTATGACAAATTTAAAAGTACATTTAAATTCAGTCTCATATCCGATCTTAACTGCATCAGAATTTAAGAAAAAAGCTCCTTTTATTCTATTGAATAAAATTTTAATTTAAAACAGTAAGCAAAGATATCAGCTTCAACTTCAAATGATTTCATCACCAAAAAAAAACTAGTGATTGTTTTCAACAATTATGAAAATAATAATTTCAATATAAAGCTCCCTTTTGATTTTAAATGTTTATAAATAAAAATAAAAAAAAGAAGTAAGTTGACTACCAAAGAAAAAAAAAACCTATCAGTATATAAGCTGGAATGCCGGATCAGTTTCATTTAAAAATGTTTATACATTTTCAAAAAGCAAAGCAAGATTTCGAAAACAAATGTAGAAAGTGAAGAAAAAAGTCTATAGTTAGAAAAAATTATGTACCCCAAAAATTTCTAACGTTAACTTACTAACGTTGCATCAACTTTAAAAAAATTTAAATTAAGTATAAGAAATATTTCTATTGTAGTTGCTATTACTATATGGTATGTATCTTCAGGAATTCAGTTTTACTTAAAAACAGAAAATCCTCACAAACTTTTAAGTAAACGCAGATAAAAATTAAAACGTTTTTATTTTCAAATTAAAAAAAACTGAATATATCGCATCTATACACAGACGAATATTTACAACAACAACACCAACAACAAGAAGAACAAAAGACATCAATGACAAAAAAAAATGAATTCAAAGATTGAAATAAACAAAATCTGTAATATAAACAAATTTCATATAGGCAGACTTTAACGCGAGACAAATTTAAGTATGAGAAAATATAAAACAAGCGTAAGTATAAAAACATAATAAGATTAGGGAAGTCCAGACATATGATAGTACTTTATAGTACCAAATGTCGATACTGAAAACAATTTATTTCTATCTACATATAAATATTAGCGCAAATACACACACACACACATAGCAGAATTCATATAAGAAATATCCAAGAAAATTTCAACAACACCCCACCTTTTGCAAATCATGACCAGCCTAAAATTCTCCCCCAGATATACATATAAAAATTCCCATTGTCATACATACATACATATACAATTACAGAATTAATCTCAAGAACACAACACTCACCTACCCTAAATTATGAATAGCCTTAAACTGCTACAGACATATATACATAGATTCTCCCGGCTACACAATACAAGAACACCTCGTCCCTAATAAATCCCAATCATCTTAAATTCGTACAGAAACAGATACATACATACACATAACCAATTTACCTCAACAAGATCCTCAAATCACGATCAGCCTTAAACTACTATAGACAGACGCATTCGCAAATCCCCATGGCTACATATTACGTCAACAACCCTGCCCACCCAAATCATGGTCAGCCTTAAACTCCTACAGAAATACAAACACACAGATTCCCCCGGTTACATATTAATAGAATGCTTCGCCCCTCAAAAATCACATTCAGCCTTAAGCTCCTACAGAAATACATATGTACATTGAAATTAATACAAACATACACAGACACACAGACACACACACACACGCGCACACACATACACACAATCGATCTACCTCAACTACACCCCGCCCCCTGCCAATCAAACCCTCACCTAAATTCTCACAGACAGACAGACACATCCACAAATTCCTATGGTTACATAATACGGCAACAACGCCACCTACTCAAATCACGTCCAAATTCTCACAGTCTATCAACACGAACATTAGCATTAGAAAAAATAACTTTCACGTTTTCCCGTCGTCATTAGGAAAAAGCATTTTCCCGTCGACATTTGAAAAAATTATATTCATGTTTTGCCGTCGCATTAGGAAAAATTAATAAACATGTTTTGCCGTCGGCATTTGAAAAAAATAATAATCATGTATTGCCGTCGGCATATACACTCATATGAAACCTCAAAAAAAATCACCCGTTATCACAATTAATGTAACCCAAAAAAATCACCCGTTCACACAAAGTTAATGTAAACAAAAAACTCCTAATGTAAACAAAAAAACTCCTAATGTAAACAAAAAACACAAATTTCCAAGAATTTAACAATTTTCAACTTTTAATTACCCAAATTTAACAATTTCAGCAACAATTTAACAATTTCAGCCCACAATTTAACAATTTCAGCAACAATTTCACAATTTTAATTGATCCAGGATGAACATTCCCCTACTACTCATTGGTTTCGGTTGTTATTGTTTGCTCTATTATAGTTATTGTTGTTATTATTTGTTCTATTATTGTTGGTATTATTTGTTCTAATGTTATTATTGTTTTTGGTATTATTACGCTTTTTTGAAAAACATTCCTTTGAAAAGTGGTTAATTTGGCCACAATTATTACATCTCTTGCCTTCAGCGGGGCATCGATTCCTGTGAATACCACCACATTTTCTACATTTTTGTTGCTGTCTAGAATTAATGTATTGTGCTTTTTGATGAAATATTTGTTTCTGAGTTGCTCTTGCTGCAATTTGTTCTGCAATTTTGACAGCCTCAGAAAAATTTTCACTTGACTTGCATCAATTGTGGTTATGATTTGTGGATCTTTAAGTCCATTCATAAAAGCATTGAATGCTATTTTGCTATTTGGACTTGTTATAGTATTTCTATTATTTTCTCCTTCTTCTGATATTTGTATTTCGTTTAAATCTGCCATGAGGTTTTCTATCTTAGTAGCAAACCCTAGTACATTGGCATCTTTTTGAGTCGTGTTATTAATTTCATTTAATAACGTGTTTGAAGTTTTCGCTGGTTTATAGTTGGTTTTCAATTTTTCTATTAGTTCAGTAATATTTGTAGGCACGGATATTGGTTTTAATCTATTTTGTACGCGCAAGTCTATTCTTGATCTAAAAATGAAATTAAAGAAATATGTACTTTTTTCAGTTGGTATTGTCAATGAAACTGTTTCTAAATTTGTTATGAAATCATTTAGTTCGTTAGGTCTACCAGTGAATTTAGGTACTAACTTCGTTATTAATGATAATTCATTAATGTCCAAGTTTGCCATTATTGAGCTTTTATTTTGAATGTTTTTTCTTTTTAAATGTTGTTCTAATAAATATATTGCTTCTTTTTTTAATGTTTCAAATTTATTACTTATGTTTGGCTCTTCTTCCAATGTCAAACAAGTTTCAAATTTCTTTTTTAAATTTTGTATTTCTATCTTTTTTTCATTTATTGTGTCCTCAGTGTATGGTCTTCCTAATGATTTCTTAGCGTTAATAATAATCTGTTCTAATGACTTAATGTATTCCATTTGTATGAACAATTAAATTTTTTTTTTTTTTTTAAGACAGTGTTTCAAATATTAATTTCATGGTTTTTAAAAATAGTATAAATGACAATTGGTGAAAAACAAAAATTATAATTAGTATTAATAAATTTTTAATGTTAAGGTCAGTCATCGTAAAAAAAAAATTTCAGAATGTTGTTTTTTCTTCTTCTTGTTTTTGTTCTTGTAGATTTTTTTATTTTTATTATGGGTCAAGATTTTCCCGAGTTTATTAGTTTTATCATTTATGTTTGCTGCAAAGTTCTCTAATTCTTGGATTTCTTTGTTAATGTAATCATTTATCAAGTATGTAATAGCAATAAAAATTAAAATTGTTATCAAAGTAAATTTCATATTTCGGATATTGAAAATTGTTAAATAATTATTTATTATTGTTCTTTTTTTTATAATCTTCAATTCGTTTTTTAAAATTGCAATATCCCGTTTTATTTTGGTAAGTTCATGCTCTTTGGCGTATGTCGCTTGATGTATGAGACATCTAATTTGTACTTTTATTTTGTTTCGTCTTCCGCCTCTTGATTTTCCAACATTTGGTAGGGGGAAGATTTCGTACTTCAGTTCTGTTCTTGGCTTCGTTATTTTTATTGGCTTTGGACCCAAGTTGAGTATTTCAGGCTTCTTGTCTTTTGAGGCACCTTCCTTAAGTAGACGCTTCCAGCGTTCTTCAGCTTCTTGTAAGTCCTTCAGAAGTTCCTCCCAGGGTTTTTCCATTTAATTGTCCTATCTAGCAGTGCTCTTCTATGTTGTGGGGTGGTGTCCTTATTTACAAAAAAAACTTTTTTTTTATATATACCAGCTAAGCATAAGCTATGTATGCTGATTATATCTTCCTGGTGCTCTTTTAATTAGATTGTAGCAATTCATTTGCTGTTTATATCCAATTTAGAGCAGGATCGCCATGTAATGTATTAAATGATAATACACGAGCGTTTGCTGAGTGATCAAAGTATATTGATATTTTATTTAAAATCTCTTCAGCTCATATACTAAATTCTTCTTACTTATTCTAATATACATACATTCATACATTTATACATTCATACATTTAGCTTATATTGCATTTAATAACTATACATTGTACCAGGCACACGTTTGAAGTTCAGTGCCAATTCGCTTTACTCATAGTAACAATTTATTTAAGTCAGCATAATTCAAACTATTTAGCAATAGCGAGCATTGACCGATAATTGTAAGAATATTATGTTACCGAAATTCCAGCGGTTATGGCTAAGTGTGTTTGCGATTAAAAATCGTCACTGACCTATCATAACAAGACGTTGACTTTAAGTTATTTCAATTTGTTTACATATTTTTTTTTTTAGAATATTATTGTTTTTTGTGAATATCAGATTGCTGTGACTGTTTGTTAAGGTTCATGCATATGTCGTACAATATATACACTACAAAGGTGATGAGACAGCAATTGTATCTGGATCAACCCAACTCATGAATGTATTGTATACGGGAGTGATTGATGGTGATGATGACCTTTTTTAAGTGGATAATCATTTCATATGAATGCGATAGGAGACAACCATCAAACCTCATGTAGAAATACCTACTTGAGGCAAAAAAATTCTCCCAAACATAGATATTTCATTGTTTCTAACACTTTATGAAAACACCGACGGTGAATTGCTGGTAGAGGTAAGTAGTAGGGAACTGGGCATCCGGGGGCAATTAAAATTGTTAAATTGTGGCTGAAATTGTTAAATTGTGGGCTGAAATTGTTAAATTGTGGCTGAAATTGTTAAATTGTTGCTGAAATTTTAAAATTCTTGGAAATTTGTGTTTTCGGCGGCGCTTTGATGTTTTTTGTTTACATTAGGAGTTTTTTTGTTTACATTAGGAGTTTTTTGTTTACATTAACTTTGTGTGAACGGGTGATTTTTTTTTTGAGTTACATTAATTGTGATAACGGGTGATTTTTTTTGCGGTTTCATATGAGTGTATATGCCGACGGCAACACATGATTATTATTTTTTTTCAAATGCCGACGGCAAAACATGTTTATTAATTTTTCCTAATGCCGACGGCAAAACATGAATATAATTTTTTCAAATGCCGACGGGAAAATGATTTTTTCTAATGACGACGGGAAAACGTGAAAGTTATTTTTTCTAATGCTAATGTTCGTGTTGATAGACTGTGAGAATTTGGACGTGATTTGAGTAGGTGGCGTTGTTGCCGTATTATGTAACCATAGGAATTTGTGGATGTGTCTGTCTGTCTGTGAGAATTTAGGTGAAGGTTTGATTGGCAGGGGGCGGGGTGTAGTTGAGGTAGATCGATTGCGTGTGTAGTTGTGTGTGAATGTATGTGTATGTGTGTGTGTGTGTGTGTGTATGTGTATGTTTGTAGGAATTTCAATGTGTGTATTTCTGTAGGAGCTTAAGGCTGATTGTGATTTTTGAGGGGCGAAGCATTCTATTAATATGTAACCGGGGGAATCTGTGTGTTTGTATTTCTGTAGGAGTTTAAGGCTGACCATGATTTGGGTGGGCAGGGTTGTTGACGTAATATGTAGCCATGGGGATTTGCGAATGCGTCTGTCTATAGTAGTTTAAGGCTGATCGTGATTTGAGGTGGGTGAGGATGTTGTTGAGGTAAATTGGTTATGTGTATGTATGTATATATGTATTTTTGTAAGAATTTAAGATGATTGTGATTTATTAGGGCCGAGGTGTTCTTGTAATATGTAGCCGTGAGAATCTATGTGTATAGACGTCTGTAGAAGTTTAAGACTATCTGTAATTTCAGGTAGGTGAGAGTGTTGTGTTGTTGAGATTAATCTTATATATTGTATATGTATGTATGATCATGGGAATTTGTGTATGTATATCTGAGGGAGAATTTAAGGCTCGTCATGATTTGCAAAAGGTGGGGTGTTGTTGAAATTTTCTTGGATATTTCTTATATGAATTCTGCTATGTGTGTGTATTTGAGCTGGTATTTATGTGTAGGTAGAAATAAATTGTTTTCAATATCGACATATGGTACTATAAAATACTATCATATATCTGGACTTCCCTAATCCTAGTATGCTTTTATACTTACGATTGCTTTATATTTTCTCATGCTTAAATTTGTCTCGCGTTGAAGTCAGTCTGTGTGAAATTTGTTTATATTACAGATTTTGTTTATTTAACTACATTCGTCTTCTTTGACTGAAAGAGTTATCTACACACAGAGAAAAACCAACTTGAAATCAGTAAGAACCATGCTGAATTAATAAGAACCATTAGCGAAGGTTTAGTCATATTGAAATTTCTTATTTCAATATGGACAAAATATTAATTTACAGTATTCATTTATTAAACTCATTAGTTTGTAGATATCTCAATATACATTTTCTATTATATTAAAAATTATTGAATTAATGTGATGAATTCTTATTTTTAAGCTGCAGATTTTCCCTGAGTGTATTGATTGTTTATATTTGCATTGTGCTTTAACTAAACGACGCTTCATATATTTTCATGATGTAGGTCTAATAAATACTTAAGCATTGATAAGAAATTTGATATGTATACATACATATCTACAAATTGATTTTATGTATGTATGTATGTATGTATGTATGTACATATATATGTACATACAAATAAGTGTTCAATTCAATCTTTGAATACATTTTTTATTTTATTTTTTGTCATGTGATGTCTGTTGTTGGTGAAATTAAAAACATTTTAATTTTTATCTGCGTTTACTTAAAAGTTTGTGAGGATTTTCTGTTGTAAGTAAAACTGAATTCTTGAAGATATGTGCTTACATACTCTATAGTAATAGTAACTATAATAGAAATATTTCTTATACTTAATTTACAGTTTTTTAAAGTATAGGGTATAAAATTTTTTCTAGCTATAGCCTTCTACATTTATTTTGGAAAGCTTGCTTTGCTTTTTGAAAATGTATAAACATTTTTAAATGAAACTGATCCGGCACTCCAGCTTAGGTACTGATAGTTTTTTTTTTTTGTTGTTAGTTAACTTACTTATTTTTTATTTTTTATTGATAAACATTGGAAATCAAAAGGGAGTTTTATATTGTAATTATTATTTTCATAATTGTTGAAAACAATCGCTGCTTTTTGTTTGTTTTTTGCGATGAAATCATTTGAATTACTTTTGCAACTTTACGCGTTTATAAAAATTATGTTATTTTCTATATTTCTTAATTTATAAGACTTTTAGACTTTGTCCTTTAGGGGTTATATATTCTATTATACGATTATGAATAAGAATGCAGTAAGCTGATGTATTTGCTTACTGCTTCAAATTAAAATTTTATTAAATTGAATAAAAGGAGTTTTTTTTCTTAAACTCTGATGCAGTTAGAAGCGCTGGAGATTCTTTCATATAACAGCTTTTTTGAAATTTTTGATACATAGTATAATATAGAATTGGATAACATTTATTTTTAATTTTTATGTTAAGAAGTACGGGTATGAGACTGAATTTAAATGTACTTTTAAATTAGTTAAATCATAATGAACAAACATATTTTCTTCTTTAATAGCGATCAACAGAAAACGAACTCGTTTTCATATAATTTAGGTATACCCTATCGACGGCTCCTCTAGGATACAAGATGACTTTGTATGACGAAATTTCTGTTGCTTTATACTGATAATATGTTTACATTAATAAGATACATATACATATGTTTATTTTATGAACGGTGAGCACCTATGGCTTTTATTTAATGTTCTATATGACTTTTTTTTTCATTTTCTTTAATAATTTTCTCCCCATAATAGCATTCTAAATATTTCAAGGGCTCAAATGCTGTGTAGTCTTCTTCTGCAAACTTAACTAAACGTCTAACTTCTTCCAATGCTTCTTTATAAGAAGATATTTTGTTATGGTCTTCTTCTACGATACGTGCCCATCGGGCAGAGTGTACGTATTAGTTGGTCAGTCAGTCTCTATTTTTATTTATTTTTTTTTTCTTCTAATGTGCCACTCCTTTTTTTAGATTTTACTACTTGGAATAGAGAATTTTTGTCTAATTTTTTGGTGGGTATATACATTAGGTATGTAGAAATTAGTTTAGATACAAAGAAATGCATGTTTAATATACAACTATTGTATCAAATCGATCTCAAATAACTCAGTTACCTCTACCAGCAATTCACCGTTGGTGTATTCATAAAGTGTTAGAAACAATGAAATATCTATGTTTTGAGAGAATTTTTCCCCTCAAGTATTTCTACATGAGGTTTGAGGGGTCAATCACTGTCGCATTCATATGTAATGATTATTCACTTAAAAAACGTCATCATCACCATCAATCATCTCCGTATACAATACATTCATGAGTTGGGTTGATCCAGATACAATTGCTGTCTCATCACCTTCTAACAGCTTTATATATTTTGCTAGTATGCATGCCTTAGCATGCTTCTATCGATAGTGACGTAAGAGTCCGAGATGTAGAGTGTTACAATTAAAAATCTTTACTATTAGAATATACCAGTTCGCTCTTTTGAATTTTTACAAAGTAGATACATATGTATGTATTTCATTGACCACAAAATCATAAAATTTCTTTGCTTACAAAATTGTATGACGTGAGGATTTTTTTTTTTTTTAATTATACATGCTTCGGCATGCTTTCATTTTTTTTTTCTATAAATTTATGTAATACTCATACAGATACAGATATAAAGTAAGATCTGTTTACTGTACATTTTAAAATTTATGCATGCTTCAGCATGATTCTAGTTGAAGCGTATATTCATTCACTAAGTTTGTTTGATACTTATTCATACACATGTACATTCTTAAAGATTGGATATCAAAGTCCAATTTCCGTAGTTTATCTATATTTTCTAAAGATCTGATAGCTAAAGAAATAAATAGAGTGAAGATCTTCTATAATAATCCCATTTTCATATTGTAAAATTTTGCGTGCTAGCGCTTTCGATGGGAAAATATACATACAACTTTATAAAAAGTGATAATATGATGTGCTGCTAAATATTGCACTATGTTATAGTTCATTTTAAACACTGAAGTTTTAGCAATATTTCATTCCGACCAGAATTCCACTACATTTAGTTAATTATCTTTCTTAAGACTCATCATTCCTAATCAATCCTGCAAAAACAACACAAACTAGATTTTTCGTTTTAATTTTATTTTTTTTAAATTCAACATTCATTCTTCAAATTACTTTATACTATATTAAGTAGCTTTTCCTCATTTGTTGAGTTGACTTTAATAGGAGACATTTTAATGGTACGATGAACTTTTCTATTGCATGCATTGAGTAAATCTTTATACATACCAATCCACTTATATGAACCATTAAAGCTAATTCTTTTCACATCATACCTTTCAATGATTTATTAAATCATTCTAATATTGATGATTTCATATTAAGTAATCTTTAATCTTCTATTTATGTATGAGTTTTCCCAAGTATTTATTAAAAAATTCTTTAGAATCATCTGTTTGTAAGTTTTTTGGTACCCGTACCACTTCAAAAATATTTTCCATTGCCTTGGTTTTTAGAGTGCACCTTTTATTTTCAGCTGTACTTTGAGAATGTGTCAATTACAGTCTTCAAAAATCAACAATTTCTATTTTCTGTAGAATAGTTCTACATTTCACCTAACTTAGCTCCATAAAACATCATATATTCCTGTCATTACATCTCTACAAGCACAAACAGTTGTTGAAATTTAATATGGACTTCGTTAACTAAATTCCTTTTTAAAGACATTGAATTGTTTCACAGATTTTTTCGAAAGTGTTGTGATCTACATCTTGCACTTTCAGCTATTTATACTAACATGTAGTTAATTTTCTAATCTATATATTTAACCGTAAACTCTTCAATTTGTTTTTAATTATTTACTTTTTAGAATTGCTTTTTCAATTTTATAACTGTCTTCTTTCTCTAATTTTATTTCACGTTGTAGTTCCTCAATTTGCATTTAAATATATTCTTGAATATTAATGCTTTAAGCTATATTATTAATTTGTCTTGTATTTTATCTTCATTCAGTTTAATGTAACTATCAACAATAGTCTGTATCTAATTCATTTATGCCTTCCAATACTGATAAGTCAGTATAAATGTCTTCAGAATTGGAAGTCTATGAGTAAAATCATCGTCATCATCATTCTCAGTATTAGCATCATTAAATATGATGGTATTATCAAATATTGTTCCTTCTACTAGTTTCTTTTGGGGTACTTGTCTATATCTTGAGTGAAGGTTTCTCAGGCTTTAAACTTGTATATTTTCAACTTCTGTCTTGATTTTACTTTCTTCTTTCATAAGAATTCTTTTAATATTTTTAGAACTATTTATGAATTCTTCTGCTATAGGTTTAAATGTATCTTTTAGTTGTTCACGTGTATCTATTTCACCAGTTTTTATACTACGAAGCTTTTTCTTCAACACATTTCTTGTCAACACCAACTGTTTTAAAATTTTCTCATCCAGGGCAAATAACAGGTATCAGCAATCATATCAGCTTTTCAGGACCTGGTCTGGTTCTCAGATCAGCTTATCAGGACCTGGTCTGGTTTTCAGATCAGCTTTTCAGGACCTGGTCTGGTTTTCAGATCAGCTTTTCAGGACCTGGTCTGGTTTTCAGATCAGCTTTTCAGGACCTGGTCTGGTTTTCAGATCAGCTTATCAGGACCTGGTCTGGTTTTCAGATCAGCTTATCAGGAGCTGGTCTGGTTTTCAGATCAGCTTATCAGGAGCTGGTCTGGTTATCAGATCAGCTTATCAGGAGCTGGTCTGGTTTTCAGATCAGCTTATCAGGAGCTGATCTGATTTTTAGATCAGCTTATCAGGTAACAGATCAGGCTATCAGGAGCTATTCAGATTTTCATTTCAAGATATCTGAGTTAGATTTAGTTATCAGTGTACAAGTAGCTAGCCATTTATAACATTTATATACATGAAGTTTAAAGTCAGATGAAATACGAAAAAGTAAAGTTTTATCTAGTAAAATTATTTTCTATAACGATCATCGTTTAATTCACTATCTTTGCTTATAATCAAAAATCCATATTTATCCTTTCAACATGCTTTTTATTTTTCTCACCTAACTTAAACATTAAATATACATTATGATGATCTCTTATTAAATGTTTGGTGATTCTGGTGTAAGTTTTACATAAGTAGAATGAATCAACATTCTTATCTCTCCCCATACAAAAATATGCTTCCCATACGCATCATCGTTAAATATCATATTGGAATTACTTTGGACTGAAATAACAGATTCACTATCGGTAAATTTTGTAATATATAATTATTTTAATTGATGTAATTAATTTCTTCAGATATTTATATCTGGGGTGATATAAAGATTTTGAGTATAAATAAATGTTCTCAAAATTTAAGTCCATTAGGACTTTCTAGCAAGCCAATCATAGCGTTTTTTTTCCGTAATTTGACAGGTAAACTATTGTTGCACGAATAGAATTTGATATAAGGGAACTATGATTTATTTTTGAACTATCGTTCGATGATTCATCAATATTTCGTACCAAGGTTTTTTAGGTTATTTTACTAACCGCATTTATGTAGCTAAATACATTTTATAAATATTATCTCTTATTATAAAAAAATAAACTAATACAGCTATACCATATCAGAAAATATTTTCTGAAATCGTATAGCTGCATTAGTTTATTTTTTCTATAATAAGAGATAATGATCCACACTCATAGTCAAAACAGCATAAAAATATCCTTTGTTTTGACTATGAGTATGCATCAATATTTATAAAATGCGTTTAGTTACAAAAATGTGGTTAGTAAAACAAAGTATATTTTAACAGCCTTATTTATAACACTTATTAGGGCTTTATAAAGACTTTTTAAGAAAAAAATTTTTTTATAAAAAATTTGTTTTAAAAAGCCTTTACAAAGCCTTAATAAGTTTTATAAATAATGCTGTAAGAGTTTAAAATCAGTATTTTGTATGATAATACTGATTTGAAACTCTTAAAATATTCTTTGTTTTGACTATGAGTAGGGGCCATTATCTCTTATTATAGGACAAATAAAATAATATAGCTATACGATTTCAGAAAATATTTTCTGATATCGTATAGCTACATTTTTAATTTTTCTATAATAAGAGATAATATTTATGAAATACATTTCATAAATATTGGCGCATACTCATAGTAAAAACAACCTAAAAATACCTTGGTACGAAATATTGATGAATCATCAAAATTTCATACCATCCTATATTTATGTTGTTTTACTAATCGCATTTTGTAAATAAATGCATTTCATAAATATTATCTATTGTTATAGAAAGAATCAAATAGTATGGTTATATGATATTAGAAAACATGATTTCTGATATCATATAATCATACTATTTTATTTTTCTATAATAAGAGATAATGACTCATACTCATAGTCAAAACAAAGGATATTTATATGCTGTTTTGATTATGAGTATGCGTCAATATTTATGAAATGCATTTAGTTATAAAATGCGGTTAGTAAAACAAAGTATATTTTAAGTGTTTAAAACCACCATTTTTATGGTAATAGCGGTTTTAAACACTTAAAGCATACTTTGTTTTGACTATGAGCATGAGCTGATATTTATGAAATGGATTTTATAAATATTGACTCATACCCTTAGTCAGAACAACATAAATAATTCTTGGTACGAAATATTGATGATTCATCGAACGATAGTTCAAAAATAAATCATAGTTCCCTTATATCAAATTCTATTCGTGCAACAATAGTTGACCTGTCAAATTACGGAAAAAAAACGCTATGATTGGCTTGCTAGAAAGTCCTAATGGACTTAAATTTTGAGAACATTTATTTATACTCAAAATCTTTATATCACCCCAGATATAAATATCTGAAGAAATTAATTACATCAATTAAAATAATAATATATTACAAAATTTACCGATAGTGAATCTGTTATTTCAGTCCAAAGTAATTCCAATATGATATTTAACGATGATGCGTATGGGAAGCATATTTTTGTATGGGGAGAGATAAGAATGTTGATTCATTCTACTTATGTAAAACTTACACCAGAATCACCAAACATTTAATAAGAGATCATCATAATGTATATTTAATGTTTAAGTTAGGTGAGAAAAATAAAAAGCATGTTGAAAGGATAAATATGGATTTTTGATTATAAGCAAAGATAGTGAATTAAACGATGATCGTTATAGAAAATAATTTTACTAGATAAAACTTTACTTTTTCGTATTTCATCTGACATTAAACTTCATGTATATAAATGTTATAAATGGCTAGCTACTTGTACACTGATAACTAAATCTAACTCAGATATCTTGAAATGAAAATCTGAATAGCTCCTGATAGCCTGATCTGTTACCTGATAAGCTGATCTAAAAATCAGATCAGCTCCTGATAAGCTGATCTGAAAACCAGACCAGCTCCTGATAAGCTGATCTGATAACCAGACCAGCTCCTGATAAGCTGATCTGAAAACCAGACCAGCTCCTGATAAGCTGATCTGAAAACCAGACCAGGTCCTGATAAGCTGATCTGAAAACCAGACCAGGTCCTGAAAAGCTGATCTGAAAACCAGACCAGGTCCTGAAAAGCTGATCTGAAAACCAGACCAGGTCCTGAAAAGCTGATCTGAAAACCAGACCAGGTCCTGATAAGCTGATCTGAAAACCAGACCAGGTCCTGAAAAGCTGATATGATTGCTGATACCTGTTATTTGCCCTGGATGAGAAAATTTTAAAACAGTTGGTGTTGACAAGAAATGTGTTGAAGAAAAAGCTTCGTAGTATAAAAACTGGTGAAATAGATACAAGTGAACAACTAAAAGATACATTTAAACCTATAGCAGAAGAATTCATAAATAGTTCTAAAAATATTAAAAGAATTCTTATGAAAGAAGAAAGTAAAATCAAGACAGAAGTTGAAAATATACAAGTTTAAAGCCTGAGAAACCTTCACTCAAGATATAGAGAAGTACCCCAAAAGAAACTAGTAGAAGGAACAATATTTGATAATACCATCATATTTAATGATGCTAATACTGAGAATGATGATGACGATGATTTTACTCATAGACTTCCAATTCTGAAGACATTTATACTGACTTATCAGTATTGGAAGGCATAAATGAATTAGATACAGACTATTGTTGATAGTTACATTAAACTGAATGAAGATAAAATACAAGACAAATTAATAATATAGCTTAAAGCATTAATATTCAAGAATATATTTAAATGCAAATTGAGGAACTACAACGTGAAATAAAATTAGAGAAAGAAGACAGTTATAAAATTGAAAAAGCAATTCTAAAAAGTAAATAATTAAAAACAAATTGAAGAGTTTACGGTTAAATATATAGATTAGAAAATTAACTACATGTTAGTATAAATAGCTGAAAGTGCAAGATGTAGATCACAACACTTTCGAAAAAATCTGTGAAACAATTCAATGTCTTTAAAAAGGAATTTAGTTAACGAAGTCCATATTAAATTTCAACAACTGTTTGTGCTTGTAGAGATGTAGTGACAGGAATATATGATGTTTTATGGAGCTAAGTTAGGTGAAATGTAGAACTATTCTACAGAAAATAGAAATTGTTGATTTTTGAAGACTGTAATTGACACATTCTCAAAGTACAGCTGAAAATAAAAGGTGCACTCTAAAAACCAAGGCAATGGAAAATATTTTTGAAGTGGTACGGGTACCAAAAAACTTACAAACAGATGATTCTAAAGAATTTTTTAATAAATACTTGGGAAAACTCATACATAAATAGAAGATTAAAGATTACTTAATATGAAAGCATCAATATTAGAATGATTTAATAAATCATTGAAAGGTATGATGTGAAAAGAATTAGCTTTAATGGTTCATATAAGTGGATTGGTATGTATAAAGATTTACTCAATGCATGCAATAGAAAAGTTCATCGTACCATTAAAATGTCTCCTATTAAAGTCAACTCAACAAATGAGGAAAAGCTACTTAATATAGTATAAAGTAATTTGAAGAATGAATGTTGAATTTAAAAAAAATAAAATTAAAACGAAAAATCTAGTTTGTGTTGTTTTTGCAGGATTGATTAGGAATGATGAGTCTTAAGAAAGATAATTAACTAAATGTAGTGGAATTCTGGTCGGAATGAAATATTGCTAAAACTTCAGTGTTTAAAATGAACTATAACATAGTGCAATATTTAGCAGCACATCATATTATCACTTTTTATAAAGTTGTATGTATATTTTCCCATCGAAAGCGCTAGCACGCAAAATTTTACAATATGAAAATGGGATTATTATAGAAGATCTTCACTCTATTTATTTCTTTAGCTATCAGATCTTTAGAAAATATAGATAAACTACGGAAATTGGACTTTGATATCCAATCTTTAAGAATGTACATGTGTATGAATAAGTATCAAACAAACTTAGTGAATGAATATACGCTTCAACTAGAATCATGCTGAAGCATGCATAAATTTTAAAATGTACAGTAAACAGATCTTACTTTATATCTGTATCTGTATGAGTATTACATAAATTTATAGAAAAAAAAATGAAAGCATGCCGAAGCATGTATAATTAAAAAAAAAAAAAAAAAAAAATCCTCACGTCATACAATTTTGTAAGCAAAGAAATTTTATGATTTTGTGGTCAATGAAATACATACATATGTATCTACTTTGTAAAAATTCAAAAGAGCGAACTGGTATATTCTAATAGTAAAGATTTTTAATTGTAACACTCTACATCTCGGACTCTTACGTCACTATCGATAGAAGCATGCTAAGGCATGCATACTAGCAAAATATATAAAGCTGTTAGAAGGTGATGAGACAGCAATTGTATCTGGATCAACCCAACTCATGAATGTATTGTATACGGAGATGATTGATGGTGATGATGACGTTTTTTAAGTGAATAATCATTACATATGAATGCGACAGTGATTGACCCCTCAAACCTCATGTAGAAATATTTGAGGGGAAAAATTCTCTCAAAACATAGATATTTCATTGTTTCTAACACTTTATGAATACACCAACGGTGAATTGCTGGTAGAGGTAACTGAGTTATTTGAGATCGATTTGATACAATAGTTGTATATTAAACATGCATTTCTTTGTATCTAAACTAATTTCTACATACCTAATGTATATACCCACCAAAAAATTAGACAAAAATTCTCTATTCCAAGTAGTAAAATCTAAAAAAAGGAGTGGCACATTAGAAGAAAAAAAAAATAAATAAAAATAGAGACTGACTGACCAACTAATACGTACACTCTGCCCGATGGGCACGTATCGTAGAAGAAGACCATAACAAAATATCTTCTTATAAAGAAGCATTGGAAGAAGTTAGACGTTTAGTTAAGTTTGCAGAAGAAGACTACACAGCATTTGAGCCCTTGAAATATTTAGAATGCTATTATGGGGAGAAAATTATTAAAGAAAATGAAAAAAAAAAGTCATATAGAACATTAAATAAAAGCCATAGGTGCTCACCGTTCATAAAATAAACATATGTATATGTATCTTATTAATGTAAACATATTATCAGTATAAAGCAACAGAAATTTCGTCATACAAAGTCATCTTGTATCCTAGAGGAGCCGTCGATAGGGTATACCTAAATTATATGAAAACGAGTTCGTTTTCTGTTGATCGCTATTAAAGAAGAAAATATGTTTGTTCATTATGATTTAACTAATTTAAAAGTACATTTAAATTCAGTCTCATACCCGTACTTCTTAACATAAAAATTAAAAATAAATGTTATCCAATTCTATATTATACTATGTATCAAAAATTTCAAAAAAGCTGTTATATGAAAGAATCTCCAGCGCTTCTAACTGCATCAGAGTTTAAGAAAAAAAACTCCTTTTATTCAATTTAATAAAATTTTAATTTGAAGCAGTAAGCAAATACATCAGCTTACTGCATTCTTATTCATAATCGTATAATAGAATATATAACCCCTAAAGGACAAAGTCTAAAAGTCTTATAAATTAAGAAATATAGAAAATAACATAATTTTTATAAACGCGTAAAGTTGCAAAAGTAATTCAAATGATTTCATCGCAAAAAACAAACAAAAAGCAGCGATTGTTTTCAACAATTATGAAAATAATAATTACAATATAAAACTCCCTTTTGATTTCCAATGTTTATCAATAAAAAATAAAAAATAAGTAAGTTAACTAACAACAAAAAAAAAAACTATCAGTACCTAAGCTGGAGTGCCGGATCAGTTTCATTTAAAAATGTTTATACATTTTCAAAAAGCAAAGCAAGCTTTCCAAAATAAATGTAGAAGGCTATAGCTAGAAAAAATTTTATACCCTATACTTTAAAAAACTGTAAATTAAGTATAAGAAATATTTCTATTATAGTTACTATTACTATAGAGTATGTAAGCACATATCTTCAAGAATTCAGTTTTACTTACAACAGAAAATCCTCACAAACTTTTAAGTAAACGCAGATAAAAATTAAAATGTTTTTAATTTCACCAACAACAGACATCACATGACAAAAAATAAAATAAAAAATGTATTCAAAGATTGAATTGAACACTTATTTGTATGTACATATATATGTACATACATACATACATACATACATACATAAAATCAATTTGTAGATATGTATGTATACATATCAAATTTCTTATCAATGCTTAAGTATTTATTAGACCTACATCATGAAAATATATGAAGCGTCGTTTAGTTAAAGCACAATGCAAATATAAACAATCAATACACTCAGGGAAAATCTGCAGCTTAAAAATAAGAATTCATCACATTAATTCAATAATTTTTAATATAATAGAAAATGTATATTGAGATATCTACAAACTAATGAGTTTAATAAATGAATACTGTAAATTAATATTTTGTCCATATTGAAATAAGAAATTTCAATATGACTAAACCTTCGCTAATGGTTCTTATTAATTCAGCATGGTTCTTACTGATTTCAAGTTGGTTTTTCTCTGTGTGTAGATAACTCTTTCAGTCAAAGAAGACGAATGTAGTTAAATAAACAAAATCTGTAATATAAACAAATTTCACACAGACTGACTTCAACGCGAGACAAATTTAAGCATGAGAAAATATAAAGCAATCGTAAGTATAAAAGCATACTAGGATTAGGGAAGTCCAGATATATGATAGTATTTTATAGTACCATATGTCGATATTGAAAACAATTTATTTCTACCTACACATAAATACCAGCTCAAATACACACACATAGCAGAATTCATATAAGAAATATCCAAGAAAATTTCAACAACACCCCACCTTTTGCAAATCATGACGAGCCTTAAATTCTCCCTCAGATATACATACACAAATTCCCATGATCATACATACATATACAATATATAAGATTAATCTCAACAACACAACACTCTCACCTACCTGAAATTACAGATAGTCTTAAACTTCTACAGACGTCTCTACACATAGATTCTCACGGCTACATATTACAAGAACACCTCGGCCCTAATAAATCACAATCATCTTAAATTCTTACAAAAATACATATATACATACATACACATAACCAATTTACCTCAACAACATCCTCACCCACCTCAAATCACGATCAGCCTTAAACTACTATAGACAGACGCATTCGCAAATCCCCATGGCTACATATTACGTCAACAACCCTGCCCACCCAAATCATGGTCAGCCTTAAACTCCTACAGAAATACAAACACACAGATTCCCCCGGTTACATATTAATAGAATGCTTCGCCCCTCAAAAATCACAATCAGCCTTAAGCTCCTACAGAAATACACACATTGAAATTCCTACAAACATACACATACACACACACACGCACACACATACACATACATTCACACACAACTACACACGCAATCGATCTACCTCAACTACACCCCGCCCCCTGCCAATCAAACCTTCACCTAAATTCTCACAGACAGACAGACACATCCACAAATTCCTATGGTTACATAATACGGCAACAACGCCACCTACTCAAATCACGTCCAAATTCTCACAGTCTATCAACACGAACATTAGCATTAGAAAAAATAACTTTCACGTTTTCCCGTCGTCATTAGAAAAAATCATTTTCCCGTCGGCATTTGAAAAAATTATATTCATGTTTTGCCGTCGGCATTAGGAAAAATTAATAAACATGTTTTGCCGTCGGCATTTGAAAAAAAATAATAATCATGTGTTGCCGTCGGCATATACACTCATATGAAACCGCAAAAAAAATCACCCGTTATCACAATTAATGTAACTCAAAAAAAAATCACCCGTTCACACAAAGTTAATGTAAACAAAAAACTCCTAATGTAAACAAAAAAACTCCTAATGTAAACAAAAAACATCAAAGCGCCGCCGAAAACACAAATTTCCAAGAATTTTAAAATTTCAGCAACAATTTAACAATTTCAGCCACAATTTAACAATTTCAGCCCACAATTTAACAATTTCAGCGACAATTTAACAATTTTAATTGCCCCCGGATGCCCAGTTCCCTACTACTGAGGTAACTGAGTTATTTGAGATCGATTTGCTACAATAGTTGTTTATTAAACATACATTTCTTTGTAAGTAAACTAATTTCTACATACCTAATGTATATACCCAGCAAAAAATTAGACAAAAATACTCTATTCCAAGTAGTAAAATCTGAAAAAAGGAGTGGCACATTAGAAGAAAAAAATAAATAAAAATATAGACTGACTGACCAACTAATACGTACACTCTGTCCGATGGGAACACAAAACACACTTAAACATTTCAGAAATATATACACAATACGCTGAACTTTAATAAAATTAAAAAAAAAATCATATAGGACAACAAATAAAAGTGATAGGTGCTCACCCTTCATAAAACAAACATATATGTACCTTATTAATGTAAAAATATTATCAGTATAAAGCAACAGAAATTTCGTCAAACAAAGTCATCTTGTATCCTAGAGTAAAATATGTTTGTTCATTATGATTTAACTAATTTAAAAGTACATTTAAATTTAGTCTCATATCTGTACTTCTTAACATAAAAATTAAAAGTAAATGTTATCCAATTCTATATATGAAAGAATCTCCAGCGCTTCTAACTGCATCAGAGTTTAAGAAAAAAGCTCCTTTTATTCAATTGAATAAAATTTTAATTTGAAGCAGTAAGCAAATACATCAGCTTACTGCATTCTTATTCATAATCGTATAATAGAATATATAACCACTAAAGCACAAAGTCTAAAAGTCTTATAAATTAAGAAATATAGAAAATAACATAATTTTTATAAACGCGTAAAGTTTCAAAAGTAATTCAAATGAATTCATCGCAAAAAACAAACAAAAACAGCGATTGTTTTCAACAATTATGAAAATAATAATTAGAATATAGAACTCTCTTTGTTTTCCAATGTTTATCAATAAAAAATAAAAAATAAATAAGTTAACTAACAACAAAAAAACTATCAGTAGCTAAGCTGGAGTGCCGGATCAGTTTCATTTAAAAATGTTTATACATTTTTAAAAAGCAAAGCAAGCTTTCCAAAATAAATGTAGAAGGTTATAGCTAGAAAAAATTTTATACCCTAAAAATGTCAAGCGTTGACTAACTAACATTGCATCAACTTCAAAAAAAATGTAAATTAAGTATAAGAAATATTTCTATTATAGTTACTATTACTATAGAGTATGTACATATCTTCAGGAATTCAGTTTTACTTAAAACAGAAAATCCTCACAAACTTTTAAGAAAACGCAGATAAAAATTAAAATGTTTTTAATTTCAACAACAAAAGACATCACATGACAAAAAATAAAATAAAAAATGTATTCAAAGATTGAGTTAAACACTTATTTGTATGTACATATATATGTACATACATACATACATACATACATACATAAAATCAATTTGTAGATATGTATGTATACATATCAAATTTCTTATCAATGCTAAGTATTTATTAGATCTACATCATGAAAATATATGAAGCGTCGTTTAGTTAAAGCACAATGCAAATATAAACAATCCATACACTCAGTGAAAATCTGCAACTTAAAAATAAGAATTCGTCACATTAATTCAATAATTTTTAATATAATATAAAATGTATATTGAGATATCTACAAACTAATGAGTTTAATAAATGAATACTGTAAATTAATATTTTGTCCATATTGAAATAAGAAATTTCAATATGACTAAACCTTTGTTAATTGTTCTTATTAATTCAGCATGGTTTTTACTGATTTCAAGTTGGTTTTTCTCTTTGTGCAGAAAACTCTTTCAGTCAAAGAAGACGGATGTAGTTAAATAAACAAAATCTGTAATATAAACAAATTTCACACAGACAGACTTTAACGCGAGACAAATTTAAGCATGAGAAAATATAAAGCAATCGTAAGTATAAAAGCATACTAGGATTAGGGAAGTCCAGATATATGATAGAATTTTATAGTACCAAATGTCGATATTGAAAACAGTTTATTTTTACCTACATATAAATACCAGCGCATATACACACACATAGCAGAATTCATATAAGAAATATCCAAGAAAATTTCAACAACACTCCACCTTTTACAAATCATGACTAGCCTTAAATTCTCCCCAGATATACATACACAAATTCCCATGGTCATACATACATAAATATACAATATACGAGATTAATCTCAACAACACAACACTCTCACCTACCCGAAATTACAGATAGTCTTAAACTTCTACAGACATCTATACACATAGATTCTCACGGCTACATATTAAAAGAACACCTCGCCCTAATAAATCACAATCATCTTAAATTCTTACAGAAATACATACATACATACATACATACATACACATAACCAATTTACCTCAACAACATCCTCACCTACCTCAAATCACGATCTGCCTTAAACTACTATAGACAGACACATCCACAAATCCCCATGGCTACATATTAAGTCAACAACCCTGCCCACCTAAATCATGGTCAGCCTTAAACTCCTACAGACATACAAACACACGATTCCCTGCATATTACTAGAACACCTCACCCCTCATAAATCTCAACAACACAACACTCTCACCTACCTGAAATTACAGAAGGTCTTAAACTTCTACAGACGTCTATACATAAATCCCCATGGCTACATATTACGTCAACAACCCTGCCCACCCAACTAATGGTCAGCCTTAAACTCCTACAGACATACAAACACACAGATTCGCCGGTGGCATATTACTAGAACACCTCACCCCTCATAAATCTCAACAACACAACACTCTCACCTACCTGAAATTACAGATAGTCTTAAACTTCTACAGAAATACATACATTGAAATTCCTACAAACATACACACACACACACATACACACATATATACACGCAATCGATCTACCTCAAGTACACCCCGCCCCCTGCCAATCAAACCTTCACCTAAATTCTCACAGACAGACAGACATATCCACAAATTCCTATGGTTACATATTACGGCTACAACGCCGCCCACTCAAATCACGGTCAGCCTTAAATTCCCACAGTCTAGCAACACCTACATTAGCATTAGAAAAAATAACTTTCACGTTTTCCCGTCGTCATTAGGAAAAATCATTTTCCCGTCGGCATTTGAAAAAACAATATTCATGTATTGACATTTCCATGACATTTTATACATATTTCTTGGTTCCTACAATCTTTAGCTATGTGGCTAAAAGCTTTGCATTTAGAGTAGACTTGTGCTGTAAAAGAACGAACTAGTTCAATTGAACTATTCCCATAAGTGAATGAACTAGTTCAATTGAACTATTCCCATAAGTGAACGATGTGAACTAGTTCAGTCTAGTTGTTCCTTTTTGTTCTTTTGGTCTTTCTTTTTCCTTTTGCCTTTCTTGTTCTTTTGGTCTTTCTTGCTATTTTGAACTTTCTTGTTCTTTCGTTCGTTTTTGTTCCTTCGTTCGTTTTTGGTCTTTATTTCGTTTTGTTTATCTTATTCTTTGTTCCTGACCAATACACCTATCACACACGAGAACAATTATGCTGACATAACATGCCAGTTTGTAAGTAGTAGGGAACTGGCGGTTCTGGATCAATTAAAATTGTGAAATTGTTGCTGAAATTGTTAAATTGTGGGCTGAAATTGTTAAATTGTGGCTGAAATTGTTAAATTGTTGCTGAAATTTTAAAATTCTTGGAAATTTGTGTTTTCGGCGGCGCTTTGATGTTTTTTGTTTACATTAGGAGTTTTTTGTTTACATTAACTTTGTGTGAACGGGTGATTTTTTTTTTTTTGAGGTTTCATATGAGTGTATATGCCGACGGCAATACATGATTATTATTTTTTTCAAATGCCGACGGCAAAACATGTTTATTAATTTTTCCTAATGCCGAAGGCAAAACATGAATATAATTTTTTCAAATGCCGACGGGAAAAAGATTTTTCCTAATGACGACGGGAAAACGTGAAAGTTATTTTTTCTAATGCTAATGTTCATGTTGATAGACTGTGAGAATTTGGACGTGATTTGAGTAGGTGGCGTTGTTGCCGTACTATGTAACCATAGGAAATTGTGGATGTGTCTGTCTGTGAGAATTTAGGTGAGGGTTTGATTGGCAGGGGGCGGGGTGTAGTTGAGGTAGATCGATTGTGTGTGTGTGGGTATGTGTTTATGTGTGTGTGTGTGTGTGTGTGGGTATGTGTTTATGTGTGTGTGTGTGTGTGTGTGTGTGTGTGTGTGTGTGTGTGTGTGTATGATTGTAGGAATTTCAATGTGTGTATTTCTGTAGGAGCTTAAGGCTGATTGTGATTTATGAGGGGTGAGGTGTTCTAGTAATATACAACCGGAGGAATCTGTGTGTTTGTATGTCTGTAGGAGTTTAAGGCTGACCATGATTTGGGTGGGCAGGGTTGTTGACGTAATATGTTTCCATGGGGATTTGTGGATGTGTCTGTCTATAGTAGTTTAAGGCTGATCGTGATTTGAGGATCTTGTTGAGGTAAATTGGTTATGTGTATGTATGTATGTATTTTTGTAAGAATTTAAGATGATTGTGATTTATTAGGGGCGAGGTGTTCTTGTAATATGTAGCCGTGAGAATCTGTGTTTATAGACGTCTGTAGAAGTTTAAGACTATCTGTAATTTTAGGTAGGTGAGAGTGTTGTGTTCTTGAAATTTATGCACAAGTAATTGTATATGTATGTATGTATGACAATGGGAATTTATGTATGTATATCTGAGGGAGAATTTAAGACTCGTCATGATTTGCAAAAGGGGGGGGGGGGGTGTTGTTGAAATTTTCTTGGATATTTCTTATATGAATTGTGCTCTGTGTGTATTTGAGGTGGTATTTATATGTAGGTGGAAATAAATTGTTTTCAGTATCGACATTTGGTACTATAAAATAATATTATATGTCTGGACTTCCCTAATCCTAGTATGCTTTTATACTTACTATTGCTTTATATTTTCTCATGCTTAAATTTGTCTCGCGTTGAAGTCGGTCTGTGTGAAATTTGTTTATATTACAGATTTTGTTTATTTAACTACATTCGTCTTCTTTGACTGAAAGAGTTTTCTACACACAGAGAAAACCCAACTTGAAATCAGTAAGAACCATGCTGAATTAATAAGAACCATTAGCGAAGGTTTAGTCATATTGAAATTTCTTATTTCAATAGGGACAAAATATTAATTTAGAGTATCCATTTAACTCATTAACTCATTAGTTTGTAGATATCTCCATAGACATTTTCTATTATACTAAAAATTATTGAATTAATGTCAAGCATGCTTATTTTTAAGCTGCAAATTTTTTCTAGTGTATAGATCATTTATATTTGCATTGTGCTTTAACTAAACGACGCTTCATATACATATGTACATATTTTCATTAGGTAGATCTGATAAATACTTCAACATTCATAAAAAATTTGATATGTATACATACATATCTACAAATTGATTTTATGTATGTATGTATGTATGTACATACAAATAAGTGTTTATTTCAATCTTTGAATACATTTTTTTTGTCATTGATGTCTTTTGTTCTTCTTGTTGTTGTTGTTGTTGTTGTAAATATCGTCTGTGTATACATAGATGCGATATATTCAGTTTTTTTTTCTGCGTTTACTTAAAAGTTTGTGAGGATTTTCTGTTTTTAAGTAAAACTGAATTCCTGAAGATACATACTCTATAGTAATAGCAACTATAATAGAAATATTTCTTATACTTAATTTAAATTTTTTTAAAGTTGATGCAACGTTAGTAAGTTAACGTTAGAAATTTTTCGGGTACATAATTTTTTCTAACTATAGACTTTTTTCTTCACTTTCTACATTTGTTTTAGAAAACTTACTTTGCTTTTTAAAAATGTATAAACATTTTTAAATGAAACTGATCCAGCACTCCAGCTTATATACTGATAGTTTTTTTTGTTGTTAGTTAACTTACTTATTTTTTATTTTTTATTGATAAACATTTAAAATCAAAAGGGAGCTTTATATTGAAATTATTATTTTCATAATTGTTGAAAACAATCGCTGCTTTTTGTTTGTTTTTTGCGATGGAATCATTTGAATTACTTTTGCAACTTTACGCGTTTATAAAAATTATGTTATTTTCTATATTTCTTAATTTATAAGACTTTTAGACTTTGTCCTTTAGGGGTTATATATTCTATTATACGATTATGAATAAGAATGCAGTAAGCTGATGTATTTGCTTACTGCTTCAAATTAAAATTTTATTAAATTGAATAAAAGGAGTTTTTTTTCTTAAACTCTGATGCAGTTAGAAGCGCTGGAGATTCTTTCATATAACAGCTTTTTTGAAATTTTTGATACATAGTATAATATAGAATTGGATAACATTTATTTTTAATTTTTATGTTAAGAAGTACGGGTATGAGACTGAATTTAAATGTACTTTTAAATTAGTTAAATCATAATGAACAAACATATTTTCTTCTTTAATAGCGATCAACAGAAAACGAACTCGTTTTCATATAATTTAGGTATACCCTATCGACGGCTCCTCTAGGATACAAGATGACTTTGTATGACGAAATTTCTGTTGCTTTATACTGATAATATGTTTACATTAATAAGATACATATACATATGTTTATTTTATGAACGGTGAGCACCTATGGCTTTTATTTAATGTTCTATATGACTTTTTTTTTCATTTTCTTTAATAATTTTCTCCCCATAATAGCATTCTAAATATTTCAAGGGCTCAAATGCTGTGTAGTCTTCTTCTGCAAACTTAACTAAACGTCTAACTTCTTCCAATGCTTCTTTATAAGAAGATATTTTGTTATGGTCTTCTTCTACGATACGTACCCATCGGGCAGAGTGTACGTATTAGTTGGTCAGTCAGTCTCTATTTTTATTTATTTTTTTTCTTCTAATGTGCCACTCCTTTTTTTAGATTTTACTACTTGGAATAGAGAATTTTTGTCTAATTTTTTGGTGGATATATACATTAGGTATGTAGAAATTAGTTTAGATACAAAGAAATGCATGTTTAATATACAACTATTGTATCAAATCGATCTCAAATAACTCAGTTACCTCTACCAGCAATTCACCGTTGGTGTATTCATAAAGTGTTAGAAACAATGAAATATCTATGTTTTGAGAGAATTTTTCCCCTCAAGTATTTCTACATGAGGTTTGAGGGGTCAATCACTGTCGCATTCATATGTAATGATTATTCACTTAAAAAACGTCATCATCACCATCAATCATCTCCGTATACAATACATTCATGGGTTGGGTTGATCCAGATACAATTGCTGTCTCATCACCTTCTAACAGCTTTATATATTTTGCTAGTATGCATGCCTTAGCATGCTTCTATCGATAGTGACGTAAGAGTCCGAGATGTAGAGTGTTACAATTAAAAATCTTTACTATTAGAATATACCAGTTCGCTCTTTTGAATTTTTACAAAGCAGATACATATGTATGTATTTCATTGACCACAAAATCATAAAATTTCTTTGCTTACAAAATTGTATGACGTGAGGATTTTTTTTTTTTTTTTTTTTTTTTTTTTTTTTAAATTATACATGCTTCGGCATGCTTTCATTTTTTTTTTTCTATAAATTTATGTAATACTCATACAGATACAGATATAAAGCAAGATCTGTTTACTGTACATTTTAAAATTTATGCATGCTTCAGCATGATTCTAGTTGAAGCGTATATTCATTCACTAAGTTTGTTTGATACTTATTCATACACATGTACATTCTTAAAGATTGGATATCAAAGTCCAATTTCCGTAGTTTATCTATATTTTCTAAAGATCTGATAGCTAAAGAAATAAATAGAGTGAAGATCTTCTATAATAATCCCATTTTCATATTATAAAATTTTGCGTGCTAGCGCTTTCGATGGGAAAATATACATACAACTTTATAAAAAGTGATAATATGATGTGCTGCTGAATATTGCACTATGTTATAGTTCATTTTAAACACTGAAGTTTTAGCAATATTTCATTCCGACCAGAATTCCACTACATTTAGTTAATTATCTTTCTTAAGACTCATCATTCCTAATCAATCCTGCAAAAACAACACAAACTAGATTTTTCGTTTTAATTTTATTTTTTTTAAATTCAACATTCATTCTTCAAATTACTTTATACTATATTAAGTAGCTTTTCCTCATTTGTTGAGTTGACTTTAATAGGAGACATTTTAATGGTACGATGAACTTTTCTATTGCATGCATTGAGTAAATCTTTATACATACCAATCCACTTATATGAACCATTAAAGCTAATTCTTTTCACATCATACCTTTCAATGATCTATTAAATCATTCTAATATTGATGCTTTCATATTAAGTAATCTTTAATCTTCTATTTATGTATGAGTTTTCCCAAGTATTTATTAAAAAATTCTTTAGAATCATCTGTTTGTAAGTTTTTTGGTACCCGTACCACTTCAAAAATATTTTCCATTGCCTTGGTTTTTAGAGTGCAGCTTTTATTTTCAGCTGTACTTTGAGAATGTGTCAATTACAGTCTTCAAAAATCAACAATTTCTATTTTCTGTAGAATAGTTCTACATTTCACCTAACTTAGCTCCATAAAACATCATATATTCCTGTCATTACATCTCTACAAGCACAAACAGTTGTTGAAATTTAATATGGACTTCGTTAACTAAATTCCTTTTTAAAGACATTGAATTGTTTCACAGATTTTTTCGAAAGTGTTGTGATCTACATCTTGCACTTTCAGCTATTTATACTAACATGTAGTTAATTTTCTAATCTATATATTTAACCGTAAACTCTTCAATTTGTTTTTAATTATTTACTTTTTAGAATTGCTTTTTAAATTTTATAACTGTCTTCTTTCTCTAATTTTATTTCACGTTGTTGTTCCTCAATTTGCATTTAAATATATTCTTGAATATTAATGCTTTAAGCTATATTATTAATTTGTCTTGTATTTTATCTTCATTCAGTTTAATGTAACTATCAACAATAGTTTGTATCTAATTCATTTATGCCTTCCAATACTGATAAGTCAGTATAAATGTCTTCAGAATTGGAAGTCTATGAGTAAAATCATCGTCATCATCATTCTCAGTATTAGCATCATTAAATATGATGGTATTATCAAATATTGTTCCTTCTACTAGTTTCTTTTGGGGTACTTGTCTATATCTTGAGTGAAGGTTTCTCAGGCTTTAAACTTGTATATTTTCAACTTCTGTCTTGATTTTACTTTCTTCTTTCATAAGAATTCTTTTAATATTTTTAGAACTATTTATGAATTCTTCTGCTATAGGTTTAAATGTATCTTTTAGTTGTTCACTTGTATCTATTTCACCAGTTTTTATACTACGAAGCTTTTTCTTCAACACATTTCTTGTCAACACCAACTGTTTTAAAATTTTCTCATCCAGGGCGAATAACAGGTATCAGCAATCATATCAGCTTTTCAGGAGCTGGTCTGGTTTTCAGATCAGCTTATCAGGACCTGGTCTGGTTTTCAGATCAGCTTTTCAGGACCTGGTCTGGTTTTCAGATCAGCTTTTCAGGACCTGGTCTGGTTTTCAGATCAGCTTTTCAGGACCTGGTCTGGTTTTCAGATCAGCTTTTCAGGACCTGGTCTGGTTTTCAGATCAGCTTTTCAGGACCTGGTCTGGTTTTCAGATCAGCTTATCAGGACCTGGTCTGGTTTTCAGATCAGCTTATCAGGAGCTGGTCTGGTTTTCAGATCAGCTTATCAGGAGCTGGTCTGCTTATCAGATCAGCTTATCAGGAGCTGGTCTGGTTTTCAGATCAGCTTATCAGGAGCTGATCTGATTTTTAGATCAGCTTATCAGGTAACAGATCAGGCTATCAGGAGCTATTCAGATTTTCATTTCAAGATATCTGAGTTAGATTTAGTTATCAGTGTACAAGTAGCTAGCCATTTATAACATTTATATACATGAAGTTTAAAGTCAGATGAAATATGAAAAAGTAAAGTTTTATCTAGTAAAATTATTTTCTATAACGATCATCGTTTAATTCACTATCTTTGCTTATAATCAAAAATCCATATTTATCCTTTCAACATGCTTTTTATTTTTCTCACCTAACTTAAACATTAAATATACATTATGATGATCTCTTATTAAATGTTTGGTGATTCTGGTGTAAGTTTTACATAAGTAGAATGAATCAACATTCTTATCTCTCCCCATACAAAAATATGCTTCCCATACGCATCATCGTTAAATATCATATTGGAATTACTTTGGACTGAAATAACAGATTCACTATCGGTAAATTTTGTAATATATTATTATTTTAATTGATGTAATTAATTTCTTCAGATATTTATATCTGGGGTGATATAAAGATTTTGAGTATAAATAAATGTTCTCAAAATTAAAGTCCATTAGGACTTTCTAGCAAGCCAATCATAGCGTTTTTTTTTTCGTAATTTGACAGGTCAACTATTGTTGCACGAATAGAATTTGATATAAAGGAACTATGATTTATTTTTGAACTATCGTTCGATGATTCATCAATATTTCGTACCAAGAATTATTTATGTTGTTTTGACTAAGGGTATGAGTCAATATTTATAAAATCCATTTCATAAATATCAGCTCATGCCCATAGTCAAAACAAAGTATGCTTTAAGTGTTTAAAACCGGTATTACTATAAAATGGTGGTCTTAAACACTTAAAATATACTTTGTTTTACTAACCGCATTTTATAACTAAATGCATTTCATAAATATTGACGTATACTCATAATCAAAACAGCATATAAATATTCTTTGTTTTGACTATGAGTATGAGTCATTATCTCTTATTATAGAAAAATAAAATAGTATGATTATATGATATCAGAAATCATGTTTTCTAATATCATATAACCATACTATTTGATTCTTTCTATAATAATAGATAATATTTATGAAATGCATTTATTTACAAAATGCGATTAGTAAAACAACATAAATATAGGATGGTATGAAATTTTGATGATTCATCAATATTTCGCACCAAGGTATTTTTAGGTTGTTTTTACTATGAGTATGCGCCAATATTTATGAAATGTATTTCATAAATATTATCTCTTATTATAGAAAAATTAAAAATGTAGCTATACGATATCAGAAAATATTTTCTGAAATCGTATAGCTATATTATTTTATTTGTCCTATAATAAGAGATAATGGCCCCTACTCATAGTCAAAACAAAGAATATTTTAAGAGTTTCAAATCAGTATTATCATACAAAATACTGATTTTAAACTCTTACAGCCTTATTTATAATACTTATTAAGGCTTTGGAAAGGCTTTTTAAAACAAATTTTTTATAAAAATTTTTTCTTAAAAAGTCTTTATAAAGCCCTAACAAGTGTTATAAATAAGGCTGTTAAAATATACTTTGTTTTACTAACCACATTTTTGTAACTAAACGCATTTCATAAATATTGATGCATACTCATAGTCAAAAAAAGGATATTTTTATGCTGTTTTGATTATGAGTGTGGATCATTATCTCTTATTATAGAAAAAATAAGAGATAATATTTATAAAATGTATTTAGCTACACAAATGCGGTTAGTAAAACAACCTAAAATACCTTGGTACGAAATATTGATGAATCATCGAACGATAGTTCAAAAATAAATCATAGTTCCTTTATATCAAATTCTATTCGTGCAACAATAGTTGACCTGTCAAATTACGAAAAAAAAAAACGCTATGATTGGCTTGCTAGAAAGTCCTAATGGACTTTAATTTTGAGAACATTTATTTATACTCAAAATCTTTATATCACCCCAGATATAAATATCTGAAGAAATTAATTACATCAATTAAAATAATAATATATTACAAAATTTACCGATAGTGAATCTGTTATTTCAGTCCAAAGTAATTCCAATATGATATTTAACGATGATGCGTGTGGGAAGCATATTTTTGTATGGGGAGAGATAAGAATGTTGATTCATTCTACTTATGTAAAACTTACACCAGAATCACCAAACATTTAATAAGAGATCATCATAATGTATATTTAATGTTTAAGTTAGGTGAGAAAAATAAAAAGCATGTTGAAAGGATAAATATGGATTTTTGATTATAAGCAAAGATAGTGAATTAAACGATGATCGTTATAGAAAATAATTTTACTAGATAAAACTTTACTTTTTCATATTTCATCTGACTTTAAACTTCATGTATATAAATGTTATAAATGGCTAGCTACTTGTACACTGATAACTAAATCTAACTCAGATATCTTGAAATGAAAATCTGAATAGCTCCTGATAGCCTGATCTGTTACCTGATAAGCTGATCTAAAAATCAGATCAGCTCCTGATAAGCTGATCTGAAAACCAGACCAGCTCCTGATAAGCTGATCTGATAAGCAGACCAGCTCCTGATAAGCTGATCTGAAAACCAGACCAGCTCCTGATAAGCTGATCTGAAAACCAGACCAGGTCCTGATAAGCTGATCTGAAAACCAGACCAGGTCCTGAAAAGCTGATCTGAAAACCAGACCAGGTCCTGAAAAGCTGATCTGAAAACCAGACCAGGTCCTGAAAAGCTGATCTGAAAACCAGACCAGGTCCTGAAAAGCTGATCTGAAAACCAGACCAGGTCCTGAAAAGCTGATCTGAAAACCAGACCAGGTCCTGATAAGCTGATCTGAAAACCAGACCAGCTCCTGAAAAGCTGATATGATTGCTGATACCTGTTATTTGCCCTGGATGAGAAAATTTTAAAACAGTTGGTGTTGACAAGAAATGTGTTGAAGAAAAAGCTTCGTAGTATAAAAACTGGTGAAATAGATACAAGTGAACAACTAAAAGATACATTTAAACCTATAGCAGAAGAATTCATAAATAGTTCTAAAAATATTAAAAGAATTCTTATGAAAGAAGAAAGTAAAATCAAGACAGAAGTTGAAAATATACAAGTTTAAAGCCTGAGAAACCTTCACTCAAGATATAGACAAGTACCCCAAAAGAAACTAGTAGAAGGAACAATATTTGATAATACCATCATATTTAATGATGCTAATACTGAGAATGATGATGACGATGATTTTACTCATAGACTTCCAATTCTGAAGACATTTATACTGACTTATCAGTATTGGAAGGCATAAATGAATTAGATACAAACTATTGTTGATAGTTACATTAAACTGAATGAAGATAAAATACAAGACAAATTAATAATATAGCTTAAAGCATTAATATTCAAGAATATATTTAAATGCAAATTGAGGAACAACAACGTGAAATAAAATTAGAGAAAGAAGACAGTTATAAAATTGAAAAAGCAATTCTAAAAAGTAAATAATTAAAAACAAATTGAAGAGTTTACGGTTAAATATATAGATTAGAAAATTAACTACATGTTAGTATAAATAGCTGAAAGTGCAAGATGTAGATCACAACACTTTCGAAAAAATCTGTGAAACAATTCAATGTCTTTAAAAAGGAATTTAGTTAACGAAGTCCATATTAAATTTCAACAACTGTTTGTGCTTGTAGAGATGTAATGACAGGAATATATGATGTTTTATGGAGCTAAGTTAGGTGAAATGTAGAACTATTCTACAGAAAATAGAAATTGTTGATTTTTGAAGACTGTAATTGACACATTCTCAAAGTACAGCTGAAAATAAAAGCTGCACTCTAAAAACCAAGGCAATGGAAAATATTTTTGAAGTGGTACGGGTACCAAAAAACTTACAAACAGATGATTCTAAAGAATTTTTTAATAAATACTTGGGAAAACTCATACATAAATAGAAGATTAAAGATTACTTAATATGAAAGCATCAATATTAGAATGATTTAATAGATCATTGAAAGGTATGATGTGAAAAGAATTAGCTTTAATGGTTCATATAAGTGGATTGGTATGTATAAAGATTTACTCAATGCATGCAATAGAAAAGTTCATCGTACCATTAAAATGTCTCCTATTAAAGTCAACTCAACAAATGAGGAAAAGCTACTTAATATAGTATAAAGTAATTTGAAGAATGAATGTTGAATTTAAAAAAAATAAAATTAAAACGAAAAATCTAGTTTGTGTTGTTTTTGCAGGATTGATTAGGAATGATGAGTCTTAAGAAAGATAATTAACTAAATGTAGTGGAATTCTGGTCGGAATGAAATATTGCTAAAACTTCAGTGTTTAAAATGAACTATAACATAGTGCAATATTCAGCAGCACATCATATTATCACTTTTTATAAAGTTGTATGTATATTTTCCCATCGAAAGCGCTAGCACGCAAAATTTTATAATATGAAAATGGGATTATTATAGAAGATCTTCACTCTATTTATTTCTTTAGCTATCAGATCTTTAGAAAATATAGATAAACTACGGAAATTGGACTTTGATATCCAATCTTTAAGAATGTACATGTGTATGAATAAGTATCAAACAAACTTAGTGAATGAATATACGCTTCAACTAGAATCATGCTGAAGCATGCATAAATTTTAAAATGTACAGTAAACAGATCTTGCTTTATATCTGTATCTGTATGAGTATTACATAAATTTATAGAAAAAAAAAATGAAAGCATGCCGAAGCATGTATAATTTAAAAAAAAAAAAAAAAAAAAAAAAAAAAAAAAAATCCTCACGTCATACAATTTTGTAAGCAAAGAAATTTTATGATTTTGTGGTCAATGAAATACATACATATGTATCTGCTTTGTAAAAATTCAAAAGAGCGAACTGGTATATTCTAATAGTAAAGATTTTTAATTGTAACACTCTACATCTCGGACTCTTACGTCACTATCGATAGAAGCATGCTAAGGCATGCATACTAGCAAAATATATAAAGCTGTTAGAAGGTGATGAGACAGCAATTGTATCTGGATCAACCCAACCCATGAATGTATTGTATACGGAGATGATTGATGGTGATGATGACGTTTTTTAAGTGAATAATCATTACATATGAATGCGACAGTGATTGACCCCTCAAACCTCATGTAGAAATACTTGAGGGGAAAAATTCTCTCAAAACATAGATATTTCATTGTTTCTAACACTTTATGAATACACCAACGGTGAATTGCTGGTAGAGGTAACTGAGTTATTTGAGATCGATTTGATACAATAGTTGTATATTAAACATGCATTTCTTTGTATCTAAACTAATTTCTACATACCTAATGTATATATCCACCAAAAAATTAGACAAAAATTCTCTATTCCAAGTAGTAAAATCTAAAAAAAGGAGTGGCACATTAGAAGAAAAAAAATAAATAAAAATAGAGACTGACTGACCAACTAATACGTACACTCTGCCCGATGGGTACGTATCGTAGAAGAAGACCATAACAAAATATCTTCTTATAAAGAAGCATTGGAAGAAGTTAGACGTTTAGTTAAGTTTGCAGAAGAAGACTACACAGCATTTGAGCCCTTGAAATATTTAGAATGCTATTATGGGGAGAAAATTATTAAAGAAAATGAAAAAAAAAGTCATATAGAACATTAAATAAAAGCCATAGGTGCTCACCGTTCATAAAATAAACATATGTATATGTATCTTATTAATGTAAACATATTATCAGTATAAAGCAACAGAAATTTCGTCATACAAAGTCATCTTGTATCCTAGAGGAGCCGTCGATAGGGTATACCTAAATTATATGAAAACGAGTTCGTTTTCTGTTGATCGCTATTAAAGAAGAAAATATGTTTGTTCATTATGATTTAACTAATTTAAAAGTACATTTAAATTCAGTCTCATACCCGTACTTCTTAACATAAAAATTAAAAATAAATGTTATCCAATTCTATATTATACTATGTATCAAAAATTTCAAAAAAGCTGTTATATGAAAGAATCTCCAGCGCTTCTAACTGCATCAGAGTTTAAGAAAAAAAACTCCTTTTATTCAATTTAATAAAATTTTAATTTGAAGCAGTAAGCAAATACATCAGCTTACTGCATTCTTATTCATAATCGTATAATAGAATATATAACCCCTAAAGGACAAAGTCTAAAAGTCTTATAAATTAAGAAATATAGAAAATAACATAATTTTTATAAACGCGTAAAGTTGCAAAAGTAATTCAAATGATTCCATCGCAAAAAACAAACAAAAAGCAGCGATTGTTTTCAACAATTATGAAAATAATAATTTCAATATAAAGCTCCCTTTTGATTTTAAATGTTTATCAATAAAAAATAAAAAATAAGTAAGTTAACTAACAACAAAAAAAACTATCAGTATATAAGCTGGAGTGCTGGATCAGTTTCATTTAAAAATGTTTATACATTTTTAAAAAGCAAAGTAAGTTTTCTAAAACAAATGTAGAAAGTGAAGAAAAAAGTCTATAGTTAGAAAAAATTATGTACCCGAAAAATTTCTAACGTTAACTTACTAACGTGCATCAACTTTAAAAAAATTTAAATTAAGTATAAGAAATATTTCTATTATAGTTGCTATTACTATAGAGTATGTATCTTCAGGAATTCAGTTTTACTTAAAAACAGAAAATCCTCACAAACTTTTAAGTAAACGCAGAAAAAAAAACTGAATATATCGCATCTATGTATACACAGACGATATTTACAACAACAACAACAACAACAAGAAGAACAAAAGACATCAATGACAAAAAAAATGTATTCAAAGATTGAAATAAACACTTATTTGTATGTACATACATACATACATACATAAAATCAATTTGTAGATATGTATGTATACATATCAAATTTTTTATGAATGTTGAAGTATTTATCAGATCTACCTAATGAAAATATGTACATATGTATATGAAGCGTCGTTTAGTTAAAGCACAATGCAAATATAAATGATCTATACACTAGAAAAAATTTGCAGCTTAAAAATAAGCATGCTTGACATTAATTCAATAATTTTTAGTATAATAGAAAATGTCTATGGAGATATCTACAAACTAATGAGTTAATGAGTTAAATGGATACTCTAAATTAATATTTTGTCCCTATTGAAATAAGAAATTTCAATATGACTAAACCTTCGCTAATGGTTCTTATTAATTCAGCATGGTTCTTACTGATTTCAAGTTGGGTTTTCTCTGTGTGTAGAAAACTCTTTCAGTCAAAGAAGACGAATGTAGTTAAATAAACAAAATCTGTAATATAAACAAATTTCACACAGACCGACTTCAACGCGAGACAAATTTAAGCATGAGAAAATATAAAGCAATAGTAAGTATAAAAGCATACTAGGATTAGGGAAGTCCAGACATATGATATTATTTTATAGTACCAAATGTCGATACTGAAAACAATTTATTTCCACCTACATATAAATACCACCTCAAATACACACACAGAGCAGAATTCATATAAGAAATATCCAAGAAAATTTCAACAACACCCCCCCCCTTTTGCAAATCATGACGAGTCTTAAATTCTCCCTCAGATATACATACATAAATTCCCATTGTCATACATACATACATATACAATTACTTGTGCATAAATTTCAAGAACACAACACTCTCACCTACCTAAAATTACAGATAGTCTTAAACTTCTACAGACGTCTATACACACAGATTCTCACGGCTACATATTACAAGAACACCTCGCCCCTAATAAATCACAATCATCTTAAATTCTTACAAAAATACATACATACATACACATAACCAATTTACCTCAACAAGATCCTCAAATCACGATCAGCCTTAAACTACTATAGACAGACACATCCACAAATCCCCATGGAAACATATTACGTCAACAACCCTGCCCACCCAAATCATGGTCAGCCTTAAACTCCTACAGACATACAAACACACAGATTCCTCCGGTTGTATATTACTAGAACACCTCACCCCTCATAAATCACAATCAGCCTTAAGCTCCTACAGAAATACACACATTGAAATTCCTACAATCATACACACACACACACACACACACACACACACACACACACACACACACACATAAACACATACCCACACACACACACACACACACACACACACACACACACATAAACACATACCCACACACACACAATCGATCTACCTCAACTACACCCCGCCTCCTGCCAATCAAACCCTCACCTAAATTCTCACAGACAGACACATCCACAATTTCCTATGGTTACATAGTACGGCAACAACGCCACCTACTCAAATCACGTCCAAATTCTCACAGTCTATCAACATGAACATTAGCATTAGAAAAAATAACTTTCACGTTTTCCCGTCGTCATTAGGAAAAATCTTTTTCCCGTCGGCATTTGAAAAAATTATATTCATGTTTTGCCTTCGGCATTAGGAAAAATTAATAAACATGTTTTGCCGTCGGCATTTGAAAAAAATAATAATCATGTATTGCCGTCGGCATATACACTCATATGAAACCTCAAAAAAAAAAAAATCACCCGTTATCACAATTAATGTAACCCAAAAAAAAATCACCCGTTCACACAAAGTTAATGTAAACAAAAAACTCCTAATGTAAACAAAAAACATCAAAGCGCCGCCGAAAACACAAATTTCCAAGAATTTTAAAATTTCAGCAACAATTTAACAATTTCAGCCACAATTTAACAATTTCAGCCCACAATTTAACAATTTCAGCAACAATTTCACAATTTTAATTGATCCAGAACCGCCAGTTCCCTACTACTTTTGTAAGTGAGAGAGGCAAAGAGAGTGGTATTGTGTTTGGCATAAAGCTTAAATTAGACGTGACATAGCCATAACGCCATAGCCATAACCAAACCAAAATTCAATTATATGGTGAGAGTTATGGCGTTATGGCGTTATGGCGAGTCATGTATAATCGAATACAGGGGCATTAGTTTGGTTTGAAAGGCTGCTCTCTATGGCTATGGTTATGTCACGTCTGATTGAGCCTTAACTTTTCAACCAGCTACAACCCCGCATCAACGACACAAAACCAATACACACGCAACTTAAAAAACAGCAAATGTTAAAAGAATACAAAAAACACTAATACACACAAATCAGTGTGCACGTATACATTTTTATGCCAGATGAATTAGACTCGTGTGTTCTACAAAGAACAAAAATTGTGCGGCATAAAAATTACTCCCGTGTGTAATACCTCATACACATGCAAAACATTTCATTTACAAGAGACAAATGTAGTGTTCCTATTAAATTTTTAGCAGAATAATGTAATGGATAATTAAGAGCATGACAAATAATTTCTCAACATTCCAAATTTTGTTATTATTCAATCACAATTTTGCAGAAGAGTTTATATAATTTTTTCTTTGTTCATCATTACAACTTTATTGTTTCTTCTTATTATGATGGTAACTACTGCTTAACTCGTTTTATTATTATTCCTAATTATTAATATTTCATTAATCTGTTTTACTAGTATTATCAATATAAGTTAATTTCATAAACCTATTATTAATTTTATCATTATTATCAGTATTATACTATTATTATTGTCTGTTGCTTGGATGTGATGTCTGGTAGGTAGTTCGGTATAGGCCTTTGGCGTTATAAACTAAGCCCTAAAATAGGCAATAGTTATTGTTTAAACCCTTCAAATCTGTGTTCGTATCGAGCAGACTAAACTACGGTGGATGCCGTAACTAAACCAGTATAACAGTTTGTGAATAAAAGCTTCTTACTAATGTGGGCTGCCAGACAGCTAGACGTTTCAATGGCTTAATTAACATTATTAATTTCCCAAGCGGGGATAAAATTGTAATGAGATTGGCTGGAAAAAGGTAGATAATGACAAAAAAAAAAAGAATATACCTAAATATCTATATCTATATATACGGGTATGCATACAATCGATATAATCCATAGGAAGAGCCCTGCTTTATCCCGTGGTACAAGTTTCATTCATTATAAACACAATAAGGGAAAAGAAAATAAATAAGGAAACATACAGAACATACAACAAACATAAAATTCACATCAATAGCTTTTCTGTTATTAAAACAATAAAATCGGGTATCCAGATATGTCTCTAGAGATGTATTTTGACAGCTTATAGCCAATGTGGTCAACCTGTCTTTTGGACAAAGTAAATATGCTTGTAGCCAATGCAAGCTTGTGTTTGATGTGCAATCACATGTGGTATCATACCGGAGCTTACAATTACTGTTTTCACGCAGCTAAGTTCTTTTCTTCTCAATCTGCTCACCCATTAAGTTCTTTCTCGGAAATATCAAAGCGGAAAAAAATAAGGTATGGTAAAATTATAATAGATAATTACAATATATATATATGTATATAAAAATATATGTATATATATCGTCAGATTAATTTGGTTTATGTGAAAAAAAAATATAAACTCCTATCTAAATTCCTGGGTATTTCTGTGTATTCCAGCTCAGAATTCGCCTGAACTGAAATTATAGTTGCTAGTCAGTGAATGTTACTTACGCCTGACATAAGCAATTACATCATTTTTTTACTAGCGTATAAACAAACAAGTGAGAGTGCTATATTCGCCTGTTGCGAATCTTATATACCCTTTACCAAAGTGCGTTTATGTAGTATAGAGATACATACACAAGCACATACATAAAGTAATTTGACCTAGTTACTTTTATGTGCAAAAAAAATTAATTTTCAAACCCTAGAATCATCAAATTAGATTTTTCTCATTCCTTTTATCAATATAGTAGTTCTTAAAAAAATATGGAAAGTGTGTTAAGTGATAAAAAAAAGGGAATTCCAAAAAAAAATGTTTTTTAGTTACTTTAATATCTAGAAAAAAAGTTCAAAGTTTCCAACTCTGAAGATGTGATTTTTATTTTTATAATTTTTCAAACCAAACTTTTTATTCCAAAACGTAAAATATGTATAATTTATAAAGGAAACGATAAAAATTAATTAGACTTAGTTACTTTAATATATCACAAAAAGTGTAAGTTTCCCAACCCTGAAAGCATCCTTTTTGATTTTTCTGATTTCTTACACCAATCTCTTTTTTTTAAGAACATAAGATATGTTTAATTTGTAAATAAAAGGAAAAATTTGTTCTAGTAAGTTACTTTTGTATAAGAACAAAAGTTAAGGCTTTCCAACCCTGGAAACGTCTTTTTAATTTTTTTAAACTTTTTTTTTTATTTGAAATATTAATTTTATTCGTACTCAAGCAAAAAATAAGTTTATTTAATAAAAATAAACAAAAATTAATTTTCGGTAGTTAATTTTTTATATCACAAAGAGTGTAGGTTTCCCAACCCTGGGATCCTCCTTTTTGATTGTTTTGATTTCTAATACCAATCTTTTTTTTAAGAATATAATATATGTTAATTTATAGTAAAAAAGGAAAAATTTGTTTAAGTATGTTACTTTTGTATAAAAAATAAGGTTTTCCAACCTTGGAAACGTCGTTTTAATTTTTTCAACTTTTTTTATTTTGAAATACCAAATTCATCCGTACTGAAGTGTAAAATAAATTTATTTTATATAAAATAAATAAATATTAGTTTTCGGTAGCTAATTTTTTATATCACTAAAAGTGTGGGTTTACCAACCCTGAAATCATGGTTTTTTAATTTTTCTGATTTCTTATACCAATCTCTTTCTTTTAAGAATATAAGATATCTTTAATTTATAGAGAAAACGAAAAATTTGCTTTAGTAACTTGCTTTTGTATAAAAACAGGTAAATATTTCCAACCCTGGAATCGTGTTTTAAACTTTTTTAAGTTGAAATACCATATTTATTCGTACTATAGTATAAAATAAGTTTATTTTTTTTTTTTTTAAATTAAAATTACTTTTCGGTAGTTAATTTTTTATATCACAAAAAGAGTAAGTTTCCCAACCCTGGAATTATCCTTTTTAATTTTTCTGACTTCTTACACCAATCTCTTTCTTTTAAGTATATAAGATATTTCTAATTTATAGAGAAAAAGGAAAAATTTGCTTTATTAAGTTACTTAATTTGAAATTTATTTGCTGGTGGTTCAGCGTTGTCTATATGCATTTCATTGTATAAAAAAAGTTAAAGTTTTCCAACCCTGGAAACATCTTTTTAATTTTTTGAAGTTTAATTTTTAATTTGAAATACCAATTTTATTCATACTGAAGTATAAAATAATCTTATTTAATAATTTACTTTTGTATAAAAAAAGTTAAGGTTTTCGAACCCTGGAAACATCTTTTTAATTTTTTGAAGTTTAATTTTTAATTTGAAATACCAAGTTTATTCATACTGAAGTATAAAATAATCTTATTTAATAAAAATAAATAAAAATTAGTTTTCGGTAGTTAATTTTTTATATCACAAAACGTTCCAGTTTTCCAACCCTGGAATCATCCTTTTGTTTTTTCTGATTTTTTACACCAATATTTTTCTTTTAAGAATGTAAGATATGTTTAATTTATAAAGAAAAGAAAAATTTGTTTTAATAAGTTACTTTTATATAAGAAAAAATAAAGTTTTCCATCCCTGGAAACGTCTTTTTAAATTTTTAATTTTTTTTTATTTGAAATACCAATTTTATTCGTGGTGAAGTATAAAACAAGTTTATTTAATAAAAATAAATAAAAAATTAGTTTACGGTAGTTAATTTTATATATCACAAAAATTGTAGGTTTTCCAACCCTGGAATCATCTTTTTTGATTTTCTGATTTCTTACATCAATCTCTGCACTTTAAGAACATAATATATTTATAATTTGTAGAAAAAAGGAAAAATTTGTTTTAGTAAGTTACTTTTGTATAAGAAAAAAAAAATTAAAGTTTTCCAACCCTGGAAACGTCCTTTTAATTTTTTTGATTTTTTTTTAATTTTTTTTAAGTGAAATACCAATTTTATTCATTTTGAAGTATAAAATAAGTTTATATAATAAAAAAATAATAAAAACTACTTTTCAGTAGTTATTTTGTATGGCAAAATGAAGTTTAAGTTTCCCAGCTCTGAAACCGTGTGCTCGATTTTGCTGATTTTCAATACCAATCTTATTTTGACCATTTCTGACCCACCAGTCCAAGAACGAAGTCTCTAGCTTTCTGGGAGCTTCGGAAAACCGATTTCACGTACAGACAGACGGACAGACGGACATCGCTTATTCGTCTTCCCTATGCATAAGGATCCAGAATATATATACTGTATGGCTCGCTTATTAATATTCTGGAAATTACAAACGGAATGACAAACCTATATATACCCTTTTACCATTTTTTGGTAAAGGGTATAAAAAAAAGGAAAAACGCATCACCGAAAATAAGAACATCCATATATGTGCATAAAGCCATAACTTCGTGGTGGATTCATTTCCTGAGCCACCACCGTGATTTATTCAATTACTTATTTTGGATTTACTTTGTTCATCACGTGCAGCTGATCATTCAGTATAAAGCCATTGAGGGCATACCTAAGTATGTATAAAATTTATATCAGCACGCGTCAAATACCTACATAAAAAAAGGAACAAAGCAACAAGTTACAAAAGCACACCAAAAACAAAGAGAACACAGAAAACTAAAGCACAAATAAAACCAGTGAAAACCACATCAAACAATATCGCCATTTGCCTGTCCGAATCGCCTTGAAGACAATTTCATCCTTTGGCCTGCCTAACTCGCTGAAAACTAAAGCCCCAACTATAATATGAATAAGCTGGCTTAAGCTAATGTCAGAATTGAACGATAAGTCTGTCAAATGCTTAAACAATTCAGATGTGACTTTTAGGTGGCCATAATGTACTTACATGCACTTAAGTATTCTTTAGCCACAGCTGCACATCTAGGTATTGTCAATAATTTTGTAGTAATTTTGTTTCTTCTCATAACTCCTAAATGAATGCAATTCAATAAAACTAACTTGAAAGAATGTCCTAATCTATTAAAAATTCACATATAAATATATCCATCACCTTATTACTTGTTTTATTTGTTTTGCCTACTAAAAAGTACAACAGTGAATATACATAAGTAAATACATGTGTATGTGTGTATATGTGTATTGTAAAACAAACAATGAAAATAAAAGTTTTGCTTTATTTTCCGAGTTTAAAATAAGAAACCATAAAAAAATATTTAAAATCAATGAATATTTTCTGCTGCTGCTTGTGTAATATGCAATTTCATTTAAATGCTCATGTGACCTGATTTTTTTTTTTGTTCTGATGGGCACACTAATTAAACAGATTTATATTTCTTAAACTTTTAGTTCTTACATACATATACGACATCTATATGTAAAGTACTTGCACCTCTAAGTTTACACCTCATGCTTGCTCACATATTTATTACTTTATGATTTTACTCTTATTCTTAACGAAAATTTCCATTTATATTTCGCGCCGAAATTTGGAAGAGAAACCCGAGCCTTCGTGGCAACTAAAATTGATACTTGACGGCCATTATAAAACAAGACTATCGTAGCTAAAACACCTATAGAATTAAACATAAATTTTTAAACATTTTTGGTATTTGAAATTTTGATAAAAAGAGGAAACCATATTAAATATTGGATATTGCAATTATTTGCATACAACTCGTGTTAATTTGTTAAAGTTTGTGAGTATTTATTAAGCTATATAAATAGCTCCAAAATTCCCCTAAGGTATAATTAAAAATCATTTTCAGGAAACATTAACTTTGCATGATTACTCGAAAGTAAGCTTTGCCGCATATTTACAGATTAGTACAGATTAGGCTAATCGAAACTTTAATTGGTCATCAACAAAAAAAAAAAAACAACAAAAAAAACAATTAATCTTCAGTTTGTAAGTTCTCTCTTTGGTGCCATATCCACAGGGTAATATCTGATTTTTATTGTTTTTTTATTTCTTTCTCTTTTTTTAATGTTGTTTTTTTTATAATTTAGATTTGGCACCTAGTACCTTTTTTTATAATTGTGTAATGGTTCAATTGCATATTATGGCAGTGAGAATAAAATAAAAGACATCTCTTTATTTTGCTATCAACATTTTGGGTGACTTTATATTGATACTCTTGATTCCATTATCTTCAGTTTGATTATTACCATTGAAAGCCGAGTATTGAAAAGTGAAGTGTGTAAAGAAATGGATGAGTGAAAAAAAAGCAACAAGTTACAACAGAAAGAAGAAAAAGTTACTTTAAAATCCTATTAGCAAGAATTAATTTTTTAACCTAAATTTCTAAGTGAAACCCTGATTAATAAGAACACAGAGAAAGGTTAAGTGAGTGAAAAAAAACTAATTGTATATAAAAACTGTTCAGGAACTGATATAAAAAAAAGAAAGATTAACAAGTCTGCAATAACCATTTTGCTAATTACACATACATATTTATGTAAATCTTTCTTAATTATAAACCTGGGTAACATTCCAAAAACGCGAATTTCTGTTTTTTTCTTGTTACCCGTTATATACCACATATATGTAATATGTAATATCGTTTCTCATATTCCTCTTTTCACTTTGTTTTTTTTATATACAAAAAGTTAAGTCATTGTTTGTGACCTACAAGTGCAAATTAATATACAAATTTTATTTTTATTTTGTTTATGTTAACAACATTTTTAGTTTTGCATACATGTTTTTTTGAAAGTTTATCACTGTTAATCTCAACAACATACATATATATCCGTGATAAGTGTTTCTAAACCTTTGTACCGCAACATTACTCCTGGCATCCTCTCAGCAACAAAGATCTTTGGATGATTGAGCGAAGCCGGATAAAGTGAGTTTTTTTGTATTATTTTTATTTCGTTTATATTTTGTACGCTTTGTTTATTTTAAACGCTTTGTTTTGATTATTCATATTTAATTTTAATTTGAAAAAAAAAATATTGGTTTTGCATATTTAGGGTGACCAGCTAAAATCATGATTTAATTATTATTCATTTACATACATACATAAATTTCATTACACTATTTCATTTCAATTAATTCATACAAATTTTTGTTTATTTTGGCTGGATACCCTGTAATTAAATATTTTTATTACATTTTTTTTATACATATATTTTCGAACATTAGTATATTTTAATCTAAATTCTTTTTGCATATTTCTAAATAAGTTAATGTATCAAGTCATTTTTATACATGTGTGATTAAGTTTTTTTTTTAAATATGATTGCCTAAATTAATCCTTAAACCGTTGTTTGTTTGACCCAGGAAGTAAAGGTGAAGTAAACGTTGTGGGATCATAAAATATTAAAACAAAGGAATCAGTTTATCTTATGATCATGGCAGGGTGGGCTGTTTTGGTTACATACTATCTGGTAACATTATTTTATAATTTAACCATGGTTTATCTGGGATGTGCATATTTCGCTAAATATTTTAGCTAAGCACGCATAATTAAAACATAATTTATAATGTGATATGATGGCAATCGGGTTGGTGAAGATGGTGAACCCCCCCACAATTTCGGCGAGTTATAAGGCCGGTGAAAAAGCGTGCGCTCTTCATGAACAACCCAATTCACCACCCGCCATCCACTTGAAATCTAGAAGCACATATAGGTCAAAATTTTTTTTTCTTCACCTTAGTATTACTAAGTTTTTTTAAGTAATCAATCATCTGTTTGGCTCCTTATTTTTAATCTTCTTTTTCATTTCTGAAAAGCCAAATTTAAGTTTTGAGATTTTAATTGGAATTTGCTTATGAGACTGGTTAGTTAAAATTTTCGTTTGCAACCTTTAACTTCTTAAATCTTTCATCTCTCATATGAGTATTAAGCTTTTATGCCTTCTGAATGGAAAACTGTTTTTGAAAGAATTATTCGAATCTGTCCGCTGAAAATAAAAGCTTGTATTTATTTTCTTTTTATCAATGAATTGCCAGAAATGGAATCACAGCCAATTTCGAATGAGCTGTCCCTGGCAAAGATTTGTTTAATTGTTCATATGCTAAATTTCTGTAAATTGAATGGTTAAAATATTTTTTTTTCATTCACTTCCTTTTTTTACCTGGAAAAAAACAACGAACAGGACTTTACGCACGTACATACAATTTATAAAGAAAAAAAAACTAAAATTTTATTTCCACGTATTTTTATTATTTATGGTAAACTCGTTAGTTCTACATTATTTTTAGCGGTTCATATATTTTTTTTTAATAGAATTTTTTTTAGGTAGCTTTTCATTATTATTTTTTTATTAATTATTGTTATATTGTTAGGTAATCCTTGCTATTAGCGTAAGTTAGTAAGTTCAGTTGTAATAATGTCAAGTAAGGAACAGAGTAGTGAAGTCCCTGAGACTGCTATATTGAGTGACAAAACTGTAATTTGCAAGGCTTGTCAAAATGCCATTACTTCCAGGGCTCAGATTCATACTACTGTATGCAATCATTCCTTCCATAAACGCTGTTTATCAAAACTATTAAAAGTAAGACCATATTGTCCAGAGTGCAATTCTAGAATAGTAAATGATAACACACAATCTTCTACAAGATCTCAAAATAAAACAGCTTTAGAAGGAGCACAAAGTTTGGATCAGCCTAACACATCTGTGAATACTGTATTTCCTAGTAGGTCTGAGGCCTCTAATGAAAATACCTCTGCAGTTTGTGCTGAGGTACCTTCCCAATTAGTACAAGAAATGGTAGCGAACTTAGTTTCTAGCCAACAATCTCAGATGCTTACAGCCTTGAACAGCCAAATTTCGAAATTAGTGGAGACTAATATACAAGCTTGCCTCTCACGCTATAATCTTGCAAGTACGGCTATTCCAACAGCAACAACATCCCATAATGATACAAAAAGAATTAATTTACAAAATAATATACAAACTTATCCTGTTGTAGACGAAGGTGTTTACAGTGAATTTTTAGGTGCCCAGGCTGATGATAATTTTCAGCGTCAACCAGAGACCATACCTCGAAATCGAGATAATAACCCATCTCCCTCTGGTACAACTTATCAGTCCGATTTAAATGCTCGCCCAGATAAAGTTTTGCAGATTATATCCGATTGGAAAATTAAGTTTTGTGGTGGCCCTAATAGTTTGTCTATTGAAAATTTTATTTACAGGATCGAAGCCTTAACAGCTCAAACTTTAAATGGAAATTATGATTTGCTTTGTCGTAATGCTAGCTCTTTATTTGAAGGCAAAGCCAGCGATTGGTTTTGGCGATTCCATAGGTCTGTAATGAATATAACTTGGCCTGGCTTGTGCAAAGCGTTGAGGCAACAATATAGAGACTCACGTACAGATGTAGATATTAGAGAATTAATAAGGGAACGAAAACAGAAACCAAATGAAAATTTTGACTCATTTTATGACTCTATAGTACATTTGACAGATAGGCTAAATGAGCCACTGCCTGATAAGACGTTTGTAGAAATCTTGCCACGGAACTTGCTTCCCGAAATTCAGCATGAGATGATTAATATGCAAATTTATACGGTTGAACATTTGCGCGATACTTGCAGGCGACGTGAGTTTTTCATTCAGGATATGCGCCGGAAGCAAAGTTCTTATGTAGCTCGACCCTTCGCTATTCAACGACGTGTTGCAGAGGTAAAAGATGATTTTATAGAAGAACCTTTAAGTGAGCCCGATGCAGAAAATTTAGATATATCTGCACTAAGCCTTAACTGCTGGAACTGTAGAAAATCTGGTCACAGATATCAGGACTACTTAGCAGAACGCACTATTTTTTGTTATGGGTGTGGGTTACCTGAAACATATAAGCCTAACTGCAGAAAATGTAGCTCAAAAAAAAACGAGAAGGCGAGTGCACAAAAATGTGCACAAAAGACTGTGAATCCAACATTGTCAGAAATGAGTTAGAATTTATTGGCAAAAGGAATTACTCGGAAGCTACAAAAGAAATGAATATAACAGGATGTAACAATAATTTACCCGGCTGTAACAAAATGTTACTAAAAGAACAGTCTTTAACCCAATTTAAACCTTTGAACGTTTAAAGAATGATTATGAAACTTCTTCTTGCAATAGTATAAATAGCAGTGTTGCTTCGAATAGTAATAGTAGAACTTCCACTAGATCAGCTAAACGTATTAAATTATACTGGGAAAAAGTAAAATGTGCTAAAAGAAAAATTATTTGCTCAGTCCTAAATAAGCATAATGATATTAGACCATATGCCGAAGTTGAACTTTTTGGCGATAAGTTGTTAGGTTTGATGGATACTGGTTCATCGATTAGTTGTATTGGTTCCAAGTATGCCGAAAAATATTTAAAGTCTGGGTTGCCATATAAAACATTGAACTCATATGTTAAGACAGCCGATGGAAATAATCAGAAAATAGTGGGTTTTGTAGAAACGAAAATATTATTTAAAGGAGTTAAAAAATTTATTAGCATATACATTATCCCTAGCCTTGAAAAAGATTTGTTTCTTGGCATTGATTTTTGGGAAGCGTTCGATCTACTTCCATTGGGTGTTACGGATGCCGGCTCCCTCCACTCACTAAGTAAAGTGAGTGAATTGAAAATACAAACTCAACTCAGCCAAACTGATAAACAACAATTATCTAACGTTATTAATCTATTTCCCTCATTTTCAAAAGAAGGCTTAGGTAAAACTAATATATTATTTCACGTCATTGACACTGGAAATGCCAAACCTATTAAACAGCGAAAAGCTAATTTGTGAAGAACTGGACCGAATGATAGCCCTTGGGGTAATTGAAGAATCCAGTAGTGCATGGTCTTCTCCAGTTGTACTTCATCGAAAGCCTGAAAAAAACCGACTGCAGAAAATTGAATGCAGTCACGGTTGGCGATGCGTACCCACTGCCACATATTGATGGTATTTTGAGTCGACTGTCAAAAGCTGAGTACATAACAGCCTTGGACCTCAAGGATGCCTTTTGGCAGATTCCCTTAGAGTCAGGATCTAAAGAGAAAACGGCATTTACTGTTCCTGGGAGACCGTTGTACCACTTTAATGTTATGCCTTTTGGCCTTTGTAATGCCCCGCAAACGATGTCACGCTTGATGGACAAAGTAATACCTCCGGTTCTCAGGTCAGAAGTGTTCGTCTATCTGGATGATTTACTTATTATATCGGAATCTTTTGAAAAGCATCTTGAAGTCTTAAGGACAGTAGCTTATAGAATAAGGGATGCAGTACTGACAATTAATGTGGAAAAAAGTAAATTTTGTATTAAAGAAGTAAAGTACTTAGGCCATCTCATTGGAAATGGAGTCATTCGAACTGACCCAGAAAAAATTTCTGCCGTAACAGAATTTCCAATTCCCAAATCTGTAAAACAAATCCGTAGATTTCTTGGTATGACCGGATGGTATCGCAAGTTTATCCGAAACTATGCAGCTGTTACTACGCCTATAACTGATTTGTTGAAAGGAAAAAGAAAATTTGCATGGACGGATGAAGCACAAAAGGCTTTTGAAGTTTTAAAAACCCGATTGAGTACAGCACCGGTTTTACATAGCCCTGACTTCTCACAACCGTTTTTTATACATTGTGATGCAAGTAGAACCGGTATAGGAAGCGTCTTAGTGCAAAAAAATGCGGAGGGTGAAGAGGTTCCAATTGTCTTTATGTCAAAGAAGCTCAATCAAGCCCAACGTAATTACTCAGTCACCGAACAAGAGTGCTTGGCAGCGTTGTTAAGTGTAAAAAAATTCAGAGCTTATGTTGAGGGGCATGAGTTTACTATAATCACTGACCACGCGTTGTTAAAGTGGCTCATGTCCCAAACAGATCTCAGTACACGGCTGGCTCGGTGGGCTTTGGAGCTTCAGTGTTTTAAGTTCAGCATTCAACATAGGCGTGGTACCCAGAACATAGTCCCGGATACACTTTCGAGAGCCAACACTGAGGACTTATCCGCAGTAGGGATCGATAGTTTAGATGAATACGAAAATGATAGTGGATTTTTTGTAGATCTTAATTCTGATTATTTTCATTCAGATGAGTACATAGGCCTCTTGGACAAGACCGGAAAGAACATTGATAAAACTCCTGATTTTCGTATCAAGGATGGATACCTGTACAGACGTACAGCACACTCAAATGGAGAAAAGGTACAGGATGATTTATCATGGAAGCTTTGGATTCCTCGTGGAATGGTTCCAGAAATTCTTAAAATGGCCCATGATAATCCCCTATCTTCTCACGGTGGAATAAATAAAACTACTGAGAGGATTCGTAGGTTTTGCTATTGGCCAAATCTGGTGGTGGATGTGAAAAATTGTGTGAATAATTGCGAAGTATGCAAAGCATCAAAACACCCGAATATTGCTCTAAGGCCACCGATGGGCAGAATTGTAAATACACAGAGATTTTTCCAAAAACTTCACATTGATTTTTTGGGCCCTTATCCTAGATCACGCTCGGGTCATATTGGTATATTCATTGTCTTAGATCACTTTTCCAAATTTCCTTTTATAAAACCAGTAAAAAAATTTTCAGCTGATATTACTATAAAATATTTAGAAACAGAGTTATTTCATACATTTGGAGTCCCTGAGGCAATAGTGTCCGATAACGGGCCGCAATTTAGAGCAAAGGAATTTAACCAATTCTTATCACGGTACGGTGTTAATCATATCTCCACGGCCATTCACTCCCCCCAGGCAAACGCATCCGAAAGGGTAAATAGATCCATACTGTCAGCAATCAGGTCATATCTGAAAACTGATCAAAAAAATTGGGATGAACATCTAAGTAGTATTACTTGTGCATTACGTTCAGCAGTCCACTCGGCAGTAGGTACTTCGCCTTATTATCTTGCTTTTGGCCAGCATATGATAACCAACGGTTTAACATACAATTTATTGCGGCAGCTGGAAATACTAGAGGATAGAGAAGTGAATTTTAATCGCGAAGACTCCATACAAATTATGGCAAAACGAGCTGCCGATATAGCCAACAAGCAGTTTGAAAAAAATGAAAAGAAGTATAACCTTAGAGCTAGAGAGATAACGTACAAGATTGGTCAGGAAGTGTTTCGCAAAAAACTTTAAACAAAGCAACTTTGAACAAGGCTACAATTTTAAGTTAGCCCCGATATTTCTGAAAGCTCGTGTAAAGCGAAAGTTAGGGAATAGCTATTATGAGCTGGAGGACATGAAAGGTGCATTATTAGGTAAATATCACGCTAAGGACATGCGCCAGTAAATTCATATAAAGTCTAACAATCAAACAGGTCAAATCTGCCTTTGCTGGGATAATTACCCCTAAAGTCAGATTTTGGCGGGGAGATTTGTAATATGCAATTTCATTTAAATGCTCATGTGACCTGATTTTTTTTGTTCTGATGGGCACACTAATTAAACAGATTTATATTTCTTAAACTTTTAGTTCTTACATACATATACGACATCTATATGTAAAGTACTTGCACCTCTAAGTTTACATCTCATGCTTGCTCACATATTTATTACTTTATGATTTTACTCTTATTCTTAGCGAAAATTTCCATTTATATTTCGCGCCGAAATTTGGAAGAGAAACCCAAGCCTTCGTGGCAACTAAAATTGATACTTGACGGCCATTATAAAACAAGACTATCGTAGCTAAAACACCTATAGAATTAAACATAAATTTTTAAACATTTTTGGTATTTGAAATTTTGATAAAAAGAGGAAACCATATTAAATATTGGATATTGCAATTATTTGCATACAACTCGTGTTAATTTGTTAAAGTTTGTGAGTATTTATTAAGCTATATAAATAGCTCCAAAATTCCCCTAAGGTATAATTAAAAATCATTTTCAGGAAACATTAACTTTGCATGATTACTCGAAAGTAAGCTTTGCCGCATATTTACAGATTAGTACAGATTAGGCTAATCGAAACTTTAATTGGTCATCAACAAAAAAAAAACAACAAAAAAAAAACAATTAATCTTCAGTTTGTAAGTTCTCTCTTTGGTGCCATATCCACAGGGTAATATCTGATTTTTATTGTTTTTTTATTTCTTTCTCTTTTTTTAATGTTGTTTTTTTTTATAATTTAGATTTGGCACCTAGTACCTTTTTTTATAATTGTGTAATGGTTCAATTGCATATTATGGCAGTGAGAATAAAATAAAAGACATCTCTTTATTTTGCTATCAACATTTTGGGTGACTTTATATTGATACTCTTGATTCCATTATCTTCAGTTTGATTATTACCATTGAAAGCCGAGTATTGAAAAGTGAAGTGTGTAAAGAAATGGATGAGTGAAAAAAAAGCAACAAGTTACAACAGAAAGAAGAAAAAGTTACTTTAAAATCCTATTAGCAAGAATTAATTTTTTAACCTAAATTTCTAAGTGAAACCCTGATTAATAAGAACACAGAGAAAGGTTAAGTGAGTGAAAAAAAACTAATTGTATATAAAAACTGTTCAGGAACTGATATAAAAAAAAGAAAGATTGACAAGTCTGCAATAACCATTTTGCTAATTACACATACATATTTATGTAAATCTTTCTTAATTATAAACCTGGGTAACATTCCAAAAACGCGAATTTCTGTTTTTTTCTTGTTACCCGTTATATACCACATATATGTAATATGTAATATCGTTTCTCATATTCCTCTTTTCACTTTGTTTTTTTTATATACAAAAAGTTAAGTCATTGTTTGTGACCTACAAGTGCAAATTAATATACAAATTTTATTTTTATTTTGTTTATGTTAACAACATTTTTAGTTTTGCATACATGTTTTTTTGAAAGTTTATCACTGTTAATCTCAACAACATACATATATATCCGTGATAAGTGTTTCTAAACCTTTGTACCGCAACATTACTCCTGGCATCCTCTCAGCAACAAAGATCTTTGGATGATTGAGCGAAGCCGGATAAAGTGAGTTTTTTTGTATTATTTTTATTTCGTTTATATTTTGTACGCTTTGTTTATTTTAAACGCTTTGTTTTGATTATTCATATTTAATTTTAATTTGAAAAAAAAATATTGGTTTTGTATATTTAGGGTGACCAGCTAAAATCATGATTTAATTATTATTCATTTACATACATACATAAATTTCATTACACTATTTCATTTCAATTAATTCATACAAATTTTTGTTTATTTTGGCTGGATACCCTGTAATTAAATATTTTTATTAAATTTTTTTTATACATATATTTTCGAACATTAGTATATTTTAATCTAAATTCTTTTTGCATATTTCTAATTAACTTAATGTATCAAGTCATTTTTATACATGTGTGATTAAGTTTTTTTTTAAATATGATTGCCTAAATTAATCCTTAAACCGTTGTTTGTTTAACCCAGGAAGTAAAGGTGAAGTAAACGTTGTGGGATCATAAAATATTAAAACAAAGGAATCAGTTTATCTTATGATCATGGCAGGGTGGGCTGTTTTGGTTACATACTATCTGGTAACATTATTTTATAATTTAACCATGGTTTATCTGGAATGTGCATATTTCGCTAAATATTTTAGCTAAGCACGCATAATTAAAACATAATTTATAATGTGATATGATGGCAATCGGGTTGGAGAAGATGGTGAACCCCCCACAATTTCGGCGAGTTATAAGGCCGGTGAAAAATGCGTGCGCTCTTCATGAACAACCCAATTCACCACCCGCCATCCATTTGAAATCTAGAAGCACATATATTATACTTGTTTGAGTTTAAGAGATGCACAAACAGTTGTTTCCTTACGGAATGTGCGTTCAGTTTGGCACTTTACTTAAGCAAATGACATTTGACGAAACTTGACGAAAAGTTTGTTAAGTACATTATAGTTTGCCACATGCGTTTTATATGTAACCGCACAGTTGCTTAAGCTAGCTTATTCATATTATAGTTGGGCCTTAACTTCATTCATCCCTAAGTATAATTAGTGTCTATATTTTTTTTAGTCTCAACCTCGTAGGGGTAAATATGTATGTTGTGATAATGGTGCCACAAGAATTGTATGAATATTATAGTAATGGGTGTTTTTTATTGAGGTATAGAACTTTAAGTTGGCATCACTTTTTTAACTGGCGGCTATTTTGTCAGCTGTCAAGTGATTAATATTTAGTTTGGTTTGCCATTTCATCATGAACAGGTTGACAAAAGAACAACGCTTGCAAATCGTACAAATTTATTTCGAAAATAATGGTTCAGTTCGCGAAGTTTACCGCAAGCTCCGTCCATTTTATGGTCGACATAATCGTCCATCAGAGCAATTAATTCGGTTAACCATGGATCGTTTTCGCACTACGTTTACTCTATGTGCGCACCGAGTAAACAATTGCCGCTGTAGAGCAAAGTGTTGAAGAGGACCCGAATGAATCGATTCGCCACCGTGCACAGCAATTGGAGCTTTGTCCATCAACTTTATGGAAGATTTTGCGCAAAGATCTTGGCTTGCGACCTTACAAGATCCAGCTTGTGCAAGAATTAAAGCCGCGAGACCATGCAATGCGTCGTGATTTTGGTGTATGGGCCGAAAATGAGATTGATCTCGATGCTGATTTTCATCGCAAAATTTTGTTCAGTGATGAGGCTCATTTTTGGTTGAATGGCTACGTCAACAAGCAAAATTGCCGCATTTGGAGTGAAGAGAATCCACATGAGACCCTTGAGACGCCATTACATCCACAAAAACTGACTGTTTGGTGTGCTCTATGGGCTGGTGGAGTCATTGGGCCATACTTCTTCCGAAATAATGCTGGAGAGTCAGTTACCGTTAATGGAGACCGGTATAGAGCCATGATAACCGACTATTTTGTTCCCGAATTGGATGGCATGAATGTGGATGAGTTGTGGTTCCAACAAGACGGCGCTACATGCCACACAGCGCACGTCACAATCGATTTATTGAAGGAAACATTCGATGAGCGCATAATTTCGCGGAATGGACCTGTCAATTGGCCACCAAGATCGTGTGATTTGACACCATTGGATTATTTTCTTTGGGGATATGTGAAGTCGCGTCTACGCCAACAAACCAGAAACGTTAGGGGACTTGGAAGCCAACATTCGTGGCGTTATTGCCAACATACGGCCCCATATGCTCGAAAAAGTGGTTGAAAATTGGACCTGTAGAATTGGCTTTATTCGAGCCAGCCGCGGCGGCCACATGCCCGAAATCATATTTAAACATGAATGGCATAAAATTATCCTTCCAATAAAGCCAAATTGATGGACATTAAAATGATTTTCTTGTGTTTTATTTCAATTCGAAGTTCTATACCTCTAAAAAAACACCCGTTATATACGTATACATATGTATGTATATGTGTCCTTCGGTATAAACCTTTAGAAAAACGTATAAAGAAATTCCTCCAAGAGCATTATGAATATACTATCGCGATAATGAATTAATATAGATACATCCATACCTAACATATTTACCACCTGCGAAGTTTATTCAAATCAAAAAAAAAAAAACAAAAAAAAAACAAAAAAAATCAAAAAAAAAATCAAAAGCGGATTGTAGTATTTAGATATACATAAATATGTACATATCAATAACATAATATTGTTCGTTTCATTTAGCTTAAGTATCTACATATATGTATGTACGTTTATAGCATGGAAATTTCTATACCTACTCTTTATTTGATACATACACTTTGTCCAGCTTTCACCATGAACCTGTTAAAGAGAACCAGTAATTGAGGAGGCCTCATCAATCCGCTGCATCTTTACATATTTTTTTCATAAATTACGAATATTGGTGAGTGACGTTTTGTATATGTTTTTTATTATTATTATTAGCATAGTATACCATGATAGTTAATGATCATCGGAACCCAACAACATTGTACGCAACATTTCTCAAAGTTCTACCTTCATATTGAGCTTTGAAAGCTCCTGGTTAGTTGCTTAACCAAAATCGTTTATACACATGTTGACAGTAGTTCTTTGAATAATGTCATTACGAAATAATAAAACCAAACTAAAATGAAATAAAATTGATATTACCATGCTTCTATACATACATATGTATATTCTTTTCCAACACATCAGAATTTGAAACCTTTTAAAAAGATAAATCAAGATAAATTCGCCAGAAATGTACTTTATAATATCTTGTAATTTTAATATGGTTATTTAAATTAAATTTTTTTTCGAGTCCCCTGTCCACTTTTGAACTCAAAATCGTAACATTATTAAAAATAATTATTATGAATGATATAAAAAATAAATAAAAATCAAAAAAACAAAAAAATTGTTTTATAGTAAGGGCATACTAATTTATAGGTATATATATGTATATATATTTTTTTTAAAGTACGTATAGTACAGAAGGAATAATACTAAAATTTGTAAATAAAATGAGAATTTGAATTATGGAAAGATAAATTAATAACGACGTTTCTTACTTAAGGTGATGTAAGCAGAAGGTAGAAGGTAGCGCACTTTGTGGGATTTTAGGAAATAAAGACCGCACTCCTAAAATCAACGGTAGGGAGGGTAAAGACGTGCGATTCTATCCAATTACATCTACGATAGATTTCCCCAAAACTTTTCCGAGTTGACATTTTCCGTATTCAGTTTATTTGGTCGATCCAAACAGGGTAAAACAATATCTCAAATGCTAGAGATCAACTTCCGGTCCTTCCTTATTTTGTTTTGTCATAATTATGACGAGAGTCTACAATAATATTTATGTAAACTCAATCCTCTATTGGCGTGATGAATTCTGTTCATCTTTGTAAGAGCACCAACGTCAGGAGGACAAAGTTAGCTTTCAACACCTTACATCTTGTTGATTTTCTTTTATTTTGTCTTTCGAAAGGATTAACTACAAACCTAACTTTGAGATTGTACATTACAATAATCAAAACAAACAACAGAAAATGTATACTCAGTGAAATATACAAGCGAGTTTTACAAAATTAAAAAATAATAATTTGTAGTATTGAATTACCCTGCGTTTACACATGCAACTACCTTCCATGCAAGCTCTGTGTACGTATTATCAACGAAAATTTCATACAAATGCCCGACTTCTTGCAACTTGCATGTTTGCCTTTTATTGCAGAGTTGTCCATAACATAAAAAAGTTTAATTTTGAGGGAACCAGATAGTATTGAAATTAATTCGTATTATTTTAATATTATTTATGTCTAAAAAATTCATTAACTGCTTGATTTATGAATATTTAAGAAAATAAATATTAAATTAGCTTTTAAATGTATTTAAAATTAGTAAAAACTTATATAACATTACACTGAAATCCAGTTAATTTCTACTAAAGTAATAATAGGGCAACACTGTTAGCTAACTTTTCACGTACTTGCTGCAAGTGAAACAAGCCACTGTCATGTAAAATTCTTTGTTAGTTGAGTTGGAAGTAGACTGCAAGTGCCGAAAGTGTAGTTGTGTTAGTAAAAGAGTTTGAGTGCATTGAGTTTTTCGAAATTTTACTTGCACGTGTAAACCCTAGGTTAAAAAACAGATTGTGAAAAAGATTATTAGAATTAAAAAAGTGATTAAAATTTGTTTTAAACTGATTCGGATTTCATTTTAAAAAATTTTTGTTCAAAAATATTAATTTTTACCTTTTACTTACTTGCGAATGAGAACACAGTGCAAGTAAAAATACTGATGAACAAGAAACATTTTTACTAAATTAAAAAAAAAAGAATTTGTTGTGTTGAATATGAATCAGTATTAAAAAAGTGATTAAAATTTTCTTTCAAATGATCAGTGACTTCATTTTAAGTATTTTCAATCAACAATATTTTAACCATTTACTTATAAAAACTACGCAACGAATAAGGTCACTAATAAGCACTAAGAAGAAAACATTGAAGAGGATTCGACGACTACAATCTCTGTTCCATGATACAATTATACTAGGTACATGCACGACTACAACAAAAATACAACACCAAAAAACACATGTATTTTGTTGGTATAAGCAAATGGAAAATTGTCAGAAACAAATGTCTTATGTTTATAAAAATAAAGGTAGAATTAGTAAAATCGTATAATTCTACTTTACAGCTTGCCGTATCGTTCAACTTTGTGCACAAGTTATAGAAAATGTAACAGTTTGCACAGCACATTTTTTTTGTCTGGCATTAAATGCGGCGTTTTTGACATTCGCTACAGAAAAATCTGTTTTCTGCAGATTCCTACGTTAGCGGTGCTACCACCACATATTTTATAACTAGTAACATGCATTGTATATGGCATAGACTACTATTCATATTCTCTGGTATATGGTACGGTTTTTGTCAGCTGACACGCAACATCACGATACAATTTTACTAATTCTACCTCAACAATTACAGGGTAACTAAAGTACTAGTTATTCAGTGTTGCCAATCTGTGTGTAGTTAGACACAGTGATGGGAAATGAGATTTGCATTTCGGTATCAAAAAATTTTTCTTCGAGTATTTTTTTGGTCCCGAGATTACCAAAACTTATTATTATTTTTTATTTTATGATTTGAACAGGCTAAAGTTCGCATCGCTTTGAAAGCCAAATTACATGTGATAATTATTAATGAACAAATAACATCAAAGTTAGTTGTAAATATTCTGACAACACATAGTTGAACGGAAACAGGCTAAAGTTCGTATCGCTTTGTGAGCGATTTAAGTTTTATTAACAAAAAATTATATAAAATTTACATATTTACAAAGAAATAAAAAAAGAACACAAAGCGTATACATTAACGGTCTAATTCATAAAAATTCCTTATTTCAGCTTTAATCTGTACATTACTTATGAAACAGATTTGGCTTTATTATAGTACGTTTCCATTATGACCAAATCAAGTTGATTTGAAAAAATCATTTCGAAGTGTTTCCATTATGTGTTGTAAGTGTTTCTATGCTCGAATTTTCGAAATCAATTTGACGTTTGAATTGTTTATTTATTTTTATAACCTAAAAGAAGCACAAAAATTTGTTTAATAATTGGAACAGCAAAATAAATAAAACATATACATAAGAATGGAAAACAATATTGACAATAACTTTCTTTTTTTAAATTACTTTTTCCTTTTTATAAGGAAATAGAATCTGCAATTTTAATAAATGTCACTTTTTCGGATTTGTAAGTCACCAATAATGGATGACCCAGAGTTGCATTTGTAATAATAGCAGCAGCGCAGTGTTGCATTGACAAATTCGACTTAATATGTAGCAAATTAAGTCATTTGAGATAATTTGCTCATATGAAAAATGTATGGCAAATCACTTTGCAAATTACTTAATTAGGGCAAATCAAATGTTTTGACCTAAATCACGTATATGGAAACGTACTATTAAGCTGTAATAAAAATTTGTATTCATAACTGATTAATATCAGTGAATTAACTATTAAACGATTTTGCTTCTTTTGTAATTTTATGTTGGCAACATCATGCTACTTTCGCTCTCATTTTATGTTTAGTGATGCATACAACGAAGAATCGATTATCTAGGTAGTCTGTTTGAGTCGAAAAAAAAGTAAATCATTACGCATAATGTTATTAAAAAATAACTTAAAAAGTAGGCGTTTCACTTTTTATTAATAAATAAACCAAAAAAAAATTTATATGTTACAAAAAATTGTATTTAAACACATTTATATTCGGCTGAGTACAGAGGTAGGCAAATACCCATTTAATAGCGGTCGATTATGCATCACTATTTTGTTTTAATTTTAAAATGTTATTGTACATACATACATACATACATATGTAAGCATGCAGTACCATACAAACATACGTATGCTTGTACTTACATATGCCCTTATGTTTATAATTCTATTTTCTTTTTGCCAATGAATAGGATTTCTTTAATTTTCAACGATGTTTATATGTATGTATTTTTCTTTTTGTACAATTATGCATACATACATACATGTACCAACTTACATAAATTAATACATTTGCCCAAGAACATTATTCAGGAGACATTCATAAGAATAAACAAGAAACATAAAAGTGAGAAACCACAGAAAATCTCACATAAGGGATAAAAAAATCAAGGAAATATTATTTATAATTGTTTATCAAACGCTTAAGGTAGCATGGAGGCTACATTAAAAATCTCTGAGTTATGAAACGTTTATTAAACGTCTAATAGGCTATTAATCATTTATGAATAAACATTTAGCGATTTTTTACTATTAATGTGTTATTGAACTGTTAATAATCATTTATGAATTGGACCGTTAATAAATAGTTTCTTCTTTTTCACAATTTTATGGTTTCAATTTAAATTTAAAAACAATATGTGCTGACAATATACATATGTATGTATGTATGTAAATAATTTTTGACATCCCAAGTATACAAATTTACAAGAAGCAAAAAATAAGGCCGGGGCACAATGAATCCGTCATGCGTTAAACTTCGCCTTTTTCAACTGACAGCTAAGTTGAAATAAATGGTTTTTTATGAGGGCTGTTACATTCAGTACGTGTCCGTCAACGCAAAGTACAAAAACTGGTCAACTTTTAACTTTTTGCATACGTTGAGTAGTTTGACAGATATTGGTTGATTTTTTGGTATGTTCTGGTTTAGGTTTTTGTGTTTTCTGGCAGCAAAAATAAAATTAAGCAAAAGAAATAAACGAAATAAATAAAAAAATTTTAATTTAATAAATAAAATGGAGAATCAACCCATTGAAGCTGTTCAAATGCTTCCGTCAATAAAGTACTCATTGTGCCAACCTTCTCCGTCGTTGCGATAATGTCAGTTGAAAAAGGCGAAGTATAATGTATGACGGATTCATTGTGCCCCGGCCTATAGTCACCTGAGCCGTCAAGGTCACCTGTTATTAATTCGCCTTGAGTTTTATTTAAGTTTATCGGTATTTCACTATCAGAGGTCCAATTCGTCACAAAATTATCGTCGGCGGCGGCTGAGGAAATATATACCGGCGGCGGCGGCTAGCCGGTTGGAGCCGATTTTTTTTTTCATAAGTTTTACTAAGGCATTGGTTATACTGCAAGTTAAAAATATTCTTTTTTTTAGATTTGTGAATTCCGCTGGAGCTAAAAGCCGTACTGTGCAATTGGACGCCTTAGCAGAGAATATGAACTCGCCGATAAAAGCCACTCATATTTTCTTCGATATTTTAAATAATAATAATTTTTTCAATAATAGTTATTATTATTATTTATTTAATAAATTTTCAAAATACTATTTGCTTGTGTGCATAAAGTAAACAAACTTAAATAAACAAAGCGATGCCATATTCGGAAAATTGTCCTATAATTTCCGCATTTGGTGGTGTCAAGAAAAAATGTGCGTATAAATTATCCACTTAAGTGTTACTCAAATACATGTTTGGCAAAAACTAAATAAATTTAGAGCTAATAAAATAATTTTTTAAAATTAAGATTTTAGAACCTACATATTTTAAAAACTCATTGAAGAAAAGTGTTAATAATTTTTAGGGAAAACAAACTATAAATTAAGGTAACACTATATTGAATTGGTAAAAAAAGCAATACATTATGTTTGTCTCTTTTCGCAGCATTTCACTAAAGCAGAAAGAAAGAAATAGTCTAAACATAGCATATTAGCTGCGGCGAAAATAGTAGATTTTAGCTAGCAATTAGACTTAGTCCCTATTTACACTATGCATGTCTTATTGCTAAGCTGATTAATTTATTAGGAGAGAGAGACGGGGGGAAAAGAAACGTTGCTGTTCCCCTCGTCTCTCTCTCCATGAAACTAATCAGCTTAGCAATAAGACTTGCACAGTGTATTTTGGGACTTACAGAATACAGATTTGGTGCCATCGCTATAATATTTGCCCTAAATTTTTTAGCATTTTAGCGATGGAGATTAAGCTTTAGCTAAGCGAGTTACGGAATACGACGGAATACGGCTGCAGCTTATTGCCGGAGACCATGTTTATATTGCTGTTTATTGTTTTTCCCGAAAGAAATTGCCGCCTACTTGCGAAAGAAAAAAATTTTCATTTATTTTTTATTAAAACTAAAATTATTGAATTTAAGTGGTAATCAAATCTAAAGTATGTCAACATAAAGTTGTTGAACTTAAAAAATAAACAAAAACATGACAACAGGTGTGCATATATACAGAACAAATAAATACGTCATCAGCACTTTGATACTTCAGGTTGTTGACGCGCGTATTCGCCAGTTCATAACGTACAATGCATAACTGACCTAGCTTAACTTGCCCCATGCTCGTATTGCAGTTAAAAAAATTCTTTTTATTTTTTGTATCATTTTGCTTTTGTCAACAATTTTGTTTAATTGCAATTTCGTATTGTAGCGAGGGTTTATTCAACTAACTTTTTTTTACGTTTAATTTTTTTGTCTTTGTTTAAAGAACATTTTAGTAAGCATACTTGTGTTTTTTGTTTGTTTTAGTACGCGGAAATAAATTCGTTGTTGTTGTTAAACAAGTTAAAAAATTAAAATAATTAAAGTTCAATGCTTTCCCTTATAAATATATAACTAAATAGGCTGGATTGTAACTGGATGATCAATTATCCCATATAGGTTATCATATACATTATTTTAAATGCCGTTCCTTGTAGGGTTTTACTAAATTCTTATGGTAGACCTTTTCAGACTTTTTTACTCTCAATTTTATGTTTACACGTATTGGTATCTATAACTTCATATGGTCCTAACCATAAGTGTGAAAATTTATTTTGCTAGTTTGATTCTTTAACTAAACCTTTTGACCTATTTTATACTCTCTGTCCTTTGAACCCTTATCATAATACTGTTTGGCTCTCAATTTTGCCCTCTCTTGATTCTCCCTAACGATTTCATGTGAACGTTGTATAGTGTTGTCGGGGATATTTTCAAAGATATGGGTATTTCAAATCTAAACCCGAATAACACTCTCGTCGGTGTTTGTTTTGTTGTTGAATGTTGAATGAATGAGTCCATTCGTCCCAGTTGGTACCATCCAAGTTAACGAAATTTCTCAGAAATTCGGCCAATGGTCGATGAGCTCGTTCTAAAGTACCATTCGCTTGTGGATGATAAGGAGTGGTTAGTAGTTTCTTTATTCTTAGCATCTTACACGTTTCCTTGAATAATCTGGATGTGAAGTTTGAACCATTATCTGTTACCAACACCTTGGGAATAAAGTATCTTGAAATTATTTCCTTAAAAAAGACTTTAGCTATAGTTGGTGCCTTTGCGTGAGGCACGGCTGCACATTCGAAAAATTTTGAAAAATCGTCTTGAAAGGTGACGATGTATTTGTTTCCCCTAGCTGATTCTGGCAACGGACCTACCAGGTCCATGAAAACCTTTTCAAAAGGTTTACTTGAAGTGCTTGTTATAACCAATGGCATTTTTTCCACTTCCGAACATTTGTTTTTCTGGCATAGGCTACACGTTATTACATAATTTTTTATTTGTCGATACATGCCGGCCCATTTATACTGATTCCTGTTGCTGGAATAAGTTTCGAATGTCCCTAAGGTGTATCGTGGAATGCTTTCATTACTTTATTTATTTAACGAAATAAACAGCCATATCTTCCTCTCCCATATCCTCGTTTACCTCTGTTTGATGCATAATTTCTTCATTCTCCTCATTCTGGTTGTTTTGTAATTCTCGAGCTTTTGATCTGGTTATTGCCCCTACATTTATTTTCTCTATTGGAAGGCGACTGAGGGCATCAGCGTTTTGATTCGTTTTTTCCTGATCTCGGAATCATATTCTAAAGGCTTTAGTCTGAGGCGCCTCAATCTGCCTTTTTGATATTTCAGACTAGCTATACCCTTGAGGGGTTTGTGGTCTGTAAAAATGATGAAGTGTCTCCCGAGTAAATATGGCCTAAAAGTTTTTGTTACCCATACGATGGCAAGCAACTTCTTCTCTATTGTAGAGTATCGTTTTCTGTGGCACTTAGTACTCTGCTTGCAAAAAAAGGATAGCTCCTGGGGCTTCATTGCTAGCATGCGTCGTCAGAACAAATGGTTTCGCAAAGTCAGGGTATTGTAATAGAGGTAGATTCGCAACTGCTACTTTTAACTGGTCCATAGCTTGCTGTTCTCATGCGTCTATTAAAATTTTACGTTCTTCCTTAGTAGTTTGTTTAGGGTTAAGGCTATTTCAGACGAGTTCGGTATAAACTTCTTGTAGTAGTTGATCAATCCCAGAAATGCTTGCAGATCTTTGATACTTCTTGTAGGTGGAATATCTTTTACTGCTTTAGTTTTATGGAGATATGGTAAAACTCCCTTTTTTGAACATTGGTTGCCCAGATAAACCACCTCCCTTTGAAGGAAATGACATTTTTTGGGGTGTAACTTAAGGTTGTACCTTCTTAATAAATGTAATACTCTCTTAACTCTTAATTGGTGATCCGCTAGGTTTCTATCGTAGATTACTATATCATCCAGGTAGGCGAAACAGTTGATTCCCGGTAATCCCGTTTATATCGAGTTCATGATTCTTTGAAAAGTGGCTGGTGCCCCTGTTAATCCGAACGGCATACGATTAAACTCGAAATGACCCAAATTGGTGCTGAAAGCTGTTTTTTGTCTGTCCCGTGGGTCCATTAAAACTGGTACCCACTCGCTAGATCGAGGGTAGAAAAATATCGGCTGTATCCCAGTTGGTCTAGGATTTCGTTAATTCTTGGTGTGGGGAAGACTTGCTTTATTGTAGCCTCGTTCAATTGCTGAAATCTACTACCAAACGCCATTTTTTCTCTCCGTCTTTTCCTGCCTTTTTTGGTACTAGGAGTATTGGTTAATTCAAAGGGGAAGTACTAGGGGAGATAATTCCATCTTTGACCATCTGGCCTACTTGTCTATTCATTTCATTTCGGTGGACTTCAGGTAGTCTATATTGTTTAGTATTTATTGGGCGTTGACTATAATCAGTTGGGATTTTATGCTTAAGTACATTTGCGTGAGTTAAACTGACTCAGGGTAATTGAAACACGTCGTCGTAAGTAGTAGGGAACTGGCGGTTCTGGATCAATTAAAATTGTTAAATTGTTGCTGAAATTGTTAAATTGTGGGCTGAAATTGTTAAATTGTGGCTGAAATTGTTAAATTGTTGCTGAAATTTTAAAATTCTTGGAAATTTGTGTTTTCGGCGGCGCTTTGATGTTTTTTGTTTACATTAGGAGTTTTTTTGTTTACATTAGGAGTTTTTTGTTTACATTAACTTTGTGTGAACGGGTGATTTTTTTGGGTTACATTAATTGTGATAACGTGTGATTTTTTTTTTTTTTTTTTTTGAGGTTTCATATGAGTGTATATGCCGACGGCAATACATGATTATTATTTTTTTTCAAATGCCTACTGCAATACATGATAATTTTTCCTAATGCCTACCGCAATACATGATTATTATTTTTTTCAAATGCCGACGGCAAAAAATGAATATAATTTTTTCAAATGCAGACGGGAAAATGATTTTTCCTAATGACGACGGGAAAACGTGAAAGTTATATTTTCTAATGCTAATGTAGGTGTTGCTAGACTGTGGGAATTTAAGGCTGACCGTGATTTGAGTGGGCGGCGTTGTTGCCGTAATATGTAACCATAGGAATTTGTGGATGTGTCTGTCTGTCTGTGAGAATTTAGGTGAAGGTTTGATTGGCAGGGGGCGGGGTGTAGTTGAGGTAGATCGATTGCGTGTGTAGTTGAGGTAGATCGATTGCGTGTGTAGTTGTGTGTGAATGTATGTGTATGTGTGTGTGTGTGTGTGTGTGTATGTGTATGTGTATGTTTGTAGGAATTTCAATGTGTGTATTTCTGTAGGAGCTTAAGGCTGATTGTGATTTATGAGGGGTGAGGTGTTCTAGTAATATGCAACCGGGGGAATCTGTGTGTTTGTATGTCTGTAGGAGCTTAAGGCTGACCATGATTTGGGTGGGCAGGGTTGTTGACGTAATATGTATCCATGGGGATTTGTGGATGTGTCTGTCTATAGTAGTTTAAGGCTGATCGTGATTTGAGGTGGGTGAGGATGTTGTTGAGGTAAATTGGTTATGTGTATGTATGTATATATGTATTTTTGTAAGAATTTAAGATGATTGTGATTTATTAGGGCCGAGGTGTTCTTGTAATATGTAGCCGTGAGAATCTATGTGTATAGACGTCTGTAGAAGTTTAAGACTATCTGTAATTTCAGGTAGGTGAGAGTGTTGTGTTGTTGAGATTAATCTTATATATTGTATATGTATGTATGATCATGGGAATTTGTGTATGTATATCTGAGGGAGAATTTAAGGCTCGTCATGATTTGCAAAAGGTGGGGTGTTGTTGAAATTTTCTTGGATATTTCTTATATGAATTCTGCTATGTGTGTGTATTTGAGCTGGTATTTATATGTAGGTAGAAATAAATTATTTTCAACATCGACATTTGGTACTATAAAATACTATCATATATCTGGACTTCCCTAATCCTAGTATGCTTTTGTACTTACGATTGCTTTATATTTTCTCATGCTTAAATTTGTCTCGCGTTGAAGTCGGTCTGTGTGAAATTTGTTTATATTACAGATTTTGTTTATTTAACTACATTCGTCTTCTTTGACTGAAAGAGTTATCTACACACAGAGAAAAACCAACTTGAAATCAGTAAGAACCATGCTGAATTAATAAGAACCATTAGCGAAGGTTTAGTCATATTGAAATTTCTTATTTCAATATGGACAAAATATTAATTTACAGTATTCATTTATTAAACTCATTAGTTTGTAGATATCTCAATATACATTTTCTATTATATTAAAAATTATTGAATTAATGTGATGAATTCTTATTTTTAAGCTGCAGATTTTCCCTGAGTGTATGGATTGTTTATATTTGCATTGTGCTTTAACTAAACGACGCTTCATATATTTTCATGATGTAGATCTAATAAATACTTAAGCATTGATAAGAAATTTGATATGTATACATACATATCTACAAATTGATTTTATGTATGTATGTATGTATGTATGTATGTACATATATATGTACATACAAATAAGTGTTCAACTCAATCTTTGAATACATTTTTTATTTTATTTTTTTTTTCATGTGATGTCTGTTGTTGGTGAAATTAAAAACATTTTAATTTTTATCTGCGTTTACTTAAAAGTTTGTGAGGATTTTCTGTTGTAAGTAAAACTGAATTCTTGAAGATATGTACTTACATACTTTATAGTAATAGTAACTATAATAGAAATATTTCTTATACTTAATTTACAGTTTTTTAAAGTATAGGGTATAAAATTTTTTCTAGCTATAGCCTTCTACATTTATTTTGGAAAACTTGCTTTGCTTTTTAAAAATGTATAAACATTTTTAAATGAAACTGATCCGGCACTCCAGCTTAGGTACTGATAGTTTTTTTTGTTGTTAGTTAACTTACTTATTTTTTATTTTTTATTGATAAACATTGGAAATCAAAAGGGAGTTTTATATTGTAATTATTATTTTCATAATTGTTGAAAACAATCGCTGCTTTTTGTTTGTTTTTTGCGATGAAATCATTTGAATTACTTTTGCAACTTTACGCGTTTATAAAAATTATGTTATTTTCTATATTTCTTAATTTATAAGACTTTTAGACTTTGTCCTTTAGGGGTTATATATTCTATTATACGATTATGAATAAGAATACAGTAAGCTGATGTATTTGCTTACTGCTTCAAATTAAAATTTTATTAAATTGAATAAAAGGAGTTTTTTTTCTTAAACTCTGATGCAGTTAGAAGCGCTGGAGATTCTTTCATATAACAGCTTTTTTGAAATTTTTGATACATAGTATAATATAGAATTGGATAACATTTATTTTTAATTTTTATGTTAAGAAGTACGGGTATGAGACTGAATTTAAATGTACTTTTAAATTAGTTAAATCATAATGAACAAACATATTTTCTTCTTTAATAGCGATCAACAGAAAACGAACTCGTTTTCATATAATTTAGGTATACCCTATCGACGGCTCCTCTAAGATACAAGATGACTTTGTATGACGAAATTTCTGTTGCTTTATACTGATAATATGTTTACATTAATAAGATACATATACATATGTTTATTTTATGAACGGTGAGCACCTATGGCTTTTATTTAATGTTCTATATGACTTTTTTTTTCATTTTATTAAAGTTCAGCATATTGTATATATATTTCTGAAATGTTTAAGTGTGTTTTGTGTGCCCATCGGGCAGAGTGTACGTATTAGTTGCTCAGTCAGTCTCTATTTTTATTTATTTTTTTTTTCTTCTAATGTGCCACTCCTTTTTCAGATTTTACTACTTGGAATAGAGAATTTTTGTCTAATTTTTTGGTGGGTATATACATTAGGTATGTAGAAATTAGTTTAGATACAAAGAAATGCATGTTTAATATACAACTATTGTATCAAATCGATCTCAAATAACTCAGTTACCTCTACCAGCAATTCACCGTTGGTGTATTCATAAAGTGTTAGAAACAATGAAATATCTATGTTTTGAGAGAATTTTTCCCCTCAAGTATTTCTACATGAGGTTTGAGGGGTCAATCACTGTCGCATTCATATGTAATGATTATTCACTTAAAAAACGTCATCATCACCATCAATCATCTCCGTATACAATACATTCATGAGTTGGGTTGATCCAGATACAATTGCTGTCTCATCACCTTCTAACAGCTTTATATATTTTGCTAGTATGCATGCCTTAGCATGCTTCTATCGATAGTGACGTAAGAGTCCGAGATGTAGTAGTGTTACAATTAAAAATCTTTACTATTAGAATTTACCAGTTCGCTCTTTTGAATTTTTGCAAAGTAGATACATATGTATGTATTTCATTGACCACAAAATCATAAAATTTCTTTGCTTACAAAATTGTATGACGTGAGGATTTTTTTTTTTTTTTTTTTTTAAATTATACATGCTTCGGCATGCTTTCATTTTTTTTCTATAAATTTATGTAATACTCATACAGATACAGATATAAAGTAAGATCTGTTTACTGTACATTATAAAATTTATGCATGCTTCAGCATGATTCTAGTTGAAGCGTATATTCATTCACTAAGTTTGTTTGATACTTATTCATACACATGTACATTCTTAAAGATTGGATATCAAAGTCCAATTTCCGTAGTTTATCTATATTTTCTAAAGATCTGATAGCTAAAGAAATAAATAGAGTGAAGATCTTCTATAATAATCCCATTTTCATATTGTAAAATTTTGTGTGCTAGCGCTTTCGATGGGAAAATATACATACAACTTTATAAAAAGTGATAATATGATGTGCTGCTGAATATTGCACTATGTTATAGTTCATTTTAAACACTGAAGTTTTAGCAATATTTCATTCAGACCAACAAGTTTAGAGAATTCCACTACATTTAGTTAATTATCTTTCTTAAGACCCATCATTCCTAATCAATCCTACAAAAAACAACACAAACTAGATTTTTCGTTTTAATTTTATTTTTATTAAATTCAACATTCATTCTTCAAATTACTTTATACTATATTAAGTAGCTTTTCCTCATTTGTTGAGTTGACTTTAATAGGAGACATTTTAATGGTACGATGAACTTTTCTATTGCATGCATTGAGTAAATCTTTATACATACCAATCCACTTATATGAACCATTAAAGCTAATTCTTTTCACATCATACCTTTCAATGATCTATTAAATCATTCTAATATTGATGCTTTCATATTAAGTAATGTTTAATCTTCTATTTATGTATGAGTTTTCCCAAGTATTTATTAAAAAATTCTTTAGAATCATCTGTTTGTAAGTTTTTTGGTACCCGTACCACTTCAAAAATATTTTCCATTGCCTTGGTTTTTAGAGTGCAGCTTTTATTTTCAGCTGTACTTTGAGAATGTGTCAATTACAGTCTTCAAAAATCAAAAATTTCTATTTTCTGTAGAATAGTTCTACATTTCACCTAACTTAGCTCCATAAAACATCATATATTCCTATCATTACATCTCTACAAGCACAAACAGTTGTTGAAATTTAATATGGACTTCGTTAACTAAATTCCTTTTTAAAGACATTGAATTGTTTCACAGATTTTTTCGAAAGTGTTGTGATCTACATCTTGCACTTTCAGCTATTTATACTAACATGTAGTTAATTTTCTAATCTATATATTTAACCGTAAACTCTTCAATTTGTTTTTAATTATTTACTTTTTAGAATTGCTTTTTCAATTTTATAACTGTCTTCTTTCTCTAATTTTATTTCACGTTGTAGTTCCTCAATTTGCATTTAAATATATTATTGAATATTAATGCTTTAAGCTATATTATTAATTTGTCTTGTATTTTATCTTCATTCAGTTTAATGTAACTATCAACAATAGTTTGTATCTAATTCATTTATGCCTTCCAATACTGATAAGTCAGTATAAATGTCTTCAGAATTGGAAGTCTATGAGTAAAATCATCGTCATCATCATTCTCAGTATTAGCATCATTAAATATGATGGTATTATCAAATATTGTTCCTTCTACTAGTTTCTTTTGGGGTACTTGTCTATATCTTGAGTGAAGGTTTCTCAGGCTTTAAACTTGTATATTTTCAACTTCTGTCTTGATTTTACTTTCTTCTTTCATAAGAATTCTTTTAATATTTTTAGAACTATTTACGAATTCTTCTGCTATAGGTTTAAATGTATCTTTTAGTTGTTCACTTGTATCTATTTCACCAGTTTTTATACTACGAAGCTTTTTCTTCAACACATTTCTTGTCAACACCAACTGTTTTAAAATTTTCTCATCCAGGGCAAATAACAGGTATCAGCAATCATATCAGCTTTTCAGGAGCTGGTCTGGTTTTCAGATCAGCTTTTCAGGACCTGGTCTGGTTTTCAGATCAGCTTATCAGGACCTGGTCTGGTTTTCAGATCAGCTTTTCAGGACCTGGTCTGGTTTTCAGATCAGCTTTTCAGGACCTGGTCTGGTTTTCAGATCAGCTTATCAGGACCTGGTCTGGTTTTCAGATCAGCTTATCAGGAGCTGGTCTGGTTTTCAGATCAGCTTATCAGGAGCTGGTCTGGTTTTCAGATCAGCTTATCAGGAGCTGGTCTGGTTATCAGATCAGCTTATCAGGAGCTGGTCTGGTTTTCAGATCAGCTTATCAGGAGCTGATCTGATTTTTAGATCAGCTTATCAGGTAACAGATCAGGCTATCAGGAGCTGTTCAGATTTTCATTTCAAGATATCTGAGTCAGATTTAGTTATCAGTGTACAAGTAGCTAGCCATTTATAACATTTATATACATGAAGTTTAAAGTCAGATGAAATACGAAAAAGTAAAGTTTTATCTAGTAAAATTATTTTCTATAACGATCATCGTTTAATTCACTATCTTTGCTTATAATGAAAAATCCATATTTATCCTTTCAACATGCTTTTTATTTTTCTCACCTAACTTAAACATTAAATATACATTATGATGATCTCTTATTAAATGTTTGGTGATTCTGGTGTAAGTTTTACATAAGTAGAATGAATCAACATTCTTATCTCTCCCCATACAAAAATATGCTTCCCATACGCATCATCGTTAAATATCATATTGGAATTACTTTGGACTGAAATAACAGATTCACTATCGGTAAATTTTGTAATATATTATTATTTTAATTGATGTAATTAATTTCTTCAGATATTTATATCTGGGGTGATATAAAGATTTTGAGTATAAATAAATGTTCTCAAAATTTAAGTCCATTAGGACTTTCTAGCAAGCCAATCATAGCGTTTTTTTTTCGTAATTTGACAGGTCAACTATTGTTGCACGAATAGAATTTGATATAAGGGAACTATGATTTATTTTTGAACTATCGTTCGATGAATCATCAATATTTCGCACCAAGGTATTTTAGGTTGTTTTACTAACCGCATTTATGTAGCTAAATACATTTTATAAATATTATCTCTTATTATAAAAAAATAAACTAATACAGCTATACCATATCAGAAAATATTTTCTGAAATCGTATAGCTGCATTAGTTTATTTTTTCTATAATAAGAGATAATGATCCACACTCATAATCAAAACAGCATAAAAATATCCTTTGTTTTGACTATGAGTATGGATCAATATTTATGAAATGCGTTTAGTTACAAAAATGTGGTTAGTAAAACAAAGTATATTTTAACAGCCTTATTTATAACACTTATTAGGGCTTTATAAAGACTTTTTAAGAAAAAATTTTTATAAAAAATTTGTTTTAAAAAGCCTTTACAAAGCCTTAATAAGTTTTATAAATAATGCTGTAAGAGTTTAAAATCAGTATTTTGTATGATAATACTGATTTGAAACTCTTAAAATATTCTTTGTTTTGACTATGAGTAGGGGCCATTATCTCTTATTATAGGACAAATAAAATAATATAGCTATACGATTTCAGAAAATATTTTCTGATATCGTATAGCTACATTTTTAATTTTTCTATAATAAGAGATAATATTTATGAAATACATTTCATAAATATTGGCGCATACTCATAGTAAAAACAACCTAAAAATACCTTGGTACGAAATATTGATGAATCATCAAAATTTCATACCATCCTATATTTATGTTGTTTTACTAATCGCATTTTGTAAATAAATGCATTTCATAAATATTATCTATTATTATAGAAAGAATCAAATAGTATGGTTATATGATATTAGAAAACATGATTTCTGATATCATATAATCATACTATTTTATTTTTCTATAATAAGAGATAATGACTCATACTCATAGTCAAAACAAAGGATATTTATATGCTGTTTTGATTATGAGTATGCGTCAATATTTATGAAATGCATTTAGTTATAAAATGCGGTTAGTAAAACAAAGTATATTTTAAGTGTTTAAAACCACCATTTTTATGGTAATAGCGGTTTTAAACACTTAAAGCATACTTTGTTTTGACTATGAGCATGAGCTGATATTTATGAAATGGATTTTATAAATATTGACTCATACCCTTAGTCAAAACAACATAAATAATTCTTGGTACGAAATATTGATGATTCATCGAACGATAGTTCAAAAATAAATCATAGTTCCCTTATATCAAATTCTATTCGTGCAACAATAGTTGACCTGTCAAATTACGAAAAAAAAAAAACGCTATGATTGGCTTGCTAGAAAGTCCTAATGGACTTAAATTTTGAGAACATTTATTTATACTCAAAATCTTTATATCACCCCAGATATAAATATCTGAAGAAATTAATTACATCAATTAAAATAATAATATATTACAAAATTTACCGATAGTGAATCTGTTATTTCAGTCCAAAGTAATTCCAATATGATATTTAACGATGATGCGTATGGGAAGCATATTTTTGTATGGGGAGAGATAAGAATGTTGATTCATTCTACTTATGTAAAACTTACACCAGAATCACCAAACATTTAATAAGAGATCATCATAATGTATATTTAATGTTTAAGTTAGGTGAGAAAAATAAAAAGCATGTTGAAAGGATAAATATGGATTTTTCATTATAAGCAAAGATAGTGAATTAAACGATGATCGTTATAGAAAATAATTTTACTAGATAAAACTTTACTTTTTCGTATTTCATCTGACTTTAAACTTCATATATATAAATGTTATAAATGGCTAGCTACTTGTACACTGATAACTAAATCTGACTCAGATATCTTGAAATGAAAATCTGAACAGCTCCTGATAGCCTGATCTGTTACCTGATAAGCTGATCTAAAAATCAGATCAGCTCCTGATAAGCTGATCTGAAAACCAGACCAGCTCCTGATAAGCTGATCTGATAACCAGACCAGCTCCTGATAAGCTGATCTGAAAACCAGACCAGCTCCTGATAAGCTGATCTGAAAACCAGACCAGCTCCTGATAAGCTGATCTGAAAACCAGACCAGGTCCTGATAAGCTGATCTGAAAACCAGACCAGGTCCTGAAAAGCTGATCTGAAAACCAGACCAGGTCCTGAAAAGCTGATTTGAAAACCAGACCAGGTCCTGATAAGCTGATCTGAAAACCAGACCAGGTCCTGAAAAGCTGATCTGAAAACCAGACCAGCTCCTGAAAAGCTGATATGATTGCTGATACCTGTTATTTGCCCTGGATGAGAAAATTTTAAAACAGTTGGTGTTGACAAGAAATGTGTTGAAGAAAAAGCTTCGTAGTATAAAAACTGGTGAAATAGATACAAGTGAACAACTAAAAGATACATTTAAACCTATAGCAGAAGAATTCGTAAATAGTTCTAAAAATATTAAAAGAATTCTTATGAAAGAAGAAAGTAAAATCAAGACAGAAGTTGAAAATATACAAGTTTAAAGCCTGAGAAACCTTCACTCAAGATATAGACAAGTACCCCAAAAGAAACTAGTAGAAGGAACAATATTTGATAATACCATCATATTTAATGATGCTAATACTGAGAATGATGATGACGATGATTTTACTCATAGACTTCCAATTCTGAAGACATTTATACTGACTTATCAGTATTGGAAGGCATAAATGAATTAGATACAAACTATTGTTGATAGTTACATTAAACTGAATGAAGATAAAATACAAGACAAATTAATAATATAGCTTAAAGCATTAATATTCAATAATATATTTAAATGCAAATTGAGGAACTACAACGTGAAATTAAATTAGAGAAAGAAGACAGTTATAAAATTGAAAAAGCAATTCTAAAAAGTAAATAATTAAAAACAAATTGAAGAGTTTACGGTTAAATATATAGATTAGAAAATTAACTACATGTTAGTATAAATAGCTGAAAGTGCAAGATGTAGATCACAACACTTTCGAAAAAATCTGTGAAACAATTCAATGTCTTTAAAAAGGAATTTAGTTAACGAAGTCCATATTAAATTTCAACAACTGTTTGTGCTTGTAGAGATGTAATGATAGGAATATATGATGTTTTATGGAGCTAAGTTAGGTGAAATGTAGAACTATTCTACAGAAAATAGAAATTTTTGATTTTTGAAGACTGTAATTGACACATTCTCAAAGTACAGCTGAAAATAAAAGCTGCACTCTAAAAACCAAGGCAATGGAAAATATTTTTGAAGTGGTACGGGTACCAAAAAACTTACAAACAGATGATTCTAAAGAATTTTTTAATAAATACTTGGGAAAACTCATACATAAATAGAAGATTAAACATTACTTAATATGAAAGCATCAATATTAGAATGATTTAATAGATCATTGAAAGGTATGATGTGAAAAGAATTAGCTTTAATGGTTCATATAAGTGGATTGGTATGTATAAAGATTTACTCAATGCATGCAATAGAAAAGTTCATCGTACCATTAAAATGTCTCCTATTAAAGTCAACTCAACAAATGAGGAAAAGCTACTTAATATAGTATAAAGTAATTTGAAGAATGAATGTTGAATTTAATAAAAATAAAATTAAAACGAAAAATCTAGTTTGTGTTGTTTTTTGTAGGATTGATTAGGAATGATGGGTCTTAAGAAAGATAATTAACTAAATGTAGTGGAATTCTCTAAACTTGTTGGTCTGAATGAAATATTGCTAAAACTTCAGTGTTTAAAATGAACTATAACATAGTGCAATATTCAGCAGCACATCATATTATCACTTTTTATAAAGTTGTATGTATATTTTCCCATCGAAAGCGCTAGCACACAAAATTTTACAATATGAAAATGGGATTATTATAGAAGATCTTCACTCTATTTATTTCTTTAGCTATCAGATCTTTAGAAAATATAGATAAACTACGGAAATTGGACTTTGATATCCAATCTTTAAGAATGTACATGTGTATGAATAAGTATCAAACAAACTTAGTGAATGAATATACGCTTCAACTAGAATCATGCTGAAGCATGCATAGATTTTATAATGTACAGTAAACAGATCTTACTTTATATCTGTATCTGTATGAGTATTACATAAATTTATAGAAAAAAAAATGAAAGCATGCCGAAGCATGTATAATTTAAAAAAAAAAAAAAATCCTCACGTCATACAATTTTGTAAGCAAAGAAATTTTATGATTTTGTGGTCAATGAAATACATACATATGTATCTACTTTGCAAAAATTCAAAAGAGCGAACTGGTAAATTCTAATAGTAAAGATTTTTAATTGTAACACTACTACATCTCGGACTCTTACGTCACTATCGATAGAAGCATGCTAAGGCATGCATACTAGCAAAATATATAAAGCTGTTAGAAGGTGATGAGACAGCAATTGTATCTGGATCAACCCAACTCATGAATGTATTGTATACGGAGATGATTGATGGTGATGATGACGTTTTTTAAGTGAATAATCATTACATATGAATGCGACAGTGATTGACCCCTCAAACCTCATGTAGAAATACTTGAGGGGAAAAATTCTCTCAAAACATAGATATTTCATTGTTTCTAACACTTTATGAATACACCAACGGTGAATTGCTGGTAGAGGTAACTGAGTTATTTGAGATCGATTTGATACAATAGTTGTATATTAAACATGCATTTCTTTGTATCTAAACTAATTTCTACATACCTAATGTATATACCCACCAAAAAATTAGACAAAAATTCTCTATTCCAAGTAGTAAAATCTGAAAAAGGAGTGGCACATTAGAAGAAAAAAAAATAAATAAAAATAGAGACTGACTGAGCAACTAATACGTACACTCTGCCCGATGGGCACACAAAACACACTTAAACATTTCAGAAATATATATACAATATGCTGAACTTTAATAAAATGAAAAAAAAAGTCATATAGAACATTAAATAAAAGCCATAGGTGCTCACCGTTCATAAAATAAACATATGTATATGTATCTTATTAATGTAAACATATTATCAGTATAAAGCAACAGAAATTTCGTCATACAAAGTCATCTTGTATCTTAGAGGAGCCGTCGATAGGGTATACCTAAATTATATGAAAACGAGTTCGTTTTCTGTTGATCGCTATTAAAGAAGAAAATATGTTTGTTCATTATGATTTAACTAATTTAAAAGTACATTTAAATTCAGTCTCATACCCGTACTTCTTAACATAAAAATTAAAAATAAATGTTATCCAATTCTATATTATACTATGTATCAAAAATTTCAAAAAAGCTGTTATATGAAAGAATCTCCAGCGCTTCTAACTGCATCAGAGTTTAAGAAAAAAACTCCTTTTATTCAATTTAATAAAATTTTAATTTGAAGCAGTAAGCAAATACATCAGCTTACTGTATTCTTATTCATAATCGTATAATAGAATATATAACCCCTAAAGGACAAAGTCTAAAAGTCTTATAAATTAAGAAATATAGAAAATAACATAATTTTTATAAACGCGTAAAGTTGCAAAAGTAATTCAAATGATTTCATCGCAAAAAACAAACAAAAAGCAGCGATTGTTTTCAACAATTATGAAAATAATAATTACAATATAAAACTCCCTTTTGATTTCCAATGTTTATCAATAAAAAATAAAAAATAAGTAAGTTAACTAACAACAAAAAAAACTATCAGTACCTAAGCTGGAGTGCCGGATCAGTTTCATTTAAAAATGTTTATACATTTTTAAAAAGCAAAGCAAGTTTTCCAAAATAAATGTAGAAGGCTATAGCTAGAAAAAATTTTATACCCTATACTTTAAAAAACTGTAAATTAAGTATAAGAAATATTTCTATTATAGTTACTATTACTATAAAGTATGTAAGTACATATCTTCAAGAATTCAGTTTTACTTACAACAGAAAATCCTCACAAACTTTTAAGTAAACGCAGATAAAAATTAAAATGTTTTTAATTTCACCAACAACAGACATCACATGAAAAAAAAAATAAAATAAAAAATGTATTCAAAGATTGAGTTGAACACTTATTTGTATGTACATATATATGTACATACATACATACATACATAAAATCAATTTGTAGATATGTATGTATACATATCAAATTTCTTATCAATGCTTAAGTATTTATTAGATCTACATCATGAAAATATATGAAGCGTCGTTTAGTTAAAGCACAATGCAAATATAAACAATCCATACACTCAGGGAAAATCTGCAGCTTAAAAATAAGAATTCATCACATTAATTCAATAATTTTTAATATAATAGAAAATGTATATTGAGATATCTACAAACTAATGAGTTTAATAAATGAATACTGTAAATTAATATTTTGTCCATATTGAAATAAGAAATTTCAATATGACTAAACCTTCGCTAATGGTTCTTATTAATTCAGCATGGTTCTTACTGATTTCAAGTTGGTTTTTCTCTGTGTGTAGATAACTCTTTCAGTCAAAGAAGACGAATGTAGTTAAATAAACAAAATCTGTAATATAAACAAATTTCACACAGACCGACTTCAACGCGAGACAAATTTAAGCATGAGAAAATATAAAGCAATCGTAAGTACAAAAGCATACTAGGATTAGGGAAGTCCAGATATATGATAGTATTTTATAGTACCAAATGTCGATGTTGAAAATAATTTATTTCTACCTACATATAAATACCAGCTCAAATACACACACATAGCAGAATTCATATAAGAAATATCCAAGAAAATTTCAACAACACCCCACCTTTTGCAAATCATGACGAGCCTTAAATTCTCCCTCAGATATACATACACAAATTCCCATGATCATACATACATATACAATATATAAGATTAATCTCAACAACACAACACTCTCACCTACCTGAAATTACAGATAGTCTTAAACTTCTACAGACGTCTATACACATAGATTCTCACGGCTACATATTACAAGAACACCTCGGCCCTAATAAATCACAATCATCTTAAATTCTTACAAAAATACATATATACATACATACACATAACCAATTTACCTCAACAACATCCTCACCCACCTCAAATCACGATCAGCCTTAAACTACTATAGACAGACACATCCACAAATCCCCATGGATACATATTACGTCAACAACCCTGCCCACCCAAATCATGGTCAGCCTTAAACTCCTACAGACATACAAACACACAGATTCCCCCGGTTGCATATTACTAGAACACCTCACCCCTCATAAATCACAATCAGCCTTAAGCTCCTACAGAAATACACACATTGAAATTCCTACAAACATACACATACACACACACACACACACACACATACACATACATTCACACACAACTACACACGCAATCGATCTACCTCAACTACACACGCAATCGATCTACCTCAACTACACCCCGCCCCCTGCCAATCAAACCTTCACCTAAATTCTCACAGACAGACAGACACATCCACAAATTCCTATGGTTACATATTACGGCAACAACGCCGCCCACTCAAATCACGGTCAGCCTTAAATTCCCACAGTCTAGCAACACCTACATTAGCATTAGAAAATATAACTTTCACGTTTTCCCGTCGTCATTAGGAAAAATCATTTTCCCGTCTGCATTTGAAAAAATTATATTCATTTTTTGCCGTCGGCATTTGAAAAAAATAATAATCATGTATTGCGGTAGGCATTAGGAAAAATTATCATGTATTGCAGTAGGCATTTGAAAAAAAATAATAATCATGTATTGCCGTCGGCATATACACTCATATGAAACCTCAAAAAAAAAAAAAAAAAAATCACCCGTTATCACAATTAATGTAACCCAAAAAAATCACCCGTTCACACAAAGTTAATGTAAACAAAAAACTCCTAATGTAAACAAAAAAACTCCTAATGTAAACAAAAAACATCAAAGCGCCGCCGAAAACACAAATTTCCAAGAATTTTAAAATTTCAGCAACAATTTAACAATTTCAGCCACAATTTAACAATTTCAGCCCACAATTTAACAATTTCAGCAACAATTTAACAATTTTAATTGATCCAGAACCGCCAGTTCCCTACTACTGTCGTATGATTTCAAAATGCTCTCGATCGATAATCGCTCTTCCGGGTTCAAATCTGCGGAAAGCTGTACTGTTTCCAATAGCAATTTAGTTTTTTCTTTGTTGTCCGCAGTGCTTATTATATTAATGGCTGTTGTTGATTCTATTTGGTAGTCTTCAGGGTGTTCATAACTTAGCATTGTTTTCTTATTTATGTTCACTATATAGTTCTCTCAGTTCTCGTTGAACCTTCATAGTGAAGAGACATTAAAGCGGATTTTTTTTTACATACATACATACAAAACAAATATAAAAAACAACAAAATCAAAAATCATACAAAAAATATTCGTAATACATATTCACCTTGATAAATAAGCTTATTGGCTTTACTAATATTTTTTACATAGCAAGAAATATCAAAAACAAAAAAAAACCGTAAACACAAACAAAGTTCCCTTGAGGAATAATACTTTGTATGAGTACCTCAAAGGAAAAAATTTTGAAGTGAGTTCTAACGGCAGAAATGCTTATTTTACTGTGAGTTCTGAAACTCTTAATGAAAAAAATATAAATAATAAATCTGATGAAAATCTTTTTTTTAACGGCAAAGCCAATTTTTCGTCAGCGATCAACTTCGCTTTGTCCAATGCCAACTAGTGAATCGTTAACATTACCATTGCCTAGTACTTCTTCATATAAGTCTGCGATATCATCCGCATCGGGCTCGCCTTCATCACTAAACCAAGTTATCACTACAGATAACAGTAGCTCAAAATCCAAGGTACAAGTGGGAATGGACAGATATATAACAGTGGTAAAGCGTGGGCGAAGCCCAAATTCCTCAAAAATTTCATCTGCCCCAAAGATGTCTAGGGATAACAGCGCATCATCTACCAATCGTCAAAATCGTTTTTCATTATTGCAAGACACCGACGACAAGCCCTCTGCATCATCGCAAAAGTCTTTTAAGCCACCACCTATTTATCTGAGAGAAAAAAATTCTAACGCGCTTATAAAAAAACTACTGTCGACCATTGGTGAAAATACTTTTCACATCATTCCAATTAAACGAGGTAATATTGATGAAACTAAAATCCAAATATATAATGAAAAAGATTTCCGAAAAATTGTTAGTGAATTAGTAGTTGTGAATTGGGGTTCCGGTGGCAATTAAAATTGTTAAATTGTTGGTGAAATTGTTAAATTTGGGTAATTAAAATTTGAAAATTTTAAAATTCTTGAAATTTGATACCTACGAGGGTGGTTCGATAAGTCCTTTAAATATTTTTCGAGGGTGGTTCAATAAGTCTGTCTTTTTCCTAATGCCTACGGCATGCATGATAATTTTTCCTAATGCCTACGGCAATGCATGATAATTTTTTCAAATGCCGACGGCAATACATGATTATTTTTTTTTCCTAATGCCTACGGCAATACATACTTATTTTTCCTAATGCCTACAGCAATACATAATTATTTTCAAATGCCGACGGCAATACATGATAATTTTTCCTAATGCCTACGTCAATGCATGATAATTTTTCCTAATGCCGACGGCAAAACATGATTATTTTTTTCAAATGCCGACGGCAATACATACTTATTTTTCCTAATGCCTACGGCAATACATACTTATTTTTCCTAATGCCTACGGCAATACATAATTATTTTCAAATGCCGACGGCAATACATGATAATTTTTCCTAATGCCTACGGCAATGCATGATAATTTTTTCAAATGCCTACGGCAAAACATGATTATTTTTTTCAAATGCCGACGGCAAAACATGATTATTATTTTTTTCAAATGCCGACGGCAAAACATGATTATTATTTTCTAATGCTCCCAGTGTTGCCATACTGTAGAAATTTGTTATCGTAATACTATATGAGTAATATCAGAGAAAATAGGTTTGATGACTACTAGACGATTCTCATATGAATCGTGGGAATGTGCTTGTGTGATTTCCTCACGCTAATAAATTCTTATAAAATAAAATAATTAAATAAATGAATAAAATAATTACATAAATTATTTTATTTATTTATAAAACGTTCTCATGTATGTGAACACCCTAATGCTTGTGTGTGGGGGGTCCAGCTTGTTTGTCGCTGGTAAGCTTATATTCTGTTTATTTGTTTAAGAAATATATTTGTATGTATGTATGTATGTATGTATGTGTATATGGTGTATGTATGTGCGATCGAAGGAACTTGTGCGTGGAATATTTTGTGGCTGTGTAGAATACATTTATATTTTGCAACGTAATCATTTTCTTTGTCTGCGATTATTTTAAAGCAGCAAAGTTTCAACCTGGTACAGTCATCAGCAGAGAAACAAAAAGTAAAAACTGTGAATGCTGCAAGGATACTGCCACTAATTTTAGTATAAATACGCCAACTTTTCTAACTAACACATCAGTACTTTATTGTATTTACAAGTAGTATCATCAGCAATTGTGTTAAAGTTTTATGATAGTAAAATAATTAAAAATGAGTTATACAGGTTATCAGTGTAATAGATGCCATAAGGTATACAAATACCAAAAGTCCTTTTTGGATCATGTGAAAAGTCATAGCGTGCAGGATCAAATGGTCGTAAGTTGGGGTAAAAATCAAGAGCAACCGCAGACATTTGTTCAAAATCGTCAACAGCAGATAAATTCATTTCATCACCAGCAGCACCCTTCTCTACAGTATCCCAATATCAACAATACGGAATGCCTAACTGTTACCCTACACCAATGTCATGGAGTAATCAGTTTTTGGCATCAGGAGTACCAATGCAATATGAGTATCCAAGTTACAATTATAATCCCGTCACACCAGTTAATCAAATGGAGCAGTATTCCAATTTGATGCAATGGCAACCTCTTAATTATCATCAACAAGAGCAGCAGCTACAACAACAAGCTCATCAACAAGGTGTGGATATCCTTGGAGGGACTTTATACAACGATGCTATGGACATAAGTTTACCGGAAACTGATGGAGAAGTAGAAGTAGAAGAAAAAAGAGAAGAAACTCTGCCAACTCCAATGAGTACTTCGCATGCTAGGAGAGAAGAAGTCGAAGAGAATGTGAGATATTACAAAATATCGAAAGCCTTCAAAAACCATATCGCCACATATGTAATACTAAATAAAAAGGACCAACTTCTCTTGGAAGAATTTATTAAAGAAAACATGAATATTTTTATTGAGAGACTTCAAATGTCTGTCTAAGCATATAATAATTAAATTTCATGTGAGTATTGTGGCGGAGTACATCAAAATTGTAGAAGAAGAATTGGAGTTGTGTGTTATAACACATGTAGCCAAAATGAGTTTGCTGACGAAGGCAGATAATATTGAAGAATTATTCCGTAAACAAGTTGATGAGATTTCAACAAAAATGTCCGAATTTGAAGAGCGAGATTCTGGTTGGACTTTGTCACGCATAGTTCGAGCAGAAATCAACATCAACAAATCTTCACTAGTCAAAGGATCAAGTTGGATATCCACACCTGAAAAATTAGTAAGAAAATTTGCATGCATCAATATTGAAAACAGTGATGAATACTGCTTCAAGTGGTGTATAATCGCTGCCATGGATACGACCAACTATTATGATGCCAGACGTTGCAGTTCTTATAATATTCAGGACATTTCTGCAGAGACGATTGTTACGCGAAATGGTGTAGCGTTAAATTTCAAAAACTTAACTTACCCATTAGCACTAAACAAAATTAAGGAGTTCGAAGTAAATAATCCAGCAATAAGTGTTAATGTGTTTGGGTACGATGAGGGAGCAGATCAAATCATCGGTCCCTATTATGTGACCAAGGAGGAGAAAGTAAAGCATGTCAACTTGTTGCTTTTGGAGAATGGTGAAGTTCATCACTACATATTGATAAAGAACATATCAAAGTAAGTTAGAAAATTATACTACTACTCTTTAATTTTAATGATACCTATACTTGTTTTTTATCTTTTATACTATGTACATTTTACTAATAAACTTTTGTATATTTTTTGTCATTCACAGACTTTTACACACGCAGATTACAAAACACAAAAGTAAGCTACATTTTTGTAATAGCTGCCTACAGCACACACATAACGAAAATGGTATGAGTAGCCATAAGGCAGAATGCGGCAAAATAGTGACAACTATGCCGTCAGGTCCAGATGCACTTCTAAGTTTTAAGGGGCATCAGAGGAAAATGGATGTCCCCTTTGTGGTGTACGCAGACTTTGAATGCATCCTGGAAGACATTAGTAATAACGTGAGTAGTAAAACCAGTCTTATCAAAAAGCACACTCCTTGTGCTTTTAGTTACTACATTAAGTGTCTCCATAACAATAAGTTAGATAAATTAAGGGTTTATACAGGGAAAGATGCTTCACAAAAATTTGTTTCATTTTTAATTAAAGATTGTGAGGATATTTATAATAATCATTTAGTAAATAATAGGCAAATGGATACTTTATTCCCTTCTGATATTTATAATTTTTATAGTGCGGTGAATTGTCATATTTGTCAAAAATTTCTAGGTAAAGATCGCGTTAGAGATCATTGTCACATTAGCGGTAAATATAGAGGTGCAGCCCACAATAACTGTAATTTGAATTACCAAATTCCCAAGTTTATACCAGTTTACTTTCACAATTACTCAAATTATGACTCACATCTTTTTATTAAAGAACTAGGTGAAATTTCTATGCAACTGAAAGTACTCCCTCTCAATAAGGAGCTTTATATATCACTCTCGCAATTTACAGAAATGAGCGATGGTCATAATCTTGAAATAAGATTTCTTGATACATTACGCTTTATGGCTGAGAGTTTAGAATCATTAGCCTGCAATTTGTCGGATAATGATTTTAACACTATAAGGTCCTTGTTTCAATCAGAAAAAGAATTTCAGCTTATTAAGAAGAAAGGCATTTTCCCCTATGAGTACCTAAATTCATTTCAAAAATTAGACGAGTGCCAGCTGCCTTCACGCAGTGATTTCTTTAATAAGTTGAACAATAAAGAGTGTTCTTTAGAGGAATACTCACATGCTGTAGAGGTATGGAATACTTTTGGTTGCAAAACAATGAAAGATTACATGGAACTTTACTTAAAAACAGATGTCCTCTTACTGACAGATATTTTCGAGAACTTTAGAAAAGTTTGTAAGGTATTTATGAGCTGGATCCATGTCAATACTATACCGCACCTGGACTTTCCTGGGATGCAATGTTAAAATACACAAAAATTGAACTAGAATTATTGACGGACATAGACATGTACAATTTTATGAAAAAAGGTATACGTGGGGGAATCGTACAGTGTAGCCAAAGATATTCGAAAGCGAATAACAAATATTTGGAAGATTTCGATAAAGAGAAGCCTTCAGAGTTTCTTGTCTATTTAGACGCAAATAACCTTTACGGTTGGGCAATGTCGGAATATCTTCCTCATGGTGGGTTCAGATGGTTATCGCAAGACGAGCTGAATCTGGATCCAAACAGCATAGCTGACAATGGAACAGAAGGTTATGTATATGAGGTCACTTTAGATTATCCTTCTTACTTACATGACTTGCATAATGACCTACCTTTTTGCGCTGAAAATAAAAAACCACTGCAAGCGAAATATAGCAAGTTGATAACCGATTTCTCTACAAAGCAATCATACGTGATACACTTTAGAGTTCTGAAACAATGCTTAGAAAATGGGTTAGTTTTAAAGAAAACACATCGTATTCTAGCATTTAAACAATCTCCATGGTTAAAAGGCTATATTGACCTTAATACCAGACATAGAGCCACTGCTAAAAATGCTTTTAAAAAAAACTTTTTCAAACTACTTAATAATGCAGTCTATGGTAAAACCATGGAAAATGTGGATAAGAGGAGAGATGTTAAAATTGTCAATAATTGGGAGAGAACGAATCGGAACCATTTGGGAGCTCAAGATTGGATATCAAAACCAAATTTTCATAGTTTATCTATATTTTCCGAAGATCTGGTAGCAATCGAAATGAGTAGAGTCAAAACCTGCTACAATAAACCAATTTACTTAGGATTTTGTGTACTTGAATTGTCCAAATGGAAAATGTATAATTTTCATTACGGGTACATGCAACCTAAGTTTAAGACAAAACTCTCATTGAACTATATGGACACGGACTCTTTTATATATTCAATAAAGACGGATGACTTTTATGCTGACATAAAAAATGACATAGAAGAACATTTTGATACATCGGACTATCCCACGGACAATACTTATAATTTTCCCTTAATAAATAAAAAAGTTTTAGGTATGATGAAAGATGAAAACTGCGGTAAGATAATGACAGAATTTGTTGGGCTGCGATCAAAAATGTACTCATTCAGTGTACAAAATCAAAATGACGTTAAAAAATCGAAGGGGGTAAAAAGATCCATATTAGATAAATATAGCTTAGCTACTTATAGAAACTGTTTATTCAATAAGACTAATGTATACGATAATATGTTAACATTTAAATCTAAGCTTCACCAGATATATACTAGTGAATTAAATAAGGTAGTCTTAAGTTATGGAGACGATAAGAGAAAAATTAGGTCAAATAATATTAACACATATGCATGGTATCATTTTCGTATTAAGGAAACTAACCCTGAATACGAACTTGATATGTTGCTAGATGAAATTGCTAGAATGCAAGAAAATAGCTAAAATTAGTTAATTTTTAGTTAAGTAGTTAATTTTTAAATTGTATATAAAATCTTAGTTATTAAGAAACATTATTGTAAATAAAATCCTATTTATTGTTGTTAAAATGATTTTAAATAAAATCCTTTTTATTTAGAAAAATTATTGTACATAAAATCCTATTTATTAAGAAAAATGGTTGTAAATAAAATCCTATTTATTAAGAAAAACTATTGTACAAATGTATATGAATTTTTAAGAAAAACTATTGTACATACATATGTAAATAAATTTTTAAGAAAAAAAATGAAATAAAATATTGAAAAGAGAATGAAATATGTGAATGGTGTTTATTTCTTTATTGGCTTTACACCGTTGAATCAAAAAAACTTTCGTTTTTGCTTATTTGCAAATTCTTGTTTTCATATCGCTTAAACATGCACAGTCTTGATTTCTTTGAGAGGATCTGCACAAGACAAATTGAATTTCACAATATTATGAAATTCCATTAAATTTCATTAGATATTTTCATAAAGAGAAACAATTAAGATAATCGGATAAGTCCTTATATTTTCCACTACATACAAGTTTCTCTTATTTTCTAATCGAAAAAGCTAAATTGTTGAAAGCGAGCTGGGTGAATTTCTAATTCCAAATTCCCAATTTTCTATTTGCCAATGATATGTATTAATTATGTATTTTAAATTATAAATAAAAAGACATTAAAGAGTTTGTAAATATAAATGTTTGTGTTTTTTATTTAATATTTTCAGTTATTTCATACAGAAATTTAAGACATAAATGACCACAGGTAAATGTATTGAAATTCTGATGTTGATTATAGTTGTATTTTATATTTCTACCAAGATATTTGACTACTTCCGAAGGAGGTTGTAAGTTTCCAAAGCTGTCGAAATATTCTTTTTCATTGTTGTTTTTATAATATGCTACCCAATGTGTACCAGGTCCTGTTGATACGTCTAAATTGATTATTCCACATTCTATTTTCTTTGTTCGTTTTGGTAGAGTATTCAACATGAAAACTCCTCTAAAATATGGAATATTTATAGAGAAACGGTTTAGGTCCTCATCAGATAGTGGTCTGTTGGGTAGCATCTCTAATAGTTTTTTGATTCCTCTTTGAAAACTAAACCATAACCCTTTTTATATGGTTTTAAGTAAAGTCCCTTTCCAACTGCAATAGATTCCATCGCTTTATTATGTCTAGTTGCTTCATCAAGTTGATTTTTTGCATTCTTTGTTGCATTTACAGCTTAGCTATAGCAGCACCTCCAGTTGTTAGACTACCAATTGCACCCAGAGCAGTTAAAATCGGTATTAGAGGCAAAAACCCACCAATTTTTGGGACACGTATTACACGTGGTACTATAATTTGAGAATTTCTTCCTTTTAATGATTTGTTGATAGTTTTTCGGGCAATTTTAATTGCTGAGTTAATATCTAATGGTTTTTCCTTCTTTAGTATTTTTGTTGCAGCTCTAATTGATGTTCTAAACAGTTTTTTATCATTTAGCTTGTTCTTTTTAACATTTTTCTTTTTCTCCACACCCATACCAAATTTTGTTTTGGCTTTCATTGCGTTAGTAACCATATAGGCAAATGATTTTTCAGCAATACTACTATTTTTTGATAAAACTCGATCCCAAGCTGAATTTTCAAGTATTTTATCAGCCTTGTGTCTAGTGCTTAAATCCTTATTTTTCGAATAAGCTATATCGTGATCTTTACAAGCAGAGTCCAATAAATTAATTCCTTTATCACCTCGATTTAAACGTTTTTGTAGTTTTGTTCCAGGTCCACAGTACTGATATCCAGGAAGATGAAGTTCAACAGGTAGAGAGTTTATTATTTTATCTACTATACCTCCTCCAACGAAGGTGTTTTTATGACTAAACGTTTTCTGATATCGTATAACCATATTATCTGATTTTTCTATAATAAGAGGTAACATTTATGAAATGTATTTAGTTACAAAAATGCAGTTAGTGAAACAACATAAAAATATTTTAGTTCGTAATATTGATGAATCATCGAACATCACTTCAAAAATAAAGCATAGCCCCCTCTTACCAAATTCTATTCGTGCTCTAATAGTGGGACCATCAAATTGTGGAAAGACTAATGTTATGATCGGCTTACTAGAAAGTCCTAATGGACTCAAGTTTGAAAACATCTATTTATACTCAAAATCTCTTTATCAACCCAAATATGAGTACTTGAAGAAACTAATTTCACCAATTAAAGGAATGGGATATTATACATTCACCGATAATGAATCAGTTATTCCACCTGACGAAGCTAAAACTAATTCAATTATGATATTTGATGATGTTGCATGTGAAAAGCAGAATAATATACGTACATATTTTTGTATGGGGCGACATAGGGATATTGATTCATTCTACTTGTGTCAAACTTATACTAGAATTCCCAAGCATTTAATAAGAGACAATGCAAATGTTATTATAATGTTTAAGCAAGATGATACAAATATGAAGCATGTTTATAGGGATCATGTTGGCAGCGATATGAGTTACGAAAAGTTCCAAGAAATTTGTAGAGAATGTTGGAAGGATAAATATGGCTTTTTAGTGATAAGCAAAGATAATGAATTAAATGATGGTCGCTACAGAAAGCAATTTGACTTTTTCATAACTATATAAACTACTTCTCATAAAAGATTGACTTTAGTTATTAATCTAACTTTAAACTTGATACATCTATTTGCTATAACCTCATCCGATACCTGATAAGCTGATCTCCAAACTATACCAGCTACCTAAAAACCAGACCAGCTCCTGATAAGCTGATCTAAAAACCAGACCAGGTCCTGATAAGCTGATCTGAAAACCAGACCAGGTCCTGAAAAGCTGATCTGGAAACCAGACCAGGTCCTGATAAGCTGATCTAAAAACCAGACCAGGTCCTGATAAGCTGATCTAAAAACCAGACCAGGTCCTGATAAGCTGATCTGAAAACCAGACCAGCTCCTGAAAAGCTGATCTGAAAACCAGACCAGGTCCTGATAAGCTGATCTGAAAACCAGACCAGGTCCTGAAAAGCTGATCTGAAAACCAGACTAGGTCCTGATAGCCTGATCTGAAAACCAGACCAGGTCCTGAAAAGCTGATCTGAAAACCAGACCAGGTCCTGAAAAGCTGATCTCATTGCTGATACCTGTTATTTGCCCTTAGCAAACATGGATGAGAAAATTTTAAAACAGTTGGTGATGACAAGGAATGTGTTGAAGAAAAAGCTTCGTAGTATAAAAACTGGTGAAATAGATACACGTGAACAATTAAGAGATACATTCAAACCTATAACAGAACCTCTTAAAGAATTCATAAATAGTTCTAAAAATTTTAAAAGAATTCGTATGAAAGAAGAAAGTAACATCAAGACAGAAGTTGAAAATAATACAAGTTTAAAGCCTGAAAACCCATCAGTCAAGATAGAGACAAGTACACCAAAAAAACTAGTAGAAGGGACAATTTTTGATAGTACCATCTTATTTAATGATGTTAATACTGAAAATAATGATGATGATGATGAAGATGATTTTTACTCACAGACTTCCAATACAGAATATACTTATACTGATTTATCAGTTTTGGAAGGAAGAAATGAGTTAGATACAAACTATGGCCCACATAAAGATTACAATAATGAATGGAAATTTGGTGATAGTAGCCTAGAACTGAATGAAGATAAAATACAAGTTGGTGGTCAAATATGGGCTCTAACACCAGGACTATTTTCTCTAATTTTTCATAAAATACCAAAAAATTACGATAAATTTGAACTTGAAATCTATAAAAAGATTTTAATTACTACTAATGCATATAGAAGAGACTTTAAACCTGATGGTCAAATTAAGGGTACTAGAGGATATAAATATAAATATATTATTAAGAAATTTATTGATGAGAAAAACCAGAAGAATTTACCTGAATCAACAGGGTCTAAGCCCAAAGGTAGCTATTTAGGTGAGGGAATGATGCAAGTTAACATCAATAATCCCAACTATATAAACTGGGACGATCCAAATGAGTTAGTAGATAGACTTCGACTACTGCTCGCATCACAAGGTGCAGGTCATACTAATCACAATAACGAAATTGTATCAATTATTGAAGAACTTCGTGAAGCGAATATAATACACTAACTTTAATAAACTAAATAGAGTATGTCTGTTGATAAATTTGGACACTATTTAAACGATACTAGCAGCACAATTTCTTTGAAAAATGCACCTAAACTGCTGGGGTTTTTTGTGGATACGAACAACAACATTGATGTCCAAAACAAAAGGATCAAAAATGTTGCAAAAGCTCTGGAGGAAAACGATGTTATCAATAAATTGTTTTTGCAAACTCAAATCGAAAAATTAGAAGAGAAATTATTAACATACTTTAAGGGGGATAATACTATAATACGAGAAGATATTCAAATGCAAATTGAGGAACTACAACGCGAAATAAAATTATATATAGAAGAAAATTATAAAATTGAAAAAGATATTCTACATATTAAAACATCCTTTGAAGAACAAATTGAACAGCTTAATGAAAAAATTTATAGATTAGAAAATTATATGTTTGTATCAATAGCTGAAAGTGCGTCAAGCAGATCACAACACTCTGCAAAAAATCTTTAAAAACAACTTAATGTCTTCAAAAAGAAATTTAGTAAATGAACTCCATAAGCAAGCACGAAAACAATTTGTGCGTCGCAGAGTTGTAATGAAAGGAATAGATGATCTTTGGCAAGCTGATTTAGTTGAAATGGGGAACTATTCTAAAGAAAATAGAAATTATCGATTTTTGTTGACTGTAATTGACACATTCTCAAAATTTGCATGGGCAGTACCGCTAAAAACAAAAACAGCACTCGAAACAACCAAGGCAATGGAAGATATTTTTGAATTGGGACGAGTACCAAAAAACTTACAAACAGATGATGGAAAAGAATTTTTCAACAAACACTTTGGAAAATTAATGCATAAATACAACATTAATCACTACTCAACATATAGCATTATGAAAGCATCAATAGTAGAACGATTTAATAGAACATTGAAAGGAACGATGTGGAAAGAATTTAGTTATAATGGTTCATATAAGTGGATTGATATATACAAAGATTTACTCAATGCATACAATAGAAAAGTTCATCGTACCATTAAAATGGCTCCTATTAAAGTCAACTCAACAAATGAGGAAAAGCTGCTAAATACAGTATACAGTCATTTGAAAATGTATAAAATGTCAAAATTTAATGTGGGAGATCATGTTCGCATAAGCAAATATAAGCACACATTTGAAAAAGGTTATACTCCAAATTGGACTACAGAAATTTTCACAATTACAAGAGTTCAAAATACAAATCCTGCAACATACATATTAGAAGACTATCTTGGCAATCCTATTAAAGGTGGCTTCTATACTGAGGAACTTTCAAAAACTAGATTTCCAAATACATATCTAGTTGAAAAGGTTCTTATAATTAAAGGGAAGGAGGTATATGTTAAATGGCTGGGATTTTCTAATCAACACAATTCTTGGATAAGTAAAGATGAAATATTATAGTTGGAAGAAAAACTAAATTAGAAACAACAACAACATCAATAGCAACAACAACAATAGCAGTAATATTAAGAACCTAATGTTCATTTTAGAATAAGAAAATGAAATAAATATGTAAATCATACTTATAAACCATACTGTGTACTAAACATTATTTAATTGTAATCAGACTGTTATAATGTCAATAACACTTACTCTGAGCTCTAACTCATCAGAACTATCTGCTAGTTACTTTCCTCCTATTGAATTACATGGTGCATATGAGTGTGCTCTAACTGATTTTCATTCATACAACAGTATTGCAAATGTAGACACCTACAACAATATGTTTCATATAGGGGAACATATAATTGAAATACCAATTGGATCTTACGAATTAAATGATATAGTTGATTTTATAGAAGAGGAATACAAACGACTCTGCCCAGCAAATAAGATTTTTATTGAAGTCAATAACAATACAATGCAAGTTAAAGTTAATAGTTCCAAGGATCCTGTATATTTTAATAAAGACAATACAATTGGAAAACTTTTAGGATTCAATAGCAAAATCCTAACACCAAACAAATATTATTATTCAGATCTTCCAGTTAATATTTTTAAAGTGAATCTCTGGCCAATTGAAAGTAGTATCGCTATAAACACATATATGAATAACTCGAAATCGCATACACTTTATGAATTTCCGATTAATGTGCCTCCAGGCTATAAAATAGATGAGGTTCCAAGAAATCTTATCTATTTACCTGTAAACACCAGAGAGATAAGTTCACTAGCGCTGCGCGTACTGGATCAACACGGTGATTTAATTAACTTCCGAGGAGAGGAAATTACAATACGAATACATTTAAGGCCAACTAAATAATGCTAATATACAACACAAATACATTGAAAAATATAGCAGCAAGAACAACAACAACAACATTAAAGCGACCAGCTCAACAAAAAGCTCTAACAACATCAAATAAAAATTTTCTAAAGTCCTTGAATTTTAAATTGAAGACAAAATGTGTTCAATAATAGATGTCTTAGATAAACCCTTGTCTGATGAGAATATAATCAAAAAGGACTATCATACATATGTACCATACTTACAATCTTACAACAATAATGATGAAATTAGAATTTCAATACAAAATCAAGATTTGTATGTGCTATCCAGTGAGAGCTACATTTATGTAGAGGTGTTTGTTGCCGATGATAATAAGACCAAATCTTCTTCTTCTTCGGAGAACTTTTTATTAAAAAACAACTTTGTGGCATATCTATTTGATGAGATTCGTTATGAGCTCAATGGAATTGAAATTGACCATACAAGATATTTAGGAGCCACATGCACTATAAAAAATTTGGTTTCTCTGTCACCAACAGAAAGCAATGTGATGCAAAATGCTGGATGGAACAAAATTGACGATGTCACTCTTGAAAATGGATATTTCAATTTTTATGTACCTCTAAAAATGCTTCTAGGATTCGCTGAAGACTACAACAAAGTTATACTAAATGGAAAACATGAATTGATAGTCCTGCGCAATAAGAATGACGAAGATCTTGTGCGCTCGAGTGTTTCTACTAAAAAAGCTAAACTTACAATTTCACTCATCTCATGGAGAATCCCACATGTACAATTATCCGACTTTAGCAAATTGAATATGATAAAAATTATTAACAATGGTGCTTCAATACCTATGGCATTTCGCAGTTGGGATTGTCATGTTAATCCACAATTAAACACAGGTACTAGCCATATTTGGAATGTTAAACTGGCTGCAAATAGAGAACGCCCCCGTTTTTTATTGATTGCTTTTCAACAAGAAAATAAGTTTGTTCATTGTGATTTGACTAATTTAAAAGTACATTTAAATTCAGTCTCATATCCATATGATGATCTTAACATAAAGTTCAAAAATGAACGATATGCAATTCTATATGATATGTATCTAAGATTCCAGCAAAGTTACTATATGAAAGAATCTCAACCGCTTCTAACTGCATCAGAGTTTAAGACAAAAGCTCCTATTATTGTAGTAGATGTCAGTCATCAGAATGAATCACTCAATAATGGACCGATTGATATAAAAATAGCATTTGAAACAGCAACTAATATTGCAGCAAAGACATCAGCTTACTGCATTCTTATTCATGATCGCATAATAGAATATATACCCATCAAAGGACAAGTTCGAAAAGTCTTATAAATTGAGTAATATGGAAAATAACATAATTTTTATAGACGTACAAGGTTTCAAAAGTAATTCAAATGATTTCATCGCAAAAGAAGTAGCGATTGTTTTCAACAATTATGAATATAACAATTTCATTATAAAACCACCATTTGATTTTAAATGCTTATCAATAAAAAAGCAAAGAGAAGCAAAGTGGCTAACGAAAAACTATCATCACCTCAGCTGGACTGCTGGATCAGTTTCTTTTGAAAGCGTTTGCAATTTTTTAAAAGCCAACGCAAGATGTTCTAAAATTTATGTAAAAGGCGAAGAGAAAAGACGATGGTTGGAAAAAATTTTATGCCGAAAAATTTTTAACGTTGAGGATATAGGCTGTATCAACTTTAAACAAATGGAGATTAAGTATCCAGAATATTTTTATTGTAATTATCATAAACTTGGTGTTTGCGCATTAAAAAATGCTATTTTACTAACAAAAGAAATATCTTGCTTTAAATGAATTTTTTCACTCTTTAAAATATTAATGTATGTATTATTATAAAATTTTAAAAAATTTTAGGCAATAAATGTATAGAAAAATAAAAAATCTACAAGTGTTTTCTTATTTCAAATACAAACTACATAAAGGAAAGAGAAGGAAGTGGGAAGGAGGAGGAAAAGTTAGCATTTTTGCTAACTTGCAAATTTTTACTTTTTGTTTCTCTGCTTATGACTGTAGTTAGTTGAAACTTTGCTGCTTTAAAATAATCGTAGACAAAGAAAATGATTATGTTGCAAAATATAAATGTATTCTACACAGCCACAAAATATTCCACGCACAAGTTCTTTCGATCGTACATACATACATACATACATACATACATACATCATACACACATACATACATACATACATCATACACACATACATACATACATACATCATACACACATACATACAAATATATTTCTTAAACAAATAAACAGAATATAAGCTTACCAGCGACAAACAAGCTGGACCCCCCACACACAAGCATTAGGGGGTTCACATACATGAGAACGTTTTATAAATAAATAAAATAATTTATGTAATTATTTTATTCATTTATTTAATTATTTTATTTTATAAGAATTTATTAGCGTGAGGAAATCACACAAGCACATTCCCATGATTCATATGAAACCATATGACCTAGTAGTCATCAAACCTTCTTTCTCTGATATTACTGATATAGTATTACGATAACAAATTTCTACAGTATGGCAACACTGGGAGCATTAGAAAATAATAATCATGTTTTGCCGTCGGCATTTGAAAAAAATAATAATCATGTTTTGCCGTCGGCATTTGAAAAAAAAAAAAAAAATAATAATAATCATGTTTTGCCGTCGGCATTTGAAAAAAAAAATAATCATGTATTGCCGTCGGCATTTGAAAATAATTATGTACTGCCGTAGGCATTAGGAAAAAAAAATAATCATGTATTGCCGTCGGCATTTGAAAAAATTATCATGCATTGCCGTAGGCATTAGGAAAAATTATCATGCATTGCCGTAGGCATTAGGAAAAATTAATAATCACTATTTCACCATTGGTATTAGAAAAAATCATTTTCATGATTTTCCCGTCGGCATTTGAAAATAATTATGTATTGCCGTAGGCATTAGGAAAAAAAAATAATCATGTATTGCCGTCGGCATTTGAAAAAATTATCATGCATTGCCGTAGGCATTAGGAAAAATTATCATGCATGCCGTAGGCATTAGGAAAAAGACAGACTTATTGAACCACCCTCGAAAAATATTTAAAGGACTTATCGAACCACCCTCGTAGGTATCAAATTTCAAGAATTTTAAAATTTTCAAATTTTAATTACCCAAATTTAACAATTTCACCAACAATTTAACAATTTTAATTGCCACTGGAACCCCAATTCCCTACTACTTGAATTCGAAAAAAATAAAACAAATTTTTACACATACCAACTTAAGAGTGCTAAAGGCCTACAGATAGTATTAAAGGGCATAGATTCATATGTTGAGCCCGAAGAAGTAAAATCTGCACTTGTCGACCAAGGATTCAAGGTAAAAAATTTTACCAACATATTTAATAGAGAAAAGGTCCCCCAACCCCTATTTCGGGTTGAACTGGAGCCGAATGACATACAATTGAAAAAAAATTAAGCCCATCCAGTTTATAACGTAAAGTATCTCTTACATCGAAAAATCACAGTTGAAGAGCCACGTAAGCGTTCAGGTCCCGTACAGTGCCATAATTGCCAAGAATATGGCCATACGAAAACTTACTGCAAGTTACCTACAGTGTGTGTTATCTGCGGTGAATTGCATGGTACTGCTAGCTGCACTAAGCCAAAAGATCAAGCAGAAAAAAAATGTAGTAATTGTGGAGGTAATCACACAGCTAACTATAGAGGGTGCCCTGTATTTTCTTTCGTTAAACAGGCTATGGGTCAAAAACCCAAGCTAACTCCAGCTCTACAAGTAAACGCGAACTCCGACACTTTTGCTCAAATCAGCCAACCAGTTACTTCACGTGTATCGTATGCTGATGCTGCTAAGACTAGTTCAATTCCCACGCAAAATGTTCCACCGCCAAATAATTCAACGAATTCAAACTCAAGCTTTAACTTTAGTCGCATTGAAGCTACTATTGAGAATCTGGTGCTAACTATAAACAACTTTACTACAAATATGACAAGTATGATGCAAGAAATGCTGCGAATGCAGAATACACTGCTTCAAGCATTAGTTAATAAACCATGAACACGTTAAAAATATGTTTCTGGAACGCAAACGGCATTCGCCAACATAAAAATGAACTTGAGCACTTCCTCATGGAAAAAAATATTGATATAATGTTGGTTTCTGAGACTCATTTGACCTCAAGAAGCTTATTTAAAATAAATGGTTACACTTTATATGATACAAAGGACCCGAGAGAGAGAGAGAGCATGTGGTGGATCAGCAATTCTGATTAAGTCAAGACTCAAGCACTATGTCCTTGACAACGTTAGTGAAGAATATTTGCAAGCAACGAATATTTTCGTAGAAAATTTTTGTGCTAATTTCGTGATATCATCAATTTACTCACCTCCCAGATTTTCAATTAGCGAAGATCAGTATGAGAAGTTCTACAAATCGCTTGGATCTTGTTTCGTGGCAGCTGGTGACTACAATGCAAAACATACCTACTGGGGATCGCGTCTTGTTACACCTAGAGGTCGAGCCTTGTTCAATACAATTTCAAAAATGGGCTTAGATGTCATTTCGATTGGGGAGCCTACTTACTGGCCTACTGACGTAAGAAAAATTCCAGATGTTATAGATTTTGCCGTCACGAAAAATATTCATAGGGACTTAGTTCATGTAGAGGCCTCTCTAGATCTGTCCTCCAATCACTCTCCAACAATAGTTACAATTTTCAACCCACTAAGGACTGATTTAACTAACTCATATGTGAAGATGATTAATGGAATCAACTGGCTGGTATTCAAAAAATATCTTAGTAGTCACTGCGTAGAAAACATTCAGCTTAGATCATGCGATGATATTGAATTTAATATTGCCAATCTTAACGAAAATATTAAACAGGCTGCTGAACACGCCACTGCCTCCTATCCGCAGACCGGCTTTAACACAATTTATTCTACGGAAATTGAACGTCTTGTATGTGAAAAAAGGAGAGCTAGAAGAGAATGGCAACAACACAGATCACCCCTAAATAAAATCAGACTTAAAGAATGTACTAAACGACTCAAAGAGCTGCTATCGTCGGAAAAAATTGCACTACTGGAAAAGTATTTAGAAGGTCTTGATGTAACGTCCGCATCTAATTACTCTTTATGGCGCGCTACTAGAAATCTTAAACGACCCGTTGATCTTAAATCACCATTGCGTACTGCGACCGGAGGCTGGGCAAGAAGTGATAGTGAGAAAGGTAACTTATTTTCTGAGCATTTAAAATCTGTATTCACTCTCAATTCATGTACGGGTGCTGCTGATTTACCGAGTGTAGTTTCTCTACCCCCTCGTCCCTTAAGGTTTAAGATGCGTGAAGTACAAAAAGTAATTGCTGAACTCAACCCGAAGAAAGCTCCAGGTATTGATGGCATTAGTAACAAAATGCTCATGAACTTGCCCCATATTGCAATAAGAATCCTGCTATTTACTTTTAATGCTATTTTAAGAATGCAGTATTTTCCACATAACTGGAAACTGGCCAAGATCAAAATGATTCCAAAGGCGGGCAAAGATCTTACCAAGACTGAGTCGTATAGGCCCATAAGCTTACTATCTACAATCTCAAAGCTTTTCGAAAAGCTGCTCATGACTAAATTGTCCAAAATTTTAACTGATAATGGGTGCATCCCTGACCATCAATTTGGCTTTAGAAGTCAGCACAGCACGATTGAACAAACGCATAGACTGGTCCAAGTTGTAAGAAGAACATTTGAAGAAAAGAAGAATTGTTCTGCTCTCTTTATTGATGTTTCTCAGGCATTTGATAAAGTATGGCACGAAGGCCTAGTTTTAAAATTGAAGACATATCTGCCAATAAACATTCAAAAGCTTTTGGAAAGTTATATTATTGATAGGAAGTTCACTGTTGTGGAAGGAGAGTTCACGAGTGTGCCCGAATCTATATCTTCTGGTGTGCCCCAGGGTAGTATTCTGGGTCCTGTCTTGTATTTAATATATACTTGTGATATGCCTGTGAGCAATAATATCCTTATTTCTACTTTTGCCGATGATACAGCCTGTATGAGTGTGCACGAAAACCCTTATGAGGCATCCCGCAATCTCCAGGAACATATCACTCAGCTGGAAATATGGTTGAACTTATGGAGAATTAAAGTCAATGAACAAAAGTGTGTCCATATAACGTTCACCCTAAGAAGAGATACTTCCTCCTAATTCGAATCAACAATCATAATATTCCTCAACATTCCCAAGTGAAATACCTTGGTATACACCTTGATCGAAGACTTACATGGAAACATCATATTGACTCTAAGTTAACTCAGATGAAACTTAAGTTAACTCAAATATATTGGTTGATTGGCAGAAACTCAACACTCAGCTTAGACTGCAAACTTTTACGGTACAAGTCGCTTTTGAAGCCAATATGGTGCTACGGAATTCAGTTATGGGGCACTGCTTCAGCTTCCAATGTCGAGAGAATCCAACGAAGGCAAAACAAAATTTTACGGTTAATAACATCGGCTCCATGGTACATCCAAAATTCTATTATACATCGTGATTTAAATATGCCACTAGTGACTGAAGAAATTGCAAAATACGCAGGCAAATATTTAACAAAACTCGAATCACATCCTAATCCGCTTGCTCGTAATATTTTGAACTTTACTGGACACATCCGCTTAAAAAAGAGGGACACACGGGCTTTTATACCTAACACTCCAGATGGGACTACTTGAAAATACTTTCCCCCCCCCCTTTTTTTTTTGATTATCACTACTAATGTATTATTTATAACTACCACTAAGTTTATGTCCGACACTGGTCGGGCCTAATAATTTTTTTTTTATAGATTTAAGATTTGAATACTTATTGTTAGTTCACATATGAAGATACAATAAATAAATACATGCATTATAAAAAAAAATAAAAAAAAAACTATATAGTTGTTGGTGTTTAGAATGGGAACAAATGCTATTCCCCCTTTGATCGATGTTAGGGTTTCGCCCTGGTAAAATTTGTAGTTTGTTTACTATTATTTCTCCCGTAGCCTTGGTTACTACTACTGATACAACTTCCTGGGAACGTCCTTTTATAGAAAAATTTTCGGATATATATAACGGAATGATTTCTGAGACAAGTGGCAAGGAAACTATTTCTCTCTGGTTTTCAAAAAATGTTATGCTTTTGTTTATTGTGTCGGTAACCGACCTATTCCACATCATATCTTGGCCCAGCAAACCATCTGCTGGCAACATTGTGCCCTTTGGTACTATGTGCATTTTAAAACATAGTCTGTCCACGCAGTTGTGGTTCACAGTTATAGTTCCTTCGGTACTCATGTTTCCTCCAAAAGCTTCTGACAAGGTTTTCTTCTCATTTTCATTCTCGTTGTACCTTCATAGCAATCAGTCGATTAGCGGAATTTTTATTACGTACTTAAGCCGCTTTCAGACTATTATACTTTGTATTTATAATTGTCAAAAATTCAAATAATACGTGCAAGTGTAATAGTCTGAACGCAAAATGTCATCAAGTTGTAAATAATACGATACAAATTTTGACATCCCATAAGACTTTTTCGTTTTTAAAAAATTTTCTAAACGATAATACATTTCATTAGATCAGGGTTTCATTTTCACATAAACCAAATTTCCAAGTCGGCTGTTTCGCCGCCGATAGCGTGTCGTCATTGATGTAATGTTTTGTCACATTAAATCGGCTCAAAATTTTGAATAAGTGAATCGTATGGAAGTATATTTTTCTTTGACGTAATTTTTTAACGTTTTTGTAATATCTTTTCTTAAATTTTTTTTTGCTATTTACATAGAAAATTTTTAGCTGCTGAATTTTCTCAAGTGCCAGCACGTCCCTGCCTACATGAAACCGCTTTGCCGCCGCTAGTCAATGAATAGCACAGACATTTTCATTGAACAGCTGTTTTGTTTTCTGCTTGTATTACACATTTTATTTGAAGTGTGATGGTCTGAACACAATATGTGATTTTACATTAGATTTTTTGACAGTCGCTACGAATGTATTTAGATTTCTGTATCGTAAAATGTGATGAAAGTATTAATACTTGTATAATAGTCTGAACGGGGCTTTACTAAACAAACAAAAAATTATAAAAAAAAATATTCTTAGTACATATTATTCATAATAGGTACATACTGACTTTAATAAATAAGCTTTATTGCTTTGCTAATATTTTTTACATAGTAGAAATAACAAAAACACAAAAAAAAAGCCGGAAACAAAAAAACACAAATAAAGTGCCCTTGAGGAATACTCTATATGAGTAACTCAAATACAAAAAATTTTGAAGTCAGTTCTAACAGCAGAAATGCTTATTTTACTGTGAGTTCTGAAACTCTTAATGAAAACAATATAAATAATAAACCTGATGAAAGTCTTTTTTTTAACGGCAAAGCCAATTTTTCATCAGCGATCAACTTCGCTTTGTCCAATGTCAAATAGTAGTGATTCATTAACATTACAGTTGCTCAGTACTTCTTCATATAAGTCAGTAATATCATCCCTTTCAGGCTCGTGTTCATCACTTAACAAAGTTATCACTACAGATAACAGCAGCTCAAAACCCAAGGTACAAGTCGCAATGGACAGATATATAACCGTGGTAAAGCGTGGGCGAAGCCCGAATTCTTCAAAAATTCCATCTGCTCCAAAGATGTCTAGGTACAACAGTGCAGCCTCAACTAAACGCAAAAACCGCTTTAAAATTTTGCAAGATGACAACGACAAACCCGAGGTATCCTCGAATAAAACATCCAAGCCGCCACCAATCTATTTGAGAGAAAAAAATTCAAATGACCTTATTAAAAAATTAATTTCGGTCATTGGTGAGAACAAATTTCACATTGTTCCAATAAAACATGGCAACATCGATGAAATGAAAAGATTTCCGCAAAATGGTTTCTGAATTTGAAAAAAATAAAACAAGCTTCTACACATACCAGCTTAAGAGCGCTAAAGGCTTGCAGATCGTATTGAAGGGCATAGATTCTTACGTTGTTCCCGAAGAAACAAAAGATTCACTCGTCCTCCAGGGATTTAAGGTAAAAAATGTATCTACCTCTATTTCGAGTTGAACTTGAGCCAAATGATATAAAATTAAGAAAAAAAATGAGACGCATCAAATTTATAATTTAAAATACCTCTTGTACTGAAAAATCACAGCTGAAGAGCCACATAAGCGTTCAGGTCCTGTACAGTGCCATAATTTCCAAGAATATGGCCATACAAAAATATACTGCAATTTACCCTCTGTTTGTGTTGTGTGCGGTGAATTACACGGCACTGCTAGTTGCAATAGGCCAAAAGTTCAAAGTGATAAAAAATGCAGTAATTGTAGAGGTAATCACACCGCTAACTACAGAGGATGTCCTGTGTACTCTTTCGTCAAACAGACTATGGTGCAAAAACCTAAATTAGCTCCAGCTCAATCAGCAAACGCTTACTCCGCCACTTTTGCGCAAATGAGCCAACCAGTCACTTCCCGTGTTTCGTATGCCGGTGCTGCTAAGAGAAATTCTATTCCATCACAAAATGTTTCACCACCAAATAATTTAATAAATGCAAACTCAAGCTTTAATTTCAGTTGCCTTGAAACCACTATTGGTGCAAACTATAAACAACTTTACAACAAACATGACTAGCATGATGCAGGAAATGCTTCGAATGCAGAATACACTGCTTCAAGCATTAATTAACAAGCCATGAACACGTTAAAAATATGTTTCTGGAACGTAAACGGCATTCAACAACATAAAAATGAACTTGAGCACTTCCCAGTGGAAAAAAATATTGCTATAATGTAGGACTCTGAGACTCACTTGACTTCGAGAAGCCTTTTAAAAATGTATGGCTACACTATATATGATACAAAAGACCCTAGAGGAAGAGCTTGCGGTGGATCAGCTATTCTAATAAAGTCAAAACTCAAGCACTATATTCTTGATAACATATGTGAAGTACATCTACAAGCAACAAATATTGACATTGCACCTTTTTGTACGAATTTCGTGATATCATCAATTTACTCCCCTCCCAGATTTTTAATCACTGAGGATCAATACGAGAATTTCTACAAATCCCTTGGACCTTGGTTTGTAGTAGCTGGCGACTACAGTGCAAAACATACGTTCTGGGGTTCGCGTCTTACCCCCAGAGGTCGAGCGTTGTTCAACACAATTGCAAAAATTGACTTGGACGTCATTTCGAGTGGGGAGCCCAATTACTGGCCTACTGACATACAAAAACTTCCGGATGTAATAGATTTTGGCGTCATGAAAAATGTCTCTAGGGACTTAGTTCAAGTTGAAGCTTCTCTAGATCTCTCGTCCGATCACTCTCCCACTATCGTGACAATCTGTAACCCACTAAGAAGTGACTTACCTCATCCATATATGAAGATGGTTAATCGTGTTAATTGGCTGGGGTTCAAAAAATATTTTAGTAGTCACTGTACGGAAAATATTAAGCTAAGAATAACAAATGATATTGAATCTAACATTGCCAATCTTAACCAAAATATTAAACAGGCTGCTGAACATGCCGCTATCTGTCATCCGCAGACTGGGTTTAATAGAATTTATTCTACTGACATTGATCGTCTCGTACGTGAAAAAAGAAGAGCTAGAAAGGAATAGCAACAGCACAGATTACCCCAAAATAAAATTATATTTAAAGAGTGCACGAAACGACTCCAAGAGTTGCTTGCATCTGAGAAAACTGCATCTCTTGGAAATTATCTTGAAAATATCGATGTCACACCAGCATCTAATTACTCCTTGTGGCGCGCCACTAAAAAGCTTAAAAGACCCGTTGAGGTTTAAACTCTGCACACTTCGACCGGTGATTGGGCAAGAAGCGATACTGAAAAAGGCAAAATATTTGCCGAGCATTTAAAATCCGTATTTACCCCAAATACATGTACTGGTGTTGCTGATTTGCCGAGTGTAGTTGCTCTACCCACTCGAGCCTTAAAGTTTAAGATGCGTGATGTATGTACATAAACTAATTGCTGAGCTCAACCCGAAGAAAGCTCCAGGTATTGATGGTATTAGTAACAAGATGCTGATGAATCTGCCTCGCACTGCAACTAGAATCTTACTATTTATTTTTAATGCCATATTACGACTAGAGTATTATCCACACAGCTGGAAGCTTGCCAAGGTCAAAATGATTCCAAAGCCGGGCAAAGATCTTACCAAAGCTGAGTCTTACAGGCCAATAAGTTTACTATCAACAATATCAAAGCTTTTCGAAAAGCTGCTCATGACAAAATTGTCCCCAATTCTAACTGATAGTGGGTGCATACCGGACCATCAATTTGGTTTCAGAAGTCAGCATAGTACCATTGAACAAACGCATAGATTGGTTCAAGTTATAAGAAGAACATTTGAAGAAAATAGGTATTGTTCTACTCTCTTTATTGATGTTTCTCAGGCATTTGATAAAGTATGGCATGAAGGCCTAATTTTAAAATTGAAGACATATCTACCAATAAATTTTCTAAAGCTATTGGAAAGTTATATTCTATCCCGGAAATTCATTGTTGTGGAAGGAGACTTCATGAGTGTTCCCGAATCTATTTCTGCCGGTGTGATATAGGGGAGTATACTGGGACCAGTTTTGTATTTGATTTATACTTGTGATATGCCTGTTAGCACTAAAATCCATACATCTACTTTTGCCGATGATACAGCGTTCTTTAGCATGCACGAAAACCCTCACGAGGCATCCCGATATCTTCAGGAGCATATTACCCAGCTGGAACTATGGTTAAAGTTATGGAGAATTAAAGTAAATGAGCAGAAGTGTGCGCAGGTAACATTTACTCTACAAAAAGATACTTGTTCCCCCATTAGAATCAATAATCAAATTGTTCCTCAACATTCACATGTAAAATACCTTGGTATACACCTTGATCGACGGCTTACATGGAAACAACACATTGATTCTAAGCTAATACAAATGAAACTAAAATTAAATCAGGTACATTGGCTGATTGGTAGAAATTCAATTCTCAGTCTAGATTGCAAACTTTTGAAATACAAGTCACTTTTGAAACCTATATGGTGCTACAGAATTCAACTATGGGGCACTGCTTCAGCTTCCAATGTCGAGAGAATACAACGAAGGCAAAACAAAATTTTACGTATGATAACTTCGGCTTCATGGTACATCAAAAATTCAAATATACATCGTGATTTGAATATGCCACTAGTGATTGAAGAAATTGCAAAGTACGCAGGCAAATATTTAACAGAACTCGAATCACATCTTAATCCGCTTGCTCGTAGTATTTTGAACTTTACTGGACACATCCGCCTAAAAAAGAGGGACACAAGGGATCGTATGCTCAACACTCCAGATGGGACTACTTGAAAATACTTTTTTTTCCTTTTTGATTATCTCTACTTATGTATTATTTATAATTATCACTAAGTTTATGTCCGACAGTGGTCGGTCCTAATAATTATATTTTAGATTTAAGATTTGAATACTTTTTGTTAGTTCATATTTGAAGATACAATAAATAAATACATGTATTTAAAAAAAATAAAAAAAAAATTTCATTAACTTTTATGCACGATGTCAAAGCTTCTTCCTTTGCTACTGTAGTAGTAGCGCCTGAGCCTACCAACAGAAATAATTGTTCCTCTTTTACCTCTCTACAAGGAAAGCTTATATACGCATAGTTTATCTCACAACTTTCGTTGCTACTAACATCACTCTCCAGTCTCAGTTCATTTCTGTGCTCTGATTATGTGAGGTTCTGCGACGTTTCCGTCCTTAACTATTCTATTACATGTCATCATTGCAATATTATTCAGGGATTTTCTTACTGAATCTGTGTATCTTGCACCAGATATCAATTCGGTGTTATCCTTGTCTTCCTGTTTCTGATTATCCTGCTCCTCTGTCAAGTGTATATTGTTAATATCTAAATTTATGATATTAAAAACTGTATCTTCTTCATAGTTAGTTCTTACGGGGTGTTTGTTTTGTTTTTATTTTCTTCATTAGTAATTTCTCTACATTTTTCGGCATTCTGGTCCATTAATCTTGGCCGGGCCGATTCTCGTTTTCCGAATTATTGCTGTTGTAATTATATCTGCTTCTGTTTACATCATTGTTGCCTCTATTGTTGCCATTTCTACTATTGCTATTTATACTCCGCCTGTTTCTTGGGCAATTAGAAGAAATGTGACCCTGTTGATTGCATCTAAAGCAGCGTCGCTCCTCATTTTTGTTATACCTAGTTCCACTTTTATTTTGAGTTTTCGAGCTTGTAAAATTTTGCCTATTTGTTCCATACTCGCGAGGTTTCATGTTCATTCTAAAATTGTATTCGTTATAGCACTGTCGTCTGCCTTGATTATAGTATGTATTGCATCCTTGGTTATAACATTCGTCTAGCATAGGACTGCAGTATACTGAGTTGTTAAATGAGATTTCTCACGTATTACTGTTTGGTATTGGATGGTTACAAGTGTTTTGATGCATTGATAATTGTCTGACTTCTTTTATCAGTTGCTGAACCGTCTCATATAAACGTTCCTCGGTATGCATTGTCAAGATATTTGAAGGTTTCATATTAGAACCGAAGAGATTTTGAGCCTCCTTGGTGATTTTCAGCAGGGCTGATAGCTTTTCGTTTTCGTGTCCGATGAATTTTGACATCAATCTAGGATCTCGTAAGCCTCTTATGTAACTCCTTATTGCGGATTGGTTGCAATGATCTATCATAGATTTTTGATGAGAAACTTCTTGCCATTCTGCTGCAATTAGTTCTGTGGTATCTGTAAGTAGTCCTTCTAGTATCTCTCCAAATTCATATGCTGTCTCCGTTGAACCTTGCTTACTACTAAAAATTAGTTCTTGTATTTCTGTTAGAGTTTTGCCTTTTATAAAGTTTTCTCTAATAGCCTGGCATAAGGCTTCTATTGTTGCGAACTCTCTATTGTGTAAATATGAGTAAGAATTTCCAAATAATCTCGTTTTGATGCATTTGATTATGTCGACGACATTACCTGGTTCCCCTAGTTTATCCTTTGCTATCAAACATCCTTCAATAAACTTCTTTGCTTCCCTTACCAGTTCTGCCCATCAGTTGCGTAGAAAATTGGTACCACATGGGATATGGTTTTCAAGAGTTCGGTAAAAGCTGTCATTTTGTTACTATTTGTTGTGGTGTTAATTGTAGTCACTTTCCTCGTCTCTCCTTGTAAGTTTCGTATCTTTGACTTTAGCGTTTCGATTTGTTGAGTTTTTTCAAGTCAAGTTAGGGTTAACGCGCTGCGCGAAGTCTTTAAATGCCTGTGTCTTCTGTTCGCTGTCTTGAATCTGTTGTTCAGCTTCTTCAATGGTGTTTCTTAAGCTTTCGTTCTGCTGCTTCAAGATCCTGTTAACGTGTAAATATTCTTCTATTTCCTTAGATATAGCTGGACTTTGTTGATGTTCATGTTGCACTTGTAGTTCTTCCAATAAAATATCTATCTTTTTAAATTCGGTTATGTTTCCCTGGCTCCTCACTTTATTCTTTACTAACTCTATATACTCTTTGGTTTGGTGATTCCACACTCGCTCAGAAATTTCCCTGGTCTCCTCTTGTGTCTTTTGTAATTTTTTTTCAAATCCTCCTTCAAATAGCTCAAGCAAAATTCCCTAAATTCATTTATATTTTCCTATTTTCAATGTGCACTTTCACAAACAAACGTTCCTTCTATCTAAATTTTGAATTTTACACTATGCGTTTATCTAGTTTAATTTAATAATTCAACACTTATATAAATATTTTTACCATTTGTCCCATTGTCTCGAACAAATGTTTAATCGTCGTTCAGTTTACCACCAAAGTCTGTGCAACTTAAGGCAGATAAAATAGGTAATTAAAACCTTGCGTTGTCTAGTAAATGTTGGTATACAGAACAACGTATACTTTTGACAATTTAATTCAGTATATTGAAATTAAATTGACCTAAAATAGCTTTCTCATATCAATATACTTCCTTCAAACTGCCAAAAAGGTATCAAACTGTACTCTTGCTAATACCGGCTGCGCCAAAATGTTGTGTTTGTAATTTAAATACGGATTTTTCTTTTAATATATTAATGGTTTATTTAAAAAAGGCTTTGTTAACCCATTAATGCCCACAACTTTTTTTTTGAGTTTAGAAATGAAATTTGGAACATATAATCCTAGCAGGCTTACAAGCATTCTTTGTTCAGCGACAAAATTATGTTAAAGGTGTGTTTTAACCCGGCAACTTAAGATGCCAGTGGGCAGTTGGATAAAAAATTGGCATCACTTCATGTTTCAGTAGTAAAACATCAATTTATTTGTTTTTGAAAAACTTGCAGTAGAATTTAAAAAATATTTATTTAAAGTAGCAACATACATATTTACATATGTGTGTATATTAATTAATTCATTGTATTGAAATTCTGCAAAGCAGTTTTTTGGGTGAAGATAAACGTTGCATTTTAGCATATGAATATTGTCCGTCCATTGCAGTGTTTGCAATGTGATCATTTTTATATAAGCGGATGCGGTTTATTACATCTTTTTAGCATCTAATTTAGTAGCTAATGAATGTTCCAAATGATTGTAAAAGGAACATAGCACATTGTCTTTTAAATTCTAAGTACGGTATATTATGTCCCAAATTTCGAATCAACACCCACCTTTGACCACACCAAATATCAATTGCACACACTTTGTTCGAATAGTTGTGCGATATGTTGATAGGAATTGATCACATAAGTAAAGACCTTCTATATATTTGTTATATTGGGTGAAAAAAGAAACTTTGACGTTTATCAGATTCATTCGTCGCGAATATCTGGATACTGTTCCAATGGGTTCCAAAGGTGTAGAATTTTTAAGAACAGTTACTACAGCATTATCCACCCATCTAACCGCGTGAAGATTTTTTGTACAAGCTACGTCATATGTGACTCGAGGTTCCTTTGCAGACTCGGGCTTAGAACAAAACTTAATTTCCTTGGAAACACGAGTTTCAGTAGCTCTTATACCTTGCTTTTGCAGCTCTTCAAGCAAGTTTACACTTGTGAATAAATTATCTAGGTGAATGCTTGCAATGTGAAATAAGTGAAATATAAATTTTTAGTTTTAATTCACACTCCAAAGCAATTTTTAAGAAAAATAGAAAAACATTGTGAACCAAAAAAATCTCACGAGTGCCCAATGGCATCTTAAGTTGCCATGAATATAAATTAATTAATTTCTTTTAATTAAAAATAAGAAATTGACGAAATTTAAGTATATAAAACTAGATTGATTCTATTTTTTACTAAAACAGCACATTTTGTGGTAAAAAAAAATAATCTGTATTTGAATTACTTATATTTTAAATCAGCAACCCCAATAAGAAATTGCGTTCTAAAAGAGCTCGATAATCAAATGGTTGGAACATGCAAACAAAAAGTGCAAACGAGGCAAAATAAAATGGAAAAAACCAAAAAAATTGTTTTTACTAGATCTAATGGTTGTTTCTTAATTTTTTATTGCTCAATTCTCTCTAATTAGTAAAATAGTTGTTTCAGAGATACATACTTTAAATTTTTCTTTTCTTATGCCACCCAAAAAACCTTTATTTTATAATATGAGGTATTTGATTGTAAATGTAGCATCAATTTTTGATACGTTGTGATTATTTTCTATCGATTTTGTATTAACAATTAAAATTTTTATGAGACATTTTTAGATTTAGTTGAACTGTAGTGAATTTTTAATCAGAAATAATTTCTTATTCGGGCTTAAGTTCAGTAATTTCAATTCTTATTGAATGAAATATTTTTATTAATTAATGTAAGTTTCTAAAGAAGAGAAGAAAAATTATACTAGACTTTTTAGTTGGGGGGAAATACCGATATTTTTCTGTGCAGCAACGCACTTCATCAGCACCCTAGTCTATCTACTTGGGTAGAGATTGCAATTAACTATTGGAGCTATATATTAACACACGACTTGTGTTTTGTATAAAAGTTCAAAATGTAATAATAATTTATTGAAAAAAAACTTTCTTCAGAAAATGATTAATATTTCAATGTATAATTGATGTTACAATTTAAAGTATTTAAATAACAAGTACTATATATATTCTGCTGATATCCAACACCCTCTCTCAACATAATATTCTGGCAGTAAGGTTTTTAAATGCTGGCAGTGGTAAAGGCTTGGTAAGAAAATCAGCTAATTGTTGTTTTGTAGAACAATATATTAGATCAATTATGCCATTATCTTGCAAGTTTTTAATATGTTGAAATTTAACGTCTATGTGCTTCGTTCTGGCACTGAATTTCGCTGTAGTAATAATTTTGATACAACTTTGATTGTCTTCATACATTGGAATGGGTTTAATAATAGAAATATTCATGTCATTCAGCAATTGTAACAACCATAGAAGTTGTTGACCTGCATATGACGCAGCAATTAATTTGGCTTCGGTCGAAGACAAAGCTATTGTTGATTGTTTCTTTGACGACCATGATATGATGTTGCAACATAATAAAAATATATATCCACTTGTGGATTTGCGATCCTCATACCCTGCCCAATTCGCATCTGTAAAACATTCAATATTTAAATTAGAATTTGCTTTTAAAATTAATTTCTTATTTATTGTTGTTTGAAGATAACGAATAACTTTCTTTGCAGCTTCCCAATCACATTTTCGAGGATTATCTACTCTTCTACATAATATAAAAACCGCGGCAGCTACATCGGGTCTTGATGTAATAGAAATATGAAGTAACATTCCAACTACTGACCTGTACTTCTTATTATTTTGTAGTATATTTTCTTCATTTGTTATTTTAATGAACTCTGGATCCATTGGAATATAACTGGGTTTTGCATCTTCTAATTCACTTTCCTTTATCAGCTTTAGAATTCTCTCCTGCTGGTGTATTAAGATTTGAATTCCTAAATACGATGAAACAATACCCCAGTAAAAAAAATGGAAGTCATTCTGAAGGAACCACATTTTCATTGCTTCCAAAAATCGATATTTTTAATTTGCCGATAGTTAGCAGAAAACCAAGTAGAAGTTTATTTTAATCACACAAAACCTTGTAGTTCTTCCATAGTTTTAGTAAATACTCACCGAAATTTTCAAAAAATTGATTTTTTGAAAGAAATTTATGAACTAATTTTCGCCTAAAATTTAGAAGTTATTTGCTTAAATTTACATTAAAACACTGTTTCGCGTTTAAATTCGTATAAAAAGAAACGAATTGTTAAAATATATAACTTTTTAAAATTTTTCTTAGATGAAAATATTACCATAGAACACAAAAAAGGAAATTTTTCTTAAAATCGCTTCTAATTCGGTGACTAGGCGTCGAAAAAGAGAACTTCTTGCAATGACAACCCTATGTGAAAATCATTAGATCGGATCGAAATTTGAACTACTTCCAGACTGCAAACTCTACATTTTCATGATTTCTTTGGAGTGTATTTTTTTACTGGGACCCAAATCTTTAATTTCGAAATATTTATTCAATTCTATATAAATATTCATTATCAATTCCTCATATTGTCTACAAATCAATATGTCATCAACGTAAACAAGTGCATACTAGTGTTGTTAAATATTCGTCTTTTATATTTGTTCGAATGAAATTTCATAATTTTTTTTTTTTTTTTTTTTTTTTGTTCGAACAAACGAATAATTTTGAACTTATGTTCGAATATTCGAACGAACAAAGAATAAAAAAATATATTTGAATAATCTTAAAAAACTTTGCAAAAAACGACACATATAGTTTAATGTTTTTATTAACAAACGAAAAATAGTTCATTACACAAGAAAAACAAATAATTTCAATAACAAACTTAGAAATATTAATAAAAAAATTAAAAATTTTAAAAACCTTTGACGCAGTTGACGCTTTAGCATAAGTTAAGAACTCTGTGTTCTACTAATACTATTGAAGTAACAGAATCGCAAAAAAGAAAAGATTAAATTAATATATAGAAAATTTATTAGAACTTCCAATCGACTAGACCGATATTCTTCATGTATAAATTAGAAGATATACGATCATGTCAAATTTAAAATGAAAACAAAGCAAATTAAAATCGATCAATCCGTTTGGAAGCTACGGCGTCAAGGACACGCAGATCTAACAGAATATATGTATCTAAAAAAGATTTGATAGCTTCTGAGCACCTTGACCGATTTTCTTCAAACATAGCTAAGAACACTTTCGAACAAGTCACCTTTCAAACAGAAATAACTAAATTAGAATTAGTCCATTCGTTTGGTGTTTACGTAGACTCCTAAATACAAACAGATAAACAGACACATATTACAAACTTATAAATTTTTTCGCTTTTTGTGACGTATTTTAAAAAGTTGGTATTTAATCTTTTTTTACGTTGTTCAATAATTCGATTCTTAAGGGTTTTGATTAGAGAAAAACAGTTATTTTTTCCTAAACTCTTTATCAGGAATTGTAAGACACCTTCTAATTTCATTAAAGAAGCATTATCTTTTCCCAGCAAGAAAGCAAAAGATGAGGTTAGCGAACATACAAACAAGCTCGCACGAGGATTTAAAATTTGGAGTAATTTGATTACTTAGTATCATATTGTTAACAAATTAAAAAGTTATGAAATGTAAAATACTTTTTAAACAAAGTTGTTAAGGAAATTGTTCGAATATTCGAATATTCGACAAAAATGATTCGAATAATTTTTTATTCTAAATTGGACATTTTTGTTCCTTCGAACAAAAATGATAAAAAGTATTCGAACAATTTTTGTTCGAATGACAACACTAGTGCATACACAATATTGTCGTTGATTTTCCTTATATACAAACAGTTATCTGCTTTGCTTCTGGTAAATCCAATTTTGTTCATTACTTCAGTTAATGCATCATACCAAGACTTAGCAGCTTGCTAAAATCCACAAATTGATTTTTGTAATCTTCAAGCCAAATTTTCTGTTCCCTTTCGAATGAATCCTTGAGGTTGTTCCATATAAATTTCTTCTTGTATGTTTCCATTTAAAAATGCTGATTTCACATCAAAGTGTTTTACTGTATACTTTTTGACTGCACTTACAGCCAATAGTGTTCTCAATGATACAAATTTACCTACAGGTGCAAATGTTTCGTCATAATCTTCACCGAATATTTGTGTGTAGCCTTTAGCAACTAATCGCGCTTTATACTTTGGTTTATTAAAGCTATCACTTTTAAGTTGAAACACCCATTTGCACCCAACTATTTTCTTTCCTTTTGGTAACTTTGTTAATTGCCACGTTTTATTCTTTAAAAGAGATTGGTATTCATCATTAGCAGCATTTAACCAATGTTCACGCTAAGGACCTTTAATTTTCATCATTTCATTCCACGATCCTGGCGTAATAATGTTTATATTATTATATGTATTTACCAGAAATATCTCATTAAGCTCTTCAGACCAATTTTTATATGGTTTAGCTTTCAATCGTTCAGAACGATGTATTTCAATTTGTTTGCTATCATTGTTAAGTTCGATTTGTTGTAAAACTTCTTGCTGATCATTTTCTGGATGACGCACTGAAATTTGTTCACTGTTAGCATTGCATTCATTTTGTTGCAAAATTTCTCGCTGAACATTTTCCTGTACTTGATCATATTGGTTTTCTTCTAAGTTTACTTCATCTTTAGATATATCAATAGATATGTAATCATTTTTAGTCTCACATTTGATTTGTCTAGAAGGCAAAAACTTTTCATGGAATTTTACATCTCTACTTATTATTATCTTATTGGATTCTTTCATTAATATTCTATAGCCTTTTACATTTTCTTCGTAACCCACTAACATACCTTCCGCTGATACATCATCAAGTTGTTGACGTTTACACTTTGGAATCTGAACAAACGCTTTGCTACCATAAACTCTAATATGGCTCAAATTCGGTTTTCTATTATACCAAAGTTCATAGGGAATTTTACTTACGGATTTACTAGGTAAACGACTTTGAATATAATTAGCTGCCATTACGCATTCAGCCCACAAATTCTTTTTAAGATTTGATCCGTTCAACATAGCATGTACCATTTCAACTAATGTTCGATTCTTGCGTTCAGCAATGCCATTTTGTTCTGGGCAATAAGGAGCAGTGCATTGTAAAATAATACCAGACATTTTTAAAAACGATTTCATCTCATGGTTTATATATTCACCTCCATTATCGCAGCGTAATATTTTGACTTTCTTATTAGTAAAATTCTCTACTTCTCTAACAAGTTCTTTAAATTTGGAAAATACTTCATTCTTTCTTTGTAGCACATATAATTTTGTATATCTAGAATAATGATCTACGAAAGACAAAAAATATTTCTTACCGCTCTGTGATTTTATCTGGAAAGGTCCACACACATCAGAATGAATTATATTCAGTACTTCGTTGGATCGATTTAAACTTTCTTTTGGAAAAGGGGCTCTTGTCAATTTTGATTTTATACAAATATCACAAAAACTTTTATCATTGCACCCTTCTATACGCATTCCTTTACTTAACTGTACCAATTTCTTTACATCAAAAAAATTTTGGTGACCCAACCGACAATGCCATAGATGAACACATCCAAAACAAAATTCAGACACACAGGCTTCATTGTCCACTCGTTCGGACAAAATATATAAATTTTCTTTTAAAATTCCAACAGCGACAACCTTATATATATTTTGAATTAAGCATATTGAATTCTTGAAATTGATTGTAAAACCTTTTCTAACAATTTCTTTCACAGACAATAGACTTCCATTTAAATCAGGAACATAAAGAACATTTTGAAGAAATAATTTATTTAATTTACCATTTATATACCCATTTCCAATGCCTACCGCACTCAAGAACTTTCCGTCAGCTATAAATACTTTGCTGTATGAATTTTGCAGACTTTTGAAAAATTGTCTATTGCTCGTCATATGTATTGATGCACCAGAATCAATAACCCAACCACGATTGTAAGAAACTTGCAAGCAAACTTCGCCATTTTTGTCAAAACCTTCTGACATCGCAGCATTTTGTTTCTTCCATTTGAAACAATCCTTTTTCACATGACCCGATTTATTACAGTGAAAACATTTAAGTGGCTTTTTCTTTTTAAATTGTTGACCTTGTAAAGCACTGTTATTATTATTTTCTATACCATTACCTTCACCACGCCTTTCAGATTCGTCCATTAGCTTCTCCATGACGTATTCCAAAGAAATGTTTTCTTCCGGTTGACCTTCAATGGAAGTCACCAAGGCAGAATAATTTTTCGGCAAACTATTAAGCATTATAGCTACCATAGACCTATCTGTAATATCCTCACCACGGTCCAATAACTGTGCGAGCTCAGTTACGTTAAGACTATCCAAATGTTGTTGCATATTTTCTCCTTCAGACATACATACGTTTGTCATACATTTTGCGTAGTAAATGTAATTTTGATGTCATTGTCTTACGTTCATGAGCCTTTTGCAATTTCGTCCACATCTCCTTTGCTGAATTGATGTTTCTAATAAAATGGATCTGAGAATTTTCCACACACATAGCCTACAAGCGCTTTTTGGGTTTTCTTCTTAAATGCTTCGGTTGGTGGTACAGGGATCGGATCTTCAATTGTATTAGATGCATTTGCATCTTAAACTTCCACGTAAAATAATTAATATTATTAAGAAGTTGAAACACCGCTTTAGTCTCCATTTTATTTATTAATTAAATTTACAGAACTATATACTATTAACAAAACGGAGCTGGGCCCATAACCTATTGGAGCTATTTATTAACACACGACTTGTGTTTTGTATAAAAGTTCAAAATGTAATAATAATTTATTGAAAAAAACTTTCTTCAGAAAATTATTAATATTTCAATGTATAATTGATGTTACAATTTAAAGTATTTAAATAACAAGGACAATATATATATTCTGTTGATATCCAACATTAACATCAGCTATTTAACGTAAATTCTAATGAAACGGAGTATGAGTAATGATTGTTGTGTACAATTATTGATTTACCTTTGGTAAATAAATATGTAAGTATTAGACTTGTGCTGTAAAAGAACGAACTAGTTCAATTGAACTATTCCCATAAGTGAACGATGTAAACTAGTTCAGTCTAGTTGTTCCTTTTTGTTCTTTCTTTTTCCTTTGGCATTTCTTGTTCTTTTGGTCTTTCTTGCTATTTTGGTCTTTCTTGTTCTTTCGTTCGTTTTTGTTCCTTCGTTCGTTTTTGGTCTTAATTTCGTTTTGTTTATTTTATTCTCTGTTCCTGACCAGTACACATGCAAAACATATCATTTACAAGAGACAAATGTAGTGTTCCTATTAAATTTTTAGCAGAATAATCAAAACAAACAACAGAAAATGTATACATACAATGAAATATACAAGCGAGTTTTACAAAATTAAAAGGAATAATTTGTAGTATTGAATTAAAAAACAGTTTGTGAAAAAAATTATTAGAATTAAAAAAGCGATAAAAATTTGTTTTAAAAAAATTTTCGTTCAAAAATATTAATTTTTACTTCTTACTTTCTTGCGAATGAGAACACAAAGTACAAATAAAAATACTGATGATCAAGAAACATTTTTACTAAATTAAAAAAAAGAATTTGTTGTGTTGAATATGAATCAGTATTAAAGAAGTGATTAAAATTTTCTTTCAAATGATCACTGACTTCATTTTAAGTATTTTCAATCAACAATATTAATTTTAACCATTTACTTATAAAATCTACGCAACGAAAAAGTTCACTAATATGCACTACGAAGAAAACATTGTCAAGCAATGTTAAGTAAAGTTGTATTCAAACAAATTATTATATCAAAATTCTAAAGGTGCCTACCTACGTTTGCTAAGGCTACTTTAAGTTGACATTTCCAAAATGTGTATTTTGTACCTCAAATATTTTTGTTAATATAGCACATATTGATTCATGTTAGATCTGAAAATGAAGCTAGAAGTGCTAGCTCTTATCTTAAATTTATTATTTCTGTCATGTGATGGAAAATATCACTTAAAATCCAACTGATTCGAAATACATAGCAAAATACATAAAAAAATATTAAAATAAGTACAATTATACAAAAATGTTTTAGTGGTGTACATTCAAACAAAACGAATCGAAAAAAGCTGGATATTGAAATACTCATTTCGTTCGAGTAAAATAAATTGAGATAATTTTTCTATGTTCATCATATTTTTTTACTTTTACTTCATAAAAGTGTTTATCTGTTTTGCTTCCATGTCAGAAGCTTATATTTTATAAATTAGATTGCTTAACTTCAAGATAATAAAAATGTATTTAGGACTTATATATTTCAGTGATTATGCAATAATATTCATCATAATATTAATATTTAAATAAAAATGGTGTTGAAAATTTAAAAAAAGTGTATCAGAATTAATAAACAAATTTGGGACCATATGTGAACAATAAAATTTGTATATATGTATTATAAAAAAACTACTGAAACTTAAGTATTTTATTTTCTTGCGCTGCAATACCGGCAGAATGCAGTAAACGTAGAACATTAATTAGGGGTGAGACAGGCATACAATGTGATGGAGTTTGTAAAAAAGTCTACCATTGCACAGCAAAGTGTTCTGGGATTGACCAATATTCGGTTGGAGTCCTTGAAAGTAAAAATTATGTGAGATTCATAATGTTGATCTTGTGTTAAAAGACATACAAGATGGAGTCTCCAAAAACAAACAAGAATTGCTGGATTATAAGTATGACTTTAATGCGGTTTCAAAAAAAAATGGGAATTAAAAAATTATTGGAAGCTATTGAAAAGCGGTATGAAGAAAGGCTGAAGAAAATAGATAGTGGATCTGAAATCCAAAACAAACAATTGTATACATCAATAGAGGAAAAAAAACAATAAAATGTGCAACGAAATAAAAAAAGTTATAAAAGAAACAAGTGCGCCAAAAAATATAATGTCATATGCAGAAAAAGTGAGAAGCAAACCAGTGATGCCTAGTGCAACAAAAAAGTGCCTTTAATAATAAAACCCAAAGAAAAACAAGCAATTGAAAAACGAAGGAAGAATTAAACAAGAAAGTAGACTCGGTAAATTTAAAAATAACTAGTGTTGAAAATAGAAGAAAAGGAACTTTAATAATACAAACAGATAATGAGGAAGTAAGAGAAAAAAAAGTAGCTATACAAGACCAAATGAGTGAAGGATATGAAATAAAGGTACCCAACCCAGTGGAAATGAGTGTTACAATAACAGATATATCATATAAATATTCTGAAGAAGAAATAATGGATAAGCTAAAAAAAACAAAACCCAATTTTGCGTGAAAGTAAAATGAAAATTGCTAAAATATACAGTTTTAAAAAGAATAACAAAATAATTTATAGTGCTAGAGTTAATGTCGATAATGAATTATAAAAAAAAGTAAACGAAGAACAAAAAGCAAATATTGGTTGGGAAAAATGTAGAGTTTTCGACGGAAACGAAATAACACAGTGCTCTAAATTAGAGTTGGGCATAGTTGTTCCTTTTTGTTCCCAACAACAAAAAGAACTAGTTTGTTCTTTTCGTTCAGTTGTTCTTTTCGGTCAGTTGTTGAGTGAACAACAGAACAGAACAGAGCATGATACAATTATAAAGGCAGAATTACCCGACTGTAAATGTAGAACTGTAAATGTAAATGTGTCAGCTGATCGAATATGTTGCATGAAAAGCTATGCAAACGCTTACCTGACTGAAATGGCACGTAAATGTAACGTCTGAACCTGCAGAAAATAGAATTTCATGACGACGTTACGTGACATTTGCAGACAGTGATGGGATGTATGTATATTGAATGAGAGTGTGGCACAATAGCCCTGATTTGGTACTTTTGTTTCTTTTAATAATTTAAGTCTTTGAGTGGTTAATTTGTATACGTAGATGGCATATTTAATAAATTTAGTTTTCTAAAAAAGTTTTTTTTATAAAAATCTAACCAGAGTTTGCCAATCGTATGTGTTTATTTTTTGTTAATATACATACATACACATATGTATATGTACATATGTATGAATTTGTAAAATATACATACATATGTGCGTACAAACATACATTCAAGCGTACAAAAAACTATTTTTATTTCAAAATAATAACAATAAAAATAGGTACGTATAATCAAAATAATTATAATGATAATAAAAATATAAATATTTTTTATAATTATAATACGTGGTAATGTAGATATGTATATATGGGTATGAAGCTTAAATTGTAATTTCACTAAATGTTAAAGTCATTACAATGTTTGTAAGTATAAAATAATGATTTGATACCATTTAAATAAGTTTGGTACTTTTTCCATGCAATCAAAAATAATGTGAAGATGTTGAACTCTCATCAATGTTTCGAACAGCTGTTTTCCATTTTATATGATTTTTTATACTTATAAACACCCAGCAAACAAAAAGTCCTGTATATGTACATGTGTGTGTATTTTGTTAAAAAATATACATATGTATATTGTTTGTAAATAAAACTAAATTATTATGATTAGATACGAACATTAATAAGAAAAGGATAAAACGAGAAAGTAAAGATTTTATTGAGGTGCTACTGCAAGCATACACATTCTTGGAAATTAAAGAGCTAAATACTTCGTCTTTCCGATGAAGTTGCTCAAAATCTGTTCTGGTAATGTACAAAGACAAATATTACGGTTGAGCGTTACAGCTGCTATTAAAATTATTATAATTGAGTTCATTTAAATAAAATAATAATAATAATTTTCAAAACCTCTAGGCGCATTTTCATTCTAAAAGGTGTTATTTCAAAAACTCAATTAGTTTTTTTCAACAGGCTAAATCTTGCCATCAAAAGAAAGTAAACCAAAATAGTTTCAGCGAAATTATTAAAAAAATTTGGATTAATTAAAACATTACTATTTTATATATTAAGTTCTTATACATACATACATACTCGTGTGTATGTCCGTATACAAATGTATGTAAATTTCAATCAAAATGAATTTCATGAATTTAAATATTAAACATAAGTATATGAACTTTCGCGTTTGACTTCAAATAACTCGCAATTTAAAATCAAAAATGCGTGTTTGCTGGGCACAATGCAATTAGTATGCATGTGTGTGTGCACAAAGAAGTTTTTTTTGTGTCGAAAACACATGATACGTTTTTAAGTATTCTATAAGCGCTCAAACGTTTACATTACATTTACCTTACATCTGCGATTTCTACAGTCGGGTAACGGAGCCTTAACATGTACATGCACAAGCCCAGCCTGTTAAGGTATACAATACGAATAGTTGTCAAACTTTGTTTACAAGCTGCAAAAATGTTAGTGTATGTGTGTGAATAAAATTATTACAGTGTTGCCAGTGAACTTACACATGGCTGTGTCTCCAATTACACATTGAAGAAAATTATAGTATACATCTTTTGTGTAGGTTAAAATTAAAACAAAAATAAATAAAAATAAAACCCAAAGTAGAATTACACACAGATTATACAAGAATTTAATTACATGGCCTACACATGTGAGTAGAAATTATACACTGTCTAACCAGTGATGGGAAAGTTGGTACGATCGTACTTTTTTTGATACTATTTGACATGAAAAAGTACTGTATTACTCCCGCAACTTATTTGATACTCTCACGGTATGCATATATTTTGCCAAGAATTAAAATTCTTTTTCGACAAATTGCAAACTTTATTACATAGTTAAGATATTTTAGAAAAGTGTAATCCTTCCCTATTAAATATAAACGAAAACCTATTTGGCTCAATGATATTTTTTGTAGCACAGAAGTTGACCTATACTTATGTAATCACGAACCATGTTAAAACAACTGTTTTATATGAGTTTAAAGGCAATTGTAAAAATGTTGTAGTAAATTCTGTCAAGACCTGAGGGCAAAAGTGAATTTTTACAATGAAATTTTAAATTGGTTTAGTAAGTATCCCCCTGAAAATGTTTTATCTGGTCAGACCAACAGCATTATACCACTTTTAATTACAATGTTTTCCAGCAAAAAGCATAATTTTGAAAATGTTAACAACCAAAATAAAGCATTGGCTGATATGGACGAACTGAAGCCATTAACAACAGAAAATATATGCAGCTTCTGGTCTACAGTGGCTAAAACTAAAAACGTGGCAGATGAATACATGTTTCCTGATAAATTGAGAGTAGCTTACGGAATTTGGTCCATACCTCACTCCTCTGTAAACGTGAAAACGATTTTCTCTTACCAAAATCTCATGAAAACAAACAAAGGAACATACTTTATGTTTCAGCAGTATCAAGTCTTGTCCAGGCCAAAGATTTATTAAAGTCTAAAAACTTGTAACTTCAATATTTTTACCTATGTACACACATGCTTATTTATATTTGCGGGTTGATTCGTTATAACCTGAAAGAGTTCGTGATTGGCCAACATACCACCAGGAAACATACGATTCCGGAATGCGTGCTGACCATCGTTGATCAACAATCAATCGGAATTAAAATTTGCAAGATCACATACGAGACAAAAAATACCATAGACTCGTACTAATAAGTACGACATCTTAAACTTTTGCCATAGTGTGTGATAGACTTTCCGATAGAGATGCTTCTTGTTTGGTTACTGCCTTATTTATGGACATTGGTTTTAAAGTGTAAAATAGGGAACTAGTCATTGTGGATAAACATAAGCTAGCTCATGAAAAAATTAAAAGCAGGGAGTACTTCCGTGGAAGAAATAATAATGATTCGAAAATGGATTGGAAGAGTTTTAATTAAAACAATTTTTTTGAAGAGGAAATAAATTTTCATGTCGAGAGATGCGGTATAGGGTTTTATTTTAGACCCATTGTTTCATCGAAAAATTTTCTCAAAATTTCGAGAAGACTACGTTTTTGCTATGAAACTTTTGAAAAAAATTTACACCCTCTTACGGTCCAATTCATAAATGATTATTAACAGTTCAATAACACATTAATAGTAAAAAATCGCTAAATGTATATTCATAAATGATTAATAGCCTATTAGACGTTTAATAAACGTTTCATAACTCAGAGATTTTTAATGTAGCCTCCATGCTACTTTAAGCGTTTGATAAACAATTATAAATAATATTTCCTTGATTTTTTTATCCCTTATGTGAGATTTTCTGTGGTTTCTCACTTTTATGTTTCTTGTTTATTCTTATGAATGTCTCCTGAATAATGTTCTTGGGCAAATGTATTAATTTATGTAAGTTGGTACATGTATGTATGTGTGCATAATTGTACAAAAAGAAAAATACATACATATAAACATCGTTGAAAATTAAAGAAATCCTATTCATTGGCAAAAAGAAAATAGAATTATAAACATAAGGGCATATGTACCCAGTAGTCAACCTAGAACCATATGTCTCTATGTCAATACTCTTTCTCCAGCGACAATTACACTAGTTAAAATGTCGACAACTTTCCTTTTATGCGCGAGTAGAGTAACGTTAGAGACGACAGTTCTAGTGTATTTCTGGTGATATTGTCAATAAACGCGCCAATAGTTTGTTTTTCTTTTTTATTATGTTGTGCAATAATATTAAACATATATATGTGACGCTCAAAATAGAAAGGGTAAAAACCGGTTTTGTTCAGGAGAGCCATTTTAAAGATTTAAATACGTGTATCTTTGGTGTACCATCACACCATAAAACGCGCATATCTCTGGGAGGGAACAATTTTGGCGCATGGGATCGGTGTCATTCGATGCTCAGATGTTGTCCACATCAAAAAAAAAAAAGTGAAAATTGCTTTTTTTACCCTTAGGTCCCTTTATCTATGCTCTGTCACATATGTAGACGAGGGTCACTAAAATTTGCGAGTGAATCTTCGGTTCAAATATCTCCATATGGTCGTAAAAGAACTACCTTCTCAACAGTGCTAAAGCCTACTGATAGATTTTCAATAACAACCCTATGTTATTTGTCAATAGGCATTTGCATTGGCTGGTGTACACCTAGTCAGTAGCACTATTGACAATGTCACTAGAAAATCACTATAAGTTTACTATTGACGAGATTGGATATATCGATATTGTAGACTAGAGCCCCTAAAATTTACTAGTGAATCTTTGGTGCCAATGTCTCGATGTGGTCCCGAAAGAACTACTAAGTTAGTAGTGATATAGTCTAGTAGTGGATTTTCAATAACAAGCTAATGTTAAATGTCAATAGATGATACCATTGGCTGGGGTACACTTGGTCACTAGTGCTACTGACAACGTCGCTAGTAAATCACCACAATTTCACTATTCGCACTTTCTGCAGGGTATGTATGCAAGTATGTATGTATACGTGTTCAATTGAAAAAAATTTTATGTGCATATATATACATGCATACATATCGATAGCTGAGTTTTTCAGTGATTTCAATAAATTTCACGCTAATACACCTCATCACAAAAATTTATTGCAATAGTGTAAAAAATAGCGCTTTTACAAGCAGTTGTACAAAAAAGTTACATTTTGAATATTACTCTTTCTATTACGTTTTACCTTCTCCTGTAAATTTACAATTATTTGCATTAGGGCCTTTCCATTTGAGACCAACGATATATTGACCTATCAAAAATTTCGGTAATCAAAAGTACTGATACCAAAATTTGGACCTAGGAATATTTTTCACAAGTTTTCCACTAGTCTAACAAAGTTGTATATGAACATGAATTGTTTTGTTTTGTTTTCTAATAAAAATAAAACATATGTATACATGTTTAAAGAGGAAATTTTGATTTGTTCGATTTTCTGACGATTTTTCGGACATGAAATGACGATTATTTTATATTTTATCGGGATTTCGGCGATTTTTCCATCATTTTATCTGGCAGCCCTGGATTGAAACATAAATATGCATACATACATACATACATGTGTGTGTACGAGTATATATCTCTCTATTCAACTTAGAACCATATGTCTCTATGTCAATACTATTTCTCCAGCGACTATTGCACTAGTTAAAATGTCGACAACTTTCCTTTTATGCGCGAGTAGAGATACGTTAGAGACGACAGTTCTAGTGTATTTCTGGTGATATTGTCAATGAACGCGTCAATAGTTTGTTTTTCCTTTTTATTATTATTTATATTAAATAAATATATGTAGACGAGGGTCACTAAAATCTACGAGTGAATCTTCGGTTCAAATATCTCCATATAGTCGTAAAAGAACTACCTTCTTAATAGTGCTAAAGTCTACTGATAGATTTTGAACGACAACCCTATGTTATTTGTCAATAGGCATTTGCATTGGCTGGGGTACACCTAATCAGTAGCACTATTGACAATGTCACTAGAAAATCACCATAAGTTTACTATTGAAAACGAGATGGGTATATCGATATTGTAGACTAGGGCCCCTAAAATTTACTAGTGAATCTTTGGTGCCAATGTCTCCATGTGGTCCCGAAAGAACTACTAAGTCAATAGTGCTATAGTCTAGTGGTGGATTTTCATTGACAAGCTAATGTTAAATGTCAATAGATGATACCATTGGCTGGGGTACACCTGGTCAGTAGTGCTACTAACAACGTCACTAGTAAATCGCCACAATTTCACTATTCGCACTTTCTGCAGGGTAAGTACAAGCATACGTATGTTTGTATGGTACTGCATGCTTATATATGTATGTATGTATGTACAATAACATTTTAAAATTAAAACAAAATAGTGATGCATAATCGAGCGCTATAAAATGGGTATTTGCCTACCTCTGTACTCAGCCGAATATAAATGTGTTTAAATACAATTTTTTGTAACATATAAATTTTTTTTGGTTTATTTATTAATAAAAAGTGAAACGCCTATTTTTTAAGTTATTTTTTAATAACATTATGCGTAATGATTTACTTTTTTTTCGACTCAAACAGACTACCTAGATAATCGATTCTTCGTTGTATGCATCACTAAACATAAAATGAGAGCGAAAATAGCATGATGTTGCCAAAATAAAATTACAAAAGAAGCAAAATCGTTTAATAGTTAATTCACTGATATTAATCAGTTATGAATACAAATTTTTATTATAGCTTAATAAAGCAAAATCTGTTTCATAAGTAATGTACAGATTAAAGCTGAAATAAGGAATTTTTATGAATTAGACCGTAATTGTGTAATTTTTGTATTTTGACTGTGCTGGATGCGCGTAAGGAATTAAAAATAATTTATGTGTTTGTATGTGTAATAAGCTTATTTTCCCTTTCAACAGGAAACGGGTGTTAAAACGAATTGTTAAGAACTCTCACAAAAATTAAGGTTCTGCTTTTGTGCATCGTATTCGCGTAATGGAAGAAGGTAGACATTCGCACTTAAACAACAATTTATTATTTGGTTCATCACTTGTATTTTTTATTTGTAAAAATAAAGTTTGCTTCACATTTATCTAACAAAAATTACGAAAAAAAGATTTTAAGTTGCACTAAAATATTTCTGTGTTACACATAAGGGAATTTTATTAAAAAAGCACTTTTAAAACTATATACATACATATGTATGTATGTATAGGCACTATATTCAGCATCTACATATATGGTAATGATTTTGCATCAACTTTCTCCATAACTGAAATTGCAAAGTTTGTTCCCATTTTACAGGCCATACATTATACAACCTAAAACACTGAAAATGCATAATACATTTATTTATGTACACATACATATAATCAGATACTTTTTGCCTTTGTGTACTTACTTATAGATAAACGTTCCATGCGATTTATTTTTAAACTAGATATACCAAACGGACGACACACTCGTCCGTATTCTAGAATCAAAATGTAAATAATTTAAGATTCAAAGAAAATGTATCTAAACGTCATAAAAAATTCATTGAAACACAGCCACACACAAACTTACATACATATGCAAGCATAATCAAATAATACATGAAATTAAAAAAACGCAAACAAAATCCCTTCAACCAAGCTAATTCAATTTATTCAAATCTCTTCCTTTAAGTATTATGGATTTCATACAACAACAAATAAGAGAGAAAAAAATTGTTAGATCAAGAGAAATACTACATACCCACACACATACACACACTCATGTTTTGTTTCTTTTTTTTTACTTGTAAGCGTGTATAATATGTGTGCATGTAGTAGTAGCAACTTTAAACGCTTATAGCTCCCAAAATACAGAACCGATTTCAGTAAAATATAGATTCTGCACATCTGTACGAAAAATCCTTTAAAACCATATAAATCTTTTTAAAATCGGTGCAGTGGTACCGGCGTAAAAGGGATTACAAAAAACATGTTCGCCTATTAATTATATAGATTATTATCCATTTCTCTGCCTGGTGTACATAAAACCACAACCATTGCGTAGAGGGATTTACAAACCATCTGCTTAGCGATTTGCACCCACTTAGACCCTTATTAAAAGGTATAACAAAAAGCATCGAAGCTTTCAATTGTTTTAAAGCCAAAAAGGATAGAACCGTTGCAGCCGGCTGTTCATACTCGGTATTAACTTATTCCTCGGGCTTCTTCAGCATATTTTTAATACCCATACAAACTTAATGCAATTCCGGACAGTAACACTATGGTTTGGGGGACACGTAAAATACTTTTTTTAAGTTTCTTTATCTTTATTTTTCTGTTTATTAATTTTTATAACAAAACGGTCTAAAAATACTATTTTTTCTAAACCACACAGCTTTTTTGACATCCCAAATTCAAAAATTTGACGTGAGTATACCTTATATGTCTCTGCCTTGTGAGCAAGGCACATCAATCAGGTACCCGCGATTCTACAACAAATATTACAACCGCAACAACCACATGTACTTTGTTGGTATAAATTACCTTCTTACTTTTCAGAACAGGGTAGTATCGTCAGATTGCGTGTTTCTTATAGGAAATATCAAACACCATACAAAACTGAAACTGAAAGCATGCTTTCAGGCTTATCCAAATCAATCCAAATTTGACATTTAGATTGGTATAATGACATTAGTCACCTGGTGTAGTGCTGCCACCTAATAAATGCGCCTTGCTTGTGAGTATTATAGGGTTGCATTTGTATACTCGTTAGTATAGCCAAAACAAATATATCATGGTATGTACCATATAATTGTAGTGTGAGCGACAGAACTAGTATAAGCCTGGTGCTCTGTTCAAAGTTGTGAAAAATATTCAGCACCATTATTTTGCGTGAAAAATTTGACATGTACTAAATGTAGCCCAACTCGCGTTTTTTTTATAAATTTCTCGCTTTTATTGCTTGAAAGTATGCAACATTGTTAAAATTCCGTGCGAAAAAAGCACTGCTCATGTTGTTTCGCAGCTAAACTAAAATGATGCCAGACTAATTTTGCATGGAAAGACATGATTTTTCGTGTTTTTCACAACAAGAACAGAGTACTACTTTTGACAATTTATTTCGCAAATATTTCATACCAAATACTTTTATATATAGTTTGACAGAATTTCGCATGAAATTGTGAACAGAGCACTAGGCTATAAGAGTTATTGTATGTGCGTGCTTTTCCAAATTAAAATACAATTAAAACAAATAACAATTGCTTATTGTATTGCTGCTGAGCAGCTGATTGATCTGTTTTTGCCCAAAAATACATATTGTAATACAAATATATGAAAAAACCACTATTGAAACAAATACATGATGTGCGGATGTATGTGCGGACGTTCGTTATGTTATTTCTTGGCGCAGCCAAAGTATAGAGAGAGAGAGACAATATTGCTCTGAGAGTAATTACAAATGCATGTGTTTCATGTGCATGTATCATTTACTTACATGTGAAATTTTACTTTCATTCATTCATTCATACGGTGACCATCCGTTCTGCATTATACAGAACAGTACTGTTCTGTATAAATTATTCATTAGGAAATAACGCTGAAATGTTCTGTATTTTATTTACTGTTCAGTATTTGTTCTGTATTTTCATGACTCAAACTGCATTTAAAAAATTAACGCCGTTTCTGCAACAATACTGTTTTAATCAGTGATGCCAATTTAGCCATTTTCTGGCTAAATTTAACTATTTTTCATCCCATTTAGCCGGAAGAAAAGTGAATTTAGCTATGAGCTATTTTTTTTAGCCAAAGGGTCTTCTTTGTTTTAAACGAGTGAAAATAAAAAATAAATCAAAGTTTAAATGAAAGTTTAAAAAATAGAAAATGAATAAAAATTTTAAAGAAAAATTTCGCAAGGAATGGATTAATAACCCAAAAATTTAAAAACTGAATAGCAGAATGTACAAATGAATACAATGCGTATTACAAGTATTGCATTGTCGCACTATATGCGCATTTGTTTGACTACCTGAAGAAAAATAACTTTATTTATTACTTACATTTGTTTTTATTTACTTTAAAAAAATTTCCGATTTGTTTAGAAAAATTAATGTATGAAATGCCTTCTTGTTTTTGCTAAAGTTCATGATTTTTGCATTCGATGGCGCTTAGCCATTTTTTACCTAGTTTTAAGCCATTTTTTGTTTACATTTAGCCAGTTTTGGTGAAGGAATTCTGGCATCACTGATTCAACATAGAAAAAGTGCTTAATATACGAGTATCAACTGCAGTAGTTCTATAAAAATACAGAAACAACATGAGTTTTGTTTCCTTAATTTTTTTTCCTTGAGAGTGTGAATATGAAATTTTTCTGTGTTAGTGCCATCTTATGTTTTAAATCTTATTTTTGACGATCCAGCTTAAGGAGCCTGGCTTTTCTTCGTTCATTGTCAAGCTACTTTATTTCATGTTTATATAACACATATTGAGTTCCAAAAAATATGTATGAGAAGTCTATCTCATTATTAATGAACTTAAGTTTAAAATTCACAACGTAGAGAGGAAATATTTTTGCTTATTGCTGTTTAAAAAAATCGTAATTGAGCTAAGCCAGAAAAATGTTATTGATATGGATTAGTCTAGCTAATGCAAGCCGATTTTAAGCAAATTGTATTGAATACTTAAATCATACTGCTTACCAAGAAGTTAAAATTCCTACGTGGAAAGATGTTAAATCCAGTTTTGTTTTCATTATGGATAAAATGAATGAGTTAAACATAAATGAAACCATAATTAGCTGTTTTGTATTTTAACAACCTAATCTAAAACTATGTATGTAACTATTAATATTTTGTACTGGGGGCCTACTGTGTAATTCGAAACGAAAGAAAATTTTTTGAATTTGTATGTTTATAAGGTGTAAATTCGAAAGCATTTTCTTTCATTTCGAATTACAGAGTTGACCGCCTGATATATGTACATATTTTTTTTGTTAATTTTGCATTTAATTTAGTGTTTGTCAAAAAAATAAAAATTTGTAAAATCCATGAAATTCAATATGTTTAATATGTCTGTAAGGTTGTTTGTAATTTAGTTGCTGTTTGTTAAATATTTCCTTGTTCTGTATTTTGATTTAAAAATTATGGTCACCGTATTCATTCATCAACTATGGATTTTTTTCAACACACCATGTGGTACTTTTGTTAAAACCAGTTTTATGTATTTTATTTGTTATAGAAAAACAAATACATACAAACGTGTTTTTCTCATTTGGTCATTGCACAACCATACAATAACTGCTTTAAAAATCAACATTTACAACTAGTAAAAGAAACGCTAAATAACATATTTTTTCATACAAGAACCAAAAAACACGCAAAACTGGTGCAAACAGATGCATCTGTGCAATGCTATAGTGAGTATACCTTTTATGTATTTGCCTTGAATAAAACTTGTATATAGAGCTGTGCCAAATCGTTGATTCAAGTGACCGCTTGTTTTCGTTCATTTTCTAAAAAAGACGAGTTCGTTCATTTCGTTCATCCGCTCTTTTCACGAAATAGAACGAAATAAAAACCAACAGTTGA